>CM032231.1:129072500-129760000 GCA_019009955.1 Riptortus pedestris | reverse complement strand
GATGACAAAGATTTATAACCTCACTAATCCGAATCATACTTTGAACTATCATATAAGACGAAAACATAACATCATTTGTCATAATATTCATTTATTAAAATCCCTTAAATAAGTACTAATATAATTATTGACTCCCGTTTAGCGTATATCCCGTGTTTACTTCATTTTTACGACAAAAGTGAATGCACACAAAAGTTACTCTAAATAACAAAGTAAACAACTTTTGTTATATGCACGTTTGCCGAAAAACAAATAGAAAATAAAAAAGCGAGTTTTTCATTTCAGCCTCTCTTATAATAACCACTCCCCTTTGAACCTAAAATTTTTAATATAGTTTATAATCATGGAAGAATTAATGCTAATTCACATACCGAGTCTTGTTAATTTCGGTTCAATCGTTAGTGCCCAACAAAATTGTTGGCTCCCGCTTTAGTATTTAGTGTAAATCTCGTTTATACTTTGTTATACGACAAAAGTGAATATAATAAATCTTACTGTAAATAACAAAATAAACAACTTTTGTCACGTGCATATTTGCAGAAAAACCAGTAAAAAACGAAATACCGCTATTTTTAATTTAAGGCCTCCCTTACAACCCCCACTCCTGCCCGTCCATAGAATTGTTGGTATAGCTTATGATAATTAAGGCGTCAGTGCTAATAGACATACCGAGATTTAATTAGTTCGGTTGAGTCTTTTGTGCCAAATAATATTGTTGACTCTCACTATAGTCATTAGCGTATAACTCATTTAAACTTCGGACTACGATGAAAGTGTTTATGACAAAAGTTACTTTAAATAACAAAATAAACAACTTTTGTTATGTGCATATTTGCCAAAAAACCAATAGAAAACGAAATATCGCGACTTTTAATATCAGGCCTCCCTTATAACCCCCACTCCTGTTCGTCTCAGAGAAAATTAATATAGCCTAAAGTCTAAGTTGGGTTAGTAGTAATATACATACCAAGTTTGATAAAATTCGGTTCAGCCGTTTATGCGTGAAAGGGTAACAAACAAACAAACACACACCAAAGAAACAAAATGGAGTTATGGTATCTATGACATGTGAACCTAAAAGCTATCGTGAAATTTCCAGAAAAAAATCAATCTACAGACAGAGTTTACAATTTTATATATATATATATATATATATATATATATATATATATATATATATATATATTACTAACATTTTAATATAGCTTATAATCATGGAAGAATTAATGCTAATTGACATACCGAGTTTTGTTAAGTTCGGTTCAATCGTTAGCGCCCAATAAAATAGTTGACTCCCGCTTTAGTTTATAGTGTATATCTCGTTTATACATTGTTAAAAGACAAAAATGAATATCACAAAAGTTACTCTAAATAACAAAATAAACAACTTTTTTTATGTTCATATTTGCCGAAAAACGAATAGGAAACAAAATATCATCAATTTCAGGCCTCCCTTATAACCTCCACTCCTGTTTGTCTTAGAGAATATTAATATAGCCTAAAGTCTAAGTTGGGCTAGCAGTAATATACATACCAAGTTTCATAAAATTCGGTTCAGCCGTTTATGCGTGAAAAGGTAACAAACAAACATACACGAAAGAAACAAAATGCAGTTATGGTGTCTATGACATGTGAAACGAAAAGTTATCGTGAAATTTCTCGAAAAAAATCAATGTACAGACAGAGGTTACAACTTTATATATACACTAGCTCAGATACCCGGCTTCGCCCGGGAATTCATTTGAGGCTGAATGGTGATGGTATTTTTTAGCAGGCTTTACATTGCACAATATTTTGACATTTACCCGTCCCAGTGTTTAGGATTGATACCCGTCTTTCCCGTGGATTTGCTAATAATAGAATTATTTATTCGATAAGGCTTCACAGTCTTCGATATTTTTATATTTCCCGCCTCTTATACATGTAAATATGGTGAATTTTTATTTCAGGCCTCCCTTATAACCCCCCTCCCGTTCGAACCTAAAACTTTTAATATAACTTATAATCATGGAAGAATTAATGCTAATTGACATACCGAGTTTTGTTCGGTTCAGCCGTTAGTGCCCGCTAAAGTTTTAACGTATAACTCATTTATACTTAGGTATACGACAAAAGTGTATATAACAAAAGTTACTCCAAATAACAAAGTAGACAACTTTTGTTATGTTTATATTTGCGGAAAAACCAATAGGAAACGAAATATCGCTATTTTTAATTTCAGGCTTCCCTTATAACCCCCACTCCTGCCCGTCCATAGAAAATTTGGTATGGCTTATTATAATGAAGGCCTCACTGCTAATACACATACCGAGTTTTATTTAGTTCGGTTGAGTCTTTTTTGGCAAGTAATATTGTTGACTCCCGCTATAATTTTTAGCGTATAACGCATTTAAACTTCGGTATACGACAAAAGTGTATATAACAAAAGTTACTCTAAATAACAAAATAAACAACTTTTGTTATGTGCATATTTGCCGAAAAACCAATAGGAAACGAAATATCGCTATTTTTAATTTCAGGCCTCCCTTATAACCCCCACTCCTGTTTGTCTTAGAGAATAATAATATAGCCTAAAGTCTAAGTTGGGCTAGTAGTAATATACATACCAAGTTTTATAAAATTCGGTTCAGCCGTTTATGCGTGAAAAGGTAACAAACAAACAAACAAACAAACAAACATACACGAAAGAAACAAAATGCAGTTTTGGTGTCTATGACATGTGAAACGAAAAGTTATCGTGAAATTTCGCGAAAAAAATCAATGTACAGACAGAGGTTACAATTTTATATATATATAGATTTATCAAGTAAATGTAACATTTTATCCAAATGAAGGAAAACTCATTAGTCTGGAATAGCTAAAGAAACGGCATACAATTTTTGATTTTCAAATAAAAGTAACTAAAATAGTTAAACGAGATTGGCTTCTGTTATCAGTCGTCAGAAACTGCGTCGCAGAAATTTGATATACACACTTGTTTTAAACATATTTTTGATAGCCAATTTCGACTTCAAAGCTACTGAGGAAAAATTATTACCAACAAAAACAATTACATTTAATGGTGAAGAGAGTATTTATTGTCCATGAAGAATATTCTATCATATGTCCATGATTATTCTAAAGATCCTCCACTTTCGTGGACTTCAGGGTTGCGATAAAACATACTCATGACCATGTCCAATTTAAGGAAGAACACCAAAAAGAAACAGAACAGCTATTTAGATTTTAAACAAAGAAGCGGTTTTCGGTTTATTCTGATTTTTTCGTTAAAATCAAACGTACTCAACACCATCTTTTAACCGGGTATTCAAAATCTTTCTAGTGAATTATATTACATTATTAACTTACTTCTATTTATATTAGCAGATTTCCCTTAAGGGAAATCAGTTATTCAGGTATTATTCATGAAGCAATTCTCGAAAAATGTCTGGAATGTCCATCGATCTTGCCCAGGAGATTACGAAAATGAGGCCCTTTTAAAACTATTTATAAATCTGACCAGCGGGACGGGGTGGTTTAAAGGGAAGAATTTCAAAAATTCTTAATACCCCGTTATTTCGAATCGGATTGATAAATTGTATAGAACAAATCATATTTTCGAAAATTCGAAATATCTCCGTTACCATACGTCGGATCAAAAAATTGTATAGAACCAATCTTATTGCAAATTAAATTTACTAAAAATATTGTTCTATACATTTATTCTGTTCGTGAGAATAGGTTACTACTACTGTTATTTTAGGCAGATTTCTCTATTGTAAAACTTCACGTGGGAAATCTGCTTAGTTTACGCAGCCCCTGCGTGACGGACTTTTTCACTATCTTGATTATTATCTGAGATATTTACATACGTTAATGGTGAGCTTTCAGTAAACTCTCACTCCTACTCATGTCATATTAGCAATAAGCTGTCATATGAACCACTTTATTCGAAGATCAAATACCAAATATTGTCCTGTTAAGGTCTTCGGGTATGACCGTGTCTGCATTTTTGTTGCCAACGTTTCGTTAGACATGCTTCTAGCTTCCTCGGGGCTATCTCTGAGACTCACGAGGAAGCTAGAAGCAGGCCTAGCGAAACGTTGGCAACAAAAATGCAGACACGGTCAATACCCGAAGACCTTAACAGTATTAATGACCAGGACCGTGGACGTCTACGAGTATATGCCAAATATTGTGTTCATTGAACTTTTACTGTGTGAGATTCATAAAAAAAAAATTGTTTGATGACGCCATCAAGTAATGGCGGTCCTGGCTCGATAATGTTTATTTTTTTTTAAACCATAATCAATATTCAACCATTTAATTCAACTCTAATTGCACCTAATCCTTACTGAAAAAAAATTTAAGTATTTCAGACAGTAAAGGGATCATAAGGTCTCAAAATAAGCAATCTTTATTCTCTTCTACCATGTGCAATGTACAATTTATAGAACATTACATTAACAATAAGATTGAATCTATACAAGTTTTTGATCCGACGTGTAGTAACGGAGACATTTGAATCCCCCCCCTCTAAACTCCCCCACCACTCGATTTTAGCAGTTAGCGAACCAGATCTTCCTTTTTACATAAAAAGTTTAAATATCGAGTTTGGTTACGATTAGATAACAACTGTTATAATAAAAATGTATATACATAATAAACTCCTAGTACCTTTTAACTCTTAATTTTATTCATTTATAATTGTTTTGATTTTTTTTTCCTCTCTTCATCTGAATAAGCACAATTTCCTTGCTCCAGGTGCTTCAGAACCTGATGTCTTCCTTAAACCCGAGCGCGTCGGACTCCGACAGATCTGGAGGCGGTGGCGGCTTAGGCCTGGAGAACATCCTGGGAGGACTGATGCCTCTCCTTCTCCAGCAAGGACACGAGCATCACGATGAACCCGAACTAGAGGATGAGCAGGGGCACAGGCAGTTCGAGCAAATGACCTCCATGTTCCAGCCCATCTTGACACAGGTAATTTTTACTCCCAATTAAAGTACTAATTGGGCATGTACCATTTAAAAGTTACTTTTATCGTTTGGTTTGATTGACAATAATAACTGTACCTGTGATAATGGAACTGAAATACCTTTGGCTACAAAAGATACTGTTGTAAACTTTATGACAGACAACGGACCACATTAATAAAAAATATAGTTCTTCTAGTTTTCATAACAGAGTTTGGCCTGCTATTATTACTAAACCACAATTATTGTTTAAACACAGTAACAACTACGACTTTGCGACCTAAATATCCTTAGAGTTGAGCCGAATTAAAGCCTTCTTGGATTTTATCATTTCTAAATTATGAACATTTTCTTCGTATTTTATTATCTCTAGCTTTTGCAGCTGAGATTGGAAGTCCGACAAAAAGCTGAGATCCTTCGAGCTTCCGAGCTCAGTAACGTGATCTGAATAAGAAAGTAATTTCTGCATTTTACCTAAATCGTTTTACCCTTTTGCTTTGGTTTTAATAATGTTTTCTCAAATGTACATTGCACAGCGTGGGAAACTTGTTAGTATTTATAGTTACAACTTGATAATTTTATTTATCTATTTAAAACATTTCTATCTTTTTAAATATAAAAATGCAATTTGGTTTGATACTGTTCAAGTAAATACACAAAACCATTTAATCGATGGAGCATGGGAAATAAATTCCTATACTGCAGGGGTACAGAAGTACAGTAACAATGTTTTAATAACTTCATTGATGATATATTCATATAGCTTGTGGTTGTTTATTATAAAATTTTAAGAAATTTTCTAAACTTGGTTTTAATCTTTGATATTTGTACACGGTAAGGCTATTGGCGAGTTGCAACGGAGACTGCCAGTCAAGACGTAATGAATCCTGAATCCGAATTTTTGGCCTAGTCGGAATACCTATGTTTTGAGGATACGAACTCAAAATACAATCGATAACGAGCCGTCTACGAACCTACGATGAGCTGCATACGATCTAATAAGCTGAATGTGAACTAATGACGAGCTAACACGAACTAACAAGCTGAATGTGAACTAATGACAAGCTAACACGAACTAATAACCTCAACATGAACTAATGACGTGCTAACACGAACTAGTAAGCTGAATGTGAACTAATGACGAGCTAACACGAACTAATAAGCTGAAAGTGAACTAATAACGAGCTAACGAACTATTAACCTGAATGTGAACTAATGACGAGCTAACACGAACTATTAACCTGAATGTGAACTAATGACGAGCTAACACGAACTAATAATCCAAATGTGAACTAATGACGAGTTAACACGAACTAATAAACTGAATGTGAACTAATAACGAGCAAGCATAATCTATTAACCTGAATGTGAACTAATAGCGAGCAAGCATGATCTATTAACCTGAATGTGAACTAATGACGAGCTAACACGAACTAACAAGCTGAATGTGAGCTAATGACGTGCCAAAAGGGAAATCAGCTATTAACGTTGCACTCATGACGTGATTTTCCAAAAATATCTGCAAATATCCATCGGTCCTACCTTGTTCGTGACGAAAATGTGGTCCGGTCAAAATTGTATATATACATAGACACTCATAGCGGACACAATTATGGTTTAATCGTTGCCAAATGATTAAACCAAAAATGGCTGAAATACAAGTGGGAGTGGGGGGTTTAGAGGGGAGAATTTTCTAAATTTCTTCATGTCTCTGTCGGATCAAAAAACTGTATAGAATCAATCTTATTGGAAATGAAATGTTCTATTAATGTTGTTATGTACGTATTTTCAGTATCTTGATTATTATCCGAGATATTTGCATTTTACACTTTTCGGCCTTCAGTAAACCACCTCCTCCACTCATGTCATATTAGCAATAAGCTGTTATATTATGAGGCACATTATTTCAAGCATAAATACCAAATATTGTTCTCATTCAATTTTTACTTTTTGAGATAAATACAAACCCGAGTCGCACGTGGGAAATCTTAGTTTACGCAGCCCCTGCTTGACGGAGTTTCTGAGGATTTTTATAGGAGATCAAACAGGTTTTCTCGAATTCTTATTTACTCACAAACTCTTTTCCTTATTGTCCCGAGCACCGCTACTCCTAAACCGGATTTTTTATAGTGTGTATCATATTTCATTCTGCCAGGTGGGGGAGGCTTAGAAGAATTGATGAGGTGACTAGCCCAAAGATGTTGAGACTGCTGCCCTTTTATTTCAGTCAGCCAAGAATTGGCTTAAACTTCCGAAAGGGCCACATGAATACCTTCTCCATGAGTCTAACAAACACTAAAGGAGTCAGAAAAAGACCTCGAATTCAATGGTTAGAGACAATCCCTCCGTAGTGTAATAGCTAGAGACTGGATAATGATATGCAGTGCGTGCACGCATAATATTACTTTAATGCACGCAGTCTTGTTTGACAGACATGAAAATAAATGGGATGGTGTAGAGCACGCTCGACTTGGAATTAGTGCATTATAGGAGATACCTAAATAACGTTTGTTACTGGCGAATGATAATATCAGCTGATTAAGAAGTGTAAGCAAGGACAGTCTATAGGCCAGAAAATAATTGGAAAAATCTTCCTCAACGGTGGAATGTTGGGTTCTTATTAAATCCCTGGACCATTGTAAATCCCCTCTAAGGGATTTCTGACGACAATCCGTAAGGAAACTCCTGGATAACAAGGCTCCAAAGTTATAATACTTGTTGTGCATCTCAGTGAACCATGAACTTTCTCATCAAGAAAACTTGCCTGGTCAGGGAGAGGTGACGATAACGATTAATCAAAAATTGCGACAGATAAAGCTTCACGGACAAAAATATATATCTCACAGGTATGCTATGCCATCTCGTGGGAAATCAGCTTAGTTTACGAATCCCCTGTCTACGTGATCTGGTTTTTAGTCCTTGTTCTGCGAGAATTAGTGAAGTCATTACTCATCTGAGTAGAGTTTTTCTTTGATGTGTTGGTCTTGTTGGAGGTACAGGTGACCTAACTATATCGTTTCATCCTTTGTCTGCTCTTTTCCAAGGCCAAGAGATCATGATTTCCCTCCATATTTCTTAACCTCAATAATCCATATTCAGAAAATTATTCTTCTTGCATTGAGTAGATTCTTGGAATTGAGAATTAAACTCATTTAAGGACTTGTTATTTCTCTTTTTTTACAGGCTTGGGAGATGTTCAGCAAGTCTGAGATGGGACGAGGTCTCTGGGAGGAATCCGGACTGCGGGAGACCGTCGGCATGTTCACAGACCTGAAGGGCAAGCTGAAGTTGGAGGAAGCCCTCAGAAGCCTGGAGAACCCGCAGTTCAGGAAGAGGTGGCTGAGGTCGCTGGTAGCATTCGTCAATAACTGGGTACGACATGTCTCCAATCCGGACACACACAAAAGGTGAGTGGGGTACTTTACATAAGGAAAATATATGTATAAGTATTTCGCCATTTTGCTTTTATTAGATTTTATGCCGAAGGAAGTCCACATTTTAAGGTACCGTTCGGCATTGGCTTTTGTTGGTTTGTCTCACGATGACGTAATTATAAGTTGGTTTGAAATGTTTTACGTAACTACACTTGTCGTTGAAGTACGCAACTGTTGATCCTTACATTTTTCTCAAACTCCCATATTACCAAAGTTAATCCGACTATAAATCTTGCAATTTTCAAATTAATCAATTATATTTTTCATTAGAGAAAAAAAAACAGGCGGAAATGCCAGCAGACGAAGCGACGCATACATACGTACATACGCATACATTTCGCCTCACCATTCCATAACGAAAATACAATACCCAGAACGTAAACGACCTAATACGTATAATAAGACACATTTTTAAAAACGGCCGATTAAAATACAAACAATTTACCTGGGCAGAAGCGTGCTGCATCTGGCCAGAACCAAAAAGTACACAAACGGACTAAAACTAAAGTACACGATACGGACTCCAGACGTGTAAAACCTACTGACTCACGGATAGCCAACTCAATAGAGCATTTGATGGGCTTGAAGATTGTTAGCTCGCATCGAAAGCACAATGCTATTTGAAATTACACGTTAACACTTAATGGAAATAAATTCATATCATTACATTGTGAGTCTGTTTTTAGGCTTAAAAAATGTATAATTCTTCTGCTAGGGTCTTGCCTACTTCCTGACTCCCCCCCCCCCTCCGGGGTCACCGAACTGGTTTTGAACTGTCCCCGGATTGCGTGTCTCACAGCTTTAAAATTCCGACTGTTTATATCGGTGACATTTTATCGTGTTACAGTTAACTGTTAACATAATAGAGGAATTATAGACAACCAAATTAAATGCGTTCCACGAATTTCCTTTTCAAATTCATCCCGTAGAAGTCAGAATTTGGGTAGTTGTTACTTCATTAGCGCAACAGGTACCTTTATTTTCGGTTGGTATTGTAGAACTTTGAGATCATTAGCCGCACTCGTGGGAGATTGAAGGGATTTGTGATCAGAGTTTTTACGTAGTGAGTGATCAACTCGACCCGCAATCCCGTTAACCAAGGAGGACCTGGAATGGGTTTCCTCCAATAGACTGACGGGCCTCTATACAGACGAAGGATCTGAGGCCACACTCTCAGCATGCCTGTGGACGGGATCTAAGAGAGCCCCCGGAGATTCACAAGCACGGCGACACTAGCGCGCTCTGGTAGCGAACTCGTGAACTAATGTACTCCCTTTGCAGAGATCGAACCTGCACTTATTTTATTTCTACAGCTTCTTAACTTCAGCAGATGGAAGTGGACGGAAGATGTACCCATGCGTTATTTATTGTTCGCCACTAAATAAATTATTGACATAAATCATGTTAGCCATGCGGGAATTGAACCCAATAACGTAGGTTAACCATGATGTGAGGGTCTCTTCATCTCATCAGACTTGAGGATTCCGATTTTAAGGAATGTTGTCTGCGGTGGTCAGGGGCAACCCAACTTTTCAGCAGTTGCGTAAACTAAGCTAATGTTCATGCCTAGATAACAAGCCATCTAAACACCTCCCTATTATTTTACAAAATATGTTTACAAAAGTTTTTTGAGAGCAATGTGAACTTTAGTGATGATGGCAGGTATGGACAACCTTTGAAATATTGTGGGCCAAACTTAATTGTTAAAATAGTTCGCGGGTCACGTTTAAAATTAGTACATTTTAAAGTAGTGTTCATAATTTTTGACGATAGATATCAGTCATGAAATTATACGGCAATGCAATAATAATGCAATTTATTAAAATAACAAAACGAAATGAAAAAAATAGGTATAGCATTATAATTAAATCGTAAAATTTGAAATTATTACAAACAACAAAAGTTATTTTATGGCTTATTGTTATTAGGCAACGAACTCACGAGGGATATTTGTGCCTAGGTGGTCGAAGGTCAATTTTTATTTTCATTTCATTTCTTTCATCTCTTCCCATTTGGAGTAAAAGTAATATTTGTGTTTAATTGGGTTTTTCAAAATGACTAGGGGGACGGATCAAACCTTAGTGCGGGCCGGCGGTCAAATATCGAGTATGGCGTAGAACAAATTAACATTTTCGAGTTACGAACTTAAATCTTAAATTTTAACGTCACGACACAACGTTCCCCCAATAAAAATAGTCAGCATTGAAGCATCAAATAAAGTGTTTCTTTATATAACAGAATAAAATTGATGTGACCCGAGTAGAAATGGGGTTTAACTGAATGCTGAAAACTGAAACATCCAAATATCTCAGTTAATAATGAATAATATACTTATATTTATAGTAAATGTAATTTGAAATAAGTTTGATTCTATATAATTTTTTGATCCGGACGGAGATATTTCGAAATTTCACCCTCTAACCCCTCACGCTTGTCTGATTTTGGCCATTAACGAACATCATTAGCTTTGCTGAAAGCGATTATATATAGCGAGTTTGGTAACGATCAAACTAGCTAGAGCAGTAACAGACAAGTATATATATCACGTCATGGGTACAACCTTAATAGCAGATTTCCCTTAAGAAAAGAATAACCAGAATAAACACTCAAGCACAAGCGAATGTTCCTCTGCTCACGCACTCAGGCAGAACGCAAAATAGAAAGCATTTAAACTGTTTAAGCAAAGAAAAAAATGTTTTCAATTGAAGAAAAGGACTCATTTGTGGCCTTCATTGTGTAAAATAAACATGTTTGTTGTAGGAGCATTGTTCTGCATTGATGGAAGGCCTTGTGTGTGGGATTGAACAAACAGTGTGTGGAATCTATTTTTGCTCAGTCACTAATAATGTGTGTTCCCTACACTCCCGTTTGTCGGCTATCAGATAACCAGATACTTATATCAGCTCATCTATTAGCTCTTTCTAATCATTTGAGTCCCAGTGGCAATGAAGTTTCAGCATAGCCGTATCTAGCTCCAATACTAAACAAATACATACTATAAAAAATGTCAGTCACGCAGGGGCTGCGTAAACCAAGCAGATTTCCCACGTGTAGTTTTCCAAATGATACCTCTAATTACTCATATAAAAAACACCATCGTGAATATTACGTGAATAGTAACTACAAACGATAATGAGAAATCATTCAGTCAATTTGAATAACCTCACAACAGAAAGCGTCTGAATTGTAAGCAAACAGGCCTACCTCAGACGGCTAAAATCGGAACAGTGAGGTATAGAGGGGGAGAATTTCGAAAATACAAAATATCTCCGTTTGGATCGAAAAATTATATAGAGTCAATCTTATTGAAAATTTAATGTTCTATAAATGTTGTTAAATACGTTTATTTTTTTTTTAATATCTTGACTATTAACCAAGATATTTGCGTTTTTCTAGTTGTCGGTATTCAGTAAACCCCCTCTCCTACTCATGCCATATTAGCAATAAGCTGTTATATTATGAAGCACTTTATTTGAAGCCTAAATAACAAATATTGTTCTCATTGGCCGTACGTTTTGAGATAAATGTAAATACGGACTAAGGGTTTTATTTAATAAGTTCGTCACTAAATTAATTCCTATTGCCCAAGCGGTAACCGTGTACTCCCCACTCTAGGACTACCGTGTGTGAGATAGCCCACACTCTTTTTCTTCGGGAAAATCCAGAACTGACGAAAATCATTGTATCTAAACTAAAAAGGAAAAAAAAAACACCTGTAGGATGTGAGAGGAACTTGCTTACCGGTTGCATGCGAAAACTAAAAGAGGTGTGATTAAGGAAGTTGTCGGGCAGCCTTGGAAGATTCCTGCACGCCAGTAATACAGACCATCGGTCGTAGACCCTCGTCAAAATGCCCGGCCGATGACTTACCCCCTCCACCAAATAATACACCAGATATAATTTGAGATAATTCATAGCAACAGCAATGGACATGAAGATTATTGCTCAAAGCACAATGGTGGAAGTCAATTTAGAAGGTTTTTTTTTAGTCATCGAAATTTAACAATAAGAGAATTTACAATGGAAACGTTTTATTCCATGCTTAAATACCAAATATTGTTTTTTAAAAGATTTTTACTATTGATAGATTAAATACAAGCACACCACCAATAAATATTTTATTTCATGACTCGTTGGGGGCTCAGGTTAATCATGTGAGTCCCGCCCTGAGCAATAGGAATAGGAAAATAATAATAGTCCCAGCCTGGCTAGAAAAGGGTGGTAACCTGTAGATAACCCGTCCCAATTAGCCTTAGTTGTAAAAATGTGGACGTTAATAAATGATTTTTCATGACTCATTTATTTAATCTTTGACATACTCGATATATAACCGTTTCTACCAACACCAATGATCATATTCGTTAATGGCTGAAATCGGATTAGGAATTGGGGAGTTTAGAAGGGTGGTATCGGTAATTCAAAATACCTGTGTGTATTATGAATACATAATACATTGGTTTATAAAATGTTATAGACTCAATCTAGTTGAACTATTGATGCTCTATAATTGTTGTTCAGTACATTTTATCGTAACTCAAAAATTAAGCAAGCTATTCCTAGTTGCGTAGGATGTAGAAGAATTTATGTATGTTAGGTAGTCTACAATAACTAACATACATAAACTTAGGGTTCCTTTAGGGGAAATCAGCTATTGAGGTCGTACTCATGCTTTCTGAAAATCTCCTCAAATGTCCATCGATCCTACCCAGGAGATGACGAAAAAGTCCGTCACGCAGGGGCTGCGTAAACTAAGCAGATTTCCCACGTGAAGTTATTCAATAGAGAAATCTCCACACGAGAGCCGAACAGTTACGGCAAATGGCCGAACTAGCTTTTGGCAGGAAAGTCTTCCGTTACCGGTCCAAATTTAATAAAAGTCCGTCAAGCAGGGGCTGCGTAAACTAAGCAGATTTCCCACGTGAAGTTTTACAATAAAGAAATTTCAGAATAGAGAGTCAAACAGTTACGGGAACGGCCCGAACTAGCTCTTGACGGAAACTCACGACTAGACCCGAAGTTAGCCGATCTCATCTCAGAAGCTGAAAACAGAAAAATGCAAATATCTCGGTTAATATTCAAGATAGAGAATAAATGTATAGAACAATATTTATAGTAATTTACAATAAGATTGATTCTATACAATGTTTTGATCCGACGAATGGTAACGGAGATCTTTTGAATTTTCGAACATCCCCCCTCTAAACCCCCCCCCCTCCCACTGGTCCGATTTCATCCATTAACGAACTCGATCTGTCTTTTTGCAAAAAACGACTAAATATCGAGTTTGGTAACGATCAAACAAAAATTGCCACCGCTAGAGCGTTAACAGACAAATATATATATATATATATATATATATATATATATATATATATATATATATATATATATAGTTTTGAACGGACCTCATTTTCGTTATCTCCTGGGTAGGATCGATGGACATTTGAAGAAAATTTTCGAAAATCGCGTCATGAGTACGACCTCAATAGCTGATTTCCCTTAAGGGAGATCTGCTAAAATGAGGCATTTAAACATTTTATGTAAAAACGAAGATCAGATTTAGAAGGTGGGGAATTTCGACTATTTTTAATATCTACGTTATTCTACGTCCGATCGAAGAATTGTATAGAACCAATCTTATTGACAATTTAACGTTCTATACATGTCGATATGTAAATTTTTTCACTACCTTGATACTACCTACTCCTACTCATGCCATATTAACAATCAGCTGTTGTATTATGAAGCAATTTATTAGAAGCCTAAATACCAAATATTGTTCTCATTAAACTTTTACGTTTTGAGATAAATGCAAATGTGGGAAATCCGCTTAGTTAACGCAGCCCCTGCGTGTCGGACTTCATATGTGTTGAAGAATAGAATTGACTGTTCCTTCCGAATGACCTTCTTTCCATGTATCCATTCATAATTTTCGAGGGTATGATTGATGTAACTGTCTGAGAGGAAATACCAGCAGCACATCTTCAGAGGATACCGCAGTCATTGAACTTAAATGAGGAAGTGGAGAAAAGAATATTCATAATTCCTTTCTTATGGCCATTAAAGACACTTCAGTTTTTTTTTCAAGTGTCATTATAAAAACGTTTAAATTTGCGTACGAAGCAGAAATTAACAATGGAAATTTAATGGATAAATGATTTGAATAATTTCATTTTCCGTTGAACCTGAGCTCTATGAGAACTGAATTATTGTTAGAGGATGATATTTATATGCTTTCTGTACCACATACATTGTTGACATAAGTTGGCTGATTTTGAAGGTTTTAAATTATTGAGAAACAACTTATTTCGAACTCTTTTTTTTTAAAGTATTTTTTTATACGACTTACAGTTTCCATCGGGCCAGGAATGGGGATATAGAGGAGAAGTAAAAATAAAAATTGAAAATGTTTATAAAACAGTTTTCACATTTAAGAATCAAATAAAAAGGTCACAGTGCTTCATACGTATTTTTTATAAGCGTGAGAGAGCTTTCGGAACACTCGCTTCATCTTCAGTGCCCTTCTGGCAAATACAAAATCATTAATCATTAGCCTGGATGTTAGCTATTGAGGTCGTATTCATGACGCGATTTTCGAAATTTTTCTTCAAATGTCCATCGATCCTACCTAGGAGATGACAAAAATGAGGTCCGTTCAAAAGTACAAACACACAGTTTTGAACGGACCTCATTTTCGTCATCTCCTAGGTTGGATCGATGGACATTTGATGAAAAATCTCGAAAGTCGCGTCATGAGTACGACCTCAATAGCTGTTTTCCCTTGGGGAAATCTGATAAAATGGATAAAAAGAATTTGTTTTCCAACTGGAATATTATCAGAGATATTCGCACATCTTTAGTTTAAAGTGTCCTGTAAACCTAACTCCAACTGAGCGATATACTTTTCAAGCATTCTAAGGATTAAACATCTCATTTTCAACTTATATTTCAAGTCTTGCTTACGTGGGTTTCTTATTAGAGGGGAATTGACAGATTTTTAGAGTGATCACCGCATGGAAATCTGTTTTTACCCCTGTGTGGCAGACGTTTTCATAGCCTATGTCTAGGTCTACAATGGATCTACTTAGGATGGTCTGCAATGTCATTCGGATCCCGGGATTACAGTCCATATATTTTATTTAGAAAGAATGATACCTGCAAGAGAACCCTTGTATGGCAAGCCAGAATGGATGAGGAAAAGAGGTCCAACTGTTCCCTGATGACCTGCAGGCAAGCATGCCACTGCAGTAATCTACCTGATGGATCCCGGTGAATGGCCTAAGATGAAAGTTAAGGCCAACGTCCTAAAATCAATGAACACCCAAACGTTGGTTAAATACTCCATTGGCGAATTTTCCTTGAGGGAAATCAGCTATTGAGGTTGTTGTATTCATTCGAAATAACTTCGCAAATTGCAAAATTTGTTTATATATAAATTGTTGCTAAATTACGCATATATTCAAGAAATACAAAGAAAATGAAGGCATTCCTGCAAAAAATTGGCTCCAGGTGGCGACCCGCATAGACGACTTCCCGGCGTAGAGCAGTCTGCAACGATTTAGTACCGACGCCAGTCTATATAAAAGTCCGTCACGCAGGGGCTGCGTAAACTAAGCAGATTTCCCACATGAAGCTTTACAATAGAGAAATCCGCCTAATAACAGCTGTAGTAGGAAGGGATCTCTAAACCTATTCACGAGGGACGAATAGTTCTGGAAACGGCCACCAGAGCTCTCGGCGGAGAGTCCGGAACATGGCGGGGTTCCGGCGACCACACACACACAATACAAATGCAAATATCTCGGTTAATATTCAAGATACAGAATAAATGTATAGAACAATATTTATAGTACATTTAATTTACAATAAGATTGATTTTATACAATTTTTCGATCCGACGCATAATAACGGAGATATTTTGAATTTTCAAAAATCCCCCCTCTAAACCCCCCCCCCCTCCCACTGGTCCGATTTCAGCCATCAACGAGCTTGATCTTTCTTTTTACGTAAAACGCTTAAATATGAAGTATGGTAACGATCAAACAAAAATTGCGACCGCTAGAGCGTTAACAGACAAATATATATATATATATATATATATATATATATATATATATATATATATATATATATATAATTTTGAACGGACCTCATTTTCGTCATCTCCTGGGTAGGATCGATGGACATTTGAGGAAATTTTTCAAAACTCGCGTCATGAGTACGACCTCAATAGCTGATTTCCCTTAAGGGGAATCTGCTAAAAGTCGCCCAGCTCACCCAGGAGTTTAGTTTTTCAGCTTGAACTTGAGTGCAGGTTGTTAGGCAACGTCAGTGCAGTGCAGTGTTTAGTGAACATTGGTGGCTGACCGGTGATCTTGAGTGCGTACTGTGATTATAGTTAATGAAGAATAATTTACCAAGTGTGTAGTGCGTCGTCAAATAAATTGTGCAGTGATAAAAGCGCTAAAGTTTGTGCATTTAATTTTGAAATTCAAAAGAACCCTAATAATCAGCATTTTTTATTATTGTAATAGGCGTAACTATATATATATATATATATATATATATATATATATATATATATATATATATATATATATATATATATGTGTGTGTATGTGTGTGTAAGTGTGTGTGTATTAATGTGTATGTAAAAGGAGAGGGAGAGAGAGATGATATGACATTTCATGGTATATTGCTTATTGTTAAATGTAAGATGAATAGGTATACTGAAGGTTAAAAACTCAAATGTACATGTATATTTTGGGGCAAAAAGAAAAGTCAAACAATTACAATTATAGGGAATTACATTTACAACAGGAATGGTACTTTATTAATATTTTTTGATCTGCCACATCATAACAGAAATATGGGTAAATATCGACTATAAATATAAATAAAGATGGCTTCACATCACGGATTTATCAATGTATCTCACATAGTAAAGCTCTCGACGGAATGTCCCGAACAATTCCTGCCGACTACACACACAATACAAATGCAAATATCTCGGTTAATGTTCAAGATAAAGAATAAATGTATAGACCAATATTTGTAGTAAATTTAATTTGCAATAAGATTGGTTCTATATAATTCTTTGATCCGACGTATGGTAACGGAGATATATCGAGTTTTCGAAATACCCCTCCTTTAACCCCCCCCCCCCTCCCACTGGTCCGATTTCAGCCATTAAAGAACTTGATCTGTCTTTTTGCATAAAACGTTTAAATATCGAGTTTCATAACGATCAAACAAAAATTACGACCGCTAGAGCGTTAACAGACAAATATATATATATATATATATATATATATATATATATATATATATATATATAATTATGAACGTACCTCATTTTCGTCATCTTCTGGGTAGGATCGATGGATATTTGAAGAAATTTTGCGAAAGTTGCGTCATGAGTACGGCCTCGAACCGTCACGCAGGGGCTGGTAATGATCAAAGAAAATTTAGGGCCCCTAAATTAATCATTATTTACGGCTCTCATTTTCGTCATCCTCTAGGTAGGACCGATGGATATTTGAAGATATGTGGATAAAATCTTGTTATTAATACCTCAATGGCTCATTTTTCTTAAGAGAAATCCGCTAATTACCTTCTTTTGACTTTGTTATACCGTTGCAATATGTCTAGAAATTCAAGTTGACCACTTGACACCCCCTTGCATGGCACTTAACCACCCGATTTTACAGTGTGACTGTAAAATTGGTCGATAAGTGCCATTAAAAAGAATGATAAATGTATGAAAGTTGCTTATTAGCACAATTAACAAACTCACACTTTTAATTGTTTAACGGTCGTTTGTAATTAACTCTGTTTTAATTATTAATCAGATCGTGTCTTGTTATGTTTGCCTAACTGATTGTGGGAAAACAATTACATATAAGTACCGTGTAAAGAAAAGTGAAATTATACCATAAAAGAGAACAGAAAATAAACCTTATCAAAAAAAAAGTATTTAATTCTTTAACGGGGTAGATGAGCAAAATTAATTAAAAAATAAAAATTTAATTTAAAAAAAAATCATGCATTCTCTACAGAAATCGTATCCAAATGTGAGACTTTTAGAAAATGGTTTATCATATAGTCGTATTAAGCATTTAATCAAATTTTCGAGAATAATTATCTCAGCTTGTAAATTTTAAGTAGATTCGTTAAATAATCAAAACAGTTATTTAAATAAGGGTAGTCCAAGTTGCCAATTTTTATAACTTAACCTATTTTTTAATAAGTTTCGTAAGATCTCAACGGAATTATCTGTTCTGAACCTCCTTGGACCAGTTTTGACTAGTTCCAACGTGTTGTCTGAACATACTACGCATAACTCAAAATGTCCGTCACGCAGGGGTTGCGTTAACTAAGCGGATTTCCCACGTAGTCCACATATTTGGATTTATCTCAAAACTTAAAAGTTCGATGAGAACAATATTTGGTATTTATGCTTCAAAAAAAGTGCTCCGTAACATAATAGAATATTGAAAATATGAGATGAGTAGGAGTGGGGCTTTACTGAAGACCGAAAATTAAAAATCTCAGTAAATAATCAAGATAGTGAAAAAATGTACATAACAACATTTATAGAACATTACATTTGCAATAAGATTGGACTTATACCATTTTTCGATCCGACGCATAATAACGGAGATATTAAGAATTTTCGAAATCCTCCCCGTCTAAACCCCCCCCTCCCCCTAGTCCGATTTCAGTCGTTAACGAACTTAATCTTTCTTTTTGTATGAAACTATTATATATCAAGTTTGGTAACGATACGACAAAAATTGCGACCGCTGGAGCGGTAACAGACAAATATATATATATATATATATATATATATATATATATATATATATATATATATATATAGATAGATAGATAGATAGATAGATAGATAGATAGATAGATAGATAGATAGATAGATATATACAGTTTTGAACGGACCTCATTTTTCGTTATCTGGGTAGGATCGATGGACATTAGAAGAAAAATTTCGAAAATTCCGTCATGAGTACAACCTCAATAGCTGATTTGGGGGTTTACTGAATTCCGAAAACAATTAAATCCAAATATCTCGGTTAATAATCAAGAAAGTGAATAAACGTACATAACAACATCATTAGAACATTAAATTTTCAATAAGATTGGTTCTATACAATTTTTCGACTCCACTGATAATACCGGAGATATTTCGAATTTTCGAAATTCGCCACCTCTAACTCCCACCCCCCAATTGTTCGATTTCAGCCATTAACGAACTCGACCTTTAGTTTTTATATGAAACGCTTATATATCGAGTTTAGTAACTATAAAGCAATAACTGCGACCTCAATAGCTGATTTCCCCTAAGGAATATCTGCTAAAACGGCTACATTTAAAATGTTGAAATTTGTAGTACTGTTGAAACATCTAGTTGTGGACCTCCCAGTTTCACTAAAATCAGGTAAGAGTGAAGGGATGGGGGGGGGGTATAAAGGGGGAAAAATGAAAAGGAATTAAATTTCCCCGTTCGTTTTGAGATACAAAAAACTTTTTAAGAACCTCTTTTACTTACCATGAAAAAATCTATAAATTATGTTCTACGACATGTTTATTTAATTTAATGGGAGTATAAAGAAGTCATTTGGGTCCCACATCAGATTTATTTTTAACTAATTACAAATAAATACACACTATATTCCAGTTTATTTATTCATTAAAAAGTGGACATTTTCCGTGTAACATATTCAAAAAAGTTTTAAAAAAACAGTTATAACAAAATTTGCATTGTGATAATTTAAAAAAAAAAACTCCATCACTCAGGGCCTGCGTAAACTAAGCAGATTTCCCTCGTATTAGTTAGTATAACACACTTGTGATCTCTCACCACATGAAGAAACTCCACTCGAGTTACGAAGAAATGCATAGAACAACAACTGTAAATCATCAATAGTTTTAACGAGATTGGCTCCAGAACATTTTACAATACCATTCATAATAAAGGCTTTTTTTAATATGCCCCCCCCCTCTAAACCCCCAGTATTCCATGCACGTTTACTACCAATAACAAATATGATCTTTAGTGTTGACTGGAACTGTTTAATACCGGATACGGAATAGGTCAAATAACCATTGTCGAAACAAGAACGTAAAATTCCTGATTGATGGCGTCATCACACGATGAATGTGCATGTGTCTCGCATAATAAATGTCTCTTGAAAACAATATTTGGTATATAAGTTTAGAATAAAGTGGTTCAAGATATAACAGCGTATTGATAATTTGACTCGAGTAGGAGTGGGGGTTTACTGAAGGGTGAAAACTAATAAATCCAAATATGTAGGGTATTATTCAACATAGAGGAAAGAGTGTATAGCAATATTTTTAGTTCGTTCAATTTGTCTGTTACTCTGTAGCGGTCGCAATTTTCGTTTTATCTTTACCAAACTTGATACATAATCGTTTTATACAAAAAGACGGATCAATTTCGTTAATGCTGAAATCGGACCAGGGGGTGGGGGGGTTTAGAGGGGTAGAATTTCTAAAGTTCTTAATATCTCCGTTAATATGCGTCAGATCGAAACATAGTATAGAATCAATCTTATTGTAAATTTAATTTTCTATAAATGTTGTTATGTGCATTTATTCACTATCTTGATTATTAACTGAGATATTTGCATTTTTTAGTTTTCGGTCTTCAGTAAACCCCCACTCCTTCTCATCTCATATTAACTATATTCTATTATGTTATGAAGCACTTTATTTAAAGCTTAAATACCAAATATTATTCTCATTGAACTCTTTAAGTTTTGAAATTAATGCAAATACACGTGGAAAAACTGCTTAGTTAACACAGCCCCTGCGTGACGGAATTTTTTGTCTCTGATTTCTATCCCTAGTAAGATATAAATTCATATGATTTTTTCGATCGCTATACTCTTTTGAACCTATACTGCTGGTACTATTTAAATAGCAGTTATTAAAATCACTGTTACTAGAGCGGTTGAAATCACTGCTACTGCCAGGGGAACAAAGTATACAAGACTCCAGGTAGTGCTTTGGTTTTGGGCTATTAGAGGAGGGCTGAGGGAGGTGTGGGTTGGAGGCAGGTAGAGCCAGGGCATCGACCCCCTACCGGGGTACCGTTAACAATTACCCCTCCCACCACACAGATCAGCTGGCTGGCGATCAGCTGATGTCTTAAAACACACCAGCCACTTTTCGGGGATCACTCATTAACCACGGTCTGACATCAGGAATAACGGTTGGGCAAAATTAACTATAAACTCTTGATGAGAAGACTCGACGCCACCCTTTAAGACATACGTGGCCAGCCACAGGCCCGCGGTAAGGTTTGATCCGGCCCGCGAGACATTTTGAAAAACCCAATTAAACAAAAATGTTGCACTAATTACCCCAAATGAGGAAGGTGAGGAGAGATTTGTGCGTTTAGCAGCGCTTATAAATCGAACAGTTCTTTTCAATGATGAAAGTTAATAAATCAAAACATCGTACAAGGCTGACTGACCATAATTTGGAAAATTCTTTTCGTCTTTGTGTCAGTGGAATTAATCAAACATCAATGGATTAGTTTCCCAAATTCAAGCTCAAGTGTCCCATTGATTTCGGTGTCGCTATTTAATTATAATGTTGTGCTTATTTTTTTCATTTCATCTTGTTATTTTAATAAACTGTATTGTAATTACATTGTCGTATAATTTCATATCTGATATCTTTCGTTAGAAATTATGAACGCTACTTTAAAAAGCTGCCCGCGAACGTATGTGCACGCTAAAGTTTGGCCCGCAACTTGCCAAAGGTTGCCCATACCAGCTCTATGAGGTTCTTGTTCATGGCCTTACCGATAGCATGTTTAGTGGGTTGGGTTTCGCCAACAATACTATTATCAATTCTGTCGGTAGATGCCGTCATTACTGATTGATTGTCAAGTGAACTCTTTCGTTGTTACGGCACCATTTTGAACCATACCAAAAGTTGTGCTGGGTCGTTTCTTAAGGATATTTGGATATAATATTATAAAATGTTCGTTGTTGAAGAGGGAAAGGCGGAAGGTCAATAAATGAAAAACCTTCCACTGATTTATTTTTCCTCTACACGTTTCGCGTCCTCTATGACATCCCTTCAGGAGTACCGAACTTATTAAAGTCAGTCACACAGAGCCTGAGATAAATAAGCAAATTTCCCACGTGCTGGCATGACACACTATTTATCTGTTTTGATACAATTCATAACAATAACAGAGATATTCTGAATTTTCGAAATTCCCTCAATCAGCCCCCGTACCTTGTTCCTGGTCCGATTACAGCCATTACCGACTAAGAACATTAATATTGAATTGAACTGTAAAATGTAGATTATGGTATAGATACAAATAAACATTTTCGCGTTAAGAATCTTAAACGGTGACGTTATTACGCACGTATTTCCATGTATCCTCACAAAGTAAAGGTTCAATGAAAACTGTATTTGGTATTTAAATTCAAATATCTCGGTTCGTATTCAGTGTTGGATAAAATACACATATTACGGCAAATAATAATAATGGCAATTAAATTTCCAATAAGACCGGTTCTATGCAATTTTTCGATCCGACGTCTAATAACGGAGATATTTCGGAATTCCCACCCTCCGAAACCCCCCTCTGCCCTGCCCGATTACAGGCGTTAACGAACTCGATCTTTAGTTTTACATACATTGCTTGTATATAGAGCTTGGTAATGATAAGATAAAAATTACGACCACTAGAGTGGCAACAGACAATGTATATAGTTTGCTACCAGAACGAGGTGTCGCAGTGTTTATGGATCAGTGGTTGTCTAAAGAGTATATTAGTCTGACAGTCCCTCGGGATGACTAAAGATTATGACTCTCTTAATTCCTACCGACAGCATAATGGCCACTGGCCCTCTTTATTTAATGGGACAGTCAGTCTACTGAAGAACCTTCAGGCATTCCAGGCCCTCCTTGGTTAACGGGGGTTGCACGTAGAGTTGATCTCTGACTACTTAAAACCTCTGATCACGAATCCCTCGCGCTCGGGGGTAGCTAAAGATCTCAAAGGTCTATAATGCTAACCAAAAGTATATATATATATATATATATATATATATATTTCTGATACGCTGTAAGACTGGCGTATTTATTCAATTTCTTAATTCTTATAAGTCTAAGTCTAATAATTTATATCTCAAGATTGAAGAAAACCTTTCAGCACAAAAATACAAGTAGATAAACTGACGATGTATCCAGGAAACTAAAAGCTAACTAATTAAGAATATGACACGTCTATTTAATTAAAATGGTGTACTGAACGTCTTGTATCAGTACAGACAGACTCCTCATTTTTCAGCAATTGTGAAGCAACAGATCGTCGCCAGAAAACGAAGTATACAATTAAGCGCTCCGGGTGTCATATTTGATCCTCATTTCGAACTCGGGAGCGGAAAAAGAAAGAAACTAAAAGGCGATGGATTGCGGTCAAACTAGAAAGGTGTTAACGAAAATTCCTTTCATGCTCAGCCGCCAATGCTGTCCTGTCAGCTGTCTAACGACTTTCACCGGAGTAGAAGTCGTGACCCTGCCAATACTGCAAGGAAGGTCAAGGACTCAGTTTGCTTTCCCGCTAGTTATTTTCACGTCCAGGAACTAGGACGGAAGAACTGGGCAGAGTGGAGTTCTGGGCCAGTTGAACGACTCAGTCCAGAACGAATATGCTTTGCTCGACCAGAATATCTGTAAAGAGAGATACAATGAAAGATTGTAGTAGTTCAACTCAACTTTGAAAGATTTTTACGGTCATATTTCTTCCAGTGGTTTGCGATTTGTAAACTAACACCAGGAAGCAAACTCCCGTCGGTTGAAAATGGAAGATTAGAGACAGACAAGGAATTCCATTTGTATCCTATATCCTTAAACCAGCCAAGTGTCAAAATCCTTGCTAAATAGCGCGAGGTTCGAATATTAAAGCAACTTTTAGTATATTTCCATTAAGGAAAAACAACTATTGAGGTTGTACTCAAATAATTTTGAGAAACGTTTTTTCATATGTCCATGGGAAATTTAATTTCCCAAAGTAGTGCCTCCATTCAGTTTTTTATTAGCTCGAATATTAAGCGAGTTGTATGTATTTTTTAGTTCTGAGCCTTCATTACACCGCCATTTTTGCGATTCTCATTGATAACCGTTTTACGTCCAGCTTACACTTGAAATGCTGTTAATATCTTATTACTGGAAAAATATAAAATAGGATGTGAGATGACGTCATGCGCGTACCATTGCAGATGGTGGGAATTTGATTATTTTACACAGCATATGCATCGTTTGTCGCATTTATGTGTTCATTGGTAGCAGCAGAAGAGCCTCTGAAAGACGCCCGAAACATGCATTCAATGTGGCAGTCGAGAAAAGCAGCTTCACAGATATTCAGTTTTCAGTACTACAAAACATGTTTAAACGCGCAGTGCAATGTTTTAAAATGTAGAGGATGTTTGATAATGGGTTTATTTTTCATTATTTTCTTTTGATTGTGAATCTTCGAACACTAACTGAGTCGTGACGCCCAGAACTCTTCTACCTGAGAGTTCAAAGTCCGTGAATGGCACACTATAATTTCTTTTTAGTTACGCTAGAAGTTTCTTAGTCTACTCAAAATCGAAAGACAAGAGTTGGGAACCTACTCGAAAGAAGCTTGCACTTTGGCTGAGAATGTCATAAACACTGCAGACAAAGACGTCCTTCCCTCTAAATGTCCGTAACGCAAGTACTGCGTAAAATAAGCTGATTTAACACGCATTGGAATAAGACGCGCCGAAGATCTGATCTCACCGTCTATTCGCTATTCCCCCCGCAGTAAGAAGCCTATCTAAACAGGAATTAAATTTTAGTTGAACTTGAGATGTTTAGAGACTTAGTTGTTGTTGTGTTTAGAGGTTAGTTGAAATGAAAATCGGATGCCTAGATGTGGGGGTTACAAAAGGCTGAAACCAAAAAAAAAAAAATCCGTCACGCAGGGGCTGCGTAAACTAAGCAGATTTCCCAAGTGAAGTAATATCTCGGTTAATATTCAAGATACAGAAGAAATGAATAGAACAATATTTATATTAAATTTAATTTGCAATAAGATTTGTTCTATACAAGTTTTCGATCCGACGCATTATAACGGAGATATTCCGAATTTTCAAAAATCCCCCCTCTAAACTCCCCCTCCCACTGGTCCGATTTCAGCCATTAACGAACTTGATCTTCTTTTTTACATAAAACGATTAAATTCCGAGTTTGGTAACGATCAAACAAAAATTGCGACCGCTAGAGCGGTATCAGAAAAATATATATATATATTTATATATATATATATATATATATATATATATATATATATATATATATATATATATAATTTTGAACGGACCTCATTTTCGTCATCTCCGGGGTAGGATCGATGGACATTTGAAGAATTTTTTCGAAACTCGCGTCATGAGTACGACCTCAATAGCTGATTTCCCTTAAGGGAAATCTGCTAAAATCCGTCACGCAGGGGCTGCTTAAACTAAGCAGATTTTCCACGTGGTTATACAATAGAGAAATCTCCATACGAGAGCCGAACTAGCTTTTGGCGGAAAACTGAGTCGTCCGTTACGGCCCAAATTTAATAAAAATGCAAATATCTCGGTTAATATTCAAGAGAGAGAAGAAAAGTATAGAACAATATTTATAGTAATTAATTTACATTAAGATTGGTTCTATACAATGTTTTAATCCGAGGTATGGTAACGGAGATATTTCGAATTTTCGAAAATCTCCCCTCTCTAAACCCCCCACCCTCCCACTGGGCCGATTTCAGCGATTAACGAACTTGATCTGTCTTTCGTATAAAACGTTTAAATGTCGAGTTTGGTAACGATCAAACAAAAATTGCGACCGCTAGAGCATTAACAGACACACACACACACACACACACATATATATATATACAGTTTTGAATGGACGTAGGAATTACGAAAAAATGTATAAAGCAAATATTGTAGAGCTAATAGTGTATTTAGATTCGACCGACTCACAATGAGGGTGATATTTTAAATTATCGAAACCCTCTCCCTCTCTTAACCCCCACTAATCCAGGTCCGATTTCAACATATAACAATTATGATCTTAGGTACAGGTATAATAACATTTATAAGAAATTAAATGATCAGTAAGATTGGTTCCATAGAATGTTTCAACTCGAGGTGTAATAACGGAGATATTTTGAATTTTCTATATTCCCTCCTCTGAACCTTCTCCCACTGTTCCCATATCAGCCAGTAATGAACTTAATCTTTAGTATGAATATCTAGTTTGGTGGGGATCAAACAAAAACTGCAACCACTATATATACACATATAAAGTTGAGTAATCGATTCTTGTAGTATCCAACAATTAGGGAAAGGAAAGACCACTTCTTTCTTTTCCGCACACATTTACAGCTTTGAACGTACCTCCTTTCGTCATCTCCCAGAAAGAACTAATGGGCATTTGAAGATATTTGGGGTGCTATCAATATGAATATGCATGAAAGTGTGTGTATATTCCGTTTTATTTGAACGCAGCTTGAAGGTCGGATTCGATTGTACCCTCCCTTTAGTTTTGGTGATTTGAGTGTTTATCAATATATTTAAATCCAAAAACCACTAATAAAAGCTTGAAGATATTGTTTATAATATAGAGATCGTAATATAAGAAGAAGAAAATAACACATTACAGGGATACACGAAATAGTTTTGTTTTCTTGGCAAAATCACAATAATTTTCAGGGTGTGCCTTAGTTACAACTACCTGTGGATTTCCCAGCTGACTGCGCGTACTGAGGGAGGGCCAAGCCTGGAGGGGAGGGGGTGAGATTGCAAGACTCCAGACTAACGGCCGTACGGTCTATTTGCCGACTAGATGGGGATATCGTGCGGCAATGACCTTCTAGGACAGTTCCGCCAGTCGTCAACCTCTTTTGGATTTGGTATCCATCCTCTTTCCTTGATTTTACTCGCCGTCAAGAGGATCTGTCACATTCGTTCTGACGAGACCTCCAGAAACGACGGCGAGAATTCGCTAAAAGGGAAATCTTCTAAAACAAACCTGCTTCCGGACGCCGGTGGATTCAGTCTTCGATGTATTGACAAGTAAATCATCAAGGCTTACTTTTACAATAATGAATACATAAAAGAAAAGTGGCTTTGCAAAAAGATGAGCTATAAGAGCATTGAGAAAGTGGTAAAAAAGAAGTGTCATCGAAATAAATAACTGAAAAAGTCACCATCACAATAGTAGTGTTTCTCCTTTTCTAAATTCTCACTGATACCTCTGCAGGAACAAAAGAGTTGTACTATTCATACCCATTCTGTTTAGTCCTTATCATTCATTAGTTCATGCACACTAGCTCTAAATAAAGAATGGCACAATTGAGGTGTCGAGTAGAAATCCCGGTTTATTTATTGTTGGTAGGATTCATGTGCCTTGTATGTACAATAACCGGAAAGATGCAAGCTCTAGGAGTCCTTTTTTGTAAAAAGACGCCGAAAAACAAGACAAGACATTCCCCTCCCCAATTCGAACGAATCCAAAGTCAATTTGTCGACAACATTCCAATTTTTGAGAAATGCATCCAAAATCCTTTGCAAAATTAGACACAGGAACGGTTACACCTCGTCGCAGTTTCTTTTTAGGGGTGTTGTCGAGTTTCAAATACGTAGGAAAGTTACTAGAGCATGCCAAACTTTACCCTTGCCTTTGGTTTGTTGGAGCTAAATAATAGCAAAGGGATCAGAAAGAAGCGATGGACATCGATAAGAGTGGTTCATAGAATATATGAGTAGTTTGCAAAATTCAGATATATATAAGAAAGGACCCTGCATATTTGCAATCTTTTTGGTCCGCTGAACCCGAAAGATTTTAGGCTTTACATTTCAGACATAAATTTTCAAATCATTGCCTCAAACACTATTGCGCTCAACAAAAACATTGGTAAAATGAGTCCGGAAATATATACAAAACACTTTTCTGTACATTCGCTTTGTAAAGGTCGTTGTGGACAGTAAAATTAACTTCTAGGAATGTTGACGAGAATCCGACATCGGATTCTTGTTTAGCAAGTTCAAGAGTCTTATATTTGCAGGAAAACTATCCTTCTATAACGAATTAACCCTTTCATGGGTCCAGCCTCAACTGTAGGCTGTAGCCATGACACAGGCGGCTCCGGAAAAAAAAATAAAATGTTTACATCGTTTTGCGTAACAAATAACAGCAGCGATGTAATTGCTTTTTCCCCCTGATATAGAATCATTGATGTAAATTTATTCTTGGTTCTTTGAATCAATTTATTTTAGTTCAAACCTGTAGCTTTGTCGACTTCCTAAATAAAATTTATAACAGTTCGTGAACTCTGTGAAACGGAGAGAGAGCTAAGAAGCTAATGAATACAATTTGTCTGCATAATGTATTTTCTTTATCCTGTAAGCCCATCCTCAATAGGATTTCCTTCCTACCTCTGGAGTATATAACCTTTTAATAGTATGCAAGAAATCCCAGGTAGACATAGATTGTAAACCGGTTTTGATGGTGTGGTGCCTCGCCGGTATAACGGAGCGTTATGCGAACCGTCAAGGTTTCGTATCCGTGTGTTCCAGTTTTCCTCTCCGGCTAGAGACTGCTCGGGACGGAAAGAAAGTAATTCATATCCTCTCTGGCGTGGACGGAAAAAGAAAGAAAAAAAGATTGACAAAAAAAGATGACATAGAATATCTTCCGTGTAACTTCCTCCCAATACCGCAACGCCACAACAATAGTTACTGTAACACTAGATCAACGCCCTCATCCAACTCAATAAGAGAAGTCACAATACTTTTTCATCGCTTGAAATGTTTCAGCATTGAGGAACCCCACCTTGAGAACTTATGAAAACCTAATAACCGACTCACTAATTATCATTATTTGAAATATGAATGTAATTAAACTGCTGAAGTATTGTAAACATTATAAACTTTGAATGTTTTTTTGCGAATTTTAGGAATTTGAGCTATAAATAGTCTAAGCAGGGTTGATTAATTGGGACAGAAGGATGTGAATCTTATCCCCTACATTACCATGGGATTTCTGAGAGTGGAGGGGGGGGGGTGCTCCAGGATCTGATTGGCAAAACTTAGTCTCCCCCCCCCAGATTAATCCCTCAGCCGGAAGTAATGAATAAGTATTCCTCACTAAAGATTGGTATTACTTTCCATGTCAAAGAATAACATAGCTAGTTCTAGTTATTTATTGACGCCCACTTGGTGTTACTGTGGCTAATTGGGGCTGTTATCCACCATTTTATAACCAGGGTAGGACTACGGGTTTTATTTGATGCGTTTGTCACTAAATAAATACCTAATTTCCAGACTAGAGTCTAACTCGCTTCTAGCTTAAGGGAAGTCAGCTATTGAGGTCGTACTCATGACGCGATTTTCGAATTTTTTCTTAAATATCCATCGATCCTACTTAGTAAATGACGAAAATGATGTCCGTTCAAAACTATATATATATGTGTGTGTGTGTGTGTGTGTGTGTGTGTGTGTGTGTGTGTGTGTGTGTGTCTTACCACTCTAGTGGTCGCAAATATTGTTTAATCGTTACCAAACTCGATATTTAGTCGTTTTATGTATTGTAAAAAGAAAGATCAAGTTCGTTAACGGCTGAAATCGGACCAGGGGGAGGTGGGTTTAGAAGGGAAGAATTTCGAAAATTCGAAATTTCTCTGTTACTATACGTCGATAGAAAAATTGTATAGAAACAATCTTATTACAAATTAAATTTACTATAAATATTATTATATACAATTATTCTCTAACCTGAATATTAACCGAGATATTAGCATTTTTCAGTTTTCAGCCTTGACAAACCCCCACTTCTACTCATGTCATATTGACAATAAGCTGCTATATCATGAACCACTTCATTAAAAGTTTAAATACCAGGTATTGTGCTAATTGAACTTTTACTTTGTGAGATATATGCAAATACCTCCTGTTGTTCCTCCCCCCCCCACCTTCTTTTGTTCTTGGATTACTAAAATTTGAGTGATTGAGATACAACTGATTCTGATTCGTTACAAATTACAGCACTAGCTTTAGTAAATTGTTTCAATAAAATTAATATGTTATATTCAGATATATTTCATTAATTGTTTTTCCTTTTCGGACGGTTGTGTTGCCTATTTGTTTACAATTCAGCCGCTTTCCGTTATAGTGGTTATTAACTTGTAAATCTACTGAAAGATTTCTCATTACCGTTTGTATTTATTCACTTAACATTAGTGTACCTGTATTTATATTTATCTATTGTAAACCTTCGCATGAGAAATCTGCTTAGTTTACGCAGCCCTGAATTTTTTTTCTTTGTAATTTTATGCTTACATATTATTATATAAAATAAACCACTCATTACAAAAAAAAAATCTCATTAAAATAACTCATGTGCAAGTATACTCAATACTGAAAAACTGTCTCTTAATTAGTTGTATCTTAAAACGCTTTATATCAATTTTAAAGCTTACTATGAAAAGCTATGAATGACATTATCTCACAAAAAGTACATTGTATATCTCTCCACCCATACCACAAAGAACTTTATACATAACATATTCACATAAATATTTATTTGCTGTTTTACAGGTACATGGTTTCCATAGCACTCAACATAAACAGTTTCCTAAAATCTTTGGGTTATCAAGACAAGGACCTATTCCACCTGGGAAGGCCCTTCGAGGAATCTTTAATTCATGTCATCAATACAGTTTTTAAAGGCCACCTAGGAATCACTGTGAATTCAGGCACATACATTAGGCCAGCAGCACGCTATTTCGCAGTAAGCCATTTTATTTTATTTTTTATTCATTTATCCCAGCAATAACTATTCTTTTGAATTTGGTGAACAATTTTGTATGCTTTTGTATATATAAATATATTGCAGTAAGAAAAATTATAAAGGTATAACTCAATTATAATGCACATTTACATACATATTACTTGTGAGTCAAGTTGCAAAAAGTTTATAATCCTTTTAAAAATTATTTCCAGATCAGTAAAATGAAATTCATGATTTTTTTTTTAAATATTATTAGGATATAAATATATATATATATATATATATATATATATATAAAAGTTATTAATATATATACATATATATATATATATATATATAAATAACTTTAAAACAATAATAAATATCAGAATACTAAATAATAAATTAAAAAATAAGAAAATAAGAATACAGCCATGAATACTGATTCTTAGACTAGAAAATATCAATGTTAGGCAACTGGTTTGGTTTATAGTATAGTTAAGGAAAGAAGAACAGTCCCTTCTTAGCTTTCTTCCGTTTAAGGTATTAGGAGTGCCTACCGTTGGGGCAGACTATCCATTCTTGATGTGATTTTAATTCATATTATGCATAAAAATTATATAAAAGTCTCTTTTCGAACAAAACAATTTATTTTGTAGTTAGACATTTGTGCTTATAGACATAATTATCATATAGATTATTTGTTTTTGGCATTTCATTTACTTCTCTTTATTTTTGTACATCAAATTATTAGTAGGCGGTGATCGCCTGCTCCCATCCTTTAGTCTATGCCTATAGCGCCTGTAATGATTTTAAGTAGATTTCTTGTCATGATTTTTTCAATAACTCTGTACATCTCAGGAACAATTTTGAACATACAAGGTATATGTCTCTCGTTATGCGATTCTATGAATTCTATCTAATGGAAAAATGTAGAAGTTCTTCCATGAAAAGCTATTTTTCCTATTCATGTCCAGTTTGAAGGAAATAACCCACTCTTCAGTGCTCTGTTCACCATCAGCACCTACCGAGCAGGAGAAGTCACAGCTAGTCACTATTTGGGAGCAGAGCCCTATAAATCACTTAAAGCCCTACACTGAGTTTTGAGAGCTTTCTCCAGAAAGTGAGCTCTCCAGAGAGCTAAGATTTTTGTCTATTATATATTACTGACTGCCATCAAATTTGCACGTTCTCAAAAACAATTAAATGTACTCTGTCATTTAATTCCTGTTATACAAGGATCTAATGAACTGATGAATTCAATGCAAATTAAAGTTTTATATATTATTCTTTCAATTGTACTTTTACTCTCCATAAAATTGTGTCTTTTCACAAGAGGTACACAATCTACCTTCAAATTATTGACACTAAAATAACCTAACAATCAGAAAAACTGCTTTATATAGAAATACTTTTAAATTCAAACTGGGAGTAAAAATTTAACTCCCAGCCTCAATAATGTTTGAGCCCAATAGAGCTTTGAGTCATCTTTTATCTGCATCACTTCCAGCAAAAACATTTACCAATCCTTATCTTAACCCTTTTGTCACTACCAATAAGAGTAATCTAGTCCCCCCACCCAAATCTTGTAATTCTCTCCAATAATTCTCGTTATTTCTTTCCAGTCAGTCCTTTTCAGAACATCTGTATTGTTGAGTAAGCTCTTAAGGCAAATAAGTCTATTTGAAGGGGTTATTTACAGGTTCCACACCTATCAATCCATATTAGGACTAGAAATTTGATTTAATGAATTTATAAATGGATACATAATTGAATCCTCAGGAAAACGTTATACATGAGAATTTCTGTCAATGCCCTAGATAATGATAACCAAAATTGGAATGCCTAACATTCAATATAAGTGACTCAGTAATGAAGAATAAAGTGAAACATAGCTAAGAGATGATGCCTTAAATAAATAAGGATAGACATTATTAACTGTTAATTTTTATTGTTATTAGATGCCTTACTTAATAATTTGGTTTGTAGTATATCTAACATGTTCTAATATTTGAGACTGTCCCTCCATCTGGAATCATTGAGTGCCCATTATGACAAACTAAGAGTATTCTAGATGTGAAAATTTTCTCAACTCTGCTTATTTATGAAGAAAGCATTAAAAAATATTGTGATGTAATTCTTTATTTGATGAAGGACTGTCACTATTACTTGTCAAGTTAATATTTTTAATTCAGAACTCTTTGCAATGACATTATGCGCATTTAAAAAATTCTGGATTCCATTTAGTACATATTTGTATTTACTATATTTTTATCCTTTTTCTCCAGGAATTAATGACTATTGGAAGAGCCAGCTCAATGGCCATGTCAAGAGAAGTAGAAGACAAACTGGCTGAAACACTCAACAAAGAAGTAATAGAAGGAGTCTTAAGGGTGTACAGAGCATACAAATATTCATTGCAGGTATGTTTGTTCTCTTATTATTTTCTTGGGAAATAATGAAAATTATCAAGTGTATAACTATTATAAAAATTTAACATGATTCGTTAAGATGATTGCATTAAAAGTTTTTTTTAAACTACCTTCTAATCTGGATTACGTTATCTTGTTTACTTTTTCTAATTATTAATGTAGCAGATGGTTGAGTCAACCTTAGATAGAATATTTAAATATTACAGCATATCCAAAATATTTATTATTTATTTATTAATGCCCGCTTTATGCTACAAAGGTAACTGGGCTTTCGAACTCACGACTCTAGGTTTACCAAGTCAGATTTAGGCTAACTCCTTAACTCACATGGTAACTTGAGCCCCAATTCAAAGTATTTGATTATATTAATACCTACTTATTCCTGGCTACCATCTTTGAAGTACCTTGTCCTCTGCCACCACCATTTTTTCCCATTTCTCTTGGTTCCTAGCCAGGATTTTCCCATATGATTGACCAAACTCAGGCCTTCCTGGTTTTACCTGGCTGAATAAGACTTTTGTAATATATTGGCTTGCTGTTAATGTGAGATGAGAAAGAGTGGGGGCTTACTGATGCCTGGAAACATTAAAAAAAACATAAATACCTGGCTTAATATTCAAGTTACCAAAAAAAAAAAAAAAAAGTCTAGATCAACATATGTCAGATGTAAAATTGAGTACTTAGCTTCTCTTAATCTGACTCATCATAATAAGAGAAATATTCCGAATTTTTCATTTTGTCTTTTCTTCCCTAAGCCGCCACTCTTCCTCATTTGATATCAACCATTAGTGAACTTGATTTTTAGTGTAATTTAGGAAAATAGTGAGATTAAGTAGCTTTAGTATCGAGATTTAGCTTTGGCTTTAGTAAAGTGTTTTATTCCAGAGTATTTTTAGGGTCACTGCATCTTCTTCAGTATTCTTGTTGTATCTATTCCTCTTGTGAATTGTGACTATACGGTGATAATTGTTTTCCTTCTTTCTTGCACAATTTAACTTTAATGAAAATTTATAATTTACTCATCTATTTACAGTTGAATTTGATTACTCCTCCTTATTATTTTTTTTTTCTTTCATTGAAGGTTCCAAGCTGTGACCAATACCTTCTATGTGAGCTGAACAGACCATCTCATCATGTAGGATACGTTGTCAGGCCAGGAATAACAAAAGCCGCAAGGTAAGCATTTAAGTTACTGAAGTTGAATCAATCCAAACGTCAATTGCTGAAATAATGTGCCTTCCATTTAGAATTTATGTCATGAGTGTCAAGTAGGTGTATATAGGATAATGGTCATAATCTTTAAAGAAGTAGTGTAATTATTTAAAACTAAATACCAGTGTGATTCAATAGTCTGGATATTTTTTACCAGTTTATTTTTTTAAACATATTTTTCATAACAGACATCTACTTCAAAATATAAACCAGAATTGTCTATCACTTGAAGTCACCTGTGATTTACTCTGTGGTAAGGTCAGATCATTTTATAATATATTTATGATTCCTGAAGATGTGTCCTAAAGAATGTGAAACGTAGAATGAGACATAAATAACTGGAAGATATTTAATGATTTTTCATCTCTTGCTCTTCTGCCATTTTACTTTCAATGGAAATAAAATTAATAAATTAAGAAGAATGTCTATCTTCAAGTGTTTGAGAATTGCTAGTTCGTTTTTACAAAAATGATCATACCAACTGAGCCTGAAGTCTGATGATAAGGTGCAGAAAATGTAGCATTTTCTTATTAAAATTCAGATTAGAATGAATGAGTAGATCAAGTGAAAAGAGAAGAAAATATATATTTAAATCCATTCTATTTATTTAACTAATCAATAAATTAGATGGGATATTGGTTAATTTTTAATTTTAATTTTTTTTAGTTTGGTTTCTGCATGGTTCCTGTCTGGCCATACAGGTACTGCATTTTGGAAATTGTACAATGCAGCAGTGGAAGACTACGAGTGTCCTGTTAGTATATATTTCCTTTTAATATATTTACATAATTCCAGAAGAAAATAATTTTAAATATAAAACCCTTCTAATAATTTATCTCCTTAAAAATACCCTATAATATGTCAACAAAATAAGTAATGTGACTGTTAATTTTTAACCACAGTAGTTTAGCTACTTCTTAACCTTCTTCATGATCACTACAACTTTTGAAAAAAAAACAAAAAAAAAAAAAAAAACAGTTTTATGAGGATTTCGGAGAGGACACAAAGTTTTTTATAGAATATTGCAAAAACGGTCCATTAAGCTACAGGGAGGAACTCCTGGCCTTAAAATGTAATTCTGGGGATCATAAAAAATACCATAATAACAAATGTAAGTTGCACATGACAATTGCTGAAAATTGGAAACTCCGTAAGTGGAGTACCTGAAGGCTGAAAACAAAAAATACAAATAAGTTATTTAATGTTCCAATTATACTCGTAGAAATAGTATATGTATATATATATATATATGTATATATATATATATATATATATATATATATATATATATATATAAAATTGTAACCTCTGTCTGTACATTGACTTTTTTCGCAAAATTTCATGATGACTTTTCTTTTCACATGTCATAGACACCATATCTGCATTTTGTTTCTTTCGTGTATGTTTGTTTGTTTGTTTATTTGTTTGATTGTTACCTTTTCACTCATAAACGGCTAAACCGAATTTTATGAAACTTGGTATGTATATTACTACTAGCCCAACTTAGACTTTAGGCTATATTAATATTCTCTAAAACGGACAGGAGTGGGGGTTATAAGGAAGGCCTGAAATTAAAAATAGCGATATTTTGTTTCCTATTGCTTTTTCAGCAAATATGCACATAACAAAAGTTGTTTATTTTGTAATTTAGAGTAACTTTTGTTATATGCACTTTTGCCGTATACGGAAGTATAAATGAGTTATACGCTATAAACTAAAGTGGGAGTCCACAATTTTATTTGGCACTAAAGACTCAACCGAATTAAACCAAACTCGGTATGTGAATTAGACTAACGCCTTCCTTTTAATAAGCTATACTAACATTTCTAGGAAAGGGCAGGAGTGGGGGTTATAAGGGAGGCCTGAAATTAAAAATAGCGATATTTCATTTCCTATTGCTTTTTCAGCATATATGCCCATAACAAAAGTTGATTATTTTGTAATTTAGAGTAACTTTTGTTATTTGCACTTTTGCCGTACACGGAAATATAAATGAGTTATACGCTAAAAACTATAGAGGGAGTCCACAATTTTATTTGGCACGAAAGAATCAACCGAACTAAACCAAACTCGATATGTGAATTAGTACTAACGCCTTCCTTATAATAAGCCATACTAACATTTCTAGGGACGGGCAGGAGTGGGGGTTATAAGGAAGGCCTGAAATTAAAAATAGCGATATTTCATTTCCTATTGCTTTTTCAGCAAATATGCCCATAACAAAAGTTGATTATTTTGTAATTTAGAGTAACTTTTGTTATTTGCACTTTTGCCGTACACGGAAATATAAATGAGTTATACGCTAAAAACTATAGAGGGAGTCCAGAATTTTATTTGGCACGAAAGAATCAACCGAACTAAACCAAACTCGATATGTGAATTAGTACTAACGCCTTCCTTATAATAAGCCACAGTAACATTTCTAGGGACGGGCAGGAGTGGGGGTTATAAGGAAGGCCTGAAATTAATAATAGTGATATTTCGTTTCCTATTGCATTTTCGGCAAATATGCACATAACAAAAGTTGTTTATTTTGTTATTTAGAGAAACTTTTTTTATATACACTATCGTCGTATACGGAAATATAAATGAGTTATACGCTAAAAATTATAGCGGGAGTCAACAATTTTATTTAGCACAAAAGACTCAACCGAACTAAATAAAACACTCAGTATGTGTATTAGCACTAACGCCTTCCTTATAATAAGCCATACTAACATTTCTATGGACGGGCAGGAGTGGGGGTTAAAAGAAGGCCTGAAATTAATAATAGTGATATTTCGTTTCCTGTTGCATTTTCGGCAAATATGCACATAACAGAAGTTGTTTATTTTGTTATTTAGCGAAATTTGCTCATCAATTCTTTGGAACTACTAGGAACCTCACCGGGAAAAATTAATTCAAATGTATGTTAATATTTTGTGCTTAATAATTCAAATTGATGCATAATGCACAGAAAACAGGAAATATGACAATATGGAGGACAGTGAAGTCTTACATAAAAAATAATTTTAATATTAACAAATCCAAGAAACGACGGGTATTTACACTAAACACTGGAACGGGTAAATGCCAAAATATTGTGCAAAGTATAGCCTTGCCAAAAAAATACCATCACCATTCAGCCTCAAATGAATTCCTGAGCGAAGCCGGGTATCTGAGCTAGTATATATATATATAGAACAAAACTTTTAGGGCATTAAACAATTAGCATATTGATTATGTAACATTTTTCAACTTGACTCAAAATAACGGAGATATTTAGATTTTGTTTAACCCCCGCAACCCCCCCCCCTCTGCCCTAATGGTCCCATTAAGACCATTACCAAATTTTGTCTTCGATTTAATACGAATTGTTTAAATATTGAGTATGGAATCGTTGAACTGAATATCTTTATTGATGAAGTCACATAGAAAATGCATGTAACTCATATAGTAGTTTGATGAAGGCCATATTTGATTTTTTAGCTAAGAATAGGATACCTCTGGATATATCAACTTACGTATATGAGATGAGCAGATGTGGGTTTTACTGAGGACTTCATTCATTCATTTATTTCTTATTGATCACCAGTATTGTAAAGTTGTTCTCATTGTCAAATGCCCAAATTTTCAAAACTATTAGTGACATTATCAAGTAGAAATCCTTCTTGCTCTTATGTGGAGTATTTAAGATTATTTATAATCTTCACATTTTTATGGAAAGGGTCATTAAATAAAAATATATTTTCCTTTCAAAGCTTTAATTCATATTCACCTACATGTGATGTGGCTTATATATAGCCTCTCCAGAGGTCATTTCCTTTCCTATAAATTATAACAATTGATTTAAAAAATCCTAAAAGATCATTTTTTTGTTGCTTTGTAATTCTATTGATAATTCTAAATATTATTTAAAATAACTGTAAGCTATACTCAGTAACTGACAGAAATTAAATTACGAGTGTTATTTTTAGAAAACTCCTATCCAACAATAAGAACCATTCCAATCTTTTTTGTCAGTTGATAAATTGTTTCTCTCTACAGATACTTTATACTCTTTCCATTAGTACATCAGAAGCATGGAATATGACTCCATTTTAAAGTAGATTTCACATTCATGCAATATTTATTTATACACTTAGTGTTAGAACATTAATTTTCTATTTAATTTATTATTCATTCCATTTGTTTCTAATTTTTTTATTATTTGAGATCGAATTTATGTTTTGTTTCCTTTTACACAGGTGAAGTTCCCAGTTGACTGTACTGGATTTCACGAGGAAGATATAAGAGTGACAACAGAATATTATCACAACGAATTATAGTAACCAACAGATTTAAATATTTTTGGCTTGTGAAAGTATTTTTTAAGCCCAGACTCCAAAATTTTGTAATATAGTCACTTACCCTTCCTATGAATCCAACAAAAAAAACCTTTGCAAGCCAAAATAAAACTGACCCAAGTTAACCAAATAACTTTATGCATAAATTTGTATATTTTCCTGTTGTGTCTGTGATACCCACAGAAAAGAATATTTTTTTTTTCAATATTTAACTAGATAATAGATTGTTTTATGATTTGTCTTAGATGTTATATTTGCTTTTTAAATAATATTTATTTTTGTTATTGTATTTTTTCCTTTTATGACGACTGTATGAATTAAAAATAAAAGAAAGAGAAAATTTCATGCTGTAAATTAACAGTTTATTTCGGACGGAATATGTAAAATCACAGTGCAACCATTAATTACAAAAATATATATATAACTTATATATTACAATAATTGTTTTTATAAAATTTGTAAATTAGTTTTACAATTTAATGTAACAAATATTATAAACAAACATATAATATAAATGTGATCATTTGTGCTGTTATCACTGAATTGTATAGAAGAGGCACTTTTCCTACATACAGCGTTGCAAGCAAGTTACTTCTTCTTCACAACATTCTGAGCTATCCACTCCATTCCTTCCTGAAAAACAAAGTAAATATAATGTTTCATTTTAATGAACAAGTAATACAATAATTTAAAAAAAAATATACAAAGTTTTGTTTGTACTATTTTTTAAGCTTGTTTAAAAATTTCTTTATTTATGTGACCAATATAAGGCATCCTCAGAAGATTGTGTTCAACATAATTTATTGTCAAAAGATGTTATTTATTTGTACTTGGTGCTACTAATTGGAACGGGTCATCTACAGTTACCATCCTTTTCTAGCCTGGGTGGGACTAAAGATTTTATTTAATGAGTTCGTCACTAAATAAATTCTAATTTCCCAGGGGGGAATTGAACTCACCACTCAAGGTGTGTCATGTGAAATTAATACCAACGAATTAACTCAAACCTGAGCCTCTTTTTGTGTCTGTATGTGAGTCATAATGTTTCTCTGATGGAGTATCAACTAAAATTGTCTAAACACAACTAGAATAGTCAACTGTTGAGAATAGATGGAGAAAAATGTTTGGGATACACTCAGTACATGCTGTTAGGGATTTTTTTACTCTGCGGATTTTTGAACTTATTTTTCAGAAAATGCTGCAAAGATATAACAAACCAGAAAATAAATTCTTATCATTTTGAAACTAGTGAACCGATGACACCCATGGGAACGTCAATTATAAATTGCATTACTTTAAGTGTGTTGATAATTAGATTGCTTCAGTGAGATAGAGACATGAACCAAATAATAACTGAGTACTCTCATTTTCAAAGCACATCATGAAAGATTGGAGGCGAGAATTCATCCAAGGTTTGACCACCAGCGATCTTTAAAAGCCCATCACACAAGTGCGGTGTAAGTTAAGCAGGTTTCCTACCTGCTGCAAAATGATGACATCATTCGACAACATGTTTTCTATTTCTCCCATAACAAGAAACCTATTTAAACAGGACATAAAATTTAAGCTGGACACAATACATTTATTGATGCAGTTGCTTTAATAATAATCACATGAGTAGAGGTGGTGGTTAACTTAACACTGAAAAATAATAAATACAAGTAACTTGGTTAATATTTGAGTTAAAGAAATAATATATCTCGTAACAATTGTAGAAAATTACATCTCCAACAAGATTAGTTACATAACACATTTTGACCAAAGTCATAATGATAGAGTTACTTCGAATTTTTAATTTTCCCCTTCTCTAAACCCCACTTTTTAATGCCTGATGAACAAAATATTTCATATTTAAACTTGAAATAAAACAAATAAAGATATTGGCTTATGGCTTATGTGATATGAGTAGGAATGGGAGTTTATGGCCTGGGCCTGAAAAATAAAAAATACAAATACCTCTGTTCATATTAGAGTTAGAGGAAAACTACATATACATACTTAAACTTGTCTGTTGCTGCTCTAGCAATCTCAATTTTGGTTTGATCATTACCAAACTTGATATATAAGTGTTTTATGTAAAACTAAAGATCAAGTTCGCTAATGACAGAAATCGGACTGGGGGATAACCAATCCAATTGTAAATTTAATTTTCTACAAATGTTCTTTACATATTTTATCTATCTCGACTATTAACCAAGATACAATATATGAGATACAAGCAAGTATGTTTTGTTATGACGTCATCAATCATGGTTTTACATTTTGGGCTAAAAAAATGTTAATTTAATCAATACCATGCTTGTTATTTATCAATTTTATTCAATACTAAAGATCATATTTGATAATGGCTGAAATCTGACCCAGAATAAGTGAGTTCAAATCAAAATATCTCTGGTATTATCTGGTCGAAAAATTTAAAGAACAATACTACAATTGTTTATAAATATTCTCATAACTCAAATATTAAGTGAGGTTTTTGCACTTTCTTGTTTTCAGCCTTCAGTCAACTCCCACCGATTTTTAATTAGAAACAGAGAATATAGGTTTGAGTTGGGATCACCAATCTGTCATCCAGCACGTGGGAAATCTCCTTAGCTTTTACAGGCCCTGTGTGAAGGAATTTTTTATAATAAATATTTTGGATGAAAATGATAGTAGTACTGAATATGGCCGAACCTTTAGACCTTCACCATTGGTAGCTGAACAAGCTTGAATCTGCCATGGTCGGTCTTTAATAGCTTGCAAGGCCAGTGCCTGCGCTATTTCAGCAGCTGTAGCAGAACTAGCTAGATCTTGTTTGTTAGCAAACACCAGGACAGGAACTGAGCTCAACTGATCCTCAAGCAGAAGTTCGCTCAATTCAAATGACGTTTCATCCAGACGCTTTCTGTCGGCACTATCTACTACATATATCTGTAAAAAAAAATAATTGTTTTAGTGTGGTCTCTTATTTTAATTTTTTATTAAGGAGGAAGTTGTAGGTACAATAAGTTAGAGCTAACATAAGAATAACTCTCATCCAGAATGGCCGAACCAAATTACATTAGGCAATGGAGCATAGAATAATTAATATTTAGAACAATGAGAATGTATCAAATCAGAGAAAAAGAACAATGCAAATATGTCTAGTGTTGGAGCTTAAACAACTATCTCCAGTGCATGTTAAAAAATTATTCACCCAGTGTATGTATGGTGCAATATGGAGGGACCAAGGAAGTTGAAATTTCAGACTGGTTTAGATTTAACTCTTGATTTGCCAAAAGTATGATGTTGAATTACAATTTTTGGATAACATAAATTCTACAATTCAAAAAAAGAAATCTTTGTTGTTCACACTAAACAAACATGTTTTCAGCAGCCCCAGCTGCCATTATCAGGTACTAAAACAACAACATACACAATGATTAAACTCGCCTAAAAACATTGGTTAAAACATCAGGTGAGTGTAATAATTTTGTATATTCTTGTTTTAGCACTTGATAATGGCTACAGCTTCTGCCAAAAACATGTAGATATTTGCAGCAGACTCAATTTTCTTATCCTGACATCGTACCTAATAAGATATTTATCCATGTCTTAGAATATATATCAATTCAGTTGTGTACTTCAACTCATACCTAATTAAGATAGCTCTTCCTCATTCCAATGATAATGTACACAAACATTAGTGATGATGCTAAGGCCTCATCCAGCAAATTACATTACAATTATTTCAAGACTACACAATAATTTACAATGTGCTTGGAATATACCACTAGAACGAGTGATGTTCTATATAGACATTTTAAATAAGATTATAATAAAAATTTATGAAGATGTTACATAATTTTGATGTTGAATAACAAAATAATAATAACAGTAGTAACGTTTCTGTTATATAAGGCCATAAAGTAACAACTGGAGTTATAAATTAAACTCAAAACAACATAGCCTGCGATATCTTCTAGCGCTCTTCAGATATTTATACAACTTAATGCAATCTCCTCCATTCAGGATGGTTATTACTTAATCCCTGCTGAGAGTAATTCAACCAAATGCTGCAAGGCGGAACTCCTGAAGAAACAGCGAGAAAGTGATAGGTGTCTTCAGGTCCCTTGAGGTAACACAGACAATAGTTGGCAGAGTCATGCCTAGTCCAAGACTTCTTGTTCAATTTGAAAGTTTCTGTCCAGGTTCTGGCTATTGCTCGCATATAGTGGAGATTATTTACTTTAGTATATTCTAATGCTTGGGAGTGAAATGAGAGTTCTTTATATACATAATGAAATTGTGCATTGACAAGGTTTTGTTTAAATTTATCAATTTCTATTGCAGTCAATAATTGCATCAGTAATTTCTTTACCATTTTATTCTTCGTACTAATAGGGGTTTTGAAAAATTCATCTGTGGGAAGATTTACTGTTTGGCCAATTTCAGTTATTTTCATACCAGAATATTAACAGCTATATATCTAATTATAATTAATAGTTATAATAAATAAGTAAATAAATGTGAAACCTGAGGATCACACCTCACCGTCTAACCACTAGCCAATGTGATGGTTTGCTATGGATTTTCCTACCACAATACCTTGGAAGCTGGGTAAGAGTATTGTTGGAAAACAATAAAAGACTTACACCAAAAGTTAAGAGATGGAAGGGCTAGTTACTGGCTTCACAAACTAAGAGGGAATTATTGGCCAGCACAGATCCAAGCTTAGCATCTGATGGGCTATGGCCGGGATTAGTTCTTCTTGTATGACAGCCCTAAGAGTACTAATAAAGAACTACAGAGGTAGACCACCTTTTGATTATTTTATTCCTTCATTCATATTTTGGAGAAGGAGTAATTGAATTGTTCTTTATTAAGATTAATGATTTTAAATACTCCTACAATGGAACTCCTTTCCAACAGTTGCTTCAAAGAAATAAAACAGGTAGACGAAATGTTAGTATTGGTTCATTAGAGGATTCTGGTTCTCTACTTGCACTTTATTTGTGTGCTTTGTTCTGCTATATTTATTAGGACCATGGTATTAAAATACTGAAATACTCATAACTGTACACATTCCCGACCAAAAGCCAGGGCTTCATTTAATGTAATGCCTAGTTTATAATTAGTGCAGTATATTACGTAGATAGTACCTAAATGCTGCACCTGGTAATTGGTCCATGTAAACCTAATTTTCATGGGAACTAATTAGGGAATCACAAGTGGTTTCCCAATGCCTTCTGCATCAGACAATCCAGCAAAAAAAAGAATCATGGCAAAAATTCAATTTATACCAATAAAGGCATGTGTGGAGAAAATTCCACTCAAGGTCGGAGTTGTTAGATACCTATCCCTCCATAGCCTGTATCCTGCATAATCTGACTAATGATAGGTCTACTATTGCTCTAGCAATCAACATTTTTGTTTGATTGTTATACATAACTCTTAAATATAAAACTAAATATCGAGTTCATAAAGGATTGGAAATTCAAAATACCTCTTCTATTATGAATTCGATCGAAACATTGAATATAACCAATCTTATTGGAAATTTAGTTTTCTTTAAATACCATAGTGTACAATTTTTTTTCCATCTCAAATATTAACCAAGGTTTTTTAATTATCAAACTTCAGTGAACCCCCACTTTTAGACTTTGCACATTAACAATAAGTACATATACCATTCCAACATCAAATACCAAATTATTTTTTCAATTGACCATTATTATAAGAGATAGATGCAAATGCATTGAGTAATGACTCAACAATTCAGATTTTGTGTTCATATCTCAAAAATGTTTATTTGATTTATACCAAATTTGTAATTCAACAGCTTCATTCGCCACTAGAAAACCCCTACTTCTAATTATTGGATGTTTATTTAGAAATTGAAAATATATAACAAGATGAGATCACTAATACTAACATATGGGGAATCTGCTTCATTTATACAGACTCTGTACGATGGCCTTATTAATTTACACCATGGCAAATTGGAAGTAGCTTAAGAAAGATCCTTCCAAATGAATGAAAATGAGGAAGCATGAGCTGGAAGTAAAAGCAGCATCAGATTTACAAGAGTGAGGAAATTTTGAAATTTTAAAATTTATTAAAATAAAGTTATTTTTATTTTAAGTATGTTATATAATTATTTTCATCATTTACATTTCAATTATTTTCATTTTGAATGACAGTTTCATTTCATATTTTATTTCGTTATTTTTATAAAATGGAGCTCTTTTATGGCATTTAACTGACTAGAAACATAGCATTTGCTAAATATCCAAAATATTTTTTTTAGCAGATTTCCCTCATGGGAAATCAGCTGATGGGGTCGTACTCATGACGCAATTTTTGAAATTTGTCTTCAAATGTCCTTCATCCTACTTAGGATATGACGAAAATGAGGTCCATTTGTATGTGTGTAAATATATATATATATATATATATATATATATATATATATATATATATATATATATATATATATATATATATATATAACTAAGATTGACCAACATATTTAATCATAAATATTTTTCACTAACATTGACCAAACCTCCAAAAAAACAACAATGCCATATATAAATATAACTGGATCGAAAACATCAACACAATATTATATATATATATATATATATATATATATATATATATATATATATCTTTATATATATAATTCTACTGTACATGTGTATTTCACTGAACTCCTAAACGGCTGGACTGATTTGAATGAATTTTTTTGTATGCGTTTAACGCCCTGGATGGTTTAGACTCACAAACCTAAAGCAGATGGAGCAGGAACGGGGTTCGTATGGGAGGCCTAAAATTAAAAATAGCGATATTTTGTTTCCTATTGGTTTTTCGGCAAATATGCACATGATAAAAGTTGTTTATTTTATTATTGAGAGTAACTTTTGTTATATTCACTTTTGTCATATAACAATGTATAAATGAGATATACACTAAAAACTAAAGCAGGAGCCAACAATTTTATTGGGCACTAACGATTGAACCGAACATAACAAAACTCGTGAATTAGCATTAATTCTTCCATGATTATAAGCTATATTAATATTATTACATTTTCGAGTAACTTTTGTTATATTTCCATTTATTCATCCAAATTTGTCTTGATAAAATACAAATTATTATGAAAAACATTAATTAAGTCTTATTACATTTTTGAGTGAGTGTATGTGTATTTGTACTTTTCATCCATATTGCGTCTTTTAATTTTTATAAATAATTTTTTTTTTTTTTTAATATATATATATATATATATATATATATATATATATATATATATATATATATATATATATATATTGTAAACACCTCTAGAGGTTATGCAGTTTACCTCCTATAACACTTTTGCTATAAGTATACAAAGACTTTTATTTCAATTTATTTTTCTGTATATATTTCTTTTTATGTCAAGATGAATCAGCATTGTGGCAGCATCATTAATAAATACTAAATTCATGCTAAATCTGTTGTTTTTTTCTGACTTAACTTGCCTTTGTTTGTTGAGTTCTCCCTATTTTTATCTGTATATTTTTCTTCTTTTATCATCCTATTATTACATTTCCCCTTCACTACTTTCAAGAATATTTGAAATCTTTCTTGATATTGTTTATTCCTAGGAATATTAACATAATTCTAATAAATGTCTCATCATAAGATGAAATATTACTTTGTATAAAAAATATAAATATAAATTACATTTGAATATAACTCCTCATTTCTACCTTGTCAATGATAAAACTGTATTTTTAATAATAAGAGTGGTATAATTCCTTCTATTTATAGAATTTTTTAGAAACCAATGGAATTACTTTGTGCCTATGGAAATGTTTACAATTTGAATTAATTTTTTAATAATTCCTAATTTGATAAGAACAGAACAAACTAACCAATTAATTAATTGTACAAATTGGCATCCGATTAATCTAAAAGTATATCTACAAAAACATTAAAAGTCAAATTAGAATGGATTAAAAAAAAAAGAAAAAAAAATTAGTAAATTATACTTATTTTAACATCTCATTTACTTTTGGCTGCAAATATAAATTTTAATAACCATTAAAAGTGTTTTTCTATTCCTTCAGTCATTAATTAAATAGTGTGATATAATTTGGCCCAGTAGAGATTCTGTTTGGGTATGTTAACCTTAAAAAATGTCTATTACAGTGAACTTTCTATATTAATATAAAACCAGGGTTTAAGGAAATGAGGCTAATTATTTATATTCAAAATACTGATTTTCTTATAAATGACAAAACACAAAGACAACAAGGATAAGAATAAAATTTATGATGTTTATAAAATCAATGGCAACTAATGAAATATATTTCTGGTCTCAAGCTGTTTGATATTTTATGGTAATGAATAATGAATTCCATAAATTTAAGAAACAAATCCTGAATGTGCTCTATGATAAAATTAAATAATGTAATGACATATTTGTACTAACCGAAAAAAAAAAACTGACCATCCTGATTATGGTAATTGTTTTAATAAAAGTGTTCCGAATCATTTAAGTAAAAATAAGTTAAAATTACCAATACATCAGTATTTTCAAAATAGTTCCTCCAGTAAGGTCTGATTTTCTTTTGTCCACCAATGTCCCAAACATTTAACTTAAAGCCATCAGCTTGGACTGTCTTTATATTAAATCCTTGAGTGGGGACTACATGATTTATATCTTCTGTAGCAAGTTTTTTGACTAAAGTTGTTTTCCCTGCGTTATCCAATCCAAGCAGAAGAATCCTCAGTTCTCTTTCAGATGACGACTTCAGTTTCCTCAGAATCGAAAGAAGACCCTAAAATAAATTAAGTTCCAACTGATCAAACAGTTATTTACATCTGATGAGCTTATTGTATTTTTATATCTAATGGAATTTATTCGCAAAATAAGAAACATGTTAAGCTGGAAGGAAACTGGCATTCTTTGTTTTTAATACACCTAATCATAACCAAAATATCATAATACAAAACTTAATTCTTCCCAATTTCAATGCATACATTATTTTGACAAGATTATTCTAGTTAATTACATGCCATTATAAATTGCCTAAAAATAATTCTGAATTAAAATAAATGTTCTGAATTTTGGCCTAATAATTCAAGAAGAAAATGCATTATTATTTATTGGTTTTAATAAAAATTTATGAAAGGTTATAAACTTTAATAGCAGTACAATCATTAAGATAAGAAATCATTTTTAATTTATATCAAGTGGTCATTCATTATAAGCTTAAATGTATATCTTGATTAATGATTAATCTCACAAAATAAATGTAAATACAAGGACTTTTAGGGGGAAAGAGATAATACTTTACAAATAATTCAGTATGAGTCAAGTTTCTAAGTAACAAATGATGCTTTGGTTCATTTAATTCACTGAGACCGTTTATCAGAGAAATTACAGAGATAAGCTTATAGCCACTAACCATTTTGTTCTACGAATGCTGAACAAAAAATGTAAAGGCAGCTTCATTATCTTTTAATGCATGATTTATTAACAAGCAATTTTTAATTGAACATAACCACACGACTACATTATTTTGTTAAATACGATAAATAGCTATAATCATGCAAAACAATAAATTCTTCAATACAAAAAATAATAAGAAGCGTTTATGTGATTTAATTTTCTTTCAAATGGCATGAACTAAATTGCTAAAACGATGAAATTAGTACTACACAAATAGAAGTGCATTATTAATTCATATGGAAAGAATAATTTCCCATTGCTTTGTGCATTGACATTACTTTGTTAATTGGTCCTTTACCATTTTTTACTTGAGTATTTTCAACGTATTTATAAGGCTTGATTAAGTTAACGACAAAACTTCTCAAAAGAATCATGAATACACAAAAATTTCAGTTAGAATAAATCAATAAAATGTGGGAGATAAGGTAACAAGAGATAACAATCTGTATCATATGAAATCAAATTTATTCTTAAAATAAGCCGTTCAAACAAGCATTGAGAAGCTTGGGTGAACAAAAAAAACTTATTTCTCCTAAGAACAATAAATAAAATTCCCGGCAATTTTTCAGTTTACATCACCAATATCAAACTGGCCTCAAAGAAAATATTTAATTGGAAATATTTTTATGGGTTTATGTATTAAGTGGCAAGCAAATTAAAAAAGAATAATTTTTTCCATTCTATTTACAATCAATTCAAGTTTAAATTGTTGTAAATTTCGATTTTGTATATGTGTAGAGTAGGTCTATATTAGTAGCATAGCCGTTAATTCGTAGTGTGTATTTCTCCGCCGCCTTTTGTGATAGCAGTGTGAAACGGACCCGTAAGTATTTTTTTCGTAAACATTTATTTATTTCTCTTTTGTATTTTATTAAATTTGCGAAAAATACTGTTAGGGACTAGATTTTTTGGTTAAATTTTCTTCAATTTTTGCAAAGGATTCACGAAGTGTTAGGTATTTAAGAAATAATAAACGACCTATTTGGCTGTTGTGAGGGGGGTTTGTAGCTTGGGGATATGGCGTCTGTTGGGGCTTTGGCGGTTCCCGCTTTTTATTCATTCTGTGGCTTGCCTCCGACTCGTACATACCTTCTCCTCTTGAATCATCCAAAACTAAAGGTATTTCCCCCCTTTGTATTTTTAAATATTAGTGGAACTTATTTAAAGGCTTCTTTAATATTGACTTAACTAGTGTAAACTATTTCCTGCTCAATTTTCCTTGTCAATAATACGCTGTTTAGATGTTATGCCTCTAGCTGTGTGGACAAGTGACGCTTAGCAACATTTTTACACTTTTCGTTATTTTAGTAAGCTTTTTATATTATTTATTGCAAGTATGCCTAATAATAATTTTTTGTATTTCACTAATTTAATGAGTTTGCCGGTATATTTAATTTCACACTAATTTTTCTGAATCTCTTGAAGCTTGGGTTGTAGCTTCCCTAGCTTCACCTACAGTACATTATGAGAATAGGATGTTTTCATGTATTTTTTCAATAATTTAACATTGCTTGTCTTATATATAGTATTTTCTTATTTTAAGAAATATTATTTACCACGCCCTGCTTATTAATTAATTTTTTTTAACTCTTAGTGATAGGCATTTTTAATGGAAATATTGTTGTATGCTCAACTATTTTTTTTTCTTGAGTTTTACTTACAACTTACTTCTTAAATTTATTTGTATATAGTGTTTTTTTTCTACAGTCTAAATTTTATAATATATTTAAATTACATTATTTTTACTACTTGTTGAATATATGTATATTTTTAAATTAAATATTTAGATTATTTTATGTGGATTTTGATTAGTGCGAGGTATTTTTTAAATCATATAGTAGCTGTTTGCCAATGCTTCAAATAATAAGCTTTTAACAATTGTATTAGTGTACATTTTAGGCCTGTTTTAATATATTAATTTTTTTTTTTGCATTAAGAAATTTCCGATCCTTGAATTACGTCATATATTTTACAATTTGTTCCCTCCTCATATAAAAAGAGCTATTTTATGTGTTTTTAAGTTATTACATTTCCCTATAACAAAAACTCATTCTTATGTGTATGCATTTGAGATGGCGTGCTTTGCCAAGCCTTTTAAATATCTATTTTTAGCATATTTCCTTTTGGTAGTAAACTATTACTGTAGGTTGTATAGAAACGTCTAGACTCAGTTGGTCTTTGAATCAAGTAGCTTCATTATGATATTCCTTGATGCCTATCAAAGGTACTTTTTTTCATAGTTGTAGATGTCGTAACTTAAAAATGGGATGTAGATCCACAATAAATTTTACCTATTATGAGATAATTTGTATCTGGTATTTTTTGTTTATCGTTGTACTGAAATATATTTAGATTTTGTTTATCTGGCCTCATTTACAATCCACATTTTGGTTAACCCAATATTGCTAGTAAACTGCACTGACAATATACTATAGTTTTATATATACGCATAAATTAAGAGTTCAATGTGTTGCTTAATTATTCGAAAATTTGTTACTAAACATTCTACAATTAGATATGTGGCCTTCTTCGGGCTATTTTGTTCAAGCTTTCAAGGTGTGATGCCTCGGTTCCCCAATCTCCATATTCACAGAAAACTGAGACACTGATCGCTGGAGCAGATAGGCGTGAAAAAATTGAAATATTTATTCATTTATATTCATAATTAAAAGAAAATCACCTCATTATTAACAGATTAAATATTTACTGGTTCATAACCGCTTATCGCTATTCACCGTATTTTTACTATAGACTGTTCATACTTGACTAAGTTATCTTAGTCATTCTGTTCCTTTTGTTTATTAACACCACTTGGTGATTGTTTATTATTGCATCACTTGGATAGCTTCTCCATGGCATTGTCCAGTTTTGGACTAACTCTAATTTACATTTTGCTATTCAAATAAATTCTAGAAATATTATTTTAAATAATGTTTTTGTTTTTTAAATACGATTTTATAATCGTCGTTAAATGGGTGGCTTCCCGATAAGTACAAAAATAAATTTTTCACTGACTGATATTCTGGGATATAATTAATTTCACAACTCACCTACTCATACTACAGGGTGAGTCAAAAGTCACGAAGGGGTTTCAAGTTGTAATTATTTTGTTGCTATTGATTTTTTTTTTTTTTTCTTTTTTTCATTTTTTTCAGATTCTATAAAGGACATCTTGGAAATTAATCATGGAGAAATACACAACTGAACAAAGAACACACATTGTGAAATTTTATTATCAGAATGGAATGTCAATTATCTTGACACAACGAGCCTATCGTCGCCATTATGGAATCAGGGATTCTCCAAGTGAATCAATGATAAGGCGGTTGATTGGTCGATTTGAAGAAGAGGGTGCAGTCCTGGACCGTCCACGAACTGGCAGACCCCGAACGGCTACTAGTGAACTGCTGTTAAACACGTGCGCGAGAGTATTGCAGAAGATCCGTCAACCTCAACTCGCCGGCGTTCTGGCCAGGTTGGGATGTCCCAGTCATCATTGCGACGTATCCTTAGAAGGTTAAATCTCTTCCCGTATAAAATCCAGTTGGTGCAACAGCTCAAGCCACCTGATTTTGTTCAAAGATTGCAATATGCTGTCAGATTTCAGGACATACATAAAGGACTTATTAATCATTGAAACCCCTTCGTGACTTTTGACTCACCCTGTACAAAAATAAATTTTTCACTGACTGATATTCTGGGATATAATTAATTTCACAACTCACCTACTCGTACTATTAAGTTATTATTTTATTTAATATCTTGGTGCCTCGTTTGTTGTGTTCTTTCCAAGACTAAATGAGATGTCTTTGTGCTTTTTCAATTTATTTTGTTTTAGATATTTGCATTTGTCTTAATTATCAGTTTATTTATTTTATTCTCTTTTCTTTTTATAGAAGCATGTCTGAAGACGGTGCCACAACTGTTGAGAAGAAGAGGGCAGGTCGTCCGGCAAAGGCCGATAAGGCTGAAAAGGCAGAGAAAGCCGAGAAGGAGGTAAATAATATGATCTTATTATTTATCATTCTTATTTTCGAAAGTTTCTTTTTGTCACAGTTTTTCTTTTATTTTGTTGCTGTTTTTTAGGAAGCACCCGCCAAGGAAACAAAGAAGAGGGGGAGACCCGCAGCAGGTGAAAAGAAAGAGGTGAAGAAGGCTGCAGCGGCAGCAGCATCTGCTGACAGTGATGGAGAAGCACCAGTGAAGAGGGGTCGTGGAAGGCCAAAGGGCAAGAAGCCGGCTGCTTCCAAGAAGGAAGCAAGCAAACCCAAGGGCGCCAAGGGAAAGCGAGGCCGTCCTCCAAAGAATGCTGAGAAGAGCGAAGATGAGGAAGATGAAGACGAAGATAATGATGAGGAAAATGGAGAAGGAGATGATGAGTAAACTTGATTCCTATTTTTTAATTTTACATATTAATGTGTTCTCTTTTTAATGTGTAAGTTGTATTTTAAAAAACAAAAAAAAATGTTAAATAAGCTAGGACCGTTTTTGTAATTGAATGTAACAATTTTTGATTACATGTTCATTTTAAGAAATTGTAATATACGAATGTTTTTATCTATTTGTTTTATTACAGTTTGTTATAACCTACTTCCCTCCAGGTACAAAAAGTCCGAAACTCAAGGGCAGCGTAGACTAAGCAGATTTCCCTCATGAAGTTTAACAATAGATAAATCTACATACTGGTAACACAACACCACTGTGAATAAATACAAACGGTAATAAGAAAAATTTCAAAAATTTTAATTATTTCCTGATGGGAAGTGTCTAAAATTAAACAAACCACTCGCTGGAAAGAAAAATAATTACTGAAATATATCAGAATATAACATATTACTTTTTTTGTAAACCATTTACTATATCTAGTACTGTAATTTATAATAATTCAGAATAATTTTTATCTCAATTAATCAAATTTTAGTAGTCGTACATTACATATTTGTATCTCGTATATTAAAGGTCTCTTGAAAACAATATTTGGTATTTAAGCTTCGAATAAAGTGATTTATTATATAACAGAGTACTGTATATGTAGCAGGAGGAAAAGTTGAGGTTTACCCAAGGCTGAAAAATGAAAATATCTCCGATAATATTCAAGATAGAGAATAAATGTACATAATAATATTTATAGCCCAATAAGATTGGTTCTAAACACTATTTCGATCCGACGTATAGTAACGGAAATATTTAAAATTTTCATTTCAATTTCAGCTGTTAATGAACTTGACCTTTATTTTAATATAAAACGACTAAATATCGAGTTTGGTAATGATCAAACAATAATTGTGACTGCCGGAGCAGTAACAGACGGATATATATATTCACACACACAATTTTGAACGGACCTAATTTTCGTCATCACCTAGGTAGAATCCATGGACATAAGAAGAAAATTTGTGTCATGAGTACAACCTCAATAGCGAGAATCTGCTAAAAACAATATTTTTTTCATAAAGTAAAATAATTATTTCTGTTTTTATTGACATATTTGCATTATAGTAAATAGTAATAAAACTAGGTCTGTATTAACTATTTGAGTAGTAAAATATTTATATTCATTAGTAGCAAGTGGGGGGGGCACTGGTCAAGCAAAGGCTTTTTTGCTGAAGGTTTCAAGTTATAACCATTTAATGTTTATTACCTCTGCAACCACTGGTTTTGGATGTAAGATTTCTATGTTCCACCAGTGCTTACTAAGTACTGGGTAACCGACTGAAAACTGCTGGAAATGTGATGACCTAGTCTTAAAAAGGCTTGGCACTTCATAGATGGAACCAATTTTTTATATGTTTAGTAAAGTATGTAATGTCATGACTTCAATGCAATGGATTTTTTAGGATCTTTATTACATTCATTTTATAAATATAGCAAAGTTTACTTAAGACATAAATAAATATATATATATATATATATATATATATATATATATATATATATATATTTATTTATTTATTTTATATATATAACCCGGGGAACAAGATTAATAGAGGCTATATTTTCATGGGAACATAAATCGTTAGTAAAATATATCAAATATGACATTACTTGTTTCATTTATAATTTGAAGGGGAAAATATTCTTGATTATGAACATGGAAGGTTATATTTACTTCTAAGGGTTATCAAGTATTATGTATCAGTTAATAGTCATATATGTCCAGGAACTCAGCCAGAATTTGGATTATCAGGAAATTATAGTGCAGAATTTCTACTAGCCTTAGAATGTAAAAATTTCAAATTCTGGACTGTTGTACCGCCTATGTGCACCTCCCCTTTTGAATAAAATCAGCTAAGAGGAGGGAGTAGTTTGAGGGGAAATAAAAACTGCCAAATATCTGCTTGCCCATTAGAGATGCAAGAGAAGGTCCGGAGCGCCTCAGTGTCATGAAATCACAATTAGTCTACAACTAACTGAGCTATAAATATAACTTTGAACCATGTTAACATCCACTTTTTGCAGCTAAGGCTAATTAGGGCCAGTTTTCTACAGGTCATGACCCTTTTCTAGCCAGGGTAGGAAGAAGAATTTTATTTAATTAATTCCAGCACTAAATAAATTCCTTTGCCCAGACGGGAATCGGACTCCACTCTAGGTATACCATGTGAGATTAAGGTCAATGCTTTAACTTGCATGACTAACCTGAGCCTTGAGAACCGTGTATCTTTATTATGAAAAGATCTATAAATTGTTTTATGACATTTTTAATTGTTTTGGAATGGAGATAAATTATATTGCTTTTAAATGAAGTGCATCAAGCATTTTGTTTATTTAATTGAATAGGAATAAAAGTCATGTGGTGCCCATGTCTGGTTTTTTCTAATAAGCATTACATGGAACTAATGTATATTTACTGTGTTTTATTTCTACCAGTAGATTTCATTCACAATGAAAGGTTGTACTAAATGTTTTTGATAGTTCTCTATTAAGCGACATAGTTTATTTAATGTTTTGCCTTCAATAGGATCTATCAAGTAAATATTTAATACTATTTATCGATTGGGTTTGAAACAAAATTCACTCTTGTTGATTCCATTAATTTATTCTACTTGTTTAGAAAATCCATCTCTGAATATAGCAAGTAGGCATACATTGGGTAAGCAGGTACCTAACATCTCACAGGCCAGGATAATCACTCTCTTTCATAAAGTATTTAGGTATGTACATATAATTCTGTCTGTACATTGGCTTTATCACGTATTTTCAAAATATTTGAATTGGCATTATATTTTCATAGACCTTCTGGCTGGGCATACTTTTCTTTTCGTTTGGGCCAGCTGTCTTCTCGTTCATATGGATGTTAATTTTTGGCAACTCTTCAGACAGATCATTGCCACTACTGATGCTTAGTTGCAGTTCAAGGACTAAATGGTTAGTGTCGTGACCAAGCAACAGGAACGGCATTGACCAACATGAAGAAGCCAACTGAAGAGTTTCCAAAAATTAGCCCTATGGACGGGAAGGAAGCTGGAGCAGAAAGCATGTTAGGTGAAATGGTATTCATGTTTTTATTATCATCTATTAATCTTTTTTGCCCAAATGGGCACTTTCCATAGGTAGACATAATTAAATCAATCTAACTATGCTCATTATGGGGTACTCAACTTAGGCTCTGACGAATATTAACATTTGTCTGAGGCAAGTAAGGGTTTTAAGGAAGACCTTAAATTAAAAAACATGTTATACACATTTTTATTGTGTAAACAAGATATGCGAAAACTATAACAAGTTTATGGTCGATTGATTCACAAATTCCATGAAAATAAGAGTACTACCAGTAACTCAACTTAGATGAAAGGCTATATTAATATTCTATCCATATTGGGGCTCAGGTTAGACATATGAGCTAAAGCAAAGGCCTTAAATCTTGAGTGTCGAGTTCGGTTCCCGCCTGGATAATAAGAATTTATTTATTTACAAACTTATTAAATAAAATCTATAGTCCCACCCTGGCTAGAAAAGGGTGGTAACCTGAAGATAACCCGTCCCAATTAGCTGTTTTTGCAAAAAGTGGACATTAAAATAATAATATATATTTTTGGATGAAGTCAGATGTGTGAGGAAGGCCTGAAATTAAGATATTTAGGGAAATTTTTTTTGTACAATTGAAAACAAATTATGTTGTATAAATTATTCAGGGGGGAAAAAACCGTCTCTAAAGCCTAAAAATAAATTAAGTCAAATGATGAATATTTACCAGCAACTCAAGTTATAAACGAAATTAATACAAAGAGACTTGAAACTTAAAAATAAACAGAAGAGAGGGCAATTTAACATCAAAAGTACTCTTTTAGTTTCTTAATTTTGAATAAGATTTTTGGAGGAAGTAGTAAATCGTGCATTTCATATTTTAGTAATTTTATTTATATGAAAGGTTTCTGCCTGTTACACTTGTTTATTTATTCATGGAGTGCTATATTTTTTTTTTGTATGTTTGGCTCGGCAGAAGTATAATGGCCTTGGTAGTCGGCATGATGAATTCCGTCATGTTGCTGTTCAAGCCCTCCTGCCTCAATTCAAACCTAGCTGTTGTACATACAACAGACTATCATAAACCTCCAACTTGTTGACCTATACCATGGGCACTTAAAGTTGTATACATTTATATCATTTTTAACTATGTAAATCAGCAAACACATTGAGACTCGATGGCAGGGGGAGGGAGGTGCTCTCTTCAAAGTGATCTGCAGCAGAGTTGAGGTAAGTAAGAAAGTGTGTTGTTTTAATTTGAAATAAGATTGTTGAACCTTTTACCAGTTAAAGATTGCCTGCTGATGATAAAGGTAAGTTGTATACCTGCTAATGCAATTATGAAAGCTTATTTTTTCTATATCATAATACTCAGATGAAGAAGTCAAATTTTGTATGATCTGATTAATAATTCTAACATCAGCAAAATACAAAATTTTAATTAAGGAGATATTAATGTTATAATAGGTGAAGGTCATGTTGGAGGCGAAACATGAGACTTATAATTTAACCCCTAGGCACTACTGTCTTTCCAGAAACCTGGGTCTTTTCACAATCCTGGACTCATTCCATTCAGTCTAAAGTTAGGATCTCCATTTCTGGATCCCAGCCTCAGCATATCCACCGATAATAAAGCCACCTCTGCCTGGACACCTTACATTTCTCACCTACCTTGTTGTACCATAGAACATTTTATAGGTTCTTGTGCTTCATCCTCTTGATGTGCCTTAACAGCCTAATCTGCTATTCCTAATAACACAGATGATACGTCTCGCGCATTAACACCATTAGTTTGAACTGCTTCAATGCTGCTCGCCCAAACATAATGTGCTTTCCTTGGTTAGAGTCCATATTTTATTGCCGCATAGAACTACAGGTTTCAACAATGATTATATAAGGTATATTCACCTAAGAACTGTAAATCTCATAACTGCTTGAATATTTGAACTTTTGCCTTCCAGGAGAGACTCAAGGTGTCTTTTGTAGTGATTGTAGAATATGGTAAATTTGACCTTTCTGACTTTTATTTCTCCTCCCACACTTTTTATCTCGGTAACTATTCCACTTATACCCCCACCATCGAATAGTGGCATCAATCTAAATTTTCTCATTATTTTATAAACTTTTTTTATTCTCTAAATCTTGCAGGGTTCATTTATCAAGTAAATTCAGGCACTAGTAAAAGTTGTAGGTTTCATATAGTGAAAAGCAAAAATGACCAAATACTATTTAATAATGATGAAATATGTGAAAATTAGAAAGATTATTTACAACATTACAGAGCTTCCATTGTGACTAATGAAGAAGTACTAGAGAAAATTTACAAGTTAGATGAATGTTGCTTGTGTTCTCCCATTTTGTTTTAGGAATTCAACCATTCTCTTGCCAACCATCAAGAAACCACGTGAATATTAAGTGAATAAATACTAACGGTAATAAGAAATCTTTCGGTCAATTTTAAGAAACTCCAGATGGAAAGCCTCTGAAATGTAAACAAACAGGTCTGCCAACCTCTTACAGGAAATAAAAACAAATATCAGAATGTAACATATTAATTTTATTGAAGAATGTTTACTATATCTGGTACTGAAATTATTAATGAATCAGAATATTTTTTATCCCAATCAATCAAATTTTAGTAGTCCAAGAACTTAATGCGGGGATGGGGGTCACCATAACATATTTGCATGTATCTCATATAATAAAGGTCTCTTGAAAACAATATTTTTAAACTTCGAATAATATGGTTTATTATATAACAGAGTATTGTTTATGTGATATTAGTGGAAGTGGTGGTTTACTGAAGGCTGAAAACTGAAAAATGCAAATATCTCAGTTAACATTCAAGATAGAGAATAAATGTAACAATATTTATTGTACATTTAATTCGCAATAAGATTGGTTCTATACAATTTTTCGAATCGATGCATAATAACGGAGATATTGAGAATTTTCAAAATTCATCCCCTCCGAACCCTCCCTCCCCACTGGTCCGATTTCAACCATTAACTAATTTGATCTTTCTTTTTACATTAAACGATTAAATATCGAGTTTGGTAGCGAACAAAAAAATGGCAACCACTAGAGCGTTAACTGACATATGTATACAACGTTTTGAACGGACCTCATTTTCGTCATCTCTTAGGTAGGATCGTTGGACATTTGAGGATTTTTTTCGGAAACCACGTCATGAGTAAGACCTCAATAGCTGATTTCCCTTAGGGGAAATCCGCTAAAAGCGTCCCTCCCTAGGAATAAGGAGTCAACGTAGAAAAGCTGTCGAGTGAGCAGGAGACTATCCACTCAGCCTGCTAATTATAGTTCACTGAACTCATTCACTACTTGACCTCGGTGAAGGTGAAATCAACTAGTGACGTTACGTACGCCCGTATAGTGCCAAATTAAACATCCTTTTAACCCGACTAAGTCGAATCCAGCCTTCAAGCCTACTGGCGCATTTCCCTGAAGGAGAATCTGCTGTTGAGCTTGTACTCATGACGCTATTTGCCAAGATTTCTTCAAATGTCCATCGACCCTGCTTAGAAGATGACAAATATTTAAGATATATACATACACACACAGACATGCATTTTGTCAACATTGTCTATATTATTATGCTGATCCAAAAAATAAACCTTTAACAGCCCAATTTTTGCTGATTTCCCTCAAGGGAAATATATATTTCTATATATATATTTGTCTGTTGGCGCTCTAGCAGTCGCAATTTTTGTTTGATCGTTACCAAACTCGATATTTAAACGTTTCATATAAAAAGACAGATCAAGTTCGTTAACGGCTGAAATCGTACCAGTGGGAGGGGGGATTTTCGAAATATCTCCGTTGCCATACGTCGGATCAAAAACTTGTATAGAACCAATCTTATTGTAAATTAAATTTACTATAAATATTGTTCTATACATTTATTCTCTATCTTGAATATTAACCGAGATATTTGCATTTTTATTTAATATAGGCCGATAGGGGACGACTGTTTCCCGCCAAAAGCTAGTTCGGCCCATTACCGTAACTGTTTGGCTCTCGTATGGAGATTTCTCTATAGTATAACTTCACGAGGGAAATCTGCGTAGTTTACGAAGCCCCTGAGTGACGGACGTTTTTTTTTTTACTTTTCAGTTCATTCTCTATCCCCTTTCTACTCATATGATGTCCACTTAATGGCGTCGATGGACATTCGGTGTTCAGCTTATAAAATTACTTTCCTTTTTACACATGCTTCTTATAAAGGGAGAAATAAAGATTAGAGTAGGGTTGACATCGGCGTATTATTGCAGCAGGTGGGAAAAAACTGATTAGACAACGCAACACCTGTGTGACAGATAATGTGTTAGGGAGGGACTTTTACTATCAGTGAAATCGCGATTTGATGCCGAAAAGTATAGAGATAAGGAAAATGTTGTTAGGATAAGATAAAGTTGTAGATTTTCCCTCAATGGAAGAGCTGTTAAATATTACATGAACCAAAAATCAAATAACTTTGATCTTGTGTATAGCATTTCATTTTTAGCAGAATTCTCTTAAGGGAAATCATCTATTGAGGTCCTACTCATGACATGAATTTCGGAAAATTTCCTCAAATGTCTATCAATCCTACATAAATTATGAAAATGTGGCCGTCCGAAATGTTATATTTGTCTGTTAAGGTCGTAATTTTTGTTTGATCGTTACCAAACTGAATATTTTAACGGTTTATGTAAAAATAAAGATCAAGTTCGTTAATGGCTGAAATCGGACGGGAGGGGGGGATTTGGAAATTCGAAATACCTCGTTATTGTAAGTCGGATGGAAAAAGTGCTTATGACAACTCTAAGCAAATTAGTCCATTCATGCTGTTATATACATTTTCACTATCTTGGCATTCAGTAGACCTCCACTTCTACTCATGCCATATTAACAATAAGCTGTAATATTATACAGTACTTTATTTGAAGCTTAAATACCAAATATTGGTCTCATTGAACTTTTATTTTTTGAGATGATGCACATGGGAAATCTGCTTAGTTAATGCAGCCCAAGGACTTTCTTCTCACACAGCATCAAGTCTATTTAGTTCATGGTGACATTTTCTTAGAAAAAGGATGATTCATTCTTCATATACTTTTTCTCCTTTTATATTTATTTATTTCAAACTTACATTCTGGAAATTGACAAAAGGGTTTTCAATAAATAAAAAGGCTCCAAATCAAACAAGTATATATGATTCTTTATTATAACGCAGATGAGTAACATTCCAAATACATTGGATACTTACACTGAACATAATACTGGAACTGGGTACATCCACACTTTGATTAACTACCCATAACCGTTTCTGTTGGGGAGATAATTATTGTATGTTTGGTTGGCGTGGATAGACCATGAAGGCTCCCCCATGGCCTCAGTCTGTTATGTGCATGCCTTGTGAATGTATCATTAAAGATGATATGGCACAGATCAGTTTGATCTCCATTTAATTATCTAAACCCCATGCACCAACAGTTTCAGCTTAAGAAACATTTTTCACTTGTGGCAACTGACGCTTCCTATTTCTCTCCCTGGACTAAAACTACAAGTTTAAGGTGGGGTAATAAACATAAATCCAGGCTCGCTCATTTCACTATCTTTGGGTCTTCAGCGAGATCACTGTGTACAGACTCCTTGGAAGCTGGAAATAATAATACAATAACTGATGTGATATGATAACTGAATAAACCTACTTTCACAAAATAAAGAAAAGTTGGACTTACGAGAATGAACCATTATTAAGTCATCGTGAAATTCCTCTCATGAAACTGTGTTACCATACTTCCATGGGTTCAGGGTGTGTTATTCCCTTCTATGGATTGTGTGTTAAAACTAATTGAAGCAATAAAGATGAGTAGGAATCTAAATGACAGGGTGTAACCTTTGGGTTTGGAAAATCCTATCCTTTCCAAGATTACAAAAGTGCTCTGGTATTGACCTGTAAAGGTATTTCTCGGATGATAAAACCATAGAAAAAGTAACTTGATAAGAACCAAAAATGTCTTCATACATTCAGAATATTTTCATATTCTTCTCTGAAGAATTTTTAAGTTTAGAAAGAAAAAAAAATTGGGAACTCATAAAAAATTACTTTTCCGTGGAGCAATGTGGCCGTTTTTAATAAACCACAGAATTGAATGTTAATTTTAACTGTTAAAAATATGAACAAAGTTGGGAACTTTTTTTTTCCGTTAATAGAGACCATAATCAACTGATAATGAACCATGACCAGAAAAGAAAATGGTGCCCCGAGCAAAAACTGCTTTGAAGGTGCGAAAACCATAATTAACTTTACAATAGATTAATTGTTGGTTACACAGTAATCATAATATATCTTTTGTGTCTTTTGAATAGCTAATGAAATATTTAGAGGATTTAACTCATGTGGTGACAAACAGTCTTCTAGAGTAAATGGCCCCTGTTTCTCTCTTCTCAAATCTGTCACATGAGCAAAACTTCCAAGACCTGAAACAAATGGGTATAACAAACAATAAGAAGAAAAGGACAGACAAAATAAGAGACTTCAAATGTAAGATTTAATATTAGATCGTTATTTGTTCTCTCAGAGTGGGAATAAAAATAATTTGTTTATCACAAAATAAATTCCTAATGCTCAGGGTAGAATCGATCTCATGACTCTAGGTTTATCAAGTGAGATTAAGAACAATGCCTTAACTTGTTCACCTGAGCCCACTTTTTTTTTAATTAATGAAAAACTGAACAATTAGACTAAAAATTGTATATCTTACTTATTCCCAGGTCATATACTAATGACCTAACATAAAAACCTCCTCCACAGGTAATTCTCAATGTGAAGTACGGAATATCAAGTTTCAGGCATTCAATGGAAATACATTTCACAGGCCTTGGCATCATTACGACATCAATACCAGATCTATAAACACAAAATGTTCGTTAATGCCAACTAGTAATTAAAGCTTACTCACATTAATTGTAATAATTAAAAATTTACCGAACAAGATCCGAAATTCTCTTTCCTCTTCTCTTTAAAGCACAATACGGAGGTGGAATTTGCAAGATTTCACCTTGAAAATTCTTCAAAGATGCAATGAACTGATTGTTATCTATATGACCTAAAACCACAATTTTTAATATATATATATATCATAAATTAAATATAAAATATGGCTTTCACCTGAATACAAACATACAAGTATAAGTTAGAAGCTAATGTTATAAGTATAAACAAATTATGTTGTTTTTTTTTTGTTCAGGAGATAAAAGTAGAAGAGAAGTCAGTAATTAAAGCAAACTGTATTGTGTTTGACAGACAAAGATTATTGGATGGAGTTTCTTATTATTTATTACAACATAATGATATCGTACTAAACACAATGCAAAATTGTACAGTCTAATTTAAAAGCTATATTTTCAGCCATTTGAAGATTTATTATTTTTTGCTTCTATTTTGTTTAATTGGTAAACCTTGAGTGGCGAGTTCGATTCTCCCCTGGGTTATAGGAATTTATATAGTGACAAACTTATTAAACAAAATGCTTAGTCCCTCCCTGGCTAGAAATGGGTGGTAACCTGTAGATAACCCGTCCCAAATAGCCTCAGTTCCACAAATCGGACGTAAATAAATAACATAATTATTGACTTAACAGCCCATGAAGGCCCAGGGCCTCTCATACTTCATTTGATAAGAGGACATGTAGAGACTCCCAGCTAAGTATGTGACACTACAGATAAAAGGTTTCAACTCTTTACTAAAGCCGCTACTCAATGGCCTCATGATGCTGAAGTAGAGTCTGGTGTAATAGATTGAAGCCCATTAACCACAAAGTTAAATACAATTTAGTGTGCCACTCTGGGTCTCAAACCTGTATTCCCTACTTATAAGTTCATTGCATTACAGATAAGTGAGATTATGTTGATTTATAAGCAAAATAAGAAAATGTTTTTTTATTATTTAGTGTACCAATATGGAAAATGGAATGAATAATTAATATTCTATATTTTGAGGCTCGGTTTTTCTCTAGCTGGCTCAGACATATCTTTACAATATTCAAAACTAAATCAAATTTCAGCATTATAGAGCTCATGACAGCCCCACCTGTAAAACAATTAATACCTATGAAGCCAGTTATCAGGTTGTAGAAATATTTTTAAAGCATGCCTCACACTCCTGAAGCCAAGCTGATTCACAAGCACTGGGTCAATTCTCAGTGAAGGAAAGTTAAATAAAATCAGAATAATTCTGCTTTATGCATTCATTAGTTGCAATATCATCTTTAATTTACTTACTATAGCTTCTTACATGCATAATTCTTCCTTCAGCATTGTATGTGTCAGTTGACTCACCAAGCTTTCCATCTACAACATAAACTTTGTCACAGTGTAGGAAGGTAGTAAGTAATTTGCATCCGAGACCAGTTCCAATAACTAAAACAATAAATATAAGGTTCAGTAACTCATGTTTGTCATTATTTTAACAATTAAACCATAATTAGAAATGTAAATATGATATATAGATCAACAATTGAGGATAGTTCTGTAAAAAAATGTAAAAGCTTTAGCTCATAACAAAATACATATTTTAAGTGTTTTGATTTTCAATCAATACATATAGAAATACATATTTTCAACTGGATTTCCAATAATATAAGCATTTAACATAGTTTTGTTACAAGTTATTTATGAAACAAATAAAGAGTGTTGACTTAGAGACATTCTCTTGAAAGTAACCTGAAGTGTATAAATATCAACTTGTGGAGTCTATTCATTCAATTGCACAATGAGAAATCATCACAATAATAATTATTTTATGCAAATGAAATATATTTTACCAACCATTTTAAATGAGAGAAGGTCCAATAAAACTACTTTACTTGTTTCACACTACCAGGAACCCATTTTCAGTGGTCCAAGAGTCCATTAGGGCTGATTTCTTTTGGAAACTTTAGTCTTAAGGACCATGGGTGAAGAAAACAACATAAATATTTAGTTGGAAGAGTCCTTCCAGATAACTAGAAACAGGTAGAGCAGTTTTAAAGGATTAAAGAAGTACTTTAAAAAATTCTTGTTATAATTTGGGGTCAGCTTTAAGAGTTGTGAAAGATATATATATATATTTTTTTTTTCCAAAAACCACATTTAAAACAAACATTTAAGTTTCCATTGAGTGCTGGCAATGAAGGTTGGGTCTCTTCAATGAGTCCACCAGAAAACTCTGTAAATTAATGCTGCCTTTCAATTTTGAAACTCGTCAACTTAATGGAGATCCTATATCCAATATAAACCAGGGCTTTTATTTTGCCAACCATAGTTCAATTTTACAACTAGTAATTTCCTTGAGATCTCCTTCTCTCTCATCTAAGATCTCAAATCCAGATCACCTCAGTCTTTTATGATAGTTGGCTTGAAATGAAACAACTATATTCCTCTGTTCATAAGTTTCCTTCACTATTTATTACAACATTAAAAATTCCTAGCAGAATCATTTTTATGAAGAGTATTATATACTTTTATTCATTTCATTTGAGGGTTCAGATCTTAGAGGCTTACCCTTATGAATAGTTTTAGAGATCCCTCATCTGTACATAGTTTCTCCTGCACTTCTCAGTCATTAGCTCTCCATATTAAATTTAATCACAGAAATATTGTACATTACTGGGTGAAATGCAGATTAACCTACATTAATTAATTTTCAGGACAATCGTAATTATTTGCGTGATTTTATAACTTCTTTATAATATGAAAAATTTAACTATTTTATACACAATAGTTTAAAATCTGTAAACTATAAAATCAATATTAATAATTAATGTGTATATTATATGTATTTACTCCAACAAAACTACAATCAGGATCTAAAATAAACTATTATTATTTCAATTTAATTATCTGTACCAAGTTCTAGGAGTTTTATGCCTTAACTGAAAAGGATTATCTACTAGGTACAGGTCAAAATACCCTTAATATTAAATTAATTAACAAAGTAAACAATAAATCACAAAACAATGTTCACATATAAAGAGAATATATTACCCAAAACACCTGTAGCAGATGAATCTAATGTACCTCCATGACCAATTTTCAGCTTATAGGCATTTTTTTTGCCGTTTAAGTCTAAACAAATATAGAAAAACAAAAAATATATGGCTTATTCTTGAAGTTACCCCAACAAAAATTTTAAAAAATAGTACCTAAACATATCTTATTCTTAACAAGCTCAACAGTCTCTGCTGAAGTCCTAAATTTATCCTTATTTATACAAAACAAGCCAGTTTTAAATCTTTGATAATTTTCTAAACTCACATATTTTATGAATTTTTTAGACATATTTATTTAGTTGGATTTAAGGATATATGTACTATTTAATTTTATTAATGCCATAGTTTTTAAAGGAGTTTACTGGAAAAGATGAAAAAAAATAAATAAATAAAATGTGGCGCCTTATTAGATCACTAATGTATCGCTCAAAAACAACAGTGGCAACATTTTACTGAACTTCTTAGCATAAAATGGAAGAACGTATTGTTTTAGGTGTTATTGCTTTCCCATAAATTTGTGACAAATTTGCTGTAATATACCCAGTGAAGGGTAACAGCAAATGTATTATTAAATAGAGCTCCTCAACGATGGCGACATTTATTAGTATTAATTAAGAAATAAATAGGAATTTATTTAGCAACGTACTCATTAAATAAACTCCTTAGTCCCACCCAGGCTAGAAAAGGGTGGTAACCTGTAGATAACCCGCCCCAATTAGACATAGTAGCAAAAATTGGACTCAAAGAAATAACGACATAATTATGCTTAAGCATTAATCTTAAACTCTTGTAGGGCAACCAAGGGGAGTGTTCAGGTTAGTTTTGTTCGTAAAGGCGTTAGTCTTAATCTCACTTGGTAAACGTCGTGAGTTCGATTTCCATCCGGGGAATACGATTTTATTTAGTGATGAAATCATTAAATAAAATACTTAATCCTATTCTGGCTAGAAAAGGGTAGTGAAACGTACATAATCCGACCCAATTAGCCTTAGTAACACAAATTGGACGTTAATACATCTATATATAAAATTGTAATTTCTGTCTTTATATTGATTTTTTTCTCAAAATTTCACGATAACTCTTCGTTTCACATGTCATAGACACCATAACTGCATTTTGTTTCTTTCGTGTCTATTTGTTGCCTTTTCACGAATAAAAGGCTGAACCGAATTTTATGAAACTTGGTATGTATATTACTACAAACCCTACTTAGACTTTAGGCTATGTTAATATTCTCTGAGACTAATAGGAGGAGGGGGGGGGGTTATAAGGGAGGCCTGAAATTAAAAATAGCGATATTTCGTTTCCTATTGCATTTTTGGCAATTATGCACATAACAAAAGTTGTTTATTGTGTTATTTGGAGTAACTTTTGTTATATACACTTTTTTCGTATACCGAATTATAAACGAGATATATGCTGAAACCTATAGCGGAAGTGAACAATTTTATTTGGCACAAAAGACTCAACCGAACTAAATAAAACTCGTTACGTTTATTAGTACTAACGCCTTCATTATAGTAAGTCATACTAACATTTATAGGGACGGGCAGGAGTGGGGATTATAAGGGGGCCTGAAATTAAAAATAGTAATATTTCGTTTCCTATTGGGGTTTCGGCAAATATGCACATAATAAAAGTTATTTATTTTGTTATTTAGAGAAATTTGCTCAACAATTCTTTTCAATATGAACTACCAGGTACCTCACCTGGAAAAATTAATTCAAATGTAGTTAATATTTTGTTCTTAATAATTCAAATCTATGCATAATGCACAGGAAACGGGAAATATAAAATACGGAGTACACTGAAGTCTTACATAAAAAATAAATTTTATTATTAACAAATCCACAGAAACGACGGGTATTAACCCTAAACACTGGGACGGGTAAATGTGAAAATATTGTGCAAAGTAAAGCCTTGCCAAAAAAATAAGATCACCATTCAGCCTCAAATGAATGCTCGAGGGAAGCTGGGTATCTGAGCTTGTAACGTAATAAACATAGAATATCAAGTTGTGAGACCGATTCACACAATTATTGGGATATTCATTTTTAGGGCTGCTAAAATGCCCTTTTAGTGGACTTTTATAATTTTATTATCGTAAATAACTTTCCCCATGGAGAACAACAAAAATTGTTTACAAACTAGTAAAAAAAAATATTTCTCATGAGAACTAACCTGACGTCAACATTTTAAATTTGTATGACAAAGAAGTTAAACCTTATATATCTTTGGGTACTGAATTCGATTTGAATGTTTCATTACTGACGCAAGAGCGTTTTATCTCGGCTTATTCTGTTTACCATTGGAGATATTTGATTGAATTCGGGATGTCTGTATTTATGTATTTTATGTACCCTACATCTAGTCTATATTGACAATTTTGTAGTATATAAATTGAACTCCTGCTTCTATTGATAAAAATGGCTGCAGGACCGATTGCAGAAAGGAACCAGGGTATGTAAAGCTGGTTTTTCCACCATTAAAGTTTATTGTAAACAAGATTTAAAATTAATAAACTAAACTGCTTTTGTTTGATTTCAGATGCAACCATTTATGTTGGTGGCCTGGATGATAAAGTTACGGAGACTTTGATGTGGGAACTATTTGTCCAAGCTGGGCCAGTTGGTAAGGCATATTGTAAATATAAAAACTTTCATTGTTCAGAAAGTAAAATATCAACAGATATTTTTTTTTTAGCAGGTGAATCTTATGAGAAATCTATTTATGAGAAGCTATTAAGGCTGTATTCATGATACGATTTTTAAAAAATGTTAGCGATCCTAGAATTAGATGGGGCCAAAATGTGTTGCTGACATATACCAGTCAAATTTGTAATATAAGATGGACAATGTTTTATTCATTTATACTCGCTAAACCCGTTTATGAAAAAAAAGAAAAAAAGATTCTTTGTGTATTTTGGCCAATTATTTCAGCTCTTTTTCAAGGGATCGTCAACATATTGATGCCAGCTGTTATTATCATACGTTTAAATTATTATATATTAAAAAAACTTATATTTTAAATTTTATATTTTTCAAAAAGTTACTTCATAAAATAAAACTGAATCATTTTCTGACCACCCCTTGCAGTTCGAAAAATGGGAAGTTCTATCATTACTTTCTTAGAAATAAATACCATAATATATGTAGAAGGAATAGTTGAAAGGGAATCGTTATTTATTCATAATTGTCTTCCACGTGCATTAACAAAACTACAATTTAATAAAGCATACACAAGTGTACTACAATTACATATGTCTGGGAAAAATATACACCTCTAGAAAATGTATACCAAAATAAATTAAAATTGTGTAAACTGGAAGTAAATCAAAATAATGAAACCAGTAGAATATCATTTTATCTATTTTAATTACTATTCAAATATATAATGTAATTTGATAGTGTAATTTATTAACACTCATTTTTATGCTATTATCGAAAATTGGGATGGGGTCACCCTTTTCCATCTTTTCTAAGGATTTTATTTACGCACAAAATAAATTCCAATTTCCCATGTGGGAATCAAACCCATGACTAGGTTTTACCAAGTTTATTAAGACCAACCCCTTAATTCAATTGGTTATCCTGAGCCCTGAAATTAAAGAACCGAGGCTACTTTATAAAATTTTAGGGGTTCTGTCTTAGGAATATTAGAATAAAATATATAATAGTTATCCTAAAATAAATATAGAATTTATAAAGAGAATATCTGTAGCTACAGGAAATATGTTTTCAAATCATAAAATGTTCAAAATGAGTCATTATGGAAGTGACTGTGATCAAATTCCAAGATTCTTTCTGCATACTGAGAAAGAGTTCCACACTCACTCAATTCTTACCACATAAAAGAATTAGGACCATGGATTTCCAATTTCTTTACAGTGTGGTAAATCTTGTGCTAGGATTATACTGCACTAAAATTGATTTAGCTGTTTTTGGATTGAATTGATTATTATATGTATGGAATAACTCCATTCAATAACTGTAAACAAATATGTTGAAAAATCGGAGTAAGGGAATGAATTTTTCCTGAAGCTCCTTAAAATTTTTTGGTCATTGTTAATTTTGTTAGTTCCATTACAAGTACTTAAGAGGGCTCTATATAGACGAGAAACTGTATATATTTTAGTACTCCTTTTACAATTTTAAATACTGAATATCATTCAATGTTTAGAAGTGCTAGAATTCGTACTACCTCAATAGTTGATTTTCCATAAAAGGGAAATATGCTAAAATGAGTCTAATTAGTAGATAGGATAAGGTTGGCACTTATCTACTTTATTAACATTGATGTAGGTCCTCGAAAAGGATTCTGCCATTCTAATATTCATAAGTCTTTAGCTCTTTTTCTTCATTATGAAGTGTAGTTCTTACAATCATTAAGTAGGTTTCATTGAATGTGCTATTAATGTTTATTCCATATTATAGATAAAAAACATTTTTAACAACATAGAATTTTCTGTTTCGATTTTGTTTTCAGTAAATGTGCATATGCCCAAGGATAGAGTGACACAACAACATCAAGGTTATGGTTTTGTCGAATTCTTAGGAGAAGAAGATGCTGATTATGCAATTAAAATTATGAACATGATAAAAGTTCACGGGAAACCCATTCGAGTAAACAAGGTATGTAATCTTGCATCGCAATTTCAATGATTTTTATTATGATGTTTGTTATTTTTAATTGACGATTTTAATTCTTTCAGGCTTCAGCTCATCAAAAGAACTTAGACGTTGGTGCTAATGTTTTCATTGGAAATCTTGATCCTGAAGTTGATGAAAAATTACTCTATGACACTTTTTCAGCATTCGGTGTAATTCTCCAGACTCCTAAGGTAATCCATTGGCAATATTGAGCTGTGAAGCATTTAAAGTTGTTAACAACTTTTTTCTATAGTTTATTTATTAATTTTTAAAAAAAAAAAAAAAAAAACTATAGACTTATTAGTCACTGGCTGTTCTACATACCGTTGGTGAACTGAAATAGAAATGTTTTCCTGCCGAAATATAAAGATTGGATGCACACCGTATTCATTAATAACAGAAATGCCCTGTAACATGAACGGCAAATATGCAGTCATTCATGGCTTTACACTAGATATAAGCATTTATGTTTAGAATTGCTATTATCTGGAAATGAATTGATTAAATAATCTATTTTTTGCCATAAAATTATTCATATTTATAGTTTCAAGCATGAGCGGAATGAATAGGGTGAATATTAATGAATTTATTATCGTTCTTGGGATCAAATGAATCTAATTCCCTGTCAGAATTAAATTTCCTGTTGAAAATAAATTATCTAATATATCCTCATGTTTTACGTAATGTTTTTCAATTTTTAAAATCAAGGATTGGTAGATTTCTAAAAATCATTAGTTGCCAAGTGTGAGATGTATGCAGGGTTGGCATTGAAGCCTTTACACCAGTCATGGAACGTGCAACATACTGAATTGTTTCTATGTTATTTGTATTAAGAATTTATTCAGCTACTTCATACTACTCAATGAAGGTAGCTTGATTTATTTTTTAAAACTTTCTAATGATGAATTCTCACTATCCAGCCTGAAGTACAATTTACAGTTCAAACATAGCTTGATTTCTAGCTATAGCATTGCCAGTCTGTGATTAGATAATTTCCAGAAGATAGGTTCTTAACTCTTAACTGATGAGGAGAGTGGCAGTATCATCAAAACCAGGGCTTACAACTTAATGATTTTCAATTTTTTTAAGCTTGTAAATATTGTTTTCTTATTAATTTTAAGTCTTGAGATATATGCATAAACATGACGCACATGGGAAATCTGCTTAGTTAACGCACCCCCTGCATGATGGGTTATTTTCCATATTTTCTTCTGTTTTTGCTAATGATCAATATCGCCTAGCAGCGAACGCTCCACATAAAATAAATACATTAGCCTTAGTGGATTTTAATAAATGACATTTTTAATAATGTTCATGTAATCAGGTGTTTAATGTTTAATTTATTTATTTTCCAGATTATGCGAGATCCAGACACTGGAAATTCCAAAGGATTTGCTTTTATTAATTATGCATCGTTTGATGCTTCTGATGCAGCTATTGATGCAATGAATGGTCAGTTTTTATGCAATCGACCTGTATCAGTGTCATATGCGTACAAAAAAGATGCGAAAGGAGAGAGACACGGTTCAGCTGCCGAACGACTTCTCGCTGCACAGAATCCACTTTCGCAGGCAGACAGGCCTCATCATATGTTTGCCGATGCACCACCAGCACCCCTCCCCCCTCCTCCTGTCCTCCCCCCTCCACCAGTGTTCAATCCTCCCCCTCCACCACACATGCCTCCTCCTCCCCTCCCTCCTCAGCGTATGGTGGCTCCTATGCCCCCGCCCCCTCCAGGCCCACCGCCTCCTATGCCGCCGGGGATGATGCCATGGCCGGCGCAGATGCAGCCATTCCCGCCACCACCTCCCCCTCCTCCTACAAACAAAGCGCCACCTGTATCTGCAGCCCCTCCCCTCCCCCCTCCACCACCTCCTCAAGCTTGGCGCCCACCCCCTCCTCCTTACAACCGCCCTCCGTTCCCTCCACCACCCCCTCCTCCTGTCAGACCTCCGCCACCTATGTACTAGCATCTCAAATGAATACATTTGCTGCATGGACTGTCTTTAATAAATTCATGTTTTATATTCTTTTTGTAACAAAGAGATGACTTATAATTTTTGAATAAGATTTTTGTCTTTATTTTCTTTAAGCAATAAAATTTTCTTAGTTTGAACTTGAAGTTTACTCCATTTGCAATATTTTTTATTATAACAATCTACGAACTTCCTTGTACCTCTTCCGTATTCTTTTATTTGCCTTTGAGAAATCTTTCAGTGTTTGATTCCTACCAAGGGAGAACATTAGCTAGCTAACAGAGTGCCCTTGTGCTGCAGTGCTTATGGAACGGCAGTCTATAAGAGTATATACGTCTGACAGTCCCAGGAGATGACTAATGATTATATCTCTCATAGATCCCGTCTACAAGCAGGCTGACAGCACGGACTGGCCAAAGACCCTCCAGTTTACTGGAGGCAACTCATTCCAGGTTCTCCTTGGATAATGGAGCTTGTACATTGAGTTGATCACCTCTTACAGTATGCAAAGCTGATTTTTCTACCATTAAAGTTTATTGTAAACAAGATTAATAATTAATAAATTAAACTGTTTTTGTTCGACCTCAGATGCAACCATTTATGTTGGTGGCATGAATGATAAAGTTACTGAGACTTTGATGTGGGAACTATTTGTCCAAGCAGGGTCAGTTGATAAGTCGTATTTTAAATATAAAACATCTCATTGTTCGGAAAATAAAATATGAACAGATACTTTTTTTCATCGGGAGAATTTTGTGAGAAATCAGCTATTAATGCTGAATTCATGATGCGATTATTATAAAATGTCCAGCGATTCAAAGCAGCCAAAATGTGCTTCAGTCACATATGTAAGATAAGATGGACCACTTTTTAGTCCATTTATACTCACTGAGGCTGTTTTGGCTTTTTTTCCAGGGATTGTCATAATATTGATGCCAGCTAAACATTAAACTGATTAAGACATGAAAACTGATCATATGAGGAAATTATTGTTCATTAAAACAACTTATATTTTAAATGATAAGTTTAAATATTATATTATATTATTGTGTAAATATTATGTTATATTTTAAATTTTATATGCTTCAAAAAGTTACTTCATGAAATAGAATTGACTTATTTTCTGACCACCCCTTACAGTTTGAAAAATGGGGAGATAAATAATTACTGCCTTTAAAATAAATACCTAATATATGTAGAAGGAATAGTTGAAAGAGAATTATTATTTATCCATAATAATCTTCCACATGCATTAACAAAACTACAATTTAATAAACTTACAATTACAAGTGTATAGGAAGAGTATACCCCTCAAGAAAATGTATACCTAAATAAATTAAAATCATATAAAGAGGTACTAAATCAAAATAATGAAACCAATAGATTATTAATTTTTCTATTTTAATTACTATCCAAATATAAAATCTAATGTGATATTGTTATTTATTAAAGTCCACTATGCTACTATCAAAAATTGTGATGGGGTCCTCGTTTTCCATTTTTATAGAATTTTATTTATGCACAAAATAAATTCCTCACTTGGGAATCAAACCCACGACTAGATTTTTCCAAGTTTATTAATACTAACCCCTTAATTCAAGTGGCTATCCTGAGATCTGAAATTAAATAACCGAGACTACTTTATAGGGGATTTGTCTTAGGAATGTTACAATAAAATAGAAAATAATTATCCTAAAATAAATGTATTACATAAAAACACTGAACACGAATCCCTTGAGTCTAGCTCAGAGACCTAAGGATCTTAAAGGTCTGTAATACCAACTAAAAAAAGAAATCTATCAGTAGATGTTGTCAAAATTGACCTGAGCTGAGGCGAGCACTTTGGATGCTATTTTTTCAAAAAAATTCCTTAAATATCCCTCGATCCTACCTAATAAATGACAAAAATGAGGGCCTTTCAAAATTGTGTGTATATATATATATATATATGTCTATATATATATCTATATATATATATATATATATATATATATGTAATGAGTACGACCTCAATAGCTGGATTTCCCTTAAGGGTAAAGTCTAAAGTAAAAAAGGAATCTTTGCAGTGTGTCAATAGTTTTTTTTACTGTTCAATTAAATTCAGGCTTCTGATCTAAAAGAATTATTGTATCATGCTACATAGTTTCTTCCAAGCTTATTACCTGCAATATAAAAGTATGGCCCACATCTGAAGTCTATGATAATCTCCTTGAGATATAAACAGTGGAAATATAAAACTTTTTTTTTTTTATTTTACGTCCACTTTAAGCTACTAAGCTAATCGGGACGGGGTATCTACAGGTTACCATCCTTTTCTAGCCAGGGTGGGCACAAGGAGTTTATTTAATGGGTCCGTCATTAAATAAATTCCTACTGCCCAGGGTGGGATTCGAACCTGCCACTCTAGGTCTGCCATGCGAGATTAGGACCAACGCCCTAACTTGCACGGCCAACCCGAGCCCAATATAAAACTTTAAAACATCACAATTTAAAAAGCAGAGAGCTTAATTACTTAGGAATCATTATCACTTGAGCTTGAGAGGGCATTCATACTAAAATAAAAAAAAGGAGTCCATCACACAGGGCCTGTGTAAACTGAGCAGATTTCCACACACTACTGATCTCATCATCTCACCCAATATTATCTATTTCTAAATAAAAATCCAATGATAAAAATGGGCATACTAATGGCTGAAAACAAGACAGCAAGAATAACTCGTTTAATATTTCAGTTATGAAAAAATGGATTGAAGCACAATTGTAGTGTCAATAGTTTAACAATATTGGTTCTATAACATTTATTGATGCGACTCATCATAACAGGGATATTTTAAATTCCCTCTTCCTCTGAACCTTCCCTGTTCCTGGTCCGATTTCAATCACTTATTAATGAGACCTTTAGTAGTGCTGAATTAAACAGGGGGATATTTCAAAATCCCCTGTAAACCTCTCTCCCACTACTATGATTTAAGCTATTAACGAACTTGATCTTTAGTTTTAGTGTGAACGAGCCTCATTTTCATCATCTACTAGATAGGGTCAATGGACATTCGAAATTTTTTTCAAAAATCGTGTTATGAGTGCCTAAAGGGAAATCTGTTAATATTGGGGAAATGGGAGGCTTGGAAGGTCAATTATATTTTAACATTAGATTTCAACATAAAAGATCTTTTTTTAAATATCCATGATGGGCATTCTCCATACTTGACATCCAAGAAAAGGTGAATTATATTCAATGATTTTATCATGACAGATTAATAGAAATATTGGTATAGATCTTTAATGAATTTAAAACTAAAGCTATTTTGACTACAGCTATTCTATGAGGGCCACGGTGCCTAATTAGCATATCAATGGTGCATATTATTTTGAAATTATTGTCAAAAAATTATTAATTATTGCCTATTTTAGTAAGAGGTTCATGTTACTGTTTTTGGATTTTATTCCTCCATGCATATCGGTTAGACATGAAAATTCTGGATTGAAGTCCTTAACTTGAAATATATCTAACAGAAAAAGGAAAATGTATGACCAAACAAATAATGCATATCTAAGGAGCTGTCGCTACATTTTATAATCATAATGTTGAAATGGTTTTTGATGCAATGAAGTGCTCTCAGTCAGGTGGAGTTCGAACTCAGAATTAGCGACATTTCTTTTAAGCTGCTTACAAAAACATTGTGTAATAAACTGAAGCTATAAGTGATTTGCATTACACTCATAATCAACTCAAAGATGCATGATTATTTTCATGTTTGTTATTGAATTCACTGGAAGTTTCAGCAATAAAGAGGAGAAGAGGGGTATAATACATTAAAATCCTACTAGCTGATACACCCAGCTTTGACCTGGAATATTAACATTTTTTCTCATACCACATAGCCAAGTAGGTAAGTAATACTCATATCAAGGTGCATCAAATTGTTGTTTAAGTGTGAACACAGGGCAAACAAACAAGACTCCAAAGCCAAAACTTGTTGGAAATGTTTCAGTTTCATGTGAAACAGAAAAAACTTGTATTCCGCCTTCCTTCAAAATGTCTGTCATGCATGGGCTACTTAAACTAAGCAGATTTCCCTTGTAAGGTTTAACAATAGATAAATCTACATACCGGTAACCAACACCTCTGTGAATTTTAAGTGAATAAATACAAATGGTTTAAAGAAATCTTTCCCCTCCCGAAGAAAAGTGTCTGAAATATAAACAAATGGTCTACCAATCTCTGGCCGGAAAGAAAAGCAATTACTGAAATATATTAGAATATAATATATTAATTTTATTGAAAACTATTAACTATATTTAGTACTGTAATTTAATCAGAATAATCTTTATCTCAATCAATAAAATTTTAGTAGTCCAAGAACTTACGAGGGGGGGGGTCACATATTATATATTTGAATGTATCTCTTTAAAACAATATAAACAATAAAGGTTTCTTGAAAACAATATATGGTATTTAAGCTTCGAATAATGTAGTTTATTATATAATAGAGTATTGTTTATGTAACATCAGTACAAGTGGGGGTTTGCTGAAGACTGAAAAATACAAATCTCGGTTAATATTCAAGATAGAGAATAAATGTATATAACTATATTTATAGTAAATTTAATTTGCAATAAGATTGCTTCTACCCGCCGTATAGTAACAGAGGTATTTGAAAATCACATAAAGCTATTAAATATCGAGTTTGTTAACGATCAAACAAAAATTGTGACCACTAGAGCGTTAACAGATATATATATACATACATACAGTTTTGAACGGACCTCATTTTCATCATCTCCAAGGTAGGATTGATAGACATTTGAAGAAAAATTGTACATACGTACGTGCATGAGTACGACCTCAATAGGGCCTTAAGGGGATCTGCTAAAATAAATAAAACTTCAAGGATTTGTAACCTCGGAATGCCCATACACATAATAAGTAAAGAAACTTGAAACCATTGCTTTCTTCTTGTAAGGTTGCCACATGGAAGAAAGAGTACAGAAAAAAAAATATTAGATTTAAAAAATATATTTATTTGTCATAATTTGGACAGATATAAATCATAGTAGTTGTGGCTGTTTAATACAAAAGAAATTTGAAAGCTACTCTCTGAGTAGCAGAGTACAAACTAATGCCTTTTGGGGATCAAACTTTATATAAAATTAAGAATGTACAAGAGACAGTGAAACTCTCATGATAAAGGATAGAGTAACTAAACAAAGGTGTCCATATAATACAAACTTCATCCTTTACGAAATTCTCTCTGGCATTGAATAAAAGGAGATTTTCAAGTAAATTAAAATGCTAACTTTTTCATAAGTAAATACAAATCCTGGTCGACTTCAAAGCCATGAAGGTTATTAGGGTCTCCCTGTAGCCTCATCAGCAGTCCACCAAAGGAGACATAGGCTGACAGTTTTGATTTGGAGTGTTCTCTAACATTGTCTTCGCCCTCAATCCTGTACAGCTTCCCATACATAACATATTCAAAGCTGTTGGCCCTCGAGGCATCATTCTCAATAGGTGCCCATTCCTGATTATCTGAATAGCCATCTTCATAGAGAGTAGTCGTGATGACAAGACGAAACTTATCTCCTAGCTCCATAGGATAAAGCCAAGTATTAACATCTAGAATGAGGTCCATTTTGAAAGACTCGCTCTCACAGTGCAATCGACTCACTCGATCAAACATTTTACCATTAGGATCAATGTCTTTCACGTTAAATATATCTTCAAACAGAACTCCAGCCATGATTTGTTAATTATTTTAAAATAAATTACACACTTGTAAACATAGCTTCATGGATCACATTTGATATAACCCCAAAATAACCTTTCTTCTACTATCGATTGTTAGTTTAAGAGGTATTATTTTGGCATGTAAACTAGTGTGCTGGTACCGCCTGTAATGATGGCTTCATCAAACAGAATTGACTATAGTATTAGTAAATTTCCCCTAAGGGAAATCAGCTATTGAGGTTGTACTCATGACGTGAGTATCAAATTTTTTCTTCAAATATCCATCGATCCTACCTAGAAGAAGACGAAAATGTGGTCCGTTCAAAACTATATATATATATATATATATATATATATATATATATATATATATATATATATATATGTGTGTGTGTGTGTCTGATCAAGCGGTCGCAATTATTGTTTAAACGTTACCAAACTCGACATTTAATCGTATTATGAAAAAAGAAAGGTCAAGTTCGTTAACAGCTGAAATCGGATCGGCGCACACTGGAGCGATCCTTCATTAATGTTGGACATTGGGGGAAAAAATAAAAGTTTTAATTTGGGATTTTGATTGTATTGTTAGTACCACATAAGCCCTTTTCAATTGAGCAGATTGATTTTTAGCCATATTATTGCAATGGTTTTTCCATAATGCCTGGTTATAATTGCTATGTTAAAAAAAGGCTTGCCTTATTAAATTCGTCGTGAACTCTTATTTCATTTTATAAATTATTGTTGCTTCCAGTACACTTTAAGGGTGTTATAACAAATCAAAAACTGGCACAAAAGGTTTTTAAAATTCCTCTAATTTTTTTTTTTTTACATCGACCTGAAAATAATTTTATTTAATCGAATTCGCAAATCGCTTGTATTTGCTTGAAAAAATACCACTTGGCATGCTTTTAGGAGTATATTGTCTTATTTACAACGTCGTCAGATCTTGCCTAAACTTGCCTATTCGTTAAATATTTTACTTTTAGTGTTAACACCCCCCGCACTTTTAGGTGCAGAAGACCTCCCGCGGACCTTTCCGCAGGTGTAAAACGCCTCCTCCTCTACGCAATTGACGCAGCCATTCATGTTCGAAAAAATAGTTAAATACGTGTTTTTCTTGTCTAAATATTTTAACGGTCCTTTTTCGTTTTGGACTATCTACTCTTCATTGCTGGATAAGGAGCTTTGAATGCCTTCTCCACATTACATATCGATTAGATTTCAAATCGTGGAGTGTTCGGTCCCAAGTTCATAAAGAACTTCTCCAACAAAGAAAATCATTAGTGATTTTAGGGAAAAAATGGGATTAATCGTTGACTCATTGAACCAAGGATTGGGTACATCTAATGACGGAAACACGGCGCGTAAGTTTTTTGAATTCCTCACCTTTCGGGGTCAATCACAGGAATAGATGTAAATTTAATTAAACGGTTTTCTATTATTTTGCAAGCAACATCGTCCAACGCTTTGATCATTACTGAAAAGTTTACAAGAGAAACAGCTGAGATATTTGTGGATTTGTATGGATGGTATTACATGCCAGTAACAGTTCACAAACTGTTAATACATGGCCCGGAAATAGTCAAACACGCTATTGTACCAATTGGTATGCTGTCAGAAGATGCTCAGAAGGCTAACCATTAATACTTCCGAGCATACAGAGAATCTTTTTCAAGAAAATTTTCAAGGACGGCTACCAACAGAGATATCCTGAATAATTTGTTAATTAATTCAAAACCTTTAATATCACATTTAAGGCCAACACTTAACAACGATAGCGATCGCTTAGAAACAATATCTTCGGAAGTAAAAGAACTTCTAATTGAAAAATAAAAAACATTTGAAATTTTAGAAATGTTAGATATTCTTCCAGCTTACAAATTCTCATTATTAAATTAAATACATCATTTTTTTATTTTTATTCTAGATATATTTTTGTTTACAATTTTAATATTGCTTTTGTGAACTTCAATTTATTAAAAAATAAAAATGTATAAAACATATGTTGATATTATGTGTCTACAAATCACAATTCTCTACTTAGTAAGCGATACATAATCTGTATGTACACATTTAAAATTCATCCTACCGTTGTATCGCATCTGGCAAAGTTGCTTAAAAAATTGCTGATGAGGTAGTTCAATAGAGTATTGGATGTGCTTTAAAATGACACCAGAATCAATATTCTAGGACCAGTAGAAACGGAGATATTAATGAATGTCCGGCTAACCCTATCACTCGCTCCAGTGTGCGGCGGGGGCATTTAGAGGGGAGGAATTTTGAAAATTCGAAATATATCTGTTTCTGGATCTGAAAATAATACAAAACCAATCTTATTGAAAATGTAATGTTCTATAAATGTTGTTATATACATTTTTTCATTATATTTAACACTCACCGAAATATTTGCATTTATTAGTTTTCGGCCTTCAGTAAACCCCCCACTCCTACTCATGCCATATTAACAATAAGTTCCTATATTATGAAGCACTTCATCTGAAGCCCAAATAACATCGAACTTTTACGTCTTGATATAAATGCAAATATGTGACGCAAATTGGAGTTAACGCAGCCCCTGCGTGACGGGATTTATATATTTTGTGTGAGTGAATCTTCACACTCATCCAATACTATTTTTTGAAATAAAAACGACACGTAATATTTACGGATCAATACCATTCATTAACCGCAACTTTTTGGCACGTAAAATTTACGTATCGCTACTAATAACCGGTTTTTATGTCATAACTTAGTTAATGTTATTCTCAATTTATTTTCTTCCAATTTATTTTTTATATTATAATTTATTTTCTCTTAATGTTTTTAACTTTTATTTTTGAATATAAGAAAGACAAAGATGTATAAAAAGAATATAAATAATCTGTTTATAGTTTCGGAAAAATGGAGAAAAAATATTCATTGGATGAAGAAATCAGAAATTTGTTGAAAGAACTCTCCGGTGACTCAGATGGGGGATATGACAATTATGAAATAGATGGTTATGGATAGGAGAGCGATGATGATCCGGAGTATTCTCCAAGTGATGAGGAGGTTGAGCCTTCGAAAATAATTGCAACACAGAGTGGGCTAGATAGCGATGAGAGAGAAAATTTTAGAAGACATCAAGGCAATCGAAGAAAGAGAACAAACACAGAGGAAAAAAACCTAAAACCTCTCAACCACACAATATTGACAGATCAGTCACAATAAATGTAGAAGGTGGGGTTGTGCTTGGTATGAATGGAGCACACAACCTCCGGAACGTGTTTCGAACAAAGCCCCTGAAAGGAATGCCGTGCACATTATTAGATATTAACGTAGATATAAGTTAAAGATAAGTGTATGTTTTAATAAAATAAAAAAAGTGTGTGTGTGTATAATATACTAACTCAGATACCCACCCCGCTTTTAGGAGGCTGAATGACGACAGTATTTTTTTCGGCAATGCTATACTTTGCACAATATTTTGATATTTACCCCTCCCAGTTTTTATGGTTTATACCTGTCGTTGCTGTGGATTTGTTAATAATAAAAGTATTTGTTATGTAAGGCTTCACTGTCCTCAATATTTTTATATTTCCTGTCTCCTGCGCATGTAATTCTTTTCATAAGGTAATGGACCATATAATTCATAATCATAGAAAGTATTTTGTCTTCCAAACCATGCATGAATAAAAGTTCCTTTCCCTTGATGCATTACAAAGCCCAACAATGACAGATGTTAGGTACTTCATAACTGCTATTAAAAATACTCTTTTGCAAGTCTCGATTGCAAACTGTATATTCAAATTGGTACTTAGTGTGTTCAGTAAAGTATATCATATATTAACGAAGCAGGGTTAATAAATACCAGAAATAACTGGGTGCACCTCCCCAGAGTTCATCCTTTTAAATTATTTATTTATGATAATTAAACAAATTCACATTCCTGAGAATAACACAACATTGTTAAAAGTATAAGCATTATGTAACATGTAAACATAGACCAATATGACGTCGCCAGGGAAGCAGCAGAACTGATAGGACAAAGGAATTAAAGATCAAGTTCCCTAATGGCTGAAATCGGGCCAGTGGGAGGGGGAAGTTCGAAAAATCTCCTTTATTATTGCAAATTAAATTTTCCTATAATCATTGTTATGGTTCTCTATTTAACCGAGATATTTGCAATTTTCAGCCTTTAGTGAACTGCCAACACTCACTAAGTGATTTTCACTAGGAGTACCTGAGCTATTAAGCATCCCATTTCCAACTAACATTTAAAGCCCTGTTTACATGGGACTCTTATTACAGGAAACATTTTGCTGGGTAGGCATCCTATAGAATGCCCAGCACATGGGAAGTCTGCCTAGTTTATGCTGCCCATGCATGCTGGACAAAATTCTTATTAGCTCTGCAGCCTTAGGATTATGAATCTGATATTTTCTCAATTTCTGTTCTCATTCTCACAAGTATTTGTTTGAGATACATATCATTCACAGACAGCCTCAATTTGATCCATAGTCAAGAAGATAAAAAGGGTGGTATCCTTTTATTCAGAGTGTAGCTTAAACATTAGTGCTTTACCAGAATTTTGGTTTGAGAGCCAGTATACATTGATGGTATCTCATTCTAATACTGTATTTTAATGAGCCAATATGAAAGCCTATCCATTTTTTTCCAGATCAATAATTGAATTAGCAATTTGCTTAAAAGATGTCAACCCATCATGGTGAGTTTTGAATCAGGAGTTAATGGGTTGCATCAGCCAATTTCTTCTTATTGGTTTTTATTTTAAAATTCAACTATTTGTAAAGAATTAAGCTTTTCAAATTATTTTACTCCATTGTACGTACAAAATAAAAAAACAACGAATGGCCCAGGAATCATAAATACTGAAATTTTTTCAATAGAAAAAAAAAATTAATATGAAAGGGCTTTGAAACCACCTGAAACAGTCTTAACCCTTCCCGAATTACATTGATTCTACTAGATCGACCAATATAAAAAAATATGGTGATTGATTTTAGGTTAAAAAGTCCTAAAACCTACATTGGGTTCTTTGATACGGATTTTAGTTATATCAATGCTGTCTATAAGAAGCTTGTCAGTTTAATGAAAATGTTTCTACCTCTATCTCATTGACTAAGGCCCCTAGCTGTTAAAGCCCAGAACCACACAAAATTTGACAAAGTAAGTCTTTAAAAGAGCTTTATGATTTCAAAAAAGGATATGTTATAATACAGGATGTATAAAACGTATGGCTTATCTTGAAATATGTTCTTTATACATTTAACTTGTTTTCATTTCATGGGTCTAAAGTTCTCTCCTTGAGTTTCCACCATAGGGTTCTTTCGGAAGCAGCTCTTTTCAGATTACTTACTATACCTGCCAAAGTTCATGAGATGCTTAATGTCTCCTAAAAAGTGGCTTTCTAGGTCTCCCATTTTCAATATTCATAATAATCCTACTCTCAAATACATTTGCGATAAACTCGTAGTACCTTATATATGCCCAAGAAGTATCACTCTTCTTTTCTACATGGCTTTGATAAGACTTTTACTTTCACTTACCTCATTTAAAACTTGCGAGTTAGATTTCTATACATTCTTAGACAACCAACTGTGAGCAGCTCTTCACTTTCTATAAAGTGTTCGTTGACTGGTTTGCCTCAAAAGCTATAGTTTCTTTTTTCGTACGTTTTCATAGGGATGAGGAAAATATAGTTAGTGGTGGGCAATATATTAAATAAAATATTCTAATCATTAGTACCAATAAATGTGTATTTCTTAAATATAAATTCTGGTTTCATTTACACATATTGTCTAACTTATAAAAATAGTATGCCCCCATTACTATCATCCATTAAATTTCTTATATTTTTGTTGATTTCTTTAAAATAACAGATTGATTTTGATGAAATATAGTCTAAACAAGACCAGCATACTTGTATGAAAGTAATATGGATAAACATAGGATTAGTAGTTTGTAACTCATCATCGCACATCTGGGCTAGCAGGAACCAAAATAAATTTAAAATGCAAGAACTTGCTAATGTAATGATTTCAAAATGACTAGAGATATTAATTTCACTTCAGTGTAAATGAGGAAATTTGTAATAAGAGATAAGGGAAGACGTAAAGAATGGACACCTGGGAAAAAAATAACATCAAATTTATTAAACAGTAGTAGCAACTAATTAATTCTTTAAAAATGGAATGTGGTTAATTTACAAGCACATTTATTTAAAATGTTTGAGTCACATATTAATAATATAATTACAAATTGGATCCATATAAATACATAAGCCTAAAGCCACTGTATTAGATATGTTGTCATTTCTAAAGTCAGGTCCCTAAAAGTACAAGTACATTCAAAATACAACTAACATGAATATAAAAAAAGTAGTCAATGTATTTATAAAACTTATTCGACTTTTTTGTTTTTACATATATTTCATTTTAAGTTTTGTACATATTTACAAAAAATAGTTTTCAAAGACATTTATGGCATTTAAACAAAACTTTCATAAAAAAGTTGGAATGTTCCAGTCTATTCTGAGAGGTTCGTCAGGGAGTGATGTTGGCATAGCCAGTTGAGTAGGCAATACTTCCATAAAGGTCTGAGTTAGGTGACTGGTTACCCTGAAACAAAAGAAAATAAGTTAACTAAGTCATTGCCTTTGACTACAATGGAAAAAAAGAAAGAAACAAAAAACATGCTTTATAAAATCCGTAATGATAAATTATATAACAAAGGGAAACCTGAGTATTATTAAGAGAATTTTATAATTATCCTAATATCCTTTAAGCATTCTTTCTTAAATCCTTAAGTTATAAAAGGGGCTCTGGTAAGCCTTATGAGTTAAGGAATAGCCTTAATAACCTAGAATTTCAGTTGTCTTTTGCGGCATATCTCCAGCGGTGTCTATAGTGTGGTGGCTCACGATATTTCACGTGTCTTCCGGTACCTAGAATTGTAGGTTTTTATTCTCCTATAGGCAATAGGAATTTATTTAGGGATAAGCTCTCTAAATAAAATCGGAAGTTCCACCTTTGCAGTGGCAAAGTGTAGATAACACATTCCCATAGAGCAGATATGTGCAACCTTGGACATGTGGGCCAAAATTTAGTGCGCAAATAAGTTTGCTTTTAAAAGTAGTGCAATTTAAAGTAGGGTTCATAATTTTTAACGATAGATATCAAGACATGAAATTATACAACAATGTAATTATAATACAATTTATTAAAATATAAAAATGAAATGAAAAAAAAAATAGGTACAACACTATAAATAAATTGTAAAATTTGGAATTATTACAAACAATGAAAGTTAAATAGCGACTCTGAAATCAATGAGACACTTCAGCTTGGATTTGGGAAACTAATCCATCGATGACTGGATTGATTCCACTGATACAAAGACGTAAAGAATTTTCCAAATTATCATCAGTCAGTCTTGTACGATGTTTTGATTTATTAACTTTGATCATTGAAAAGAACTGTTCGCATTTATGTAATGTCAAACGCATAGATCTCTCCTCATTTGGAGTAAGTAGAGTAATATTTTTGTTTAATTGGTTTTTTCAAAATATCTCGCGGGCTGGTTGTTGCCCACATATGCCATAGAGCATAAAGTGGGCGTTTATAAATAACAACATATTTTATAACAAATTAATACTCCAATGTATAAAATGAATTTATGCCCTTAAAACATTTTAATCACAGAACTAGTTTGAAATGAACAGATTGGAGTGAAATTTCTCAGAAAGATTAGAGATATCAATTTCTAGGATCCTATGATGAATTCTAGTTGATGTTATAGTTAAGATATCAAAACATAGATGAAACTTACAAATTCTGTGCTCAAATAAAGGAATTAAAAAGTTTATTAGCAACAATTAATCAAATAGATGGGGTGGAACTATAAGAGGAAGAATACAGAACTTGTCAAAGTGGATAAAAACAAAAACCACTATTTCAAAATAAATAGACGGTATTGTTTAATGGAAGGGAATTTTAACCCTTTCCTAGCGCAAAGCCACTAAAGTGGCTTGAATCAAGCCACCATAGTGGTTTTGCGCAAGGAAAGGGTTAAAAACCATAACAAATGTACATCCTCTGACAATTCAATAAGAACCCTTCATGACAAATTTAATAAAAATCGGTTCATCATAGGCGTGAGACAGATGAACAGAAAAAATACCTGACTGAAATTGAAACTTGCAGTGAATAAAATATTAAGGAATCTTTTAAATTCAATAGCTTAACAAGAAATATAAACTAGTAGGAAATGAGTAAAAATAGCTACCTGTATAAATGCATTTAGCTCTTCTTGGGTATCGAATATCATAACTGTGAAAGGTGAACCCGGTACTAACTCACCAGCCCATTTAACCTCAACCCTGTAATCCCCGGGCTCCGTTGGGTCGTACTTGCACATTATCATCCTGTCCTTCTGGCTTCCTCTCTGCATTTCCACTCGAAATGCACCTGTTTCAATAAACTCAGTAATAATTATATTAAATACTTTATTGGGACTCATGAATGTACAGTAAGCATAGGTATATTAAGCTAGCTAAAACTATGACTTGAGATATTTTTCCAAATGAGTTACTTAAACATCCTGTTCCAAAAGATTAATTACGAAAAGCATTCAATGGCAGTGAATGTAAAAATTCTGAGAAATAATATAAAATTTTCACCTAAAAACATAATTAGCGCCATTGTACTGTTAAATATTGAAAAAAATACATACTTCTTAAAATATGATGGGAGTGTAAATAAAAATTAGGCTACCAGAAATATTTTATTATATAATTAAGATATGTTAATTTATATGCAGTATTTAGTTCTGTTTGGTTTCAGCAAATGTTATAAGTTTAAATAGTGATTCCTATATTTTCATAGTTGTACCAAAAACTCATAATTTTTTTTGAACAAACCACGATGGGTTTTTCTTCTTATCCAAATTCTTACTATCATGTCAGTGGGGCCAAGCTGTTATTTACTCCAGCCTTCCTTAACAATTGCAAAAAAAAACAAAAAAAACCATGTATTCTGGTTATCAAAGAATACATCCGTTTATATTTATTCAGTTCTCCATCTGAGCAGAATAAATAATAAGGTATAGTAAAACAATTGTAGCTTCAATTCTACAAGTTTCAGAGAATTGTTAGGTTTTCTACCACTTTTATTTTAGATAACATTATTTGTTGAGGGAAAAATGGCTAATAATATAAATATAATTATTTTATTACATTCAAAAATGATATTGCCTCCGATGGATTGGGCTAGGAAAGGCTCACTCTGACTCTCAACACGGCATAAAAATAATAAATTATCATTAAGTAGGAAAATTGATTTCACGGTATATAATCCTTGTTAATATTTAAATGATAGAAGAGTTCAACTCAAAACTATTTTTCCTTATGCTAATTAATCTATGGGCTACTGAATTTTACCTTTTGGTCCCCTGACTCGAACAGCAAGTTGACCTGCACCAGCACCTCTCGTATCACAAATAAACCTGCTCTGGAATGTTGCAAGCACGCCGTGCTGAATCCCAGGACCAAATACTCGTACTTTGCTAGCGTCCGCTGCCCCACATATCCTCAAGATGAATGGTGAACCAGGAACGTCAACCCCTTGAAACACATAAATATTATTAATACAACATTTCATTAAGTATAAAAAGTGATTTACAGAAACAAATATATTGTGTTTTATAGTTTCTTCACTTAAAAAATTTGGTTAACAGAAAGCAAAACAATGATAACAAGGCTTTTGCAGTGATAAGCCTACTAGTTGGTTTTGTAGGGATGTTTATATTAAGTTAGATCCTAAGTCACCAACCCCAGATAAAATACTCATGCTTAGACTAATTTATGATATCTGAACAGTATTGAAATCTAAGAACAACTGAAATCAATATTCTTGTAGTAAAACACTAAATAAGACTAGTTTTTTTGTACAAGCAAATAAATGAAAGAAAAAGTAATAAATAAATAAAAATCAAATTCATTAAAAAAACTATGGGATGAAAAATTCCCAAGCAACCAATAGACAAGACATCAACCGAGTGCCAGAAAAATGGGGGAAAAATATGTATCCAAGCAAGATTTAGAAGACTTTCATATAGCATGCACACATAACATGGCTAATTGTTAATTGTTAAGGAATCTTGTGTCATCACCAAGTAGTAAATGCCAATGTGTCATTTAGAATAATAAAAAAAAAATGAATGAAGGTTGAATATGAACATAGAGATTCATAACAGGAAATTCTATGTGATTCTACGTGAGGTCATGGGAAAAGAAAGACAAAACATATGGGTGTAAACATGGTGATAACATTCTATTACAATGCCACTCTTCATATCTATAATGTAGGCCCCTTTGGCCCTTCCTTAAACTATAACTATATTTCCTATTTTTGTAAAACAAAATGTCTCACCTCCATATTTAACAGTAAGTGTATGCCTTCCAGGCTCTTGAGGTTTTACGTTAAGAGTGAATGTTCCATCTCCGTGGTCATATAGTTCACAGTACGCAACCTTATGTGGACCAACACAGTGTGCAGACAGTTCACCTGATTAAAAAAAAGGATATAAAATATATTCTATTTAAATGAAAACTTAAAAATAAATAAAAGCTTCATATTTTATTTTCAATATAGATAAAATAATTACAGCATATGATATGTAGGGAGAGTATAGAATATGACTTTCAACACCTTTTTATATATGAAAAGACAATGGATAGTTGTGACAATGAATAAACGTAGTTTAAAATAAAATGTTTTGGCTCACAAGCCCATAAAGGGCCAGGGCCTTCCAAACTATTTTGCTTTATTATCTCCCCCCCCTTCCTGTGATTATATGCGCTCCTTGATGTATTTGTGGTACTGTAAACCAATAGTTGTTACTTCATTATTCAAGTAGCTACTCAATAAGCACACAATGTAAAGTGGGCATCAAGGGAACAAATAGAAGTTTAACCTTGAAGCCTGCAAAACTAAATAAAATTTTATATACAATTTCTGAGTTTGATAGTGCTACTTCTAGAAAAATAAGCATCAAAATGACAGTTGGGTACTATGACTAATGAATCCATAATTAGAAGTTGAATGATGCTTGTGAATTCTAGTTAGTGTATATTTTAATGGCTAGCAAGCTTTTGTAACATTTCAATGGCATCTTGAGTCTTTTATTTTTGTGCAGTATTCATCGTTGTGTGACTTTCTCTCACTCTGATTGCTCAGCTGGAGGCACAGACTTGAAGAAGCTACTGTAATGTAAACGCTATCAAATACAAACATGTACTTAAAGTGATTTACAAGAACTTTTAATCATCTCTTAACGTAAGAAGGTTTTTACAACAATATATCAATAGCATATTTCCACTTGAACATGAAATATTTGGATTTTATTTATGATACTTTCGAAGAAGTAACTGGTAACAGTAAGAGCCGAGACAAAAGTTGGCAGCATGAAATTAGTGACCTGTCACAGGGATATTACAAGCATCACTACTAATTTATTTTTTATTCCTAAGTAAGGACCCTAGTTAAGCATCATTTATTTAATTTTAATTCAGCACAAAATATTTCCAAATCTCTTTCAAAATAAAAATAAAAAAAAAGCTACACAGATGATAATCATAGTTACATCAAATTATGTCATTAGAATTAGTGTGTCCTCCAAAACATAGTACTATTATTTAGTGATTCAGTTTTATTATTAAAGCAATTTCTTTTCTTGTTCTAATTCAACAAATGTAAGAATGGTTTCAAGTTGTAAATATTATTTAGAAAAACATAACATACAGTTGACAGAGGATAGTTTGGTTTCAGTTGATTTTTTTCTTTATTAATTTATTTTATTTCCAAAATACATATAATATTTCCAGCAAACTGTGTGTCGAGAAATTGATATATTGATTGACTTGAGATAGAAAAGTGCCCAGTGGCTATAATGAAAATGGCTAGTTTTATTTATTCCTTGGGTTTTGTGAAATATAGGTCAAGGAAAGTGATTGGAAAGTCTGGGAAGGAGGATTTCACGAGAGAGTGGACAAATTCAATGTCTAGATCATAAGCTTCTGGTTGATAAATAGGTAGATACTCATTTAAAGTTTAATCAAAAGTCTACACTAGGTGAAGGAGGAACAATTAGATATGAACTTCATTTTCTAATTAAAAAAAAAAGAAAGTGAAAAATCTCTCAATTACATATTATAAACAGAAAACATTTTGTAAAGATGGTATTTTGAATTAAAATGTCAATATCACACATCTTACCACAATCCAGATGGAAGTAATTAAAGAATTAGAAATAAAATAAAAATAAACAATTTCTTAAGGCAATAAAAAAGATATTGAGGTCTCACAAACACTTTCTTGTTTTAAAGCAAATGTTCATCCCTCCTGAGCATTTACAATGCTAAAGAATGATTTAAGAACATAACAAAAAATAAACATGAAACTGCATTGGTACGACACTGTAATTATGTAGAAGGCAATTTTGTTTCGGTTTTGATAATTTAAAGATTTTACACAAGGAACCAAAGTCTAGTAAAAGGGAAATTGTGGAAGCTATATACGCACCCAGGGAACTAAAGAATGCAGTTAATTTTTAAAATAGCACAACTAATTTGAATACATATTATACTGAGGTTTTAATAAATTAAAATAAAAGTTAATGTATTTCTTGAACTTCAATAGAAAATTAATTTTATAACTTATATGTTAGGTTTAAGTATGTGGATATATATTTATTACAGTTGTTAACTTTAATTTTTGGCTGTGAAATTTTAAATAATTGATAACTTACTAAATCTAATGTTTTATTTTATTTATTTATTTAGAAAAAAATTATTTATGATATTTATTATTAATTTATGTGAATATTATAACTCAGCTCTAGTGTTGTAGAGTTATACAATAGTACCTACCTGGTTTTAAATTGGCTATTGTTGGACAAATTACCACATTGGTTAAGACTTATAACATAAATTTTTATTCTCCTGTGAGGTTTTAGGTTTATATGGACATAAGAGAATACTTATAAACTTAGGTTTGTACTTGTAGTTTCTAAGGAAATTATGGATGCCTTAAGAATGAGTTGATAATAATTATTAAATAAATATACCAGTATTTTTAGCAGTGTAAATGTCCAGGAAGATGAAACGTTCACTTTAAAACAATAAAGTGTGTGAGAGACCTAAAGAACTTTTTTATTGCCTTAAACAATCTTATTGGTCTCGGTGAGAATAAGGTGTAAATAAATAATTTCTTAATTGTGTAGTTAGTGGAACAAATAAATTTCTCATGAAGAAGCTGTATATGGTTGAAAGAAGCATGAAATTACCTGGGCCAGCAGCTCTTGTGTCGATGAAGCTCCTAATGTGGTGTCCAACAGTCCCGACGCCCAACCCTTCACCAGAACAGATGACTTTAGAAGCATCGCACATAGCTGTAACTGTAACTTTCAATGGGCAACCTTTCACTTGCCTGCAATCACATTGTTAACAGTTACTCAGACAGAAATATCAATGACCGAAAGAAGCAAGAATTAGTTTACACAAACTGGAGGAAACAATGATTATAATAGCATAATATTTTGTATTTATTGTTGATTTTCATCTTTATAAACATTTCTCGTCTTAATAAAGAAGAAATAGTAGTTTAGTAAAAAACAATGCAAACCAAGATATCTTGACAACAGGTGATGTATTGTTAAAAATTCATATTAACAAAAAAATGAAGAAACTTGGCATTTTCTGAAGTCATTTATATTGTAAATTATGAAATCACATTCACCAATTAAGAATAAACTAAACTAAAATGAAGTGTGTTAAAACCACACTTCATTGAATTTTCTATGCAAGGGGAATTTCTTTTAATAGACACTTATAAGCTACTCTTATTAATTTTCCTAGAAGAAAAATTATATAGCTCAGACAACTTAGAGAATAGATTTTTCTTTCCTAAACAAGCTAGAGTTTTATTAATTTGTAGAATGTATTCACTTTGTTTACAGAAACATTGTTTTGAGAGTACATATTTTGCATGATTCAATGTCAGTTCCTGCCTATAAATCGTGTTAATAATAAAATATAAACAAATGCCTTTAAAGCATTTTTTAGAATTAAAATACAGGTACATTTCTTGGAAGTTAGGAAGTACACTATACACTGACTATAGGTTTTATCCCTAAACTAAAGACATTGCTTGCATAGGCCTGCCTTATTTGTCTTAACATTATATTCTATCGGGACTTACAGAAACATTAAAAAAATGAATTGTTAACTAGTTAATTGGTTTCAAAATATGTTTATATGGGTCCTAGAACCAGGATATTAAGAGAAGAATGAGTATGCTCGAACTCTAAATAGTTAATCCATAAAAAAGTCATTTCACATAGAGGAAGAGGTTTGAATTGGCCTGATTCCAACTCATTCGTAAAGATTTTGATTGTTATAAATCATACTATAAAATTAGAAAGGAAAGTTGAAAGTTCTAAATAAAATCCCTTAAAGTGAAGATTTAGTTTTTCAAAACTCTTAAACCTTGAAAAACTCTAAGCCATACATAGTTTATTATTGCTGAAAAGAGTTAAAAATGGGTATAGTTTAACTAGCTTTAAATTAATTTATGAAATCTATAAAAATAGGAAATACCAATAAAAATATTGAGTAAGCTGCACGGTAAACATATGCCAATGTCACTCCCAAAAATGTTTTGTGAGAAGATGAAACAATGTCTGTGCTTTATCTAGTGGAGCAGATAAGATTAAGCATAGTACATACCTATCCGACCACATGACATTGAGGAGGTAGGCTCCAGGGAGTGAAGGCGTATAAGTTGCTTTGTAGATGTTATCACCAACATGGGTTAGATGAACTTTTATGTCATTCTTCATTCCAGTCAATGTTACTTCAGGAACACCTACATTTTAAAAAAGCGATTTATATTTATTTTAATTACATTAAGAAGTAAAATATTTTACAATACTCTGTGAGAATACTTTTATAAAAAATATAGCCTGATCTGTAATGCAACCTTAAGAGTCCAAACTTTCAAAACTAGAGTTTCTAGAGAACCCATCAAATTTATTTTCGTAGAATAGCACTAGTGATATTCACATCAATAGGAAATTAAAAGTGGATTGTATTATATATATAGCGGTTAACTGAGAAATAGTTTTGTATATTTCCACCTCACCTCATAAGAGCTCATAAACCATGAAATGAACACCAATTAATAGAAGAACAAAAAGTCTAATTTTTATCAAATTTGCCTTTCTTTGAAATGAATTTCTCTGGGATTCTGTATGAGGGGATAGTTAACGGGAAAAATCCTAAGCCCTATTATGATTGATGCTACGGTACACATTATAGAGATTAGTTAGTTACTTCAGGCAAACATTTGTAAAAAATCTAAAATAATCCTTTGAATTTATTATTATTTTATATTAGGTTGTGTTTGTTAAGATGTAGAATTAATAACCTTGGTAAATCTGGAGTGAGTTTTATTAATGTACAGCCAATAGAAATATATATAGTAATGAGCACACCATATAAAAACCTTAGTTCCATTTTGAAATGAAAAGTGTGCTAACCTGTAGATAATCCATCCCAATTAACCAAACTAACACAATAATAAATTTTTAATAAATAAATAACATTAAAATAATTTTTTGGAAGAAATTCTAAATTTTACTTCTAATATTAATTTTATTAGAATTTGGGGGCAATCTTACAGGGCTATTTGGAATTTAAGGGGAAATATTTTCATACATTAGATGTTGGTATACTTTATTAAATGAATCAATTAAAGAAGAGTTATACTCTTAAAGACCTTAATTAATAAATTAAAATTTGTAAATTTAAAAAAAAATAACACTCCAACAGCAACAGAGTAAAAAGGAACTCTTTATTATGTGTAGAAAACTTTAACAGTATTTATTACTATTTTTTAAATACATTTGCATCATATAAAGAAATATATGTTTAATCAGCTTGTATCAAATCACAGCCTTGTGTTCAATTTTTTTAAAAATATACAATCATATTTAAAAGTAGCAACCCTATCACTAATATTTTTGACTTCAATAAATCAAATACTAGTATTTTTAGAAAACTCTTAAAAAGAGCTTAGATAAAGAATTATTAAGCAGCTCAGCATTGTGACTGAATTAATGCGAGTTCCCAATTTTTAATTATCAATGGAGAACTTTTATGGATATAAAAGTTAAATATCATTTGTATTTTAGATGTAAAATAATTGGCGAACTATCTTGTGGTGTACAATAAGAAATGAACACTAATATCATAACATTTTTACTTATTTGTTTGAAGAACGGGTAAAAGAAGTATTGCAATTGCAAAAACAATTTCGGTTTCAGATTTCAATGGTCATCTGCTTCCCTCGCTGAACCCATTTTGAGTAGTTTCAGCATGCATGTATAAGTATATTTGAGGAGCATGTATGTATAAGTACATTTGAGGAAATTTTTCGAAAATCGCTTCTTGAATACAACCTCAATAGCTGATTTCCCTTTAGAGAGATCTGCTAATATAAATGATTTGTATATGACCATTTTTGTTTACTCTAAAAAGATTTATAATAATCTTATAAGGTCTTTGATTTTCATCTGATGTGTTTTAAGAAAGACAAAGTTACAACTTACAAATGAAAGAATTTTAAATGAAGTGTAACAAAATATTTAGTTTATTAATTCAATATGTGTACAAGGAAGCAATGAAGTGGTGTCCACATTGGATTTTCAAGCCTGGAGAATTACATATGATCAATTTCATTATAAACTAATACTTGCCTGGTCCTGCTTGAGAGCCATCAATATTAAATTCTGCAACTTGATTACAAACAGCAGTAGCAAGCCCTTTGCCGGTGAGGATGAGCCTAACTCCGCCATTGCCAGCTTCGGCAAGGGCTGAGAGAGGGGAGAATGGGAGTGGGAACCCTGCATAATGGAGAGAGAGGGTGTGAGGACCGGGGGTTCTGGGCGTCACCATTACCTGCCCTGTCTCAGGGCTTTCTTGCTCTATACTCACAGGGACTACACTGCCCTGAGGTCTGGTGCACTCGCCAGTAACTTCACCTTAAACAAAAAATGAAATCAAATAAAAAGAAAGCTAAGAAAAATTGATTTTAGAATATATATTCCATTAATGATGACAGGGAGAGGACAAAAGAGGTTTGGGATAAGAAAGATGTAGTCATCCTGAAATAAATCTTTTTTTTTAACTACCATTTTCACCACATCAGTGGTATCTTCAGGCTAAATATACAAAATTATTTAACAACAACAACAATTAAAACCCAGTAACAATTTAAAAAAGTCTGTCATGCAGTGGTTTCATAAACTAAGCAGATTTACTAAGTGAAGTTTTACAATATATAAATCTACATAATTTTACAGTTAACACCACCATAAATATTATGAGAACAAATACAAATGGCAATGAGAAATCTTTCAATCAATTTTTATAACTAATTCTAATAACTTTCCAAGAACAAAATACAGTGGTTCATCAGAACGTATTTGTATACATTTCATCTAGAGATGATTTGCTGAACACAATAATTTGGTATTTCAGCTTTAAATAAGATAATTCATGATATATTGGTTTATTCATAACATGCGATGACTAAACGTGGGGGTTTACTGAAGGCTGAAAATTTTAAAAAATCAAATATCTTGGTTAATATTTGAGATAGAGAAAGAATGTATATAATAACATTTATAGGTAATTTAATTTGCAATAAGAATGGTTATGTACAATTTTTTTCCAAATTATAGTAAAAGAGATATTTCAAATTTTCGGAATTCTTTCTCTCAACCCCTCCCTCTCACTGGTTCGATTTCTGCCATTAACGAACTTGATCTTTCTTTTTACATAAAACCATTAAATATTGAGTTTGCCAATGATCAAACAAAAATAATGGCTGCTTTAATAATAAAAAAAAATAATTTACCTAACTCTTAAAAAAGAAAGAGCTGCTTTTTTAAAGAGTAACTTCAATTATTTTTTAATACATAATAGAGCATTGTGAACTAGCAAAATATTGAGTTTAATTATTATTTACGAATTTCAACCCATTAAATATCACCAGAATCATTTTATGATCTGTTGTTCTTTTAATTTTTCTTTTTTGGACCATGTTGTCGTGCATTTGAGTTTCAGAATGTGTACTAGAATTTTCTTGGGTACTCGGGTATCGACTAGCCACATAATGAGTCCAAAGAATTTCAATCCTGGAATACTTTATGGAGATTAATTTATATATTTATTTTTCTGTTAAAATGTTATTAATAGCAATTGGTATAACATTTTTTATATTGTTCATAATTCTTTATTTTTACCAGGAAGATATCTCTAATGTGATGAAACTGGTAGTTAAAAATGAATATTTAATGCAGGAAGACTATATCTTTCTTATATTGAAGTGCTGGATCCTGAACATCGATCGCTCAACATTATATGAAAGAGGTTTACCTATTACATGAGAGTAAGCTATTTCACAATTGATTGCAATAAAAAACACTATCGATACAAAGATGTAGGTAAATCTGTATGAACGAAATAGGCCTGTTTTCTTCCTTTAATGACAAAGAGCAGCTCTTTGCAGGCACTGAAGATGAAACAGGTGATCTGAAAGTGCATGCTGTTGCTAATAAACTTCTTGTGGAGGAAAAGGCCTAATCGTTCCTCAGATATTTTGATCCCTTAGGTCAAATCGTTCCTCTACCAACCATCGCTCCAGGAAGAAAGGTAGGGTACTTTGTATAATAAAAGTACACAAAAAAATGCCTTAAAATTGATTGTTTCTAGTATTATAATCAATGATAAAATAATTAACTAGCACAATATAGGTATAATGAGTTTTCCTGAATAAAATCAATTTTAAATTTAACATACTGCATTTTTCAAAGGCCCATTTTCATCTTATGAAAGGGATTTATAATCCTGAAATAAATAATAAAAATATTGAATAATTCTATTCAAATTGAGTTAATAATATTAAAATCAAACATTTACATAAATATACAATTTTATATTAATATTGACATTCTTTTGAAGGAATAAATTTTATTTGGATGATTTAATTGTAAACTTGTTCCCAAGCTTTTATTTGAGTCTTTATTTGAGCTACTCAGATAATAGAAAAAAAAATTAAATTTATTATAATTACCTGGGCCTGCATTTGATAGATCGAGAAGTAACTTGTAAGGAACATTAACAGTCATTGTAACTCTATTTGGAAGAGGGTCTCCTATTACCTTCACTTTATCAACAGAAACTACATAAACCCTAAACGGAGAACCTGAAACAAAAAGCAAACAGTTTTATTTAGTGATGACTAGTAAGAAACTGTTATATAATTTATTTAATGGTGCTCATTGAGAATTAATTCATTTAATTACTGATTCGCCTGGCAGGGAACATTTCTCAAATTTCAAAGGATATTTGCACGGCTCTCAAATAGCACAATTTCAAGTCCAGAAAATATGATTAAGAAATAACAATCTGTTTACAACCAAGTGATTTTTAAAGTCGGAGGAAAGAGATGATTCTTTTACTTCAAACAAATTTATTTTGTTTCCTACATATATAGCAAATAAAGTCCGTCACGCAGGGGCTGCGTTAACTAAGCAGATTTCCCAAGTGTGTCACGTATTTGCATTTATCTCAAAAATTAAAAGTTCAATGAGAACAATATTTGGTATTTAGGCTTTAAATAAAATTCTTCATAACATAATAGAATATTGTTAATATGAGATAAGTAGGAGTGGGGGTTTAAACTAAAAAATGCAAATATCTCAGTTAATAGTCAAGATAGTGAAACAATGTATATAACAACATTTATAAAACATTACATTTGCAATAAGTTGGTTCTATTCAATTTTTCGATCCGACGCATAACAACAAAGATATTAAGAAATTTCGAAATTCTCCCCCTCTAAACCCCCCTCCCCCTGGTCGGATTTCAGCCGTTAACGAACTTGATCTTTCTTTTTACATAAAACGATTATATATCAAGTTTGGTAAAGATAAAACAAAAATTGAGACCGCTAGAGCGGTAACAGACAAATATATAGATCTCTCTCTCTTTCTCTCTCTCTCTCTCTCTCTCTCTCTCTATATATATATATATATATATATATATATATATATATATAAACTCGCGGACAAAAAAAAACGGTGCACCTACATTTTTAAACATAATACTACATTTATCAGTGATCAGTCGTGCTACTGGTTTTATCATGACGCTATATGTACCTTGACACTTTCTTGTCAATAATCCAAAGTGGTATTAGGATCCCAAAGAATTATGTTGGAGATAAGACTGCTGAATTCTGTAATCAACGTTTCATTAGTACACGTCTGGCTCTGACAGTTCGGCGGTGATTTAAGCTAGAGGGGGTAACACACGGTACTAAACCGAGGTAAAAGAAATTCCCATAATGTTTGTTTTGAAATCGTACAGAAATTTTTTTATTTTGTTGTTTTACCAAAATTACTTTTTGTGTACTAAATTTTATTGTGCGCTTATTTCATTTGTTTTTTGGGTTTTCTCTATTTTACCCAGTACCTATATAAATTCTTAGATAAAATAATAAATAAAAAAAAAAATCGGTATGATTTTTGGTATACTTAGTTGAGAAATTGTAGACGAAAATGTAGGTGCGCCGTTTTTTTTGTCCGCGAGTGTATATATATATATATATATATATATATATATATATATATATATATATATATATATATATATATATATAGTTTTGAACAGACCTCATTTTCGTCATCTACTAGGTAGGATCGATGGACGTTTGAAAACATTTTTCAAAAACCGCATCATGAGTGCAACCTCAATAGCTGATTTCCCCTGAGGGGAATTGTTAAAATGAACAGTAAAATATGTGCATGGAATACAAAATCACGTGTGACAAAAATATAGTATTTTTTACCTGAGATGTGTTTGCCATTAGCCGTAATAGTAACATCGTACATTCCAACAAGCGGTGGGGTGTATGTGACTTCATATTGGTCTTGCCTTTTGAGAGAGAGTGATGGCTGTACATGGGCGGGGCCCGATATGGAGACCTGCGGCCTGGCTGGAGGGACAAGTCCAACAGTACTCACACTGAAGTGGGCAGCAGACCCTGCCTGAGCCCTACACAGACCTGCTCCCCAAGCTCGTGCTGTACCACCTTCTATCACAGTGAAACTCACAGGAGAGTCTGCAAAAGCCAAAGATGAAATTTATATATGTAAATTTAGCTCTGATAAAATAATTGTTTAAAAAAAAATTGTGACAGAATTTAAAAGTATATATAAGCGGAATAAAAATATAATGAATAAATAAATTGTGGTAAAATGATTTTTTTTATATAATAATCGTTTAACATAAAAACTAAATATATTTTATACATAAAATAAAATAATAAGTGGGGCTGAGATTAGCCATGTGAGTTAAAGCATTGACCTTAATCTCAAATGGTAAATCTAGAGTGGAAAGTTTGATTTCTGCTTGGGCAATAGTAACTTATTTAGTGACAGAATTCATTAAATAAAATCCTTAATCCCACCCTGGCTAGAAAAGGTGGTTGCTTGTAGAGAACCCTTTCCAGATAGCCTTAGTTGCAAAAAGTGGACATTAATAAATAATTTAAATTTAAAATAATAAGTATTGAATATTATGATGGTTTTTTTGCTACTTTAACCTTTATCAGTGGATATATAATGCAATATGCAAAACATAAAGAATCAGATACAGAGAAGACCAGACTCCTATTAAATTACAACATGCACAATGTTGTGGCATGTAGCTAGATGTTGAAACAGTCCAAAATATGATATTTCAACATTCTAAGGCTAGTCGTTCTTAAGTTACATACAAACATACAGCCATCATTCTACAACACATCAAAAAGAATAATACCTTTGAAATCTGGAACAAAAATTATTGGAGGCAATAGTACTTCCTTTAGTTTGTATAAGGAAGTAAAAAGTAAGCTCCTTTCCTTGATGGGCTAGCAGAGAAGAGGATGGTATAGATTGTACCAAAAGTCTTTCATGTAAGAATCTTGGTAGGAGTATTCCTAAAGTTCAATGAAGCTGGGAGCAGAGCAGTTAGCTGGCACAACAAATTGTATGTTTAAGCTTATACTTGAACAAAAATAAATTCTGCTTAATATTTTCATTACTACTTTAATAATTCCCTTTGTTTATTCTATCAAGAGACTTTACTTTCCTTGAGAATATATTTCACAAATATTGATTATAGAGATGGATATTTTCATGACCAGGATTAGTCAAATGGAAGGAGATTAAGAGAAAAAAGTTTTAGGGAATAATGTTATTTTCTACTTTAATATGAGGCGAAACATGGGGGAAATGTCTTTAGGTCCCTGCTCCTCAAAATTCATTTTGCAAGAATACCACACCTGTAAATTGAAAGGCTCAAAAATGGCTGAAAATGAATATTGGGTTTTAATTGGAGATATTTGAATAGAGATCTAATACTCTTTCTTATATATTAGAGCTACATAAACTGAACCCGAGTGTAAAGACTGTGGCATTGTAATAATTGCCACTGTTACACCGGTGACACTTCCAATTGCCTTAAGACTCTCTCTAAGACTAATGAATTCTGTTCTCATACATCTATCGCTCACTCCTAAGGATGTACCTTCCTTCTGTATCTTCATTATTGATAGATCTGCTGGAATTATCAGAAGTTTCATCTCATCATAATTGCAGTTCTTTGACTTTTGTCTTTGTAATACAAACTACCTCAGCTTACAGGTCTACGTAAGTATCTAGGATAGCCATAAGGGAAGGCTCTTGGCCCAGGGAGAGTTCAAGACAGAGATATATCCGAGTGATAAGAGGTAAATCCTAAGGTCTCAGATAGAACCTGAGGGAGCTAGAAACATGTCTAGCCAAAAGCATTAAAATGACATAATTAAAACCGAAAAACCTTAACTATGAATTCTACAGGTATAAAAGCAGATGCTTAACATTTATTTAAAAGATAATACCTCTGTTCAACTTGAGAGGAAAATTACCACCAATGATGATTAATTCAAGCAGAAAATCTAATACAGAGCTTTTTTGCACTTTTCCTGCCTCTAATGACAGAGCTTTTAACATTTAGAATAGAATTTTACCTGGTATTTGTTGGCCGCCATACGTTATGTTAAATGAATATTTTCCAGGCACAGATGGACATAGCTCAATGAGATCAGTGTCTGAGGTTATGCTTTTAACGGAAAGAGGGAGATCTTGACCAAGGGGACTCCTAGCTGTCACATCTAGTTCAGCAAATCCTGCATCTTTCCTCAGCACTAAAAAGTGTTCACATATTTAAAAACATTTCAAAAATGAATATGATCTCATATGAGATATGATGACGAACAACTTACGTTTGAAGGATATATTGTCATTAACTACAACAGTATTAGAAGTTAGGTTCTCCACTTTCACTTTGCTTGAATCGAATACTTGGCAGTAATATGGCGACCCTCTAACACCTCGAGTATTGTGTAAGACATCTATTTTATAGGCTCCTTCAGAGAGACAAAAAAAAAAAACAGTATTAATAAAACACCTTCTAATGAAAAATAATCCGATTTCAGCCATTAACGAACTTGATCTGTCATTTTACATAAAATGGTTAAATATCGAGTTTCGGAACGATCAAACAAAAATTGCGACCACTAGAGCGTTAACAGACAAATATATATATATATATATATATATATATATATATATATATATATATATATATAATTTTGAACGGACCTCATTTTTGTCATCTCCTAGGTAGGATCGATGGACATTTGAAGAAATTTTTCGAAAATCACGTCATGAGTACGACCTCAATAGCTGATTTCCCTTAAGGGAAATCTGCTAAAATTTGATGAAGAGTAAAATTTAAAGGGTTATTAATTGCCCAATTTTATTAACATAGAATGGAGTGCACACACGAGCTGAGATAAATGCTTAGTTATGTCACATTAATTACGATTCTTTTAAACAGATTTCCTTTAAGGGAAATTTGTTACTTACATTGTTCTAATCACGTGATTTTCATCATGTCATTACCAATCTATTGGTTGTAATTTTTGATTGATCTTTACCAAAGTTCATATTTAAGTGTTTCATGTAAAACTAAAGATCAAGTTTGTTACCAGTAGAACACAACAGGTGACAGACGGAGAGGGAATTAAAAATGCAGACTATCTCTCTTATTATGAGGAGGCTCGAAAAATGTTAGATAACAAATCTTTTTGCAAATTTAATTTTCTACAAATGTTGTTCTATACATTTTCTTCTAACTCTCAAATTAACTAAGACATTTGCATTTTTAATTTTTAGGCTTCAGTAAGCCCTCACTACTACTTTTCTCGCATTAGTAATGAGATATAACAATATTTAAATATGACATATTGTTTTAATTGCACAATGAGTGAGGATTTAGAAAAGAGATACATGATTTAAACTATCTCAATTATTACAGGTCATATTGAAAAATGTTATATACCCAATCTTGTTGGCATAGAAATATTCTAAAATTGTTGTCCTATATATTTTATTTATTCTGAATACCAATGAAGTTATTTTCAATAGGTTTGTGATACACCAAGTATTTAGTTAACTACCATTTCTACTCAAATGATTTTCACATAAAGCAACTGTTTCAATAAACATTCATGCTCAGCTTAAATTTCAAGTACTTTTTATTTAGGCTTCTAATTATGGCAGAAATAGAGAATGTAGGATGTCATCAGCAGATGGGAAATCTACTTTTTTACGCAGCACTTGCATAATTGTCTTTTGAAACATTTATCACAATCAAAAATTTACCTAATTCCACCTTAATAAAAAAATTAAAATTTTGTATTTATAATAGTCTAATTTAAACAAGAGATATTAATATTAATGACACACTTACCAATCATGGTGGGAATGAACTCGGCAAGAAGATTTCCATCTTTCTGCTGGTAACACCTGACAGGTACAGCTGTTGAGCCTGGGCCGCTTATTATAACATCGAATGAATCTGCAGGTTGTCCGGTTGTTTCAATTACAAAGGAAGTCGCTTTATTTACTGATGCCTGGTACAGACCAAGCCCTGACGCACACAAGCCACCTCTTTCATGAACATTAACTTCCATTGGGCAACCTTTAATGAAATAATTCATTAAAGTGACAAGTTTCCAATTATTCATTTGACAGATAAAAAAAAAAAAATGTACTGGAATAGTTTTAATAAGAATAACAATTAAAAGAAGGGAAGGTCCATTAAATGGAACTATGCTTAGAGAAATTACATTCAATGCTTTTCATTTAACAAAGTATAAATGTACTTATAGTTTAAAAAATATATAAGATTATGGCATAGCTTAACATTTCTTTACTATATTAATTGAAAAATAGGTTAGTAGTCAGTTAATGTTTTTAGAACTACTCTAGAAATTCTAAAAATAAATCTGGTAGAAAACTAAAGGATAATAAAAATTCTGACTTCAATTTAAACTTTAGTATTAATTTGGAACAATAACAATGAATTGCAGAAACATTTGAATAAGGAAGCTATAAAATGCTCCAGGTTAGCCAACTTATAAATTAAATTCCAAAAGGCCAAAGTGTTTCATAGAGATTTCGAGTTAATTGTCCTTATTTCAAAAATCAGAATATGTTTCAAATCGTATCAAGTGACAAGTAGCTTATTTTTTTACTACTTATTTTATATATTTCAGTGTTTAACACAGTTTCATTATTCAATTAAAATATTAGACCAATTCAACACTTATTTCCTCCTCAAGAAAACATGAAGAGAAGTGTTTGATAAAGAGGTATATATTTGATAAATGGATGACAGTTTAGGATATAAGTTTTCATAATTTGTGAATTTTGGGGTAAAATAAAATTTAATTTAAGGATTGCCTCTAGTGAGATCATAGCACTAAATAACTTTTTTTTTTTTTTTTTAAATTCTTAAACAAAAAAAATATTAGTTCATTAAATTTAAATATTTCATTGTAACTTGATAATACCTGGTATATATACTCCATTATACTTGACATGTACTTTATGGGGTACACTAAGCTCAGGTTGGTAAACAACTTGGTAAATGTTGGAACCATTCAGTTCTCTGAGAGTGTGCTTTACATCAATACCAGCAGCCTTAATCACAACTGACAGGGCACCAGATCCACCTCCATGTGTGTCAACTGAAAAAACAATGATTTATTAAATATAATATTATGACATTATGTATGATACTTTAGGAGCTACGATGTACTTAAGAGAGATAAAATGAGGTCTTTGAACACAACCACAGATGATTATATTAGCTCTGTCTTATCAACACTTATTCTTAAGTGAAGAATAATATGTTTTTAGATGACCCTATATAAAACACAGCTCAAAGACCCTTTTGATATTTTTTAAATTGTCAAGTGACAGCACAAGGTACATCCTGGGCAATTGCCAAACAAACATACTTTTTGAAAACCTAATGTGGGTGCCATATGATTTCCTTGAACTCCTATTAAATTAAATAAACAAATTGCTTGGTTGCACTTCATTTGAAATTATTTTATTTGAAAGTGACACATGATATCTCTGTTGCAATGCATCGGATCAAGAAATTATCATAGAACATAATTTATGATAAACAAAAAAGATTGTATTCATATATCTGTATCTTCAAGGGGTACAGAGAAATAAAAACTTTTTTTTGAAATTTGTAGATGAAATTCTTTAACCATTAAAATTGCTAAAGGAATAGAGGGAGATGAAAATACAAAACTGCAAATTTGGATAATTCCTTTTTGCCTGTTTATTGTAAACAAAATTAATAAGTATGTTGTATTACATTTTTTGATTCTCTACATAGAAGCAAAGATATTTAAAATTCTATTTCTTGATCTTCCTTACGGCCCTGCATTCCATATGGTGAGCAAACTACATATACTATACTTATTTCTCTGAAAACTAAAATACCCACTGTATTTCATTTACATAAATCAAAAATTTTAGGTTATAAATATACTACAATATAAACATTGTAAGTTATTAAAGAAATTCCATCAAAATAAAAAAACAATATATTTTTTTAAAATCATGCATTTCTGTGGACATTATTCACAATAGATTTCAAGCTAAAACCTTTAATAAAAGGTATATCCCAATCAAAATAAAAGGGGGAAAAACCAGACAATTCATTTTTTTTTTTAGGGTTACTGCTTTCCCAAAAACTTATATTGAGAAAAATTGTTTGTATAATTTAGTGAAACAAGCAGGCAGGAAAAAGCAATAGCTATAGTTCTAGAAGAAAAGGAAATGACTAGTATTCCGTGCTGAGGACGATCAATACAATTGCACCAGGGATAATTTTATTTTGCACCCATTTCTTCAATTTACCCAATTAAAATCTAATGTATAACTTAATTTTAACAATACAAATTATGTTATATTTGCTGTTAAAGACCTATTTAAAATATAGGATGTAAATCACAAAAAAAAAAAAAAAAAAAAGCCAGTGGTCTCCATACTATTATACTTATTTATTGATACAACAGTTCGCCCAGGGCTATTCTGAAATAAAATCTTATTGAATATGTCAAGAAAAAAATCTCTAAGTATCTTAATAACATTTAGATTATGTCAAATTAAGTCATCAAATAAGATACTCATAAAAATGCTCCACTCCTTGATGTTAATTGTCATTATGCATTTGAAAAAGTATATTTAATCCTATGAACAACTAAAACACAACTCAAATAAACAATGATTATTATTGTTAAATTGCAAATAAATTAGATGAAATCACATTTCTGAAGATATTCCCTAGGGTGAAATGGCTAATTAAATAAAAAATCAGTATGGATGCAAATGTCCTTTGGTTTTTTATTAGTTATTTACATTCAATAAAAATTGTAAATATATATTCACATTAAAAAAAAAAAACAATAACTATTATGAGAAGAAAAAATACAAACCTGATAAATTAGAGATGCTATATTTTAAATAGTATATGAGAATTTTAATTACCTTTAAAAGTAGCTGTAGATCCACAAATTGCTTCAGAAACATCATAAATTCGAACTGCAGCTGGATCAAATACTTGAGCTGTAAATGGTTGCCTAGTTATTGGATGAGATCTGCGTTTGAGAAAAGAAAAAACAGTATATTTTAGTACAATTTTATGTAATAGAATAGAATAAAAAAATAATATGTTATACACTTAATAAGAAAAGTATATTTAAACTACCGCATAACTGACTCTTGTTATTTCAGAGAGAAAACTAGATTTCAATTAAAGTGAATATAGTGTTTGGGCCTTTGCCTGTAGATCATTTTCGAGTTAAATTTCTAAAGAGAATTGCCTCTTCTTGGCAATAATTCTAAATATAATATGTAATATAAAATAAATTCTAGGTGGACTTACTTAAATTATTTATTATTATTATTATTTATTAAGGTCCATTTTTTGCAACTTAGGCTAATCAGGACGGGTTATCTACAGGTTACCACCCTTTTCTAGCCAGGGTGGGATTTTGGACGTTATTTAATGAATTTCGTCACTAAAAATAATTTACTTTGCCCAGGCAAGAATCAAACTCACCACTCTAGGTTTACCATGTGAGATAAAGGTCAACGCTTTAACTCGCATGGCTAACCTGAGCCCCTAAAATTATTTATAAAAGCAATTAAAAATACAGGTGGCATCTTTGTGATCTCTTAATATGAATGTAAAGAAGTTACTCTGATTCATTTTAATTAATCAGTGTATTAAATTCTAATTTATGCCACTTACTATGGATGATTGGGCCGTATTATCTACAGGTTACCACCCTTTTCTTTAAAAGTGGGACTAAGGATTTTATTTAATGAGTTTGTCACTAAATAATAAATTTGTATTGCCCAAGCAGAAATCAAACCCATCTCTGGGTTTACCAAGTGAGATTATGATCAACACCCCTCATTTTAATTTAACACCTTCACTGCGGAGCCTCGCAGCATATGCGAGGTCCTGAGTCACTCCCTGGTGCAGGCCTCGCATACGTTGCGAGGAGCGTCGCCCTGCCCTCCATTCGTTCTAGAGACCTGAAGGTTGAAGTGGGGAGAACCTCCGCACTCACAAGCATTCAGTAGTGTTCTGACCACCGTCTGGCCAAGTCGTTTGCAGTTTCAAAAATTTTTGGGTTATTATTTTTTATGGGCCAACTTGTCTCTCCATCAGAGGCTCCTTCATTATTGGAGGTCCATATTCCCCTATAGTACCCCTGCTTTCCCTTCAATGATGTCACGAGACACGTTTCTCCGTATACTGAGAAGCCAGCACTTCGTCACAGAACCACAAGACCCGAACGTTGAGCATGATCCGCTGTATAAAATTCGGCCTCTGTTAAATTTTTTTGTTGAGAGGATGAAAGAGATATACTACCCCTTTCAAAGAATTAAGTTTGGACGAGTCCATGATGCTTTGGAGGGGTAGGCTATTCTTTCGCCAGTATATCGCTAATAAGTGCCACAAATATGGAATAAAGATTTATATGTTGACTCAACCTGACGGTCTTGTGCTGAAGACGTTAGTCTACTCTGGGCCAAGGGATCCACAAGTTGGAGGGAAAGGACACTTGTATAAAGTTGTCAGACATTTGGTTGATGACTATCTCGGCCACGGCCATGCCATTTACGCTGACAACTTTTATACGTCTGTCCCCATGGCCCACGAGCTTCTGGATCAGGGTACCTATCTTACTGGTACTCTGAGAAAGACTCGGAAGGGCAACCCAGCTGATATAGTGAGGGCTAAGCTCAAAAAAGGAGAGATAAAAGAGAAATTTACTGTTAAGGGTGTGTCCGTTTTCAAATGGCGCCACAAACGAGATGTCATTATTATTTCATCGGAGTTTGATGCCCAGATAAAGGTGGTCACGAGCAGGGGGAAGACCGTCGAGAAACCCGAGGCAATTATTAATTATAATTAATATATGGGCGGTATTGACAGGTCCGATTTATGATTTCATAACCAATTACGAAATAAAGAAATTTCCCATTACTAAACGAAAGTTTCTGTTCAGGTGGTGTATTTTCAGCTATATAAGTTCATTTTGGATCAATATGATTTTCATATAGATCTATTCCATTATTATGTTTACTTTATATACATTTGTAACCTAATAATCGTATTTCTTCCTCCCTATGCAATGTCCGCACACGACAGTGCACTAGGTAGGGAAATACACACAAAATGTTCTGTCTTGAGGGTTTGCCTACCTAATTCACTGCCGTGTGCGGACCTCGCATACGTTGTGAGGTTAAAAAAAATACGATTATCGTTGTTAAAAATGCATAAAAATTACCACAAATAGGTTTTTACTTAGTTTGAACAACTTTAAAACAGAAAACAAAAAAAAAAAAAAATTCGTTTTTTGGAAGTGATTTTCGATTCGGGCATCCGCAGCGAAAGTGTTAAACTGTAGCTTGTAACATAAAATACATTTCAAATAGAAGTAGTGACATTGCGATACCTTAATTTCAATGAAAAAAAGTAAATTCCATTCAATTTCATTTATAGTGTTATCGAATTTTAGAATACATATAAAATAAATAATACTTCTATAAACTACACAGAAAAAGGATAATAACCTTTGAGTAACGACGATTGAATGAGGTCCTACCATCTCTGGCCGATATTGACATCGGTATAAACCAGATTCTAACCTATCCACTTGGCACGGAATCTTTTTGTTATCTGGACCTGAAACAAGGAAAACAATTGTAATCCTCAATAAAAATACATTCAGTATTTTAAGAGCATTATTGAGTCATAAACATAAAAGTGTCAAATTGTAGGCAAAAGAAGTAGGAAAGAGAATTATTAAATAATATGATTACGGAATAAGTATAGTGCAAGCATTTTCTATGCCTACAACAGTTTCAGGAGAACACATATATATATATATATATATATATATATATATACACACATTAAAATATTCTGGATTACTTAATAAAAATTGATTTATGTATTTTTTTCTTTTAATATTATTATTTATTAACATCCACTTTTTGCTACTATAGCTAATCGGGACTGGTTATCTGCAGATTACCACCCATTTCTAGCGAGGGTGGGACTAAGGATTTTATTTAATGAGTTTGTCACTAAATAAATTACTATTCCCCAGGTGGGAATTGAACTCGCAACTTTAGGTTTACCATGTGAGATTAAGGCCAATGCTTTAACTCATATAGCTAACCCGAGTCCCTTTCTTTTAATAAAAATAAGTCAAAATTAATAATTTCTTATTTATTCAACAAAGCAAATTGAATCTTTGAAAATTAAAATAATGTGCAAAATACAAAAATAAATACTAATTAAGAATGCATTAATTCTTACTCCTCACAGCTAAATATTTCAAAAATGGTTAAAAATTCTAAAGAACAAATGAAGATATGCATTCTTCTGTCAGAAATAATTTTAATTATTAGAAGCAATTTAAGTATCATTCATATTTAAGAAATATATTGAAATGGTTGTGAAAACCTAAACGAGCAATTTTAAGATCTTCTCAGTCAAAATTTACAACTTTATTATATTATTTAGCTTAAATAAACAATCTATAGTTCATAATTTTTTACGTTGGAAGTTTGGGCTGTTACTAAAAAACTGTAGCAATTAACCAAGTTAATTCATTAATAGTTATTATTTTATATTAGAATTTAGGATGGTTAAAAATAAAAAAAAAAGTATATATTTTTTAAAATAATGCTTTTGCTTAAAGAATACACCCATATCAGACATTTTAATAGAATTTAATAAAGGATCTAACCAGTTATAGTTGCATCTATTGTTGTAGGTTCTGTAGAGTGTGGATTAACTTCAAAATAGGCGATGGTCCCGAGCACAACTGAACTTAAACCTTCGCCACGTGCCGTCGCAGTAGTCTTATTTGACGAGCCATCAATGACTTCGCACCTCAATGGGCTCCCTGTTAAAAGTGATAAAACATTTTTAAAACAAAACACCATCACTACTATAAGCTAACTAAGCTGCTCACAGCAGGAGAGCCGATACAAAAAGGGCTAGCCACCTGGGACATCTTGGTCATTGAACGTAATGTTAACAAAGTGAGGCTGTAGTAAATGGGGAACAAAGGTGACATCATAAAGGCCTCTCGACATGGCATTCACTTCTGCTTTAACCGTGGTACCTTGTGTTGAAATCACTAATTCCAGAGTTCCCTCACCAGCTTCAGTGGCATCAACTGAGAAAGTGACTGCTTTTCCAACCTGCAACAATTATTCAAATTTTGTATACCATAAATAAAATATAATAAATTAAATTAACATACATATATTTTATAAATGAAAAAAAAAATAGGAAGTGTCAGTCCAAAATTTTCTTTATTTAATATCATTGAACATTATAAGAGAAACAAAATTAAATATAATAGAAAATTATTTTAGAATATAAGGCATTGCAAAAAAAAAATATTATTGAACATATATTATGTTTTTATTTACTTTTGATAGTTTTTATTTCTATTCCATTCTTCACATTTTTCAATGACACTAAAATCATTAAACAAAAATCTTAACAATTAATTTAAAATTCTCTGAGCAGATAATTTTAAAAATAATGTAAAATAAAAATATAAAAATTCTATAAAATATATATAATTTGCATTCGAATGGATTAGCTCTGATTAAAGATTATATAATTACATAATTTTCAAATTTAATAGCAGATAATAGATTTGTCAAATATGAGATTATGAATGCTCACCTTAGCAGGGCCAAGACCAGTAACTTTGATGTTATTGACATTGTACACATTGCAATAGAAAGGGCTTCCTTTAACAGGATGCCCATCGATATCCACATGGACAATATGCCTTCCTGAAAGGAATTTGAATAAGGAAATTTAAAATTCACTCTTAACCACTTTATTCATACTTTTAAATTATTTTGAAGTTAATGTAGTATTTTGTAAATAATTAAGAGGATATATTAGACACCTGTAATATTGCATAATATGTATACATCAAAATATACATATCTTGTAGGCTTAAACAAGCACTTTAGAAACTAATATTTTATCACTAACAGCTAAAAATATTCACAATCCCTATAAATCATATGGTGGTCTACATCTTAAAAAAGTCTATAGCAGGGGCTGCATAAACTAAGCAGATTTCCCACATCTTGAAATGACATACAGGTGATCATGTCTTACAATTTTTCTCAATAAGTAGAAGTGATAGTTAGGATAGAAGGTAAAATCTAAAATGATAACATCATACCGAAAATTAATGCATATTCCTAGCACAATAAATGATCAATGAAAACAATATTTGGTGTTTAAGCTAAGAATAAAATGGACTATGAGATAACAACTACTGTAAATATGTCATGAGTAGGAGTATGAGTTTACTGAGGGCTAAAAGCAAACAAAATGCTAATGTATTGGTTAATATTCAAGATAGAAAAAAATGTACAGAATAACATTTACAGGAATAAAATTCACAATAAATTTGGTTCTATACAATTTTTCAATCTGACAGATAATAACAGAGATGTTTAAATTTTTTTAAATACCCCCTCTAAACCCCCATCAATGGCTAAGCCATTAATGAACTTAGTTCACCTTTAGTTTTACATAAAATGTATAGATATCCAGTTTGGTAACAATCAATCAAAAATTGAGACTGCTAGAGCGTTAACAGACAAATGTATATATAGTTTTGAACTGACCTCATTTTTGTTATCTCCTGTGTAGGATCGATGGACGTTTGAAAATATTTTTTGGAAATCGTGTAATAAGTACAATCTCAACAAATGATTAGCCTTAAAGGAAATCTGCTAAAATGTAAATGATTCTATCTTCTCATTACATCCATTAATTACAATTTCAATAAGTTGCCCATCCCTAAATGAATAAAGAAGAAGAGAGATAAAGAGGAGTAGAGCTCACCAACTTCAACTGGTGTATAAACTGCTGAGGTAATTGCTTTAGCCGAATCCCTGTCCAGCCTGATAGGAAGCCTGTGGCCGGCCGGAGAAGTGACGCGTACTTCACATCCATCAGCCGAAGCAACCTGTAATGTTGTTGGTACACCTGCACAGCACATTTTAACACCTGCCCCACTTACGACAACTTCTCCTCTTTCATACACTTCACAGGTAAATGGTGAACCTATAAAAAAATTTACCAAAACACAAATTAGATCACAGTGGCTCATTAACATAAATTTATATTAATTCTTAATCTATTAAGAATAATAATATTGTCTTTTAAACTGATAGTGATAACAAATTGTATATCAAACATTTTTGAAAAAGACAAATCATTTTTCAAGGAATTTACTATTCTGATAACAACTTTTATTCCCAAAGAGTTGTAAAAAAGCAGTGGCAATTTAAAATTCAAATTATGATAAATTTGAAGAAAAGTTAATCTTATCTCATCATTCAATTAGAAATTAATTTTAAAGAAATGTATACAAAATTGTTTAAGAAAATAAAGCAAATCAAAAGAAAATGATAAAATTCAGGTAGTTTATAATTGTTGAGAAATGTGAAGCACTAATAAAAAATCTTAAAAATAAACAAATGCTTTTAACACGTTGTGAGCGGGACCCCAAATTCAAATTTCAAGCTAATGGCGCAAAAAAAAAAAAGTTTTTGTTTTCTTCATATTTTATTTCATTGAGAGATTTTATTTATCGGAAAAATAGAAAAAATAAAAATCTGGCTATTGTGTGAAGAAAAAAATTGAAGTGAATTAATTAAAAATACTTACGTGAAATCTAATTAATCCAAAACACAAACTTTTTTGTATTGAGAAAATTGTAAGCTGTAGGTGCAACTCTGTTTCACACTGCTCGAATCTTTGTATAATGAATTCCATGAAGAAACAAAGTCGAAGCTAAGTGGTGGGGGCTAGAAGTGCGTAGGAAGGTTGCCCGCCGGCGGGCAATGCGCCTGGGGGGAAAGTACTATTTGCCCGCCGGCGGGCACCTTAGCACTCAACGTGTTAATTCCCACAGATTTCTCATTAAGAGGAAATACTGGCATTAAAAACACTAACAATAATGAGATACAACCCTTTTTTTTTTACAGGACTGAAAAATAAATTCTAATTTTGATTTTTATTGGTTTATTTTTGTCTTGCAACTTCTTGAATATATAAAACAGGTCAATATTTAAGGTTGCTAATTGTTTAGGTTGACTAATTGTTTAGGTTGACTAATTGTTTGTTACTCATAACATACCTGGAATAGGCTCTCCATTAAACCTTACGCTTAAACTGTGTGGAGCTGCTTCTTTAGGTTTAAAATTCACTCTGAATTTAGCATTCCCTTCACTTTGAACATAATTCGGCACATTGCATCCATTGACAGCCACAATTATCTCTAAATTTCCAGCTCCTGCTTCACTTGCATTAACTAATAAATAAAAATTGCAATTAAAAGTTGGCTAAAATATGAATTTGTTTGATGAAATATTTTAAGTAATAAATAAAACGTACTGCTGAAATAGACTGGTTTCCCAACAGGCCCTGAATTTATATCAGTCACTTTAACCTTAGTGGCATCATACGCTTTCAGTAAAAATGGACTTCCTTCAACATGACTTCCTCCCAGCTTAGTTTCTACACTGTGATCACCTGTAAGTAAATTCGAATAACATTTTTTGTAATTTAGGGTGAAATTTATTTTATTGGTGATTTTTAAACAATGACTAACACCTACCAACATGTTTTGGGGTAAAAGAGGCAATATAATGTTTTCCTTGTTGAGTTACAGTAACTGGCAATACATTTCTTGTCGGTGATGTAACCTAAAAGTTAAATTTTAATAAATAATTAAAGATGTATCATATAAGTTTAATACTTACATAACTACTTATATGACTATTGTAATTGCAAGCAATACTTACAATAACTTGTGGAGGTCCTAATGATCCACAATCAACTTTAAAGGTAGCTAATTTCCCTACACTGATTTTATCTTCAGAAGGTGCTATGACTCGGCCAACATCACTAATATTACAGGTGAAGGGGCTTCCTATAACAAGAATATTAATCAAAATAATTTTGAACTGAAATTTCTTATCCGTAATAATCGGCTTCCAATAATCCCGACATCAAAAGAAATGATAGAACAGCATACATAATGGAATTAGTCGCGGTAGCTAGTAACAATGAGGTAAGAATGCAGGACCAATCACTCTACCAGCCTTATCCACGAAGCTAACCTCTCGTTAAAAAAACAAATTTTAACAAAGGAAAAATTGAAGAGAAGTAAGATGGAGCTCGCTATTGAAACTGGGAAACGAGTGCTACTGTTAAGTCAAATTAACAGTTTACAAATGAATTTTGAAATAACAGTCTAAAAATATTTAGTTCAAAATATTTACTAAAGGGCCCTTTTTTGGGATCCATTATTTTATTCAGTGTTTTTATATTAGACGTGACCAGTGATCTCTGGCATAATGACTATATAAGAAAATTGTGAACCATACTAGAAGTAATATAAGATAAAATTTGATGCTGTATGAAGGTATTGTATTAATTTTTGATTGATCTCAGAAATAAAATCTTTAATTAATATGTTAAGAATGAAAGATTATCTATCTAAAACTATGGTAATGCTTACTGATAGTGCAGTCACTCTATAAGTCCATACTAATTTTTTTTTATTAACTTGTTTTACTTTATTTAATTGTTCATATATTGGTGGCATATATGATTGCCCCTATGGACAAGAATTCCTGATTTTCATAGAAATGAATAAGGAAAGAAAGATGCCATTGTTTCTGACTGTCTTCAATAACCGACTATACAACAATAAAGGTATCAGAAAGAGTGGAGAACATTGCACTTGAGGACAGGCCTGTCTAAGACCGATCCTACCATAGGGCTCAGCTTGTATAAACATGCGATATGAGTTGGGAGACTATAACTTTAAATGTTTTCACGTCTTGCCCACTGATGATGCTAATGAGAATTTAGATAGGGACAAATCATATGCCATTTAAACATTGTTAGTAACAAAATAATTATTTTTTACAGAGCAAATGTTTTAAGGTAGCCAGGTCCATCGATTTGATTTTCAAATAATAAATGAAGCAGTAAAAATAGACTTGTTAAGCCTGGTTTGATTAACCATTTGATTTTCAGAGCTTCAAAGGCAGTAGCTAGAGCACTAGGGATAAGAAATATTGATTTCAGAAGTCAATTCCTCTAGAATTTTTGGTTTAAAATCAGACTTTTTGGTACAAAATCTATCGATTAATCCTTCACCTCAGCTGGAACAAATTAATCTCTTGGCACTAAATATGGCACAAATTTTGATGTCTGAATAGTAGAAAATTATTTAAGAAATATATTTCCAATTTACATTGATATGTATGAGTAATCTACAATATTTTTGCCGAAACCGAGCAATTAATCCACTAAAGGGGGAAAGATAGTTGAATATGTGCATGAGATGAAATAGATACAAAATTTCATAATTATGAGTCCATCAATGTTGTTAGAAGTTAATAAGGCCATGAAAGACAGACAAATACATTAGACCATGATGACTACTTTAGTTTTTCTCATAAAGGCATTACAGGCTAAATTAATATTTTTCTTTATTATATTAGTTATTCAATAAACAAATTTTAAGATATGCAAAATTTTATACAAACCAGGAACATTATTTCCATTGAATTTCAGGTCAACTGTGTGAGGTGTTGCTTGTCGTGGAGTGAAAGATATAGCGTATGTGTGCGGTCCTTGTGTTTGGGCTGTAGTTCCAACTCTCCCACCATTCACAGTGACCTCCAAGTTACCAGGGCCAGCTTGGCTAGTCTCGACTACAACAAGAATACTCAATTTTTTTTCTTCATAATACTTTAATATAATAGCTCTTTAAAGTTGGGCAAGTGTTTCACTAACCTAAAAATGTAACTGGTTGACCGACAGTTCCTTGTGAAACTGGTTTGACTTTAATTGCATTGACATCATAAACCTTGCATGAAAAAGGTGACCCAGCAACTTGGACATGCCTGAAACAATTAGATTAATTCTGAAATCAGTTCGGATGTAAGAACATTTACAAGTTACATGAACAAGGAGGAAACATACAAGTTGTTGCATTTTTCATTATAAATAAATACTATTGAAGAGAAATTAGACATGACTTATCAGTGGCCATGTAAAATGTAAAACCAGTTGTGAAGAATGTCAAGCATGCATTTCTAGAAGAATAATTATCAATGAAAATGAGGTAACTATCCATAATTTCAGATTTTGAGTACAAGGTCAGATATCATTTTTTCCCTATTTATACTGGTAATCTCCAAGAAAATATTTCGGCTTGAGTTTCAGCTTTCATTTTCGGTTTTCAAGTAGCTTCAAATAGTTTTTCTGTTTAAACCTTTCTAAAAATAAAAATGCGATAAAAGAGTTGCACAAACTGCGCCTATTTCCCACTAAGCCAATGTCATCATGACTTGTTGAGTCAAAGATATATATATATATATATATATATATATATATATATATATATATATATATATATACATATAGTGTGTGCGTTTATAAATATAAAATCATACATGCATACATAGACATATATAATTTTGAACGTACTTCATTTTTGTTATCTCCTAGACCTTTTTGAAAAACGCATCATGAGAACAACCTCGGTAGCCAATTTCACCTTAATGGAAATCTGTTGAAAGCATGATATAATATAACTAATAAAATGGATTCCCCCCCTCTCTCTTTTTATGAATTTTTGACCTCGGAATACTTGATTATTGCCAGTATCCTGACAAATTTTGGTTCACAACAAAATCCACTGTAGAAGTTCTAAAAGAGGTAAATGAAAATAACAGTTTCATGAAGGTCATTGAAAAAAGGAGGGTGAACATTTTTGGGCATATCAAAAGCCACAAAGATTTTACACACAAATATATTTGAAGGTAAGCTTATTGGCCTAGAAGGTCATTTCATGAAGGCATCAAGCACCTTATCGATTTTGGTGTGTATAATATATGAAAAGAGCAGCTTCCGAAAGAACCCATTTGCTCTAACCTTAAATTATCATCACTACATTTCCAAAACCAATCAGATTGGTGACAAAATATGCACTTATTTGACTTTAAGTAACTCTTGTGGATTCAATTACATGATGTAATACTTTTGTGATAATATAGTCATTTGAGCGAGAAAATGCCTTATTCAGAATAATAGCCATAGAGCAGTACAAAAAAAAAAAAAAATATATCTAGCTGTTTTCCCGTCAAAAAGAAATATCTATAAAATGATACAAATGTTTGATTTAAATTGTAAAAAAAATGGCGAATGAATTAGAAATTATTCAATCATAAAAGAAGGTAGGCACATATTGGTGATATTTTAAGAAGGCAATTAAAAACTACATCCATTAAATATAAGTGAAGGGGAATAATACTCTATCAAAAATTATGATTTTACAACTCCATAAAGTAAAATAAATCAGCATATTAGAGGGTTTTTTATGGTGGTGAGGTCACTAAATAAAATTACTTTTTCTTCCGTTTCTTGGCCAAAATACCTCCTTGTTACAAAGTGCTCTTCCCCTTATATAGCCATCAAAATGAGCCTTCCACTCTTGGGCACCTCAGGCTAAATTTATGAAGGAAAAAGTTTCAGATATTTAGTGAAACCTCAACTAGGAATATTGAATTCTGAATCAGAAAAAATTTAAGGTGAAATCCAACTTTATTCTGATTTCAAATAGATCAGAGGAGGATTGGAGAGAGGTAATGCTGAAGTAAATAATTAATAGAAATATATACAGAATAAGTATAACTAGATTCATACAGAAACTGAAAGTACGGACTTACTATTAAAGTTTCAGCAAATATTAAGTTACTAATTCATTCCTATGATTTTAATCATAAATGAATTTGAAAAATCTAGTGGAGAACTGATTTAAACTAAAAAGTATCAAGTTAGTGAATTATAACTTATCTAGCCATCTACCTATACCTAATAATAAAATTAATTGTTTTGAAAAAAAAGAGGTGTATTTCTTAAAACCAACTCTTACCTGTATAAAACAGTAATTTTGTGTTCTCCAACGACCTTGGGTACAAATTCAACTCGAGCTGTCTGGTTTCCAGTGTCCTTCACCTGAGCCGGAACGGACTGCCCGCTTGGCCCTAAATTTGGGGCAATCTTTCGTTTTGGTTTCTGTTTTCTTTTTCATAGATATAGGGATAAAAATGTTAATAACCCGCAATACCATGGCTTAATAGCTTATGTTTTAAGCAAAAACCCCATTGTTGTTTAAATGCAAATTAGTGGTGATTAAGTGACTAATAACATGAAATAGACATCAATAAACACTTAGTCAAGAGTCAACTTTATTTACATATAGTTAAAAAAAAAAAAAAAGAAAAAAAAAGGTAAATAGTTAGTGATGAAATTGTGAAAGTGGTTAGTACTTGAAGATTAAGTGAAATAATTAATATTATTTTACAAACTTATTTACATATTTTTCAATGAAGTAAATAAAGTATTATAGCCTGCTATAAACAAATGCTCCTTGTACGGGGAAGATTATACTGGTGTTAAATAACAAAGTGATGTTTAAATCAAAAACACAATTTAAATTGTTAATAGGCTTCATTTGGGAAAATATTTTACTAAATTACTGAAATATGGACTTTATACTAATAAAAGTATTAAAAATGGCACTGAACCTTGTATGAAACCAATCATGAACTTAAGAAATTTAAGAAAAACGGTATATTACTGTTTCTTAGTAAATGAACATCAACAGCCAAATTAGTCGAGTTAAAGGCAGTTAGTACTGGAACAAATGAACATGCTTCACTTTCTAAAAATAAATATGGTAATAAATCCCTTATTCCTTAAAAGATGGGGAAGATTATTTAATTGAATTTAAGATTCGAAATTAAGGAATCATACCACAAGAACATTTGACACAAAACATTCACGAAGCTGCAAGCCAAGGAGTAAACAGTTAATGAGGCGCAGTTCATTAATATTAAACTTATTATTACCCAATCCATCACCAAAAGCATGAGTGCGTTACTGTGACTTATTTTTTTTTTGTTTTATATTTGTGAAGAGAGAAAAACAGATAGAGGTATCAATAGTGACGAATTCGTCTGTGGTCCCCACCTGAAATAGGCGAATCAACACCATATATGAGAAAAAGAAATAATAAATTATACAAAAAGGAAAAAAAAAATACTATAGATAGTTTGTGCACTGAAGGATAAATAGATAAAGAATGTGCATAGTGGATAGTTCAAGACTAAATAAGAGTTAAGTAGTTAAATAATTAATCTACTAAAACTGTCTTCATTTTCCTTCAAAATTCATAATCTAAGAATAAAACTTAAATGCACAATAAATATAAAAAAAACAACTAAATGAGCTTCAGACAACAAATGAAAATGGCGTAATCAACATCCTCTATCTCGAGGAATTCAGATGTTATATTTTTTAAAGGTAAAAGTATTTCAATAAAATTTCTAGTCAATATTTATTACATCTATCTCCAGCCAGGAACTTTAAACAACAATATGTCTGAAATTCATTTAGCTTATAATACAAGTATACAATGACAAATAATAATAAGAAAGTAAAAAATTGGTCTTACGAAGAGACTAATTTTTTTGTTCCAAAGTTGCCCTTCCTTAACTTTTAATAAATCTCTGTACTTTATTTTTTTCATTATTTAATTACATTTTATATGGCTAGTTAAAAAATGTGAATAAATTAAAAGTTTACCTATTAGTCTAAATCATTTTTAAATTAGAAATAAACTAGGTTTTCACTTTTTATAGATAACTTCTTTAAATAGTGAGACCCTATTATCAACTTTAAATTTTATTTTATGTTTTCTAGAATTTAAATATATCACATGAAATATAATTGTTAACATAAAGTTTTACATTTATATTAGATGAGTAATAATGAAAATATTTGATATTGAACTAAGAAAAATTGTGTAGAAAAAATGAAATTCTAAAATATTTAAAAACAAATAAAAAACTGAGTTTAGTAAGAGAACTAAAACCTTTTTTTTTTTTTTTTTTTTTTTTTTTTAGTTTTTAAATATATTATTAACTATATTTTGGTTTTCAGAGCATGACTTAAATCAGGCACGAGTTACATCAAACAGAAAATTTACAAATGTACAGCTATAGTGCACTAAGAGGTAATGTAACAAAACATAAAGGTCCCTCCAAATTAGTTATTTTACAACTTTATCAATTCATAAAAAAAAATTAAAGGGATTTTGAAATAATGCTTTAAATACAACTTTGGTTCAGTTTCTCTCATGCTGACATACTTAGCATTCATACGTTCCAAACGTTTTTCTAGGAATGGTACTTGATAAAATGTTTATATTGTTCTTACTGTGTGAGTGTAAGCTAATATAAGTGCAAACATATTCATATTTATGGAGTGGAAGAAGAAGGTATCTTTATTCAAAGAATTAAATAAAGAGTGCTTCCTGACTGAACCAGGTTACTAGATAACCACTCTTCCAAAATTTGTAAGGAAAAGAGAGGAATAAACGGTGGAATAAATATAAGTAGAAAGATTTGGAAACTTACAAAACAGAAAAATGCAGTGCACATGCAATATTTTATAAATTAATTATTAATAAATTAATTATGTAAACTATAAAAGAATTAGGATTAAAGTTTGAGAATACAATAAAAGTCCAGAAACAGAATAATCGTAAGACCCATTATACGTGTTCTGAATTTTAAAATTTTTTAATACATTTCAAACTTCTGAATTTTCCCAAAAAATAAATAAAATACAAAATTTCTTCAATGAAATCATATATTTTGTCTGAAGCTTACTTAAATAGGAAGAAATTGTATCATCTGAATAGTATATATCTTTCCAGCAGCATCTAGGGTTAAGTGAGGAATTCACAATTCGGAAATTCATCACACATTAATTGCAAGCTACAGGTTACTCATAAATTAAAAACAATAAGAAATATCTCATGGAATAAAAGGGAAATAATGATGGAAAAGTTTGCTTACGCCTTAACACTGCAGGAATGATAAGACACACTTTATTGGAAAACAGTAAATTTATCTTAATATGTTTCAATAAATAGAAAACTTACCCTCAACAGTGACTTCAATGTCGTCAAGTGACGTTGAGACATTGCTCATTGTAAAGTGTGAATCAGCACCAAGTTGTGCTGTTAAAAGTGAGTTACCACTAACTACTGGGAAATCCCCTGCAACATGTGCAGTGAACGGAGAGCCTGAAACAAATAAAAATGTTCATCTGGATGTGTGCTGAAAAGAACTTCTTAATTGTACATAATTATGTAATATTTTAAATGAAGAGTAAAGAGGTTTTGCATCCTAAAAACTGAAAGAATTACTCTGTGGTTGCCTGGTAATAAAAGATCTGCAATGGATAGATTTTAATTGGGATACTTTCCATAAGCTTATTTATATGAAACTTTTATATACAAAGCAACAACCTTGACAACAATTAAAGGCTATAATAATAAGATTTTCTAGCCATGTGATGTTCCAATTTAAAGGGTTCAAACATAATGCACATATTTATCCGTGTCTTTTTAATGTTTAGCAGATTTTGCCAGTCTCTTGGACTACTAAAATTTGAGTGATTGAGATAAAAAAATTTCTGATTCATTATAAATTACAGTAATAGGTAAAGTACATAGTTTTCAATGAAATTAATATGTTATGTTCAGATATATTTCAGTAATTGTTTTTTTTTTCCGGTGAAAACCATTTCTATCTATCTGTTCAGTACTGAGATCTTTCCGTTGGGATGTTATTAAAATTGACTGAAAGTTTTCTTATTACCATTTGTATTTATTCACTTAATATTGACGGTGGTGTTAAGTGTTACCAGTAAGTAGATTTATCTATTGAAAAACTTCCCAAGGGAAATCTGCTTAGTTTATACAGCCCCTGTGTGACAGACTTTTTCCATTTGAAGCTATCCTGATTCTGTTTAATTTTGTACTTTGCCTACTGTAAACTTCTTAGCCCTGTGATTCATCTGATAAATGCCAGCGTGAAAACCTATGTCATCCCAGCCTGTTAAGATTCTTTTAAATCAGCTCCCCAGTTAATCAACATTGTAATGCATCCTTATAAACATATCAAGTGATGTTTTATTATTTAAAAATAGTGCTATTTTGATTAGTTCTTTCTCAGTTATTGGGTATAAATATATAAATTTTAATGTGGATGGTGTACTAGTCTTTAACAGAGAGGTTGTTGGGAAAACACTTGATTTATTAAATTAATGTAGTGTAAATTAAGCTTAGTAACAACTACACCAAACAATATTCCTCTTTACAATTTAATAACCTTTCCTCTTTGTGTTTTGATGCACAATGATATAAATTTGTGGTTATAATTTCGTGCTTTACAATATTCCAGGCAAATTTTATTTTGTTGTTTGATAAATCAATTTTATTTTATCAGAAAAGCTATTAGATGCATTTAGGGTACAACTGTAGATATGTCGATATATCTTTAAATAAATATAGAAGCTATTTGGGAGAAGTGTGGATTGGCTTTAATTGCATGCAAAGATTTAAGCTCATTACTGGAGATTCTTACTCAAACAGTAAACCGTTCTTTATCATTCTTGAGAGTCACACACTTTCTCTGGGATGTTTTAAAGATACTATGTTATTTGCATGTATCTCGCATAGTAAAGGTTCGATGAAAACAATATTTGGTATTTAAGCCTCGAATAAGGCCGTTTATAATGTATCAACTTTTTTTTTACTATGAGATGAGGAGAAGTGGGGTTTAATGAATGCTGAAAATGAAACAGCACAAATAACTCACTTAGATACCAAAATAATGTCTTAGAACAGCAATTTTAGAGAATTAAATTTTCAAAAAGACTGGTTATACAACTTTTTTTGATCACAATAATAATAAGGGAGATATTTTGAATATTGTACTTTTCCCAACTCTAAACCCCCATTTCTTCTCATCTGATTTCAGCCATTAACAAACCTAATCTTAGGTTTTACATAAAATGTTTAAAAACAGAGTTTGGTAATATCAAACAAAAATTGTGATCGCTAGTGCATCAACAGACAAACACACACTAGTTTTTAACTAACCTCATTTTTATCCTCTTAATTGGTAGGATTTATAGACATTTTAAGGATTTGTTCAAAAATGACATCATGAGCATGAACTCATTAATTGATTTCATCCAAGGGAAAACTGCTAATAATAAATGAGTGTAAGATATTCCATGTGCATTTTCATCTATTGGCCTTTTGCCTTTTCACGTTCAGTGAAAATAGCTCTGTTAAGGTAGCTTGGTGGGTGTAAAACAATACAGCAAGACAATTCTCACCAACCACCATCCTATTGTTGAAGATACTATAATAATTAATAATTACCTGGGACAGCCTCTTGATTGAAATGAATGCTGATAATATGCTGAGTTGGCTCAAGAGGAACAAAACTGACGAGAAACCTGGCATTTCCCTGAGGCTGTACTTGAGTTGGGATGTTTACACCACGAGCGCTAATTGTAATCTCTAAATTACCTTCTCCAGATTGGGAGGCATCAACTGAAACAGAAAACAAAATAAGTATTGTGAATTTAATAAGAATCCATCCATACTACTAGGTAGGAGGGAGTTGGGAAGAGATTTTTGTATTTCTACTCCTTTGTGAATGATAATTTATTCAGGCGGTTATGCAAGAATCAAACAACATAATCAAATGACATTCAAGTATGGCACTAAAGAAACCATGCATTTTAAAAATACTCGATAAATACTCAATACTCCTCCTGCATATCTATATCTTACTATGCTGACTACAGAAAGAGTACATCCATAATAAATTCAGCAAAACAAAAAACAAAGTTGATGAGATCAAAGTGATTTCTTAAAGACTCAATCAAATTCTAGGTTATATGATTGTATTTTAGGTTCTAACTACCTCAATGTTTGAGAATTCTAACATTAATATTTACCTAACTAATCCATGGCAGAAGGTCAACCAAAAAAATGAAAACTTCAATTTTTATTTCTAAACTAGTTTCAAGTCCTTCTTAAAAGAAAGAAATTTAAGGAAGAGGAGGATAAAAGATAATATGCACATCATAAAAAATAGAAAAAAGGTGCTCAATAAGAAAACAGAAATAAAATATGTGAATTATATATATTTTAGTTTCATAGAAACTTTAAAGTGATAGTTAATCAATTTCTCATTTACGATTTAGACTACACTTCATTAGAGATAATCGATATATTTTATTGAAGTTGTTTTCATGACATATCGAAATAAATCAGCTGATGACCCACCGTACTTTGTAAGCCATTCCCCGACTGGTATGGCTAGTGGAACCTCATAGAGAAAGATGTAGCTGTTAGTTTAGTTCCTTGTGTAGTAGAACTTCCCCTGATGAGGCATTATATGAGCGTGAAACTAGTTGAGAAATAAAAATAATTTGAATAATCATATGAAGTTTTCATTTTTTTTGTTGAGCTTCCATCATAGATTAGTTAAAAAGGTCATCTTTTCACAACAGGCTATTCAAATATTTGTTTGATAAAATTTGAAAAGGGATATACCCCCTCAACCACACTTTTGATTTTAACAACAATTGGAAACATACAAGTAACCAGCCTAAAACTCAAACCCTTTTTATTATTATTTTCTTATTTCATATCTTCAATTTTTCTATGGAGCATAAAACTCTGGTTAACCTGGGATAATTTTAATATACCTAGCAAATCATGCCCAATAGCTGAAAGTAAAATATTTTCTTAAATAACTAGGGTTTCTGTGTATTTATAATAAAAACCAAAGAGAGCAAGATATTGTACTTTCATTATGGGTTACCCAAATACAATATGCTGAATATTACATAAAAATGTTTTTGTTTAGTCAAATACAAAAAAAAAAAAAATCTCAATTTTTTAATCTGAAAGACCAGTGAAATCCAGTGCAATGACAAGGAAACTTTTTAATAAGAAAGCATGTTTTCTAAACACAATTACTTTTTCATAGTCAACCTTCCATTACTTTTGGGACTGGAATAGTACAAATGTTATTCACTTATGCCCAACTAAGGAAATTGGCACAGGTTATCTATAGATTACCACCCTTCTATTCAAGAACCGAGAAAACTTAGGTCTCATACTCTATGGAAATTGAGAGACTGATACAACTTTATTAATACAAAAATGGCTTTTAATAACCCAAGTGAAGAGTGCCTTGCCAATATATATAAAAATATGATTTAGCATACAATGTTCACATTTAAAGTTAATATTTTTTTATTTTTTCAGCAAGATACCTGTAAATTGGACTGGAGATCCAACATGGCCATGAGGCAGCGGGCCGACATAGACTTTGGATGCATCATAAGCCTTAGCAGTGAAGGGTGTTCCTTGGACTGGTTGTCCATTGTAAAGGACAGATATTGAATGAGGTCCAACAGTCCGAGGTGTGAATTCACCAGTGAACCCAGACATAACATTTCCTGTTACCTGAACTGGAAGTTCATGGTGAGGTCCTGAAATCAAGAAGAACATAACACGAGTTAATAACAACAAAGATAAGTTGCAATAGTTTATTTATAAGTTTAACTTAGAAATATTTGTGAAATATAATATTAATGATATTTACTCATGTCCACTTTAATCAGGATGGGTTATATACAGGTTACCTGTAGCCTCTTCTAGCCAGTGTGGAACTAAGGATTTTATTTAACGTGTTTGTCACTAAATAAATTCCTATTGTCGAGGGTGAATTGGACTCAAGGCTCTACCAAATTCATTAAGATTAACGCCTTAACTCACATGGCTAACCTCAGCCCCCAAGTGTGTAATAATAAAATTTGAAAGTAAACTAACTGATAAAATAAATAATAATTGATTTTTCATAAAAAACTAAGAAAGAAACATTCAGGAGAATGTATTAGGTACACAACTTTTACTATAAAATACAAATAAAAGAGTAGTAGGTAAATAAAATATTTTAAAATAATTAAGAAACCATAAATACAGCAACTTCTCAGCATGATTCTCAATTCAATGTACATATTACAATGAATATGTCAATGTACTTTTATACATTATCATATAAATAAAAATGATAAGAAATGACAATATTTTTATTTTATATTTTAGGAGTTCGATATGATATTAATTTCATCCATAAATAAATGGAACCGCACAAAAAGAAAGTATTAATGTGAAAAACAGTCTTACCAGTGACAGAAACAGCAAGTTCAGCAGAGCCTGAACTATCAACAGTCATATGAAATTTGGCAGGCTGGTTAACAGGTATCAGCTCTAAACTGCTTAAATTCACAGATACCTTACTTGTGTCAGCTACAGAGCACACAAAAGGGCAGCCTAAAAAAAAAATTGATAATGATAATAAATAAATAAAATCATTTTTAGTCATATTTTATTACTTATTTATGTCCACTGTTGCCTACTGTAATAGGGATATGTTATCTACCACCCTTTTCTAGCCAGGATGGGACTAAGGTTTTTAATTAATGGATTCGTCATAAATAAATTCCTATTGCCTAGGCAGGAATCGACTTCGCCACTCTAGGTTTAAAATGTGACATTAAAGCAACTCTTTAACTCACATGGCTAACCTGAGCCCCTTTAGTCATATATAAATTTATTTTAATATACTTTCCTTGTGTAACAGGAAAAAATATCTACAACTGATTTTAGAGAATTTTCTAATAGAAATTCAGAAGAAGTCAAACATAACATAATTTATAAGAAAAATGTTCTCATATCTTCACAAATTATAGTAAGGAGTTTCAAAAATTAATAATTATTTAATGATAAAAACTAATAAAATAGCTTATATTGTGTGCACTCTAGGATTTGAAGTCATTAAGTTATTACTAAATATTTAAGATTTTGTCCAAAAAGAGAGTTCATTGTAGCTCAGAATCACAAATAGGAGGGGCGCTTTAAAGGTGACCTAAGGCAAAATTGTTTTCAGACAATTAAATTTATAAAAATTTTGGTATAAGTATTTTTTTTATCCAACTTATGATTAAGATGTTAAGGTATATCTAATGGAAGTGCCCTTTATTGTTGACTGACATTCCCACTACAAATAAATAAATAATTAGTGCAACTTTTGGCAAGCTTAAAAACTCAATCACATAGGGGCTGTATAAACTAAGCAGTTTCCATGCTAGTATGACATGCTACCGATTTCAACTCACCATATATTCTCTGCTTTTAAATTTAAAAAAATCCAATGTGTGAACAAGTTGGGGGTTACCGAAGGCAGGAAAACAAGAAAGTATGAAAAACTCTCTAAATATTTGAGTTACGAAAAAAAGTATAGAACAACAATTGTAGAAGATTTCTAGTTTAACAAGATTGGATCTATAACTTTTTTCTATTCCACTCATAATAAGAGAGAGATATTAAATTTTCGAACTCCCTCTCCCTCTAACCCCCCCCTCCCATTCCTGGTTTGATCTCAGTAATTAATGAACATGATCTTTAGTGTTGAATGAAGCGGTTAAGTATCGAGTATCATAAAGATTAAATAAACATTTTTGGGGCAAGAATTAAAACCTTAGATTGTGTGATGATATCCATCACACAACACATTTCATCATATGTAGTAAAGATCTGTTGAAAACAAGGTTTAAGCTTGGAATAAGCCATTTCATAATATATTCCACGTATTGTTAAAGTGGGATAACTCAAAGTGGGGATTTACTATAGGCTGACAATTAAAAAATGTAAAAATCTTGGTTAATATTCAAACTAGAGAAAAAGTGTATAAAGCAACATTAAAAATAAAAATAAATTGACAACAAGATTCATTATATACAATTTTTCAATCCGAGTTACAGTAGCGGACATATTTTTAATATTCAACCTCAATAGCTGATTTCCCTTGAGAGAAATCTGCTAAAATGGTACCTCAAATCAAAAGCCCTAGCAAGATGTATTTGGTCATCAACCAGTAATGTCAGCCACTTCAGACAGATTTGACTACAGTTAAATAAGAACTCCAAACATTCAATATAATAATAGGCATTTAATATTTTTTTTATTCTTCATATTTTATGGCAAACTACCTCAGTTCCAACTACCTGTAACGAATGTAAGAGGGAAACAAGCACTTCTGAAATGGACAGCCTAGAAGTATAGCCGAGGTGGCAAGTAAGCCACGAAACATGTAGGGCAGTTTCAATAAAATTTGAACCGAAAAAAAAGAAAAGTTTTTTATTGGTGACCCTTGCCATAAAATGTGAAGAATATATAAAAAATATTGGTTCCAGAATAAGAAAAATATTTTTTTTAGCCATTCGTTTACATTTACAAAATTTACATACCTGGAACAGTTTCTCCATTAAATTTAATATCAATCAAATGAGGTTTGTTTTGTTCTGGAGTGAAGGTTACAAGACACCTTCCTCCACCAACAACAGTCACATGGTTTGGCACCTCTCCTTCGTTTATTGAAATTTCAAGTTGACCTTCTCCTGCTTGACTTGCATCCACTGAAATAATTTAATAAAATATAAAACAAATGACATTTTAACTTGTAAAATTATAAATGTTAATAAAACTTGCGTACTACAAATCATAAGTCTATAATAATGCTGATACAAATTTTAAAATGTTTTATGAGTAACCAGATAATTTTATAATATTACAATTCATTGGATACTGATCGTTCTTGGCATATTAAGTAGAGAGTTAAAGTGGTAAAATTATTAGTGAGAAAATTGGTTCAAATTTATTTACCTTTCCCGAACCTGACAGACGCCAATACATTAAAGCTATGAATTTAACCAATATATCTAGAAACTTCTTTCAAATAAGCTAAGCGTAAACTGCCCAGAATTAGGGGTAGTTTAGCCCTACTTAGTAAACTTGACTATATATAAGTAGTTAGTTCCATAATCTGAATATTTAATTTTGTTATGTAAATGCTCCAATAAATAATTAGCTAATAGATTATTAGCTGATCAAGATTCTTGTCAATTTATATCAAACATGAGGAATCTTCTAATTCTAAGCCTAGTGCCTTAATTTATGAATTTATATTCATCTTAATGCTACTGGTAAACTTGAATGTTTCTTGCATGTAAGGGCATGGGGATATATTTGATGATGGCTCATCAAATAAATTACATACCGATAAGACTGGTAACCGATTTTTGATTAATTTTATTAACAAGATGTGAACATGTTTATAAATTAAAAAATAAAGGGAAGACCTACCATATTTACAGCTAGCAACCGTTAAAAAAAATGGAACCAATTCATTTAATAAACCAGTTAATTAATTATTCATACCACAACGTAATCTCAAACATAAGTAAGTTTCGTAGTGAAGGAGTTTTTATTTTTATGATTGATATGGATGGAGTAGACTACCTGTAAATATTATTATTTTTTATATAAGAAATAAATTGGTTGAATCTGTTTTAGCCTATTAAGCAACAAACTTAAGCAACGACTGATTAAAATACTGCTCTGTAAGACCAGAGAACGAACAGAGAGCCCCAAACTCAATTGATCATATCAGTCATTAGAGAAGGAGACAATTAATCATCACATTTATTTGGAATAGTTCCAAGTTTTTTTTTAAAAAAGTTAGTTTTGTGATTATTATTATTTATTAGCGTCCACTTTTTGCAACTCAGGCTGATTGGGACGGGTTATCTACAGGTTACCACCCTTTTCTAGCCAGGGTGGGATGTAGGATGTTATTGAATGCATTTTGTCACTAAATAATTTCTTTTGCCCAGGCAAGAATCAAACTCGCTACTCTATGATTACCATGTGAGATTAAAGGCAACGCTTTAACTCACATGGCTAACCTGAGCCGCCTAGTTTTGTAATTGGAATACACAGAATACATTCCCGTATACATACCATATTTTTTTTCACTAAAATAAAAAATAGTGAAATATGAAAAACATTTATATATTGCACCTTTCATGAATTTAAAGAAAAATTAGCCATTAAAGTTGGTATTTCCTCAAATAAGATGGATTCTTAAATGAAGCATGGTAGATGTGAAGGGTATGTATCTATCTATCTATATCTATATCTATCTATCTATCTATCTGTCTATCTATCTATCTCTCTCTCTCTCTCTCTCTCTATATATATATATATATATATATATATATATATATAAAAGCAAGCAAGGGGATTTTTTGAAAAAAAATCTCCAACCTTATTACAATTTATTATTGTTCAGCATATATTAAACACAAGCATTTCTTAGGAAAACTATTTAAGCTATGAATAAATGTGGTTATGCAATATTCACCTCTAAATTGTGATGGCTGGCCGACAACTCCACTAGCTACATCCGTCACCCTGATGAGGGACGAATTGTAAACTTTAGCAACTAGTGGACCTCCAGGCAGTTTGTCGCCTCCAACACTTATTTCGACGACATGACTCCCAACATCGCTGGGAGTGAATTCAACCCTAAATAGTCCATTCCCTTCACTAATAATTGATGATTCTAGCACTCGTTTTGATGGGCCTGAAAAACAAGATGATGATTAGGCAGTGACAATGACGGCAAGATAAAAACAGCCAATTAAATTAATTTTGAAATGAAAAATAAAATATTTATGTAAATTATTATTCTTCAGTTTTCTATAGTGAGGATCCCTTAGTAAAATGACCTAAACTCTCCACAGACTTTACTGTATAATTTCCTGTATACATATCATGGCTTGTATACCCTTCTTCAGGAGCCATTTCCTTCTCTATAAATTATAAGATAATTTATAAAAACTGGAAGAGGTGTTTTTTGTTGTTTTGAAACTGCAATGAAGTCACTGTAAAAGAAAGTGATATTATTTTGTAACCCTCACCATACAATTTTAACGAATTCGAAAATTGAATCTGAAAAGTTTTAAGAACCAAAAAGTGGCATTTCTTTTAAGTTCAACTTGAGCTGGTAATTCTGCATATTTCTATTGGATCCGATTTAATATATCCCTTTGGTGAAGATTCCAACTTTTGCTTCATAAAGAAGCTCACCAAACGAATGAATCACCAACAATTTTTTTGGTATCCGTATTTAAATGCTTATTAAAATATTCCTTTCACTCCAAGCCTTCTAAAGGCTTGCTTAACGAGTGTTATTCTTCTACCAGCCCCAATATCATTGTCTTCAGTGATGATGCTTCCTTGTTAACAAAACTACTGCATTTTTTTAAAGTATATTGTTTCCAATATTAATATTAATGTCCTCTTTGCTTTGTATCTTCCCAACTATTAAAAATTTTGTTTTATGTTCATTTATCTCGAGTTCAAACTGATCATTTAGGACTTTCAGCGTTCTATTCATCTCTTCTTTGGATTTGACACCAGTGTAATGTTATCTGCAAACATGGTAAAGACATTTACTGTGAATCAGTATACCTTAAGATCCTTCTTTCATTTTCATTATTACCTCTTCAATAAACACACTAAACAGGTAAGGTGGTCGAGGACATCCTTGTCTAATGCCTTTCTTAATTCTAGCTGAAGCAAAATATATGAAATCATATAAACTTTCAACTGTAGCTTTGTTTCTGTGAATGAACGACTGTAAAACGATGTTTTACTATAGTTTATTTCACAAAATCTATTATTTTTAGGGTGCAAACTTTTTTTTAAAAAAAAGAAAAAGAGATCACCACAAAGTAATAAAAAAGAAAGAAACTGAATTGGAAACAAATAGATTGAATGATAAAATAGGTTAACTTACTAATAACATTAGCTTGGATGTCTTCAACTCCATAGCCTACAGCAGATATCTTGAAGGATGTAGTGAGGTCTACAGGAACAAGGCGGACTGCTTCTCCGATAGCAGCCACCTTTGGCCCGGGACCTCCACTCATCACCACCACAGTCCAGGGACTTCCTACAACAATAAATTATATTTTAGATATAGATTTTTAAATATTAATTGGAGTTACATAGATAACAAGATATATATAAAATTGTAACCTCTGTCTGTACATTGATTTTTTTCGCGAAATTTCACGATAACTTTTCGTTTCATATGTCATAGACACCATAACTACATTTTGTTTCTTTTGTGTCTGTTTGTTTGTTTGTTTATTTGTTACCTTTTCACGCATAAACGGCTGAACCGAATTTTATGAAACTTGGTATGTATATTACTACTAGCCCAACTTAGACTTTAGGCTATATTAATATTCTCTAATATGAACAGGAGTGGGGGTTATAAGGAAGGCCTGAAATTAAAAATAGCGATATTTCGTTTCCTATTGCTTTTTCATCAAATATTCACATAGCAAAAGTTGTTTATTTTGTAATTTAGAGTAACTTTTGTTATATGCACTTTTGCCGTATACGGAAGTATAAATGAGTTATACGCTAAAAACTATAGCGGGAGTCCACAATTTTATTTGGCACAAAAGACTCAACCGAACTAAACCAAACTCGCTATGTGAATTAATACTAACGAGTTCCTTATAATAAGCCATACTAACATTTCTAGGGACGGGCAGGAGTGGGGGTTTATAAGGGAGGCCTGAAATTAATAATAATGATTCCTATTGGGTTTCGGCCCCCCCAAATATGCACATAAACAAAAGTTGTTTTATTTTGTTATTTAGATGAAATTTGCTCAACACTTCTTTTCAATATGAACAAATAAAAAAAAAAAAAAAAAAAAAAAAAAAAAAAAAAAAAAAAAAAAAAAAATATAAAAAAATACCCAGGTACCTCACCTGAAAAACTTACTTCAAATGTATGATCAATATTTATCTCCTTAATAATTCCAATCTATTCATACTGCACACTGTATGAGACGGGAAATATATGACAATAATGCAGGACAGTGAAGTCTTACATAAAAAAAATAATTTTATTATTAACAAATGCGCAAACAACGGGTGTTAACCCGTAAACACTGGAACGGGTAAAATGGTCAAAATATTGTGCAAAGTAAAGCCTGGCCAAAAATATACCATCACCATTCAGCCCTAATGAATTCCCGAGCGAAGCCGGTATCTTGAGCTAGTATATAATATATATAGTATATAATTAATTATATATATATCTTTTATATATATATATATTAACTAAGGTAAAATTGGAAACATGATAAATATTATCTGTGGTTTACTTTAAAAACAAGACAGATATTAACTGTGGTTTCATTGAAAATAACATAGATATCAACTGCAGCTACATTTAAATTAAGACAGATATTAACTGTAGGTAGTTATATTTAAAACAAAATAAGTATTAACTGTGCTTACACAAAAAAAACTTGATATATATTAACTGTGTTTACTTCTGGTAAATTAAAAAACAGTCCAATTGCAAAAGTATTAAGGGAAACTGAGCTAATTTCCTCATGCATTATTCCAATTGACATTTTTTGCAAATTATGTACAGAATAGAGAGGGTGGTCACTATCATTTTAAGATCTGTTATCAATTACAAGGTACTTTTAGCAGATTAAGGAAATCCGCTAATGAGGTCGCAGTATTTAAATTTATCTGTTGTTAAACTTAACGAGGGAAATCTGCTATGTTTACCCTGCGTGACTGACCTTTTTTTTCAAACTGTAGGACCCCCCCCCCCCTATATGAGTGGGTAAAAACTCTGCTTATACTTGTAATAAATGGTTCATAAAAAACAAACAACAAAAAAACACATGTAATGGCCAAAATAAAGAACTCTGTATACTATAATTTTTGAAAAACACAAAACAAGTTTAGTCTTAATATATTGGAGAATCATGGTTTATGTATGGACTACCCTACATCAGTAATTTGTGTAAATCATAAGGAACTTGTTAAGTTAGCTCATGGATGGTATTGAGCACGAATGTGTTCTATTGTAAGTAGGACAAAGGTAGTGAAAAAAATACATAACAAAATTTATAGATTGTTGCATTTGCAATAAGATTAGTTCTATAGAATTTTTCGATCCGACGCATAATAACGGAGATATTAAGCATTTTCAAAGTCTACCCCCCCCCTCCATTGGTCGGATTTCAGCCATTAACGAACTTGATCTTTAGTTTTAGATAAAACGTTTAAATATCGAGTTTGGTAACGATCAAACAAAAATTACGACCTCTAGAGCGTTAAGAGAAATATATATATGACTGTGTTAAGGCTTAGGCGGTCGGAATTTTCGTTTAATCGTTACCAAATTCGATATTTAAACGTTTCATGTAAAACTAAAGACCAAGCTCGTTAATGGCTAAAATCTGAGCAGTGGGAGGAGGAGGAGGGGGGGGGGGGGTTAGATTGTTGATTTTGAAAACTATTATTAATATGTCTGTTATTAGGCGTCGGATCGAAATATTGCATAGAACCAATACTATTGTAAATGCAATGTTCTATAAATTTTGTTAAGTGCGTTTTATCACTATCTAGATTATTAACCGAGATATTTGCATTTTATAGTTTTCCGCCTTCAGTAAACCCCCCAGCTAAATAAGCTGTTATATTATGAGGCACATCATTTGAAGCATAAATACCAAATATTGTTCTAATAGAACTTTTACTTTTTGAGATAAATACAAATAAGTGCCATGTGGGAAATATGCTTAATTTACGCAGCCTTTGCTTGACGGACTTTTATTTATTTATGTTTTGACCGGACCTCATTTTCGTCATCGTTTGAGGAAATTGATCGAAAATCACGTCATGAGTAAGCCCTCAATAAGGGAAATCTGCTAAAAGAAGTTCTTATTGTGTACAGGGGCAAATTCCTTGTTATATTACAATGGATTACGACGTTTTTGACGTATTGAGTCATATGTGTGACGTCATGAGGGTAAACAGTAGCGGATATTTTATACAGGCAGTGAAACTTCGATTTAGGTCAGTGAATACAGTTAATGCACTCGTCGAGAGTAGCAACTATTCTGAAAGAACTAATTTGGAGCATCTATTACCCAATTGCGGGTGAAATTCTAATTGGCAGACAGTCTGAACCCTTAGGCGATAAAGAACCTGACATTTTCCTAAAGTGGAACAGCCCGTTTAAGTTAATCTTAGTATATCCTTTTTTCCCTCCGACAACTGTATAATCTCAGGCAACAGACTTGGGAAACTCGATGAGCTAAGAGTGAGATCACTATGAAACAACCAATCCAAACAATAAGGGGAAGCTCTCAAGAAGTGAGGAGGCATTTTAAATATTTAGTATGACATACATTTTATTAAATGCGCCTTTAGATTAGGCGGAATGACAAAAAGTCCGCCACGCAGGGGCTGCGTAAAATAAGCAGATTTCCCGCGTGAAGTTTAAGAATAGATAAATCTACATACCGGTGGAACAACACCACCGTGAACATTAAGTGAATAAATACAAACGATAATAAGAAACCTCCCGACGGAAAGCATCTGAAACGTAAACAAACAGTTCTGCCAACTTCTTACCGGAAAGAAAAACAATTGTTTTTGGGTAAGTATTATCTTGGGGATATGACTCGAGTTTGTTTAAAGACTAAATTAAAGGCACAAATCGGGGAAAATTGTGTTACACATAATTGACGTTTTAACAAATATATATGTATAGGTATTTCATACATTTTGCAGAAACTCGATAATTAACGAAGCTGGTTTTTCTTCTTTTTTTCATTTTGTCTAAGTAAAGCCCCCAGCCTTACTAATAGTAATGTCACATCAGGGTGATTGTTTCATAAGGTTTTAGAGCGAAAACTACAAGGTTATCATCGCCCTGTAATATCTATAACTCTCGTTTTGATTAAGTACCTGCATTTTGAGAGTAAGCTGTGTTTATGTAAATTGTCAATATTGTAATTTTCGCAACTTTTTATTGAAATTTTATCAACACCCATATCGCCACTTATCGAACTTAACAAAACTCGGTATGTCAAATAGCATTAATTCTTCCATGATTATAAGTTATATTAAAATTTTTAGGTTCGAACGGGAGGGGATATATAAGGGAGGCTGCTGAAATTAAAAATTCACCAGTATTTTACATGTATAAGAAACGGGGAAATTATAAAAATTATCGAAGACTGTGAAGAATTATCGAACACATAATTCTATTATTAGCAAATCAACACCGGCAACGACGGGTATCAATCCTAACACTGGGAGGTACGGGTAAGTAAATGTCAAAATATTGTGCAATGTAAAGATCTTGCTAAAAAATAACCCAACATCACCATTCAGCCTCAAATGAATTCCCGGCGAAGCCCGAGGTATCTGAGCTAGTATATATATATATATATATAATATATATATAATACGCTGCACTTTTCCAAGTTACGATCCATTTTTTTAAATATATTTAATGAGTTTCATTAACTAATTCATCGCCGGCTTATATTACTAGATATGGACAAATTAATTACAGGCAAATATAGTAGCGAGAGCAACTGAATACCTTGGGGTACACCACTAGAAAAGGTATCTGTAACGTTACGTGAGTGTGCGTTACACAATCAGACCTCGGACTAAGCCTATTAAAGACTCATAAGCCTATTATAAGCACCTCATTGGCTTAGGAAGGCTGGTATCAATGCAGGCACTAGGCGCTGGTAACAGGCTTAAGAGAAATCAGCTATTGAGGTTGTACTCATGACGCGATATTCGAAAAATTCATTCTAATGTCCATCGATCCTACGTAGAAGATGACGAAAATGAGGTCCATTCAAAATTATATATATTTGTCTGTTAACGCTCTATTGGTCGCAACGTTGGTTTAACCGTTATCAAACTCGATATTTAATCGTTTTATGTAAAAAGAAAAATCAAGTTGGTTAATGGCGTAAATCCGAACAGGGGGAGGGGGGGGGAGGGTGTTTAGAGGGGAGCAATTTCGGAAATTCTTAACTACTCCGTTATAGTGCGCCGGATCGAAAAAATCTATACAACCCATTTTATCGCAAATGTAATGTTCTATAAATATTGTTAAGTACATGTTTTCACTATATTGATTATTAACCGAGATATTTGCATTTTTTTGGTAGCCTACAGTAAACCCCCACTCCTACTGATGTTATACTAACAATAAGCTGTTATAATATGAAGAACTTTATTTGAAGCCTTAAAATCATATATTGTTCTCATTGAACTTATACTTTTTGAGATAAATGCAAATACGTGGGAAATCTGCTTAGTTTACGCAATTACTATGTGATGGACTTTTATCTCAGCTGATCAACTATTGAGGTCGTACTCAAGTCGAGATTTGGAAAAATAGTTTGGAAGCAATAGAAATGTGGATCTGCGCATAGGACCACTAGAACAAGTTGGACTAAAAAAAAACAGCGTTGAAGTTCGAACTCAGGTAAATGAGAACAAAAGTCTTATCAAGGCAATGGAAAAAAGAAGAATGAAACTTGGCATATGATAAGGCACAACGACTTCGTTACAAATATATTTGAAGGTAAGGTTTTTGGGCACAGAGGAAGAGGAAGGCCTAGAAAATCCTATTTTGAAGACATCAAGCATCTTATGGATTTCGGTGATAATAGTAATATGAAAAGAGGTAGCTTCCGATAGAATATAATGGTTGCAACTACAAGGCGTAGCATTTAGATCATCATGATGATTACTTAGAAATAGAGAATTAGATCACCAGTGTGTCATACCAGCACTAGGGAAATATGCTTAGTTTTAAGGGTGACGGACTTGCTGTTCTGAGACTTGAGAGTGCTACAAGAGTTTTCCAAGGAACAGTTGAGCCAAATAATTGTGTAGAGAGGACTGTCGGAAATGTGGCAGAAAATCTCATCTCCGGTTGTGGATTGATATCGGCCGAGCAATCAACCTCCACGATTCACTTTCCTGTTGACAGCTTGCAACAGTAGCCATTCAAGGTTGCGAGGGCTGCAGCTATTCGATCCCAGGCTCCTGGTACTGACGTCAAAACGAGCCCGTAACAGAATATTCAGGGGTATAGCGAGAACCAGGCGTATTAGCAGATTGCCCCAATGAAAGCCAGCTGTTCGTGAGGTCGTACTCATGACGCGATTTTCGAAACATTTCCTCAAATGTCCAACGATCCTACCTAGTAGATGACGAACATGAAGTCCATTCACAATTAGATATACTTGTCTGTTGCCGCTCTAGCGGTCGCAATTTTTCATTGATAGTCATCAAACTGAATACATAAGTGCTTCAAGGAAAACTAAAGGTCAAGTTCGTTAATGGCTGGAATTGGAACAGTTATTATACGTCGCATTGACAACTTGTTGTAAAGGGGCAACCTTATTGTACATACAATCGTCTATAAATGTTGTTATATACATTTATTCTGTAAAATGAATATTAACCGAGATACTTGTATTTTTCAGTTTCCTGCCTTCAGCAAACCCCCGCTCCTACTCATGTCATATTAACAATGAGCTGTTATATTATGAAGCAAAGAACTGTGATATTATATGATATTTAGTATATTTACTAAATATTGTTTTTATTGAACTTTTACATTTTGAGATAAATGAAAATACCTTGTGTGATGACGTCATCATTTAAGGTTTTACGTTTTTAACTCGTAAATGTTTATTTGATCTATTCCATAAACTACATTTAATCGTTACACACAACACAAAAGGTCATGTTTGTTATTGGCTGAAATTGGGCCTGGAATAGTGGGAATTTCGAGAGGGGGGGGCGGGGTATTAGAAAATTCAAAATATCTCCGTCATAATGAGTCGCTTTTCGTGAAATGTTATAGAACCTATCTTGTTAAACTATTTATGCTCTTTGTATTTTTTGGAAACTGAATTATTAAGCGAGTTATTCGGACATTCTTGTTTTCAGCTTTCAGTACCCCCCCCCCCTTTATCATTGTTTTATTGCACATAAATAGGAAATATGTGATGAGATAAGATCACAAGTGTGTTATTTGTACCAGCACTTGGAAAACTTGCTTAGTTTACGCAGCCCCTGCGTGGCGGAATTTATTCAATGAATCTGCCAACAAACTAGAATTTGATAATGATGATAGCATTTGTAGTGTAATCATTAGATCTATAAAGTTAGTAAAATAATTTAACGAAACGAACAAAACTTATATAATAAAACTTTAGAAGAAAAAAATGAATTCTAAAAAGTAATGAGAATACGATTACCATAAAGGATTTTGTTATAATTTTCCAGCATCGCAATATAGTAGCCGGAGCGTGTAATTATTGAGTTATGCCATAAGCGGATGAGATAAATTATTTATAGATGGCGCAGTTATGCAATATCCTCTGATATTAATACTACGGGCGAACTATGCTCGTGAGCAAGCCGACTCATTACCAACAATACTCGAAAGGAAAGTATGTAATTACAGGAAGGCAAAACGGATTGTGTTAATATCTGCCTCAGTTTACAGGGCTGGTGAAAGGCCGGCATTTGAAAGCGAGCCAAAGGAATTATTTTACCAAAGGAGTATTATATTAAAGTAAGTAACACGATATTAATTTAATACTTTTAGCCGTGAGGGAGGAGTGATATATCGTTTTTGAGACACGAATAATTAATTACCTCTTGGTCCCAATAAGAAATGCAAACCAGCGAAGTCCCTTAGCATCATTTTTCCAATATTAAACTTTAGGAAATCTAAAGGCGGCTCATGTGATCAAAGGAAGTTTGTTCAAGCAGACGGCAAATGTTCTATGGAATGAAAACTTATGTCCGTTGTAAGTATGTTTGTTAAATTATTTTCAATTAACGTCCGGGCAGTCTAATTCTTTCCCGAACTCTATACGTCCCCAAAAAATTTCTAATAAATCATGAGATGGGGAACAACGACGGAAAAGAAAAATACTGTGGAATAAAGAAAAACATAAACAAGGGTGTGTGAAATGAGTAACCAACATGAACAATGTTCGATTGAGTCTAGAAAAAATAAACCTTAACAAAATTCGATTCTAAAAACAACAAACCTAAACTATATTTGAATCAAGAAACAAGGAATCAAACAATATTCGACTCTATAGACAAGGAACCTAAACGATATTCGACTCTATAAACAAGGAACCAAACAATATTCGACTCTAAAAACAAGAAACCTGAACGATTTTTGACTCTAGAAACAAGGAACCAAAGCGATATTCGACGCTAGAAACAAGGAACCTAAACAATAAAGGACTCTAGAAACAAAGAACCTAAACGATATTCGACTCTAGAAATAAGGAACCCAATTTGACAATAGAAACGCTGGAAAATGGAGACCTAATGAGCCTTCTAGACTAGAAACGATGAGCTTAAACGACGTTGTACACCCATGAACAGAATCAACGTCCTAGTCTAGAACAAGGAACCCAAATGATATTAGACTCTAGAAATAAGGAACATAAACGATATTCGACTCTAGAAACAAGGAACCTAAACGATATTCCATTCTAGAAACAAGGACCCTTAACGATATTGGACTCTAGGAACAAGGAACCTAAACGATATTCAACTCTAGAAGCAAGGAACCTTAAGTATATTTGATCATATTTGACCCAGGAAAATGAGGGGACCTAATAGGCTTTCTAGAATAGAAACGCGGAGGTTAAACGACGTTGTACACCCATGAACTACAGAACCTTGACGATGTTCATACTATGAATGAAGTCAAAAATGAGGAACCCAATCAACATTCTAGTCTAAATCGAAGAATCAAAATGTTATTCAACTCTAGAAATAAGGAAACTAAACGATATTTGACTCTAGAAACGAGGAACCAAAACTAGGTCCGACTCTAATAGCTAGGAAACTAAAATATCTCGAAGTTCATAATGTTTTGAATGAAGCAGAATTTTACTTTTATTGGAAATATTGTATGAAATTAATTTATTAATGGTAACCAGTGCCCAATACTGCAAATAAGCACATTAGTTTTTTAGCAGGTTTTCAATTGAAGGGAAAGAAAGAAAACAGTGAAAATGTTAAGAGCTAATTATACAGTTTCAAAAGCTGTTGGCTTAATCATTTTTTAATTAATGCAAATTATATTTATCCAGCACGTGGGAGGCTCATTTTACTAAAACGTGTTCTAAATAAAATTAATGCATGAAACTTCCAGATTGTTTGAAATGCGCAATCAATAAACCTTTTCCTCATTTTTTGAATATTAAATAACCAAAAGGGTAAAAGCTTTAAAAAGAGCTTTTCATTAAAGAGCGGGACTTGCCCATTTAAAAGGGTTTATCGCTGAGTAATATTACTTTCAATTAGTTAACTACCAATGCACGAACTACAGAGCAAAATTACATTCATTCTTATCACTTTGGTATAAATGCTTTTATTTTTAGAATTGTTTTTATTTTCATAGCTTTATATTCTGTTTAGTACCAATAAGTCAGTATCGGTTATATTAATCTCCAAAATACTCGTAACACGAAGTAAACTGTAGCATAAGTCTAAAGATTGGTACTGTTCTCGGCTTGGAGGAATGCAAAATCCACATTAAATATCTTTTAACATCGATTATAGGGTGGGTTAAGTACACAACTGATTTTATGGTTGAGATAAATAGTTATTTCTCTAATAACACCTTAACAGAATTATTTTTGCTATAAACTGACCAACTTAAAGTTTTTTAAAAATATGAGGTAATTCAGGATTAATTTTATGCTTTCATGTCTGACTTAAGCACACAGCTAATTTCCGACTGGCTAATCACTTTAAGTAGAACAACAATTTGAAAATAAGACTGTAAAACACGAGCAATTTTAAATTTATTAGAATGAAACTGGGAATTTAAATATTTTAAAGGAATATTAATATAATCCTTAGAGTAGCAGTTTTAAGAATATATGGAAACGGACGTTGTGCAAATCATGAATACAATCGTCCCGATACACTTAAGAATACTGAAAATTAATTGTACCTTGATTTATGGTAAACCAAAAAAATTCTCTTTTGGATAACAGAAGATCAACCCTATAAATTCCAAATTCTATTCAGTCATTCCATAGCCAGGTTTTCAAGTGACTGAGTAACAAATGGGCTCGTAGACAGACATGTACTTAAATTTCGATACCATTGGCATTCACATCTTAGACTTAATTAGAATGCGAAAAAAAAAAAAAATCATTTTCGTCTCCTGGATCGATAGACATCTGAGAAATATTTTCGAAAATTGCGTCATGAGTGCGACCTGATCTCCCTTAAGGGAAATCTGCTAAAAGAGTATGTTATCTTATTTTGGTAGGTAGTGCTCTGATGGATGATGTAAACAAATTTAAACGCACCTCAAGACTTCTGTCACGAAGAAGGATGAAACGTCAGAAATAACGAGGCGACATCTCGCCACAGACACACGCATACGAAAAAGTAGAAACCTTTATAAGGCCGATGCAAATCAGATTTCACCAAATATGTCAGAGCCATTAGAGTGAACATAATATACTTTCACTAAAACAGTATCTGTAACATTGTATAACATTTTTCCAGTGGTTGAGCACCATTGGGAGGAAGTGCGCCGAGTAATTCACAAATATGTATTATGAATGAATAATGGGCCCCTCTGGGGCTTATCTATAATCCTACAACGACGGTAAGGATCATTATACAAGGAATTCGTGATAACGCTGGACAGAGGTCTTATCTAGACACTTCATCACACATCTCGGACATTCCTCAAGGACAGATAAACATGGTCGTTGCAGCAAAATCCAAAGATTTTATCGTGTTACGTTCGACGTTATAGATTCAAACTGCTTCAATCCATCTTAAATTTGATACTGAATAATTTGTGAGTTGAATTTCTAAACTGAATTTGGACAAATTAGCATTTATATCAGTAAAGGAACATTCACCTTTACGGAGAAATTTTTAAACCTAAGGGTTGCCCTCTTTAAGAGAATTCTGCGAATAAGACTACCGTTAAAAAATGTACGTTGCATACGTATCATTATGCTTACAGTCCAGAAAAAGAAAATGGAGACTACTTAATCAGATTTTATTACAAATAGAATCTGATTAAGTAGTCTCGTTACGATCAAGGTACGTATAATATATAATTTCTGTTTTGAAGTGAAAACTTCTTTAGGCACGTTGTGCACCCCGTAAGGAAGCATTTGCGGGAGAGGAAAAAAGTATGAAATCGCGACACCGCCTCAACTCAAAGCTAAAGGACCTTCTTTTCTTCATAACTCCTGAACCAAATTAGCTAGAGTTTTCGTTCGCATACCATTTTAAAGAGGACAAAACCAGCATCATTTCGTTCACAGATACTATATATCTACCATTTTTACTTTCATAGATATTTTAATCCGAAGTTTAAATAAATTCGAATATTTAAATAACTTCCGATATTTAAATAAATTCGAATCAAAACTGTTTGTATCCTACTTTAGCTACCATATACCGATCGTATCACTTTTAGAAATTGGTGATGATGGTGCAAGAATTGTTGAAATTATGGATAGAAATTGATTTTTCTGAGTGTACTTAACTTATTTTTGTAAGGCATTTTTTTTTATCACTATTATTTTTGTCATTTCATTTTTTCATGTAAAATAGAACATAACTGTTACTTATTGATAAATAACTAAAAATATTTTTAAAATAAGACTTCGTAAAAAAAATTTCTCAGCAATGCCAAAATTGAGCGATCAAAGCTAAAGGAGTTTTCACTTCTACCGGCAGTCCCCTGACTGTTATTTTTTTTTTTTTTTTTCGGGAACCGATGATAAGATTCGCCTGATTTCCTAGGGTTGTTTGAATATTTTGCTACAGTACAATCACGCGGCATTTTGCAAAAATTTCACTTATAACAATAGAAAATAAAACAATTTACTAAAAGACAACGATTTTTACAACGTAAACAAAGCTGATCTGTGGGAACGAACTACTTCATTCGCCAAAGTTGCAAAAGAAGTTGCGATCTTCGGATGTACCGAATGGCGCCCCTGGTTTTGATAATGCCAATCAGATATGTGAATATTCAGCTGATGTAAAATTTCAAATTAATGAATAATATTGATCTACAGGTATAACCCTATTTATATGTATTTCTTCGATATGGTCTATATTTAGCAATTAAGGTTGTACTCATGACGAGATTTTCAAAAAATGTCCATAGATCCGACCTAGATGACGAAAATGAGTTCCGTTCAAAATTTTGTAAACACACACCTCTCTGTTACCTTTCAAGCAGCCGTATTTTTGCCCTCGTTCTGTGAAGGAGGATTTCGAAATACCTCCGTTATTATACGACGGATCGTAAGTTGTATATAACCAATCTTATTCCAAATTTAATTTCCTATAACTGTTAATAAATAAATATAATTATCATTAATGCTAACCGAGTTTTTGCATTTTTTTTATTTTTAGCACTCAGTTACCCCTACGTTGTTAAATCCTGAACCACTTTGTTCTGAGCATACACATATATGTCTGCTTGCGGTCACAATTTTTGTCTGACCGTTGCCAAACTCGATATTTACAAGTTTTATGTAAAAATGAAGATCAAGTTCGTTCGGACCGGTGGGAGGGAGGTTTAGAGGGAGAGAACTTCGAAAATTTGAAATATCTCCGTTATTATGCGTCGGATCGAAAATTGTATATAATCAATCTTATTGCCAATATAATGTTCTATACATGTTGTTAAATGCGTCTTTTTTTCAATATCTTGATTATTTACCGAGATATTTGCATTTTATAGTTTTCGCCCTTAATGCACCACGCGCCCCCTCCTACTCATGTCATATTAACCATAAGCTGTTATATTTTGAAGCACAAAGACCAAATATTGTTCTCATTGAACTTTTACTTTTTGATATAAATGCAAATACGTGGTAAATCTGCTTAGTTTACGCAGCCCTTGCGTGACGGACGTTTTTAGCGGTAGGACCAGAACCGGGTTCCGGAGGGGACTGAAGTATTGTGATGAGCGATCCGCAAGATGGAATGCTGGCACAGAGCTATGAATGAGAGGGACTACTGGCCTGGATCTTGGAAGGACCACCTGTTAGACAGGGTATGCCTATTGTGAGACGTCACAATACACTCTCTTCCATTATACTCCCACCAACTATAGTCCGAGGGGCTCAGACCAACAAGTTATATTCCAGTTTGAAATAAACATATTCAGAAAGGAAGTATCCGCCCCTCAAGTTTCTCAGAAATCAATCTGTAACCGGCTGTAGCGAATTTAAAACCGGAATAATTGTGGACAGTAGCCAGACACGATTTGAGAAATAATTGAAATATAGAAATGGAAAGGTTTAAACGCTCAAAAGTTACAAAAATAATCAATATTTTTATTTTATAGCGACTTAATCCCATTAACAAGGAAAATATGATAGTAGATTAACAGGGATGTGCTAGCTACCTTATTAATCGTTCTCTTCTTTCTATTCTTGAGATTCTTATAGTTTTTAGGGGCTCAGTTTAGCCATGCGAGTTAAAGAGTTTTCCTTAATCTCACATGGTAAACCTAAAGCAGTGAGTTTGGCTCCCGCAAATAAGAATATTCCTGGGCAAATAAGAATTTATTTAATGATGAACTTAAACTATAATGACGAATCCTTAGACCCACCCTGGGCGAAAAAGGGTAATAATGTCCGTCCCAATCAGCCATAGCACCCAAAACATTCGTCAAGCAAGGGCAGCGTTTTCCCACGTATTTACTTTTATCTCAAAATATAAAAGTTCAATGTGAGCAATATTTGGTGTTTATGCTTCAAATAAAGTGCTTCATAATATAACAACTTACTGACATGAGTAGGAGTGGGGGTTTACTGAAGGTCGAAAACTAAATAATGCAAATATCAGGGTTAATATTCAAGATAGCGAAATAACTTACATAACAACATATATAGAACATTACCTTTTCAATAAGATTGATTCTTTACTATTTTTCGATCCGACGCATAATAACGGAGGTATTAAGGATTTCCGAAATTCTCCCTCTAAACTCCTCAACCAATAGTCCGATTTCAGCCGTTAACGAACTTGATCTTTCTTTTTGCATAAAACGCTTATATTTCGAGTTTGGTAACGATAAAACAATAATACGCTAGAGCGGTAACAGAGAAATATATATAGATATACAATTTTGAACGGACTAAAATTTCGTAATCTCCTAGGTAGGATCGACGGGCATTTGAAGAAATGTTTCGAAAATCGCTTCATGAGTACGATTTCAATAGCTGTAATACCTAAGGGAAATCTGCTAAAAAAAAAAAAGAATGAGATAAGGCATATCAAGCAGTTCAACGAAATAACTAAACGAAAACGAGATTGCATGGGTTACCAACTTCAAATATGGAGGAGCTAGGCGGTTTATACTTCCTGGCGTATAGGAAGGAAAGCTGGCCAAACACCTAAAACGCAAGAAAAACATCAAGTCTCAATTCACTCCAGTTTCATTTTCCATCTGATCAATTAGGTGGGAAAATTGAGGGAAAACGTTCAAAAGTTATTCAATCGTACAAAGGCTGATAATTGAGCGAAGTGGTTTCTACTGGGGAAGCGGCACCCATTGGCAAACTTTCGTCAGTGCAAGAGGGGAAAAAATGTGTTTGTTTGACTGTAACGGGGGGAGCGAGGGGAGAGTTTTTAATATTGAATCAGAGAAAGGGATTGGGGAGTATTCTGCTGTGGAAACAGGGAATATCCCGGTACTGCCAGCCATTGTGGCAACTTTGCCCGCAAAAAAAGGAAACCATTCTGACTCTCATGTCAGAAAAACTATTGGATAAAGTCCTGTTGGATAACTGCTAATGAGTGTGAAATAAAATGGTGATATAAGAAAGGGGAAAAAATCGGTCACGCAGGGGCTGCGTATTCTATGTAAATTTCCAGCCAGTTTTTCTGACCTCTATACAACACAACACTTATTCTGAAGTATGCAAATACACAAAAGTCCGTCACGCAGGAGCTGCGTAAACTAAGCAGATTTTCCATGTGCTGCTATGACACTCGTGATGTCACCTCTCCACATATTCTCTATTTTTACGAAAGAAATAAAAACAACCTTTGAGTTTAAGAGGGGAGGAGACTTACTGAAGGCTGAAACGAAGAAAGTACGAATAAATCGCTAAGTACTTGGGTTTATAAAAAATGCATAGAAAAAAAAAACCTAACAAGAAAAGAAAAAATAGTTTAACAAGATAGATTCTATAACATTTTACGATCCGACAAATAAGAACGGACATATTTTGACTTTTTTAGTCACCCCACTTTCCTGGCCCGATTTCTGCCAATCACAGATATGATCTTTAGTGATGAATAAAACGGTTAAATATCGAGTATGGTAAAGATCAAATTAACATTTTCGAAAGAGGAATGTAAAACCTTACTTCATGACGTCATCGCACAACGAATTTGCACGTATCTTGCAATAATAAAGGTCCCATGGAACCATATTTGGAATTTAAGTTTAGAATAAAGAGGTTAATGTTATATCAGCTTATTGTCATTAGGACATGGGCAGGAGTTGGCTAATGGCTGAAAACTAAAAATTTCAAATATGTCGGTAACATAAATCTTAAGAGAATATGTATATAACAACATTAATAGAAAATTAAATTTACAATAATATTAGTTCCATATACTTTTGTGGGGTATAAAATCGGATAAATTTCGAATTTTTCACCGCCACAACCTCAATAGCTGATTTCCTACAGGGGAAATTTACTAAAATTGACAATCTGCCTAAGAAGGATAAGGAACTGCTCCCCTCAAGAACCCAGAGACTTATAGTACATAATTGTATACTAGAGTCACACAACCGAGGAAACTGCAGAATACATTAAATGTTTCATATTAACTAATTTGACAGTTATGGAGGGCTTGAAATTATAGATGCAGGATGACAATAGAGCGAAATTAATTAAATTGATTGGCGGGGTCAGGTGGTGCAAATCACGCAATGCACATTTGTCAAGGTGCCAACCCCAGCTGTTTTGGATAAAGGTTATAGTAATATTTATTGATTATTATTTGTATATATTTATTAACGTCCACTTTATACTGCTATGACTAATTGGGACGGGTTGTCAACAAGTTACAGTCCACCAGTCAGGTATGGGCAACCTTTGACATGTTGTGGGCCAAACTTTTGTGTGTAAATACGTCCGCGGGCCGCTTTTAAAAGTCGTGCATTTTAAAGTAGTATTCATAATTTTTAACCATAGATATCAGACATGAAATTATACCACAATGCAATTATAATACAATTTATTAAAATAACAAAATGAAGTAAAAAAAAATATAGGTAAAACATTATAATGAAATCGTAAAATTTGTAATTATTACAAACAACGAAAGCTAAATAGTGACACCGAAATCAATGAGACACTTGAGCTTGAATTTGGAAAACTAATCCATGGATGTTTCGATTAAGTCCACTGATTTTCGAAATTTTTCTTCAAATTTCCATCGATGTAGCAGATGATGAAAATGAAATCCGTTCAAAACAGTATATATATACAGTAGCTAAGGTACCCGGCGATGCCCGTCTAATAATGCTATTTTAATAGCAAGACTTCAATGTGTAGAATTACACTTCCCTCCACGACATATTGTTTTCCCGAAATGGCCAATCCTAAAGGGTACCTTTAGGGGGCAAATAGAATGGGGGGGGGGTTAGTTTTGAAGGATAAATGAAAATAAATGAATGTGTTCCTAATCTATCCCTATAGCATTTCTCTTTTAGCAGATTTCCCTCAAGGGAAATCAGCTATTAAGGTTGTACTCATGACGGAATTTTCGAATTTTTTCTTCAAATGTCCATCGATCCTACCTTGGAGATGACGAAAATGAGGTCCGTTCAAAACTGTATATATCTACCTATATATTTGTCTGTTACCGCTCTAGCGGTCGCAATTTTTGTTTGATCGTTACCAAACTCGATATGTAGTCGTTGTATGTAAAAAGAAAGATCAAGTTCGTTAACGGCTGAAATCGGACCAGTGGGAGGGGGGGGTTTAGAGGGGGAGGATTTTCGAAAATTCGAAATATCTCTGTTACTATACGTTGGATCAAAAAATTGTACGGAATAAATCTTATTGTAAATTAAATTTACTATAAATATTGTTATATACATTTATTCTCTATCTTGAATATTAACCGAAATATTTGCATTTTTATTAAATCTGGGCGGCTAACGGACGAGTGACTTTCCCGCCAAAAGCTAGTTCGGCCGTTTCCTTAACTGCTCGGCTCTCGTGAAATTTCTCTATTCTAAACCTTCAGTTGGAAAATCTGCTTAGTTTACGCAGCCCCTGCGTGACGGACTTTTGTTATGTGAGCAATATCGCCACATAGCGAATGCTCCAAAAAAGTAAAATAAATAAATCTAATGATGATCATAATTCAATGTTGTTACTTCTAATTCTTGATAGAGCTTTAGCAGTTCTAGGCTTGAATCCTTTATTCTAACAATAAGTATAACAAAACCTCCGTGTTTGCTTTGAGTTGGTCTGCGACAATTTTCCTCTAATACATTCACGTGCATATAAAAACGTCTACATTTTCTCAACCAACTGATAAAATGGATAGACTTTTCATTTATGGCAGTATGATGGTAAAAGGAAAACCGTTGGTAGCCAGCACTGGGAACGGATACCGCATGCCCGTTACGAGCAGTATAGCTGTTGTGTTCTTCAAGCTGCGCATATGGTTAGAAACCATTAAGCCTTTCTAAAAACCATGGACAATTGTTTAGTAATGGCTCAAGAAAGTCCGATGCCTATTTTTCCACAGGCCCTGTTACACGCTACCCCTTTTTTAACTTCCGCCAAATAACACTTTCTCATTAGATTACCTCAAGATACGCACAAAGAGACAGTGAGAGGGAGAGAAAAAAAAAATGTTATTTATAAAAAGAAGATATTTTCTTTGGGAGTGAAAGCGAGTTATTCATTTTAAGTCTGAGTTTATTATTCATGAATCAGATGAAAATTCATGACTACTCCGAGTGGGAATACATGGGTAATGAGAAGATGCGCCTCCATAGTCATTTTTCGCAACGTCTTCCCACTTGCTAGATAAGACCCCGCATTAGCATTTAGCACAATAACAACTACCGTGTACCTGCCTTTTCGTGGAGCTGAGAAAATGTCCGTCACGCAGGGGCTGCGTCATCTAAGCAGATTTTCCACTCTTGGGAATCACACAGACGCACACTGGAGCGATCCTTCAGAAATGTTGGCCATTGGGGGAAAAAATAAAAGTTTTAATTTGAGATTTTGATTGTATTGTGGGTACTACATAAACCCTTTTCAATTGAGCAGATTGATTTTTAGCTATATTATAGCAATGGTTTTTACATAATGCCTGGTTATAATTGCTATGTTAAAAAAAGCTTTGGCTTATTAAATTCGTCGTGAACTCTTATTTCATTTTATAAATTATTGTTGCTTCCAGTACACATTAAGGGTATTGTAACAAATCAAGAACTGGAACGAAAGGTTTTTAAAATTCCTGTAATTTTTTTTTTTTTTTTTTTTTTTTACATCGAGCTGAAAATAATTTTATTTAATTGAATTCGCAAATCGCTTGTATTTGCTTGAAAAAATACCACTTGGCATGCTTTTAGGAGTATATTGTCTTATTTACAACTCTTGCCTAAACTTGCCTATTCATTAAATATTTTACTTTTAGTGTTAACACTTTCGGTGCGGAAGACGTATTATACCTCCTGCGGACCTTTCCCAACTACGTACGTACTGTGTATCACATTTAAGGCCAACACTTAACAAGGATAGCGATCGCTTAGAAACAATATCTTCGGAAGTAAAAGAACTTCTAATTGAAAAATAAAAAACATTTGAAATTTTAGAAATGTTACGATATTCTTCCAGCTTACAAATTCTCATTATTAAATTAAATACATAGATTAAATTTTTATTCTAGATATATTTTTGTTTACAATTTTAGTATTGCGTTTGTGAACTTCAATTTATTAAAAAAATAAAAATTTATAAAACATATGTTGATATTATGTGTCTACAAATCACAATTCTCTACTTAGCAAGCGATACATAATCTGTATGTACACAATTAAAATTCATCCTACCGTTATATCGCACCTGGCAAAATTGCTGATCAGGTAGTTCAATAGAGTATTCGATGTGCTTTAAAATGACACCAGAATCAATCCGCAAGGACCAGCAGAAACAGTGATATTAATGAATGTCCGGTTTACCCTATCACTCGCTCCAGTGTGAGACGTGGTGATAAGTGACGCTGTCTGCAGCATTGCAATCTCTAATTTCGCCTTCTGATTAATCTCTATAAACAAGACTCGAGGCTTAAGTTGCTTTACTGAAAACGTCAAAAAATCCGTTAACAGACTGCAAAAAAAAAAACACCTTTTACAAAACTTGTAGATTACTTAATCATCAAAATTGGTTCTATAAGGCAGCATATGTTACTGAAATTGAATGTATTCCCGCAAGACGTCAAACATACTTACTGGTCACAGCCAAAGGATTACATTACACCATTAGAAGACTAGACATAGCGTGGACATATAATATGTACATAAAATGATGCTATTGGGAGTGCATACATCATTGACGACAATATTATACTATCACCACTATGTACAAACAATCAAGCAGAAAACCTTGCAATTACTGCACGACATTTCAAGTGACAGAGAGACTAGTCTAACCTACACGGACAGCAAACATAGATCGCATTTGCAGTAAGGGAAATCATAACGAACAGACTGAACAGGTCAGAAGACTGATCACATTATTTAGACAGGAAAATGTAATAGCGGCAATAACATGGATACAAGTACACACGGGAAATGTCACAGCAGACCTACTTGCAAATGCAGCTTCAAGAGACGAATCAATACCTATTGCATACTCTAAACTGACTGAACAGCCATGCGACCAACTCTTATATGACTGTACTTGACGGACCAAGAACAAAACTCGTCAAGCACCATACCTTACCAAATGGAACATGGCGGCATGGATAATTGTAACGGCCCATTTTTATCGTCGCCGAAGACGGGTGATTGAGATATAAGACAGACGGGAGATTCTTGCGCAGGGCTGGCCGCGCGAGAGCCCAAGACCAGCGTCCACCTCGAGCTCGAGTGAGGTTTTTGCTCCCGATAAACACTTAGGCGGATCAGAGTGTAAGAATAGCAGTTATTTCATCGTACAAAAGGTACCAAAGCTATACGTAGTTATTGTGTATACACAATCAGTTAAAAGAAAAGGTCTATTGATTGTATTAATTGTATTTAAAAAGTCACCATGGGAAGTATTGTTCGATCCTTTATTTAGTTATTATTTTTATAGTTAAAGTTAGAGATTGTAATTATAGTTTACTCATTTGTTTGGGGAATACTGGTTTTCGTTGTTACCTGAGGGAACAAACAACGTGGCGCCCTTAATATATTTATTTCTGCCTATTGATATGAGGCTAGTTAAATTTAATTTATAAACCCACACCCTTCTCCACTGAGCTTGGCAGTTTAGTTACCCAGTCTGTGGGGTAACAATATACATGCAAATTCATTTTCTGATGACGTCACTAATTAAGATTTTACGTTCTTGTTTCAGTCAATATTAATGATTATATTTGTCATTAGCAGAAATCGGACTAGAAATAGTGGGAGAATTCAAAAATTCAAAATATTTTCGTTATTATGAGGGAGATCGGAAAATGATATAGATCCAATCTTGTTAAGCTATTATTAGTGGTCTACAAGTGTGGTTCTATGCATTTTTTTGTTGTAACTAAAATACTAATGGAGTGTTTCGTGTTTTCAGCCTCCAACAACCCTTCTCCCTACTCTCTTCTACTCATCAGTATTTTTTTTACATAGATTTTTAAATATATGTGGTGAGAGATCACAAGTGTGTCATGGAAAATCTTCTGAGTAGAAACCCCATTTTTCTATAGTACCAAGAAGAAACTAGCTAGTAAATTTTCCTATAAAAAAAATTAAGAAAACATATCTTAGCGCACTACAACTGAACTATGACTAACAAATTGGTGCATCTTTATCATTTACATAAGAGCATTACTTAAGGATAAAGGTTACGACAACAATTAGGAAAGGTTTGTGGTAAATAAACTTTTTAAGAAAGCAATCAACATAAACTTTATCCTCCAAAACGTAATAAATAAATGAGTTTTGACAAAAGTGAACTAGATTATTGCTCATTAGTAGACATAGAAACTTGGTTTTAATTTTGTTTAATGACATGAATTATGGTAAATATATTTTATTTTCAGTTATTGGCCCAAAACGAGATAAAAAAAAGAAGAGAAAATAACGAAATAAAACGCGTTAGGTGTAAGTGATGTGAGTTGAAGGATAATCGACTCTGAAGATCAAGTAGGTGTGAAATAGGTTTTGGAGGAGCCCACTCTACCACTCTAGGGCACTAAGGCACTGACAGCACTTAGCTCCGATGGATTTAAGGAAGTTAGACCAAGTGGCTTTTTATCGAAACCCGCCTATTCCCTAAGTGATATGTCTAAAGGAAGAACTAAAATACTCTAAGACATAATCAAAATTAACCAATCTACAAAATATACAAAATGAAAGTAAAAAAAAAAAAAGACCAAACATTAACTTTGACATTAAACGCAACAGAAGGGAATACAAAGTGGTTAACAATATAAAAGCTCGGCACTGCGTAAAATAAGCAGATTTCCCTTGAGAGTGGAGAACGTGCGTATAAGAATATAAGCCCACGTAACTCTATAAACTCCCTAAACTTGAGACAAGCATTCAAGGAATCAGTGCTAACCTCACAGAGCATATCGATTGGAGAGAGTGTGTTAAAGTCGTACATTTTGTTCGATGTTTCAAGCTCAAAAGGTATCTATCTAGTAGGGATGGGTATCGATTAATCGTAATAATCGATTAATACTTCAAATAATCGGTGTATTTTTAATCGATGTTTAAGATGCTTCATTAATCTGGTAATCGATGCTTTAATCACGATTACTTAATTTTTTTTCTTCTTTTCTTTTTCTTAAGTGACAGATGAGACTAATTTTTCATATTTTTAAGCTAATTGTTCAACTTTTCCACAATCGATTTTTTTTCAATACTAGCTACATTTCAATCAGTAAAAATTTGTTTTTTGTTGTTATTGAGGATTAACTAACCTCTTTCAATTATCTTTTAACAATTAAATTTAAAAAATATATAAATTACATTTCAAAAATTAAAATTTAAAATTAAAAACCATAATTCGTGGATGATCCACGAAACATGTACCCTGCTGAATAAATATTTTTAATGCAAACAAAGATTTTTAATTAACAATATTTAGATTAAGTTTTTTTAATTTTAATTTTTGAAATGTAATTTATTTTTTTAAATTTTTTAAATGTGCTAGTAAGCTCAAACAAAAAAGATGTGTAAAACCTTCGATTGTCTGGTAACTGCAATTGTTAAAAGATAATTGAAAGAGGTTAGTTAATCCTCAATAACAATATAAACATAACTAGCAATTAACATATATATAAATATTGAAATTTGTTTTTTTTCTTATTTTGTCGATTAATCTATTTTTTTGACGTCGATTAATCGACGTATCGATTAATTAGTGCAAATATTAATCGGTTGCCAATAATCGATGTTTTGTAGTTCGATACCCATCCCCTAGTATCTAGGGGCTGCTAGTAGAAATGTTGCTAAACTTACTTTAGCAGCTTAGGACACTGGTGTAAAATTCCATATAGCCCATCACACACAATATACACTTTCAAATATTAGCAGTCTACGGGAAATTAGCAATTCAACAGGTCGTACTCATGGCACGATTTTCGAAAAATTACCTCAAATATCCATCGATTCTACCCAGGAGATGACGAAAAAGAGATCCGCCAAAACTGTTAACGCTCTAGCGGTCGCAATGTTTGTTTGATCGTTACTAAACTCGACATTTAAACATTTTATGTAAAAATGAAGATCAATTTCGTTAACGGCTAAAATCGGACCAGTTTAGAGGAGAAGACTTTCGAAAATAGAACCAATCTTATTGCAAATGTAATGTTCTATAAATAATGTTATGTACGTTTTAGCAGATTTCCCTTAAGGGAAATCAGCTATTGAGGTTGTACTCATGGCGCGATTTTCGATAAATGTCTTCAAATGTCCATCGATTCTACCCAGGAGATGACGAAAATGAGGTCCGTTCAAAATTATATATATGTCTGTTAACGCTCTAGCGGTCGCAATTTTTGTTTGTTTGTTACCAAACTCGACATTTAAACGTTTTATGCAAAAAAAACAGACCAAGTTCGTTAACGGCTGATATCGGACAAGTGAGAGGGGAGTTTAAAGGGGGGGGTTTTCGAAATATCTCCGTTACCATACGCCGGATCAAAAAATGTATAGAACCAATCTTATTGAAAATTAAATTTACTATAAATATTGTTATATACTTTTATTCCCTATCTTGAATATTAACCGAGATATTTGCATTTTTATGAAGTGGTATAGTTCGAATTAGGTCGACCGTTTCCGTAACTGCTCAGCTCAGGTGGAAGCTTCTTCTAACCTTACCTTCGTTACTTTGTGAGATTTATGGAAATACGTTCTGTTCATCCGCCCCTCCCCTTCTTTAGTTCTTGGACTACTAAAATTTGAGTTATTAAAATATAAATTATTCTTACCATTCTGAAGCCGTTTCAGTTGGGAATTTATTTTAATAAACTAAAAGATTTCTCATTACCGTTTTTATTTAATCATGGTGGAGTATGCAGATTTCTCTATTGTAAAACTTCACATGGGAAATCAGCTTAGTTTACGCAGCCCCTGCGTGACGGACTTTTTTTCACTATGTCGATTAATAACCTAGATATTTATATTTTTTAGTTTTCGGCCATCAGTAAACCGCTACTCCTGCTCAAGTCATATAAACAATAAGCTGTTATATTATGAAGCACTGTATTTGAAGTTCTCATTGAAATTTTACGTTTTGAGATAAATGCAAATACTTGACGCAAGTGGGGAAATCCGCTTAGCTAACGCAGCTCCTGCATTGGCTGGCTTTAAAAGTTCCGAGCTAGTTTTCGCAATGATGGTTATAAATAAGAAAGGTGCAGACAAAGTGATAATGTAAAGGGCAAGATGAAAAGGTAAGGGAACTTTATCAGGTCAATGGCAGAGCGGACAGTAGTTACAAAGGTCGATTATCACAACAGTCACGTAATCTCTTCTTCCTCTTCTTATTCATACTACAACAAATAACCCTCACTCATAGACTGCCCTGATATAAAAGCCCATTTAAACCAGACGCTGTTTAAATTGCTGGCGAGAAAGAAGGGTTATAATGAACGGATGAATTTAAGAGACGAGAGTAATTTCCTACAATCTCCATTTGCATAGATAACTCCTATGGTTAGATAATTAAATACGATTTTTTTGATTATGTTCTTTTATAAATAAAAATCCTTCACCCAGTCGCTACGTTAACTTGTATGTTAATGAATAATAATAAATTTAGAGTAATATATTTAATCTTATTTCAGTTGGATAGAAAACCAATATTAACAAAGTGTTAGGAGCATAATAGAGTTGTAAAATTTAAATTCTTTTACATACACGATCATCCAATTATCTTAAAAAACAGTCAACGTATAAATAAATAAAAGTCATATTTCCCACGTATTTGCTTTTATATGAAAAGTAAAATTTCAATGTGAACAATATTTAGTATTTACGTTCCAAATAAGGGTTTCATTATATAACAGAGTACTGTTTATGTGTCATGAGTAGGAGTGGGGGGTTTAGGAGTGAAGGCTGAAAACTGAATAATGCAAATATCTCAGTTAATATTGAAGTTAGAGAAGAAATGTATATAACAACATTTAAAGGACATTACATTTGCAATAAGATTGATTTTTTTACAAGTTTTCGATCCGACTCATAATAACGGAGATATTCCGAATTTTAAAAATTCTCCCCCTGTAAACCCTTCCCCCCTCGCCCTAGTCCGATTTTAGCAGTTAACGAACGCGATCTTTCTTTTTACATAAACGAATATATATATGAAGTTTGGTAACGATAACACAAAACTTATATAATTTTTATAATAAAACAATAATAACAAAACGATAACAAAATAATAATTGTGACTGCTACAGCGGTAACTGACAAATATATATATATACTAGCCCAAATACCCGGCTTCGCTCGGGAATTCATTTGAGGCTGAATGGTGTGGTATATTTTTGGCAAGGCTTTATTTTGCACAATATTTTGACATTTACCCGTCCCAGTGTTTATTGGGTAACACCCGTCGTTTCTGGGGAATTGTTAATAATCAAATTAATTTTTTGTGTAAGACTTCACTGTTCCTGCATATTGTCATATTTCCCGTTTCCTGTGCATTATGCATAGATTTGAATTATTAAGGAGAAAATATTGATTTGAGTTAATTTTTTCAGGTGAGGTACCTGGTAGTTGATATTGAAAATAAGTGTTGAGCAAATTTCTCTAAATAACAAAATAAACAACTTTTGTTATGTGCATATTTGCCGAAACCCCAATAGGTAATCATTATTATTAATTTCAGGCCTCCCTTATAACCCCCACTCCTGCCCGTCCCTAGAAATGTTAGTATGGCTTATTATAAGGAAGGCATTAGTGCTAATACACATACCAAGTGTTTTATTTAGTTCGGTTGATTCTTTTGTGCCAAATAAAATTGTTGACTCCTGCTATAATTTTTAGCGTATAACGCATTTATACTTCCGTATACGGTAAAAGGGTATATAACAAAAGTTACTCTAAATTACAAAATAAACAACTTTTGTTATGTGCATATTTGCTGAAAAATCAATAGAAAACGAAATATCGCTATTTTTAATTTCAGGCTTCCCTTATAACCCCCACTCCTGCCCGTCCCTAGAAATGTTAGTATGACTTAATATAAGGGACGCGTTAGTACTAATTCACATACCGAGTTTGGTTTAGTTCGGTGGAGTCTTTTGTGCCAAATAAAATTGTGGACTCCCGCTATAGTTTTTAGCGTATAACGCATTTATACTTCCGTATACGACAAAAGTGCATATAACAAAAGTTACTCTAAATTACAAAATAAACAACTTTTGTTGTGTGCATATTTGCTGAAAAAGCAATAGGAAATGAAATATCGCTATTTTTAATTTCAGGCCTTCCTTATAACCCCCACTCCTGTTAGTCTTAGAGAATATTAATATAGCCTAAAGTCTAAGTTGGGCTAGTAGTAATATACATACCAAGTTTCATAAAATTCGGTTCAGTCGTTTATGCGTGAAAAGGTAACAAACAAACAAACAAATAAACAAACAAACAGACACGAAAGAAACAAAATGTAGTTATGGTGTCTATGACATGTGAAACGAAAAGTTATCGTGAAATTTCGCGAAAAAAATCAATGTACAGACAGAGGTTACAATTTTATATATATACTAGCTCAGATACCCGGCTTCGCTCGGGAATTCATTTGAGGCCGAATGGTGATAGTATTTTTTTGGCAAGGCTTTACTTTGCACAATGTTTTGACATTTACCCGTCCCAGTGTTTAGAGTAAATACCCGTCGTTTCTGTGGATTTGTTTATAATACAATTATTTTTTTATGAAAGACTTCACTGTCCTCCATATTGTCATATTTCCCATTTCCTGTGCATTCTGCATAGATTTGAATTAGTAGTTTTTAACGTATAACTCATTTATACTTAGGTATACGACGAAAGTGTATATAACAAAAGTTACTCCAAATAACAAAATAAACAATTTTTGTTATGTGCATAATTGCCGAAACCTCAATAGGAAACGAAATATCACTATTTTGAATTTCAGGCCTCCCTTATAACCCCCACTCCTGCCTGTCCCTAGAAATGTTAGTATGGCTTATTATAAGGAAGGCGTTAGTGCTAATACAAATACCGAGTGTTTTATTTAGTTCGGTTGAGTCTTTTATGCCAAATAAAATTGTTGACTCCCGCTATAATTTTTAGCGTATAACGTCTTTATACTTCGGTATACGACGATAGTGTATATAACCAAAGTTTCTCTAAAAAACAAAATAAACAACTTTTGTTATGTGCACTTTTGCCGAAACCCCAACAGGAAACGAAATATCACTATTTTTAATTTCAGGCCTTCCTTATAACCCCCACTTCTGCCCGTCCCTAGAAATGTTAGTATGGCATATTATAATGAAGGCGTTAGTGCTAATTCACATACCGAGTTTGGTTTAATTCGGTTGAGTCTTTAGTGCCAAATAAAATTGTGGACTCCCGCTTTAGTTGATAGCGTATAACTCATTTATGCTTCTGTATACGGCAAAAGTGCATATAACAAAAGTTACTCTAAATAACAAAATAAACAACTTTTGTAATGTGAATATTTGCTGAAAAAGCAATAGGAAACGAAATATCGCTATTTTTAATTTCAGCCCTCCCTTATAACCCCTACTCCTGTTCGTCTGAGAGAATATTAATATAGCCTAAAGTCTAAGTTGGGCTAGTAGTAATATACATACCAAGTTTCATAAAATTCGGTTCAGCCGTTTATGCGTGAAAAGGTAACAAACAAACAAACAAATAAACAAACAAACAAACAAACAAACAGACACCAAAGAAACAAAATGCAGTTATGGTGTCTATGACATGTGAAACGAAAAGTTATCGTGAAATTTCGCGAAAAAAATCAATGTACAGACAGAGGTTACAATTTTATATATATATATATATATATATAGAAGATATATATATATATATATATATATATATATATATATATACTCCTGAAGCCCTTTTAGCAGAATTCCCTTATGGGAAATCTGCTATTAAGGTTGTAGTCAAGACGTGATTTTCGTAAAAAGAAGGAAAATTCGTAAAAAGGAATTTCGAAAATTCTGAATATCTCCATTATTATACATCGGATCGTAAAATTGTATAGAACCAAGGTGTTATTAACATTTTTTCACTATCTTTATTATTAACCGAGATATTTGCGTTTTTCTAGTTTTTTGCCTTCAATAAACCCCCACTCCTACTCATGCCGTATCAACAACAGGTTGTTATATTATGAAGCACATTATTTGAAGCATAAACACCAAATATTGTTCTCAATGAGCTTTTACTTTTTGATATAAATGCAAAAATATGTAGCACACGTGGGCTACTAAAATCTGCTTAGTTTACGCAGCCAGACTTTTCACATTGTCACGTAGTAAACACAGGCTATATTCGTAGTATATAAACAGATCTGACGTTTGCTGGCCTATTAATTTCGTTGTGGGATATATTTCTTTTGCATTCTAATTCTGTCTAAGATGTGAGGTGGCAAATTTGTTAGTAACGCAGACGGGGTTTTTGATACAATATGAGAGAAATGTTTTCTCTCCTAACAAGCACATGCTGATAACATGATAAAAGCAGATTCGGTTAATGGAAATATGCTACTAAAATACATGAATAATATCTAAATCTAATGAATGCGAAGGTAGAGTGGCCTGCCACCTTTTCTGAGAAGCGTAGCCGCTGAGAACCAGCAGCTGTATTTGTAGTGTTTTGAACCCAGACAATGTGTTCGCATATGCTCCTCTCTTCCCTTCTATTTACTCTTCATCTTCCCATCTAGAATTGTTCATGATGCTCATGCTGCAATTTAACAAAATGTACTCAGCATTCATAACTTACTCAAAAAATGTGCTTGAATTAGGCCTAGGTTTACGATGATGTTGGTGTGATTTAATACTCATTTATGAGTTATATAGAATAGTCGTGGATTTCATAATATCTTTTATTTATTATTGGAATAAATAACCAGCCTTTGAACTCATTAAATACAACTATTAGTCCTACTCTGGCTAGAAAAGAGTGGTAACCGGTCCCAATTAACCATAGTAGCGAAACATGTGCGTTAGTAAATAATAATAATTTGGAATAAGATATTTAATCTTAACTTGGATAGAATTCCATTATAAACAAAATCTAAGGAGTATAGATGATTTCTAAAATTTAAACGCTGTGACACACGATTACCCAATTATCTTAAAAAGTCCGTCACGCAGGGGCTGCTTAAAGTAAGCAGATTTCCCACGATCTGATATAACAGATTTTTTATCTCATTTCACCGCATATAAATGTATAAAGCAGGGCATTAATACTTTAACAATAATGGATATATAACAGTTTTCCTTTCGCCTCACAATAAAGAAGATTGCCTAAAGGGAATCTGCTAAAATAAACCTGTGATGTAAACACCCTAAATAACCCTCCCTCTTTTGGCGATCAAGAGGAAAGGTGCGTAACCATCGAGTTAAGCGAGATACGTACAGACGTCACGCCGAAACTATAGTCAAAATGGATTAAAAGAGAATCAAAACGAGCAATTCCCTTGAAAACTGAAACCCAATACAAAAACGATTTGCCTTAGAAATAATTGTACGTGAGCTGAAGAGAAACGTTTTGTATACTTAACTTATTACATAGAAGTATGCAAGAAAGTCATCTGATGTTCACAAAAGTCGTGTTACGCATTCACATCTTATATTTGTTGTAGACAATTGACATCAACACCACACGTGTAACATAAATTTTAAGCCCCGTTTACAAGACTTCTTATTAGCGAAGAAAAACAAAATTTGGTATCCCATTTGCGTGGAATCTGCTGAGGTTACGCACCACCTAGATTGGTGGATTTTTAGCAAATTTCTATTAAGGGGAAATCCGCTATTGAGGTCGTACTCTTAACACGATTTTCGAAATATTTCTTAAAGTGTCCATTGATTCTACCTAGGAGGTGACGAAAATGAGGTCGGTTCAAAATTGTGTGTGCGTGTATATATATATATATATATATATATATATATATATATATATATATATATGTGTGTTTTGTCGTTACCAAACTCGACATTTGGTCGTTTTATGTAAAAAGGGGGATCAAGTTCGTTAATGACTGAAATCGGACCAGGGGGAGGGAGGGGTTTAGTGAGGAGGAGAATTTTGAAAATTCGAAATATCTCCGTTATCGTAAGTCGGGCCGACAAAAGATATAGTATAAATTTTATTGCACATTAAATGTACTATAAATATTGTTATATATACATTTATTCTATATCTTGATTATTAACCGAGATATTTGCATTTTTTAGTTCTCAGCCTTTAACAAACCCCCACTTCTACTCATAAACAATACTCTGTTATATAATAAAACACATTATTCAAAGCTTATATACCAAATATTGTTTTCAAGAGCCCATTATAATACGAGATACATGCAAATATGTTCTGGTGACGCCCCCTCCCTCTTTTTAAGTTCTTGGACTGCTGAAACTTGATTGATTGAGATAAAAATTATTCTTATTCATTATACATTACAGTACTAGATGTAGTATATAGTTTTGAATAAAACTAGTATTATATATTTACTAGTGTTATGTCATTATTATGTTATATTCTGTAATTGGTTTTCTTTCCGGTGAGCCTAACAGACCTCTCTGTTTAAATTTCAGACGTTTCTCGTCGGGTGGTTTCTTATTATCGTTTGTATTTATTTACAGTCCCGTTTTGCTACCAGTATATATATTTCTTATATATATTTATTGTTAAACTTCACGAGGGAAATCTGCTTAGTTTGCTACTCTATTCAAAATAGCGAATTTGACTTGTAGGCCATCGTCATCAGGAGAAATTTGAACCAGCACTCCTAGACTAGTTAGCGACCAGTCTTTTGGTATTTAGGATTCCTCAGTTAATTTTTTTTATGGGCTTACTAAAAAGGTACGGGAAATGGCGAAGAGTTATGACATACATAAAGTAAATAATAAATATTTCCTCATAACATGAAATACTAAAATAAATGTATGCACATTCCATCAACATTCCGTTTATACCAAATAGGACTCCTTCGACATTAAACTAGATTCTTCTGAGTGACATATATTTTTACCCGCCATAAGATCTCGTTAAATCAGATCCTATTCACGTCTTAATAATCCATAAGGGGATTTATGACGCCATAAATACTATGCTTTCTCATATTTTATGACGAACTTCAATTTTATTACTCTGAAACTTTCACAATCTCGAAAAGGCATGTAGGTCACTAAGCTGACACTAAAACCCATGAATTAGAATTTTAATTCAGTTTCTTTTGAAGCAATTTAAATGATAAAAAAATGGAGAATAGGTTTGTTAAATATTAAATTTACCTTCTATGGAAAATGATGATTTACACATCTACTTAAACATTCCTTCATTTCTGAGTTAAGTAAGTAAAAAAACGACTAAAAGAGCCATTCCTCTCTAAACTATTCAAATTTCCCAGGAAAAGAGTTGGAAAAAAATGATAACATCAGGAAATTATAATTTGTTCTATTCTTAGTAATTACTCTATGAAAAAAAAAATAACAAACGTAATAGTTCAAATGAGTGGGGGGTTTACTAATGACAGGGGAAAAAATACAATCACTCATTAATTTTTGAGAAAATGAATAGACCGACATCTTATTGAAGTAATTTGTCAACAAAAAAGGTTGTGTACATTTTTTGTCTAAGAACGATGATAATTAAGGCACACAAACACATCAAACAGCGGATATCATTTTCGTCTTTTGAGAACATTTTCGAGAAACCTGACGTCATGAGTGAATGATCAATAGTTGACTTTCTTTAACAAAATGATGACGGCTGTCGTAAGGTGTTCGACATTAATGTATTTTCAATTCAGCAGCTGATTCAATTCATTCTGTACCCTTGTTGTTAATGATTGGATTAGCCGCCAACGTGCTAAAAGAAGATAATAAATTATGTTGTGGTAAACCTGTCAAATTAAAAACCCACTAGTTACAGATTTAGTCTATATTATTTCAATTTTTCCCTTTTTACGTCGAAAAATAACTTTTTAAATTATGTGAGTGTGTGTGTGTGTGTGTGTGCGTGTGTCTATATACATCACTTGTTGGTTTTTAATGATACTAGAAGATGATTGGGTATCGACTATAAATTCTCAAACCTTCAGATAGAGGAATTTATTTATATTTAATGCTGGCAGTTTCGGGCACCATTGGGTGTCTTCTTCAAAGCATTTGCAGTATATGAGGAGGGGGCAGCGAAGTGCTTTAGTTTCTTTGACTCTCCTTAATGTGTAGCTTTAAATTACTACTTCTGAAGAAGCGTCATAGAGGACACGATACATGTAGAGTAAAAAAACTTCCGTCACGCAGGGGCATCGTAATCTCGGCAGATTTCCCTCGTGAAGTTTAACACTAGATCAATCTACATAATGGTAACACAATAGCAACGACCATATCATAAGTGAACAAATAGAAATGATTATAAGAAACCTCCAGACACGTGTGCTAACTTCTCACCGGAAAGAAAAACAATTACTGAAATATATCAGAACATAACAAACAAATTTTATTGAAAACTATTTACTATACCTTGGCCAGAATAAGTTTTATCTCAACCAATCAAATTTTAATGTCCTCAGATCTTAAGACGGAGGGGGGGGGCACCAGAACATATTTGCATTTAGCTTCGAATAATGTGGTTTATTGCATAACAGAGTATTGTTTATGTAACATGAACAAAAGTGCGGGCTTGCTGAAGGCTGAAAAATGCAAATATCTCGGCTAATATTCAAAATAGAGAATAAATTTATATAACAATATTTATATTACTTTCAATTTTCATTAAGAGTTTTTCTATACATTTTTTCGATCCGATTTATAGCAACGGATATATGTATTTCGAATTCGAAACATCCCACTTCCAACAAAACCAAATTTGCGAATGCTAGAACGGTACCATATATATATATATATATATATATATATAATTTTGAACGGACTTCATGTTCGTTATCTCCTGGGTAGGAGTGATGGACATTTGAAGAACCTCGATAGGTGATTTCCCCCAAGGGAAATCTGCTAATACGTGAGTGTAATATATTCCATATATTTCCAACTATTGGCCTTCCGCCTTCAGCGAAAATGGGATTGAGGTCACATTTGGACAATAATTATTTTATAGTTGTTATTTAAGATGTCACCAAGCCAGTATAGTATGTAGGATACTGCTTTCCAAAATCGTGCATATATTAAATGAGGTTATGTAGGTTGAATAGCGGTTCTTTATGTGGGACTGTTCTCACAAATTTCACTCGGTTGGTCACGTGGAGACATTAGAGCGTCCTCTAATAGAATCTGCGTGTAGACACTCGAGGAAAGTGAAGCAGAGAAATCGAGACGGGCGTGTAGACACAGACTCTAGAAAAGAGAGATACTAGTGGTGATGCCCGGATCTGAGAGTTGGATACGCCCTTCCAAGAACTTTGCCAGCTGACCCAGAAAGGTCTAGAGCTAGCTGTGTGAAACAGCTAGTCTTTCGTGAAAGCGAAACGTCACGCATGGGCTGCGTCAACTAAGCAGATTTCTCGAGTGAAGTTTTGCAATAGATAAATGTACATACTGGCAACACTTAACACCACCGGAAATATTAAGTGAATAAATACAAATAAGATAATAAGAAACGATTCAGTCAATTTACATTTTAATAAATTCCACAAAAGTAAGCGTCTGAATTGCAAACATACAGGTTAGCCAACCTCTCAGTGCTGAATAGATTGATGGAAATATTCCTGATCGGAAAGAAAAACATGAAGCTATGCAGGTGGAAAATGTATTCCTTTTATAAGTAAATACGTAATTAGTTTAAAATAAATTAACTCTAAGAACATGTTTTGTTATGTTGATGTTTTTAAAAATAAATATTATTTGGATTCATGCAAGAATACTTCTGCGTTATTTCGTTTTATTTTTTTTTTTTAATTTCAAAATCCGTCTCTTCGCCCGTAGACTTGTTTCAACAACAATTTTGATGACTACAACGTTAATGTCGTAGCTCTTTTCAATAAAATATGCTGTTTCTGAAATAAATGTTTGTGCATTTGACGGCTAAAGGATGCTTCAAATCGGAAAATTCACCTATATAAACTCATTTTAGAATTTGATTTTCTACAAGAATCCGCCATAAAAAGTAGTCCATTCCATTGTAAAGTCCAAAGTTATGGTCACTGGAGAAGGTTAGGGAGGTTGAATACAGACTGAAAGGATTCTTCACACACCACGGGAAGTTGGAACCCCCTGTATATGTAGATATATAAAAGTTTGTACAGACCTCATTTTTGTCATCTTCTAAGTATGATCGATGGACATTTGTGGAAATTTCTATAAAAGGGAAGGAGGAAGGGAGTGAGTGGGTGTGTGTGTGTGTGTGAGAGAGAGAGAGAGAGTGAGAGAGAGAGAGAGAGAGAGAGAGAGAGAGAGAGAGAGAGAGAGAGAGAGAGGGAGAGAGAGAGATACTAGTGCTGATGCCCGGATCTGAGACTTGGATACGCCCTTCCAAGAACTTTACCGCCTGACCTAGAAAGGTCTAGACCTAGCTGTGTCTTTTGTGAAAGCGAAACGTCTCTGTCGAAGGATAAAAAGACCGCGCGAGCCTGTGGGCGACACGCTTGATAGCTCCTTATCAGCTGAGGATAGAGCTCCCTGTACCGGACGTCTGATAACGGGCCAGCACCGCTCTTCCGATTCGCTGATCCCCCTTCATTCAGAACAATGACTGAATGGATCAGCGATAAATGTTTTATCAGCTCCTTAATCAGCCGTCTAATCCTTCACCGAATAGATTTTTGCATATTCATCAATGGCAGATGAGAACCCCTCTCTGGTGTCAATGCACAATTGATACTCAGGATCCCAGGGCATTTTCACAGGCTCTAAGCATACTCCACTTTGGGGATCAGGTTAGCCATGTGAATTACAGCCTTGACCATAATATCACATGGTAAACGTAGAGTGGCAAATTCAATTCCCGCCTGGTTAATAGGAATTTACTGAATTACTGAGTAAAATCCTTAGTCCCACCCTGGCTAAAAAAGGGCGCTATCCTGTAGAGAACCCGTCCCAATTAGCCTTAATAAAAAGAGGACGTTAATACATAATTTAATTTAATAAATACTTCACTTCGCCTTTTAGCAGCTATTGAGGTTCTACTAGTGTTGGGATTTTCGAAACATTTCCACAAATGTCCATTGATCCTACAAAGGAGATGAAGAAAATGAAGTCCACTCAAGGTTATATGTATGTATGTGTATATATATATATATAAAAAAGTCCGTCACGCAGGGGCTGCGTAAACTAAGCAGATTTCCCTCGGGAAGTTTAGTAACAGATAAATATACATACTGCTAACACAACAACACCGTGAATAAATACTAACGGAAATAAGAAATGTTTCATCCAATTTCAATAACCTGCTGACAGGAAGCGTTAGGTTAGAAATATAAACAAACTGTAGTCAGTTAGTACTGTAATTAATAATGAGTCAGAATAATTGTTATCTCAATCAATAGAATTGTAGTAGTCCAAAACTTTAAGATGGGGGGGGGGTCACCAGGACATATTTGCATGTATCTCGTATAATAAAGGTCTCTTGAATACAATTTTTGGTATTTAAACTTCCAATAATGTGATTTATTATGTAGCAGAGTATTGTGTTACGTAACATGAGTAGAAGTGGCGGTTTGCTAAAAACTGAAAAATGCAAATATCTCGGTTAATATTCAAGATAGAGAATAAACGTATATAACAATATTTATAGTAACTTTAATTTGCAATAAGATTGGTTATGTACAATATTTCGATCCGATTCATAATAACGGAGATATTTGGAGTTTTCGAAAATCCCCCCTCTAAACCCCCCTCACACTGGTCAGATTTCAGCCATTAACGAACTTGATCTGTCTTTTTACATAAAACGGTTAAATATCAATTTTCGTAACGATTAAACAAAAATTGCGACCGCGAGAGCGGTAACAGACAAATATATAGATATATATATATATATATATATATATATATATATATATACAGTTTTGAACGGACCTCATTTTCGTCATCTACAAGGTAGGATCGATGGACATTTGAAGAAAAATTTCGAAAATTCCGTCATGAGTACAACCTCAATAGCTGATTTCCCTTAAGGGAAATCTGCTAAAATCTTGAGCCGACTTCATCTCCTTGTTAGGATCATAATGGCCATATAATGGTTTTATTTGAAGCTTAAATACCAAATATTGTCTTTATAGGACTTTTACAATGAAAGATACGTGCAAATACACAACTATGATTTTCCGGTTTTGAGTCAAAATTGTATACCATAATCAATAAACGTTTAATTCAACTTAAGATTTAGAGAGGGAGGTTTGTCATTACAAAGTATCTGGGTTTTTGTGAGTCGGATAAAATAATATTATAGATCCAATCATGTTAAGCTATCCAACAATTGTTGTTCAATACATTCTTTCGTAGCTCATGTATTAAGGGAGTGTTGTTTGTGGCTGTGTTTTCAGCATTCAGTGTAGCCCCACTTCTTCTTATCGGATTTTTACATAGAAATATAAAGTATATGGTGAGATGAGACCAATAGTGTGTTATTATTTCACGTGGGAAATCTGCTTAGTTAACGCAGCCCCTGCGTAACGGACTTCTGACTCTACATGTATGGTGCCACTTAAGGAGTAAGGAATCAAGTTTTCAACTTTTCAACACAATTTGGAATGTGTTATCCTATGTATTAATTTTTAGCTACATACTAAGAGGAATCAAGTTTTTATTTCTGAGGATTAGACTGGTAATGTTTTTTTTTTTTTAATTTAAAGGAAAATGGGAAAGAGTAAGAATATAAATACACGTCTGAGTAAGAATATCTGCCAGACTTTTAGCAGATTTCAATTGACTGGAAAATGTTTATTTGATCTATACAATACTCAATATTTAACAGTTTAATTTAACTCTAATGATCATATTCGTTAATGGTTGGAATCGGACTAGGAAGAGGGGTGGAGTCCGAAATTTCAAAATATCTCCTTTACTACGAGTAGGATCGAAACATTTTACAGAACCATTCTTGTTAAGGTAACAATTGTTGTTCGATACATTCTTTCGTAGCTCATATATTAAGGGAGTTATTTGTGCTTGTTTTTCAGCCTTCAGTAAACTCCTAGTTCAACTCATCGGGTTTCTACTCAGAAATATACAATATATGGTGAGATGAGATCAATAGAGTGTTATAACATCACGAGGGGAATCTGCTTAGTTAACGCAGCCCCTGCGTGACGGACGAAGACAACGCATTAACATTCTCGGCCACCTTGATATAGAGAGCCCCTGATAACGGATCAAGGGTGGCAAGAAACGGTAGGCAACTTTTAATTACTTCGCAGCTAAATCGATTAGTTTGATCTGGGAACATTATAAGCATGCGGAACTTCACCTGATTTTCCTGTTTCCACTAAAAAAAATGTTATGCAAATGTATAGGAAATCTCTTAAATAATTGTTTGCTTGGAAAAGGCAATGCTATTGAAACTTGTTGATAAAAATTAATAATAATGAAATATTTGGAGGTGAATTGAGAGAGGTCAATAGATGAAAAAATGGAATATCTTACACTCACTTATTTTTTGCTCTACATGTATCGCGTCTTCTATGACGCCTCTACAGGAGTGCATGACTTTCGACTTTGCCATCGAGGCAGTCACGTCGATACTGACAAAAGGGATACGGAATATACCAGGTCAGCTGATTAAGGTTTTAGAAAAATCAATTTGCAAGATGATTGTCATCAGACAATTTGTGATGATTCAATTTTTGATCAGGCTCATGATCTCATCTCAAGTATTCAGACTGAAAACCAGAAAATACGAATAACTGGCTTAATATTAGAGTTACGAAAATATGCATAGAGAAACAATTGTAGAGCATCAATATTTTAACAAGATTGGTTCTATGACATTTTTCAATCCGACTCATCATATCGCAGATATTTTGAATTTTCGAATCCACCCCTCTATTCCTGGTTCTTTAGCGTTTACTGAAACGGTGAAATATCGAGTGCGGTATAGATCAAATGATCATTATCCAGATAAAAATGAAAAGTCTTAAATGATGACGTTTCGCACGACGAATAAGATATACATATTACACTGCAAACACGGACATATACACTTACCAGTTAAAACAACATTTATAGAGAAATAAATTAATAATAATTTTGGTTCTATACTACCTTTCGATTTGGTGAGTAATAACGAAAATATTTGGAATTTTACAAACTCTCCCCTTCTAAACCCCGGATCGATGGACATTTGAAGAAGTTTTTCCAAAATCTAGTCATGACCTCAATAGTTGATTTCCGTAATGAGTATTCTGCCAAAATGATGTTGAACTAAGAACCTTAGCCTTTACTTCTCATCGCATGTGCTTTTTCGATTAAACCACTGGTAAAAAAACTTATGGATTTAAGCAGAATGGAATCTACAATCAGTATTATTTTGAATGTAACCTCGAGAACTATAATATTAGCAATGGTTGCTCACAGTTGGCGCATTCATTATACATTACTAACACTCTTGCTTTATTGTTCCTCCACGCATATGACGTAAACAATGCCACCTTGAATATTCATCGTTCCTTTCAAGACCGTTAGTGTCCTGACACTGTGAGTCACCATCCGCGAAAAACTGACTATTCTCAAACATAATTCATAGTTAACCCTGTACATCACTCCGTCAAGAAAAGGTTGTCCTAGTACAGCTGCAACAACGCCATTCACGTCTAATGCATAAGTACCTTCGGCGTAATCTCCAACTAGTTACCAGTGTAGCAGACGACTTACTAAAAAACACTTAATTACTGACTTCAAGATATGACATAACATGAACTAACCTCATAATCTGGGCGAATAAATTAAATGAAAAAGTATGGTGTATATCATTTCAACCAAAAACATCTATATAAACTCATATAATTCTTACTCTCTACCTATTTCAGAGAAGCATTTTATGTTGAAATGCTCTCTAATGTGAATAACTAAAAATGTTGTATAAGGAAGGCAATGTCCAACCGCTCAACTAGATAAAACCGCTGTCCGTATCAGCGGTGAGTATTAGCTAAGTGAAGGTGTTCAGCTTGGAGTTCCTTCCGACGAAATTTCCGGGGCAGGTGTACACGGAAGTTCGGAATAAGAAGGAATTGTCGTTCGGTGCATTTTAAGCAGGAAATGCAAGGCAGGGTTTACTTTAATAAGCAAACACTACTGAGGACTTACTAAAAATCTTAGGAGATAAACCAGGAAGATTTGTCGGGCACTTTGTTTGTTTTGGGAAGTCTGCGTAGTAGTGAGCAAGGAATGGTAATGCCAGATGAACTCATGGTAACATGATTCCAAACAACCGTTGACTCCTGAGGGTGCGTTCGGATGACTTTATACTAAATTGTTCAATGGCTGACATGTTTAACAGGGCTGGAGCCAGGCTCAACTCTGGACATAGTTATTACTAACGAGTCGTTACCAAAGGAATAAGCGGTTGGAGTACAGTGATTGTCTGTTTGCTAAGTGAAGGGTGTTCAGTTCCCCCGGATGCAGTTCACCGTGGCAGTTGTACTCAAGAAGTTCCGAACAAGAAGGAATTGGGGTTCGATGCATTTCCTGCTTGAAATGCACCACAGGATTTACTTTAATAGGCAAACACTACTTGAGCATTTGCTTAAAAACATAGTATAAAGGCAGTAATAATATGATGAAATTACAAAATGGCCTGGACATTTTCATGAGAAACAGAAGCATAATAACCATCTACGATTCTGAAAACAATTTGTTTAGTGTCGGTCTCTTGTTTAGGATGTAATCTCATACACATATCTTTATCGTATTTTGAGGTTTACCCAGAAATGAATAAAAAAAAGTAATTTCACAAAAATAATAATGAACCACTACATAGATTGCGACCCACCCACCACTCACGGCTACTAGTTTTCTGTTCTTCTTAGCAGCTATTAAATTAAATAATAGCTAAGCTATTAAATTAAATAAATTAAAATTACGACAAACTTTTTGAAAGTTAACAAAGTCCAACGATCCCCAAATGTCCTACATGAGTTAAATCGATACCAAACTCCATATTTCAAAGTTTTGTATAAAAGAAAAGACTAAGTCCCTTAATAGGCAAAAGGAGAGGATGAATATTGAATTAGTCGGGAGGTGAAGGCAGACTATTTAATAACAGACTACTCTCTTACAAAATATTTATAAGCACATAGCGCTTTCCAGGGTGGGACCAGGGACTTTATTTAATGAGTTTGTCACTAAATAAATTCCTATTTATCCATGACGAGAATCCAACTCCCGACTCTAGGTTTTTACCAAAGGGTAATCTGTAGATAGCCAGAGTAGCAATAAACGGACGTTAGAATATAATAAATAATTGAATTATTATTATCAGAATAAATAAAAAATAGTTAAAGCTATATATATTATACATTTTAATTAATGCAAACATGACTACAAAAATTAATTAAGATACCTTCTCTTTCCACATAATCCCTGTAATGAGACTCATAACGAGAGGAACCTCTTTTAATTTGGAGAGAGTCTTTCATTTAATAACCCTTTTAGCGCGTTGGATAATTAATTACCCTTTGTTAGTTGGTGGTAAAATAACTTTGTGAATTGGGTTTAAATTAATTAATGGCCAAAACAGGATAAAATTGTGGGTTAATGTAAATCATATGTGGGCAACAACCGGCCCGCTGTAAGATTTTATCCGGCCCGCGAGGCATTTTGAAAAACCTAATTAAACCAAAATATTAAACTACTTACTCCAAATGAGGAAGATGAGGAGAGATTTGTACGTTTAGTAGTACTTATAAATGAGAACAGTTCTTTTCAATGATGATAGTTAACAAATCATCATTTGACTAAAGATAATTTGGAAAATTCTTTACGTCTTTGTATCAGCGGAATTAATCCAAACATCGAGACTTTTTAAAATTTGTGATTAGTCCAAAGTCATTTTTCTTTTACTGCCTGGAGAACTTTGGGGGTTTCAGTACTCAGTAGCCATTACTGAAATTCATGGGATGATCTAGAGAATCCCACCTAGTTGTCCTTCATCACGGTTCGATGTAACAATGGTGCTGAAGTCTCACGTTACATAATGTTCCGCACATTGCAGAGCACGAAGGTCACCGTCACTGGGAAGGAATGGAACGTTGGTAGATCTGCGAATGATTTAGATATCAAGATTAGTAGGCGGTTTGACATTAGAAATTCAGAAAGTGGGTAATGAATGCCAGGCACAAGACACTCCAATCGCTGTTTCTAATTTCGATTGAACCTATAAAGGAAAAAGTCCGTCAAGCAGGGGCTGCATAAACTAAGCTGTTTTCCTACGGGAAGGTTTACAACAGATAAATCTGCAAACTGGTAACACTACCGTGAATGTTAAGTGAATAAATACAAACGGTAAGAAGAAATCGTTCAGACAATTTACAAGTTCATAATACCTACAACGGAAAGCGTCTGTATGGTAAACAAACAGGGCAGCCAACATCGCATGGCTGAATAGATAGAACATAGACCGAAAAGAAGAACAATTACTTGTTTATTATTATTTACGTCCACTTCATGCTACTATGGCTAATCGGGACGGGTTACCACCCTTTTCTAGCCAGGATAGGATCAAGGAGTTTATTTAATGATTCCGTCACTAAATAAATGTCTACTGACCAGGGCGGGAATCGAACCCGCCACTCTAAGTCTACCACGCGAGATTAAGACCAACGCCTTAACTCACAAGGCCAAACTGAGCCCCCAAGGAACAATCAATGAAATTCGAATGAGAAACCTCTTAGTCAAGGTATGAGATTTATATTAAACTTAACTCCATTTCGATATTTTGTTTTGCCAGAATGGGATCAATTTGTCATTATTTTTAATAATCCAAAAACGAAAAACATGCAAATTAAACAATCCACATTTCGCACTGTTTCCCATTAATTCTTCTCTTGAAATGTATCAATTTTAATTGTTTAGATGAGCATCAAAATCCTCCACGAATTAAATTTATTGTGAACTGAGCGACATCGCCTAGTTGCGGAGCTCACCAAATAAATAAATAAATTATTGTGCACTGATCATGTAACCAGTATTAAATATTCTTTCTTTTGCAATCACAAACGCCAAAGGCCTTAATAATGTATGCCGAGTCCCATACCACGTTTGTTTGTGCTCCATATCACAGAGCATATATAGATACAGCGCTTGAATGGGAATGACGTTTTCAACAAATATGTCGAAACTCCCGAGTGAGAAATACCACAGACCATATGAGCGAGAGCATGAGTTTGGAAACTCACCATGATTCGGCTAGAACCTTGTGCAGCCTGACACTAGAAAAGATCCACATCACTACGAAGACCTTACTGAACAGGTCTTTTTTGAGGCGAGAACGGTTCATTAGGGTTAGGAACGGGTTAGTGGCTGCCCTGGGACGAAGGCCGATCGCTTAAATCGGCCTCACAAGTCGTTGGAGATTTGCGGCGCAACTCCCGGGACCCGTTAGCCAGCCTCTTTTCCACAGCTTATTGTAAAAGGTTCCAATAAGCCGTGTCCTAACTGAGACCTGCTCGCCCACTTATAACGATAAAGCCGCGATAAAATTCATTAGTTCCTTTTACGCTCGTTCGTCCGATCAGCTCTTTTCCTCCCCTGATTACCTATACAGCGAATTATGTTAGCATGCGGAAAAGCAACACAAGAAATGGGAGGAATGAGAATGTTCCAGGTCGTTAAGTGTAAGCTATAAGGAATAATTACTATGACATACAAACCTTGTTCGAAGGGTTAAGACTGCAACTATATTAGCTGTAGTCTAAGCATAAGAGATAAGTATGAATTATAATGGCATAATCCCTTGTACTGAGGATGCATTTGTAGTTTGCACACACAAAGTGGTAGTTCCATCCTTCTACTAACTACTACTAATGGATTTAGTGAGGAATAATAGTCCTCGAGCAATGTAGGTAGAAATTTGTAAAAATATTAAATCAGTTTTGTATGATCTGAATGCCATTTTTGGCCATGGGATAACAGATCACTAGGTAGCATTTGAGTGGAATTAAAAAATGGGGAAGAATACTGGACTGTTTGTTGGTAACAAAAATTATAATTAATGAAATAATTGCATGAAGAATCATGAAGATGCTGCTTGAAGCGATGTGGAAGGTGTTTTCTCCAGAATTTTCCTTGATTCCTCCATTAATCGGCCGTTGTCTACTCCCTATTGGAGACGTGGACCGGATGTCTCGCCGGTTTGTGTGTTATAGTGAACAAGTTGTTTATATTTGTCATTTGCAGGCGTCTGTGAGAGGCTCCATCACTTGGGAAACCTGCTTAGCTAACGCAAACCCAACATAGAAACTAAAGACCACGGGATTATTTATTACAATTCTTGGAGTGCGAATTTATAATTATAGTAATTCCAACAAAATAACATGATAAGAAAAGCAGTTGTGACAAATTAGGTTCCTGAATTCTGTTTAATTTGAATATTTAAAGGATCATTCAATATTAAAAAAATAAAACACTTTTTGAAACACTATGAAACGGTAATGATACACCAGATTGAGTGAATTTCCAATTATTATTCTGACAGATTTTTTTTTTTTGTTCAAAATGTTCTATCCATGGTCTGATTTGCCAAAATCAGAGTAACCATTCAAGTTCGGTTGCGCCTCATTATGTTTAGTAAAATTGAGTTTGGTAATGACTAAACAATAACAGCGACCGCTAGAGCCGTAACAGACATGAGGTCAACCTCGATAGGAAAATCTGTTACAATCCTAAACCCAGGATGGCTGGTGATGCATGGCAACCTGTAGATAAACCACCCGGAGTAGCCATTGCAGAATAAAGTAGATGTTCTTTATAAATAACAACTTTTGATTCCTCTTAATGGAAGCCTGCTTAAGAGCGACGGAGAAGATGAGAGACGAGTATGTACGATATTTGCCGAGTGTTGCCGATCCCCTGACGGAATGTATTCCGAAGGGAGCGGGCCTCGTTCGGCCTTCGCATTCCTTTTTTGACCTCTGAAAGAATTTAATGCGCTCCTTTTTCCAGGGATTGGGCCAACCACCTATACTTGTTCGGCTACTCACTGTTTTTTTTTTTTATTTTCCGCCAGTGGTTTTTGTATTATTTTCTTTCTAAAAATGGAACTCTTCATAATCCAACTTTAGAACTTGTTTTTCTGGTGCATTCAAGGCGTAGACCGTGATCTTCAATAACAACCAGCCAGCAGAAATATGTTCTTTCCTTACGGACGAATATAGAAATGACATTAGCATAATTTTGAATTTCCAATGCCTCGTGTATTTTTATTAAAGACATTATCATTTTCATTCTTCTGCCTGCAATGTAAGATTATCTGACTGATAATAGGGATTGTTAAAAGTTTAAAAGAAATATATAATTATTAAGGTCTTTTAGGTTTAACCGTAATATTTTATAGAAAACCTTTAGGAGTCTTTATTCCCATAGCCTTGCTAAAATAAGTAACTGGATAATAACGAATCTTAATCAGTCACAGTTAATACCATACATTCAGAAGAACACTGTTGTAACTTTAAAATACTTTTTGTTAAAATAACTGAAAATAGTATACTTAATTTTTATTTGTCAGTCGAATTTTAATTTCTGGTCTGAAGGCTTCAAGTCAGTTTTCATTGCCACTATGTTTTAGTATGGCAAATTCAGAGAGTTAGATATAAAACCAATTCTAAAATGTTTACAATTTGCGCCTTGAGAAGAGGCGCTGACATCTTTGCGCAATAAATAGCTATTGCACCTGCGTCCTTGGCTTTGACACAGTCATGCATGATGAGCAAGCGCACCAGGAAAATACTCACATTCAAATCAAAATAACCATTTAAACGAAATTATTCATTCTATCTTCTTTTAAATAATTGAATAACACAATTTAAATTACGACTTAAAAAAGTGAGAGCAGCCTAATTGGGGAAACATTTCAAATGCTATGTCTTATATTTTATTCAGGAGATATTCTATTACAAAGTCTAATTAAATAGCTATTAGAATACTCCATAAGAACATAATTTCGTCCAATTTTATAGGATTGGCGAAACACTGACACTTGTAAGCCAAAAGCAGATTTGTTACAGAACTTTCTATGAATAATAACAGACTTCTTCAGCAAAAGGTGGTTATAGAGGGAGTACAGTGAGGTTTATTATAAATTAACAACTAAAAGTATAATTGTCGCTTGTATGCGCAAAGGAGTAAAACTTAAAAATATGTCAAATCTGTTAAGCGCCAAAAAACCAGAAAAACTTTTACACATTGGAGGAACAGCTCTAACTCAACCCTTGCAAAGAGGTACCTACATTTACATCTAGTGCTATTTCTGTTCTGTTGTTCACTTAATGGTATAAAACTATAATAACATTAGTCGGTTTTCAAGCATATTTAATTATTAATTTCAGTTTTTCAATTTTTTGGGGTAAATGAATCCTTATAGGAAATAAAAATGTCTACAGCTATCCACCCTAAATTATCAATATATTTATTTCACTATGCAACCTATTTTGACCACCCTCAAACAAAACTTTAACAGAATTACAAGGCGTGTTCCCCTATTTAGGATTCCGTAAAACAATAAATATTATTGCTGCTAATGTTAACAAAGAAAATTCTAATAAGTTTTTCCTTCTATCAAAGAATAACAACCGGAACTAAATTTTCAATTATACAGTAAAACCATAATACACAAAAAGTATTTACCAATGCGATGATAGTAACTAAACCAAAGTAGAAAGTAGCTCATTCAATATTCTTACCTGAAACAAAAAATGAGAATCATTAAAAATCACTTCTGGAAGTATATTACAAAACTTTTGAAAATTGATTGAATTATTGTATTTTAGGATTTATTTAATTAACAATATGTTTTCGGTATGAAAGTAAGAAAGAGATTCGTAGTCAGAAAAAAAAAAAAAAAAAAAAAAAGCAGTCAGGGGACTGCCGGTAGAAGTGAAAACTCCTTTAGCTTTGATCGCTCAATTTTGGCATTGCTGAGAAATTGTTTTTACGAAGTCTTATTTTAAAAATATTTTTAGTTATTTATCAATAAGTAACAGTTATGTTCTATTTTACATGAAAAAATGAAATGACAAAAATAATAGTGATAAAAAAAAATAATGTACCACGAATTGTTTTATTTATCAATATAAAATACTATACATAATTATTTCAGTTATTTTACATAAAATAAAAAAATTACATTTCAGAATTATTACAAATGCTTTACAAAAATAAGTTAAGTACACTCAGAAAAATCAATTTCTATCCATAATTTCAACAACTCTTGCACCATCATCACTGCCAGCATCATCACCAATTTCTAAAACTGATACAATCGGTATATGGTAGCAAAAGTAGGATACAAACAGTTTTGATTCGAATTTATTTAAATATCGGAATCTATTTAAATATCGGAATTTATTTAAATATTCGAATTTATTTAAACTTCGGATTAAAATATCTATGAAAGTAAAAATGGTAGATATATAGTATCTGTGAACGAAATGATGCTGGTTTTGTTCTCTTTAAAATGGTATGCGAACGAAAACTCTAGCTAATTTGGTTCAGGAGTAATGAAGAAAAGAAGCTCCTTTAGCTTTGAGTTGGGTACTAGCGGTGGCGGTGGCGGTGTCGCGATTTCATACTTTTTTCCTCTCCCGCAAATGCTTTCTTACGGGGTGCACAACGTGCCTAAAGAAGTTTTCACTTCAATTGTAAATAAACTATCAAATGATTAGGTAATAAAATACCATATGATTTTATTTCTAAACCTTAGTACTAGCGGTGGAGGTGGCGGTGTCGCGATTTCATACTTTTTTCCTCTCCCGCAAATGCTTTCTTACGGGGTGCACAACGTGCCTAAAGAAGTTTTTACTTCAATAACTATTTTTATTTTAAAATGACACTGTCATTAGCTTTCAAAATTATATGAATGAAAAAAAAAATTTAACAATTAGACAATTTTCCAGTTAGCTATTTACAGTTGTTCTAAACATTTTTTATGAATTGTGATGACACCACTAATTAAGATTTAAAAATTCAAGAATATCTCTGTTAATATGAGTTTTATCGAAAAACGTTATAGAACCAATCTCGCTTAAACTTTTGATGCTCTACAATCATTGTTTTACACATTTTTTTTTTATTACTCAAATATTAAGCGAGTTATTCGTAGTTTGTAATTTTCAGTATACAAAATAAACCACTGATTCCAATCGCCGGATTTTTATTTAGAAAGAGAGAATATATAATGAGATGAAATTATAGCGCTATCATATGGCGAATCTGCTAAGTGTACACAGCCCATGCGTGACGGACTTTATACAACAAAATCCTTTACTTTTTTGTAAAAATAAGTCCGTTAGTATATGATCAGATACAATTTTTTCAATAATCGTGCTAATAGAAGGACTACGATTGCATATTTTCTTATGAGAAATCCACTAAAAAAAAGGAAGTTGACGAAACACGATTATATAATTAAAACATATCGTGCTCGCGAGATTATTTAATAGCTCTCATTAGACAGTATTTCAATTTATGATTTCTAATTATGTACTAAGTATTACATGTATGCACATTCCAAGACCTACAGCCCCACCTTAATTGGACTTTCACTCCAGGCCCCAATAATTGAGTTGTGACAAAAATAAAACATATAAAGGAAAAAGATTTATTTATTCAGGTAAAGGCACCTATATGTTTCAAGCGAGACTAGGCTGTTCCGCATTCCAAGTAATTACCATTTTAAGTAACTGGGAAAATCAATTACCTTTAGTAGAACATATCATTTTAATTATGACGAATACATACTCAGAACTCAGAATAAGAACTCTTTGTTTATTAAAATAACAGCTTTGTTGAGTTGACACATTTGTTAAAGTCCTAACCGGTTAATCTGGAAGGCTTATATATTTAGTGAGCCATCACTGATTGCATTCCAATTTTTCAGGAGGGAATCAAACCCACGACTCAATTACCCTGGTCTTCAAAAGAGTATAGTTACATTACTAGATATCAATTTCGGTCTTTAGGTTTCACGAAATTGTGAGGTATATAAATTTGAACAGATAAACTGCATATTCATTAATTATAATGAAAGTATTGTGGTTTACCCAATTAGCCAGTAATAAATAATAGTAATATAATTCGACAAGGTAGACAGGAAGGTCGCTTATTATCGCTATAATCCTCAAAAACTATTGGAAAAAGATAATGTAAAGATGTATTGTGATAAAGCGATGATAACTGACCATACTGTGCATCATAACAAACCGGATATTCTCATTATTGACAAGATCAATACGACTCCTGATATTATTCACATTGCAGTAACCAACTATGAACATATTTGAAAATCCTATGCCGAAAAATTAATAAAATATAAAGAATTGGCTATTGAGCTCAAAGAAGTATACAAATTGAAATTAGCCATAGTCACGGCTATTATAGTAAGTTCAAATGAACTCGTGCCAAACCACAATAGCAGGCACCAAGCATTTAAAGCTGCCAACAGAAATTATAAAAGAAGCACAGCAAGGGTACGTCTTGATGCTGTAAGAATTGTGAGAAAAATTTTAAATTCCCCTTGACATGTGTCACAATTACAAACTCCATATCGGTTGTATTTCCCCCGATGCGGATTTTATTCCAATTTTACTGAGTAAAACCCTCCACCAATAATAATAAATAATAATATGGTCTATTCATAAAATATTAAGATCGTACATGTGAAATGGGTCTTAATGGGGAAAATTTCAGAGAAATCAGAAATTGACGTTTTCTCTTGACTCCATTGTCTTGATGACAATTTCTACAAATGTCCATCCATGGACCACTCGGTCCATCATCAGTGCCCCGCTCATTATAAGGATGCTACTGGAACCAAGGGTTCCCTGTCACTGATGATGGAGCCTAAGCTCTGAAAGCGCTTTGCCTGGTACATTAAATAACTGTAAGGGAAAGATGCCGTTGTCTTCTTTCCTGAATACCACATTCATTCAACATCCGGCACCTCAAAAATAAATATTGTTTTCAATATTCCTACCACATGCAAGATACATGCAAATACGTTGCGTTGTGTACAGTTATTAATTAACGTCCACTTTGTGCAACTTTGGCTAATCAGGAGGAGTTAACTAAAGGCCACAACCATTTTCTAGCCAGGGTAAACTAAGGATTTCATTTAATGAGTTCGTCACTTAATAAATTCACGTTGCCCAAGCGGGAATTGAACTCGCCACTCAAGACGTGAGATAAAGACCGACGCTCCAGCTCACATGGTTAACCTGAGCCCCCTACTAGATGTTTAAACGTTTCACTGAACACTTAAGATAATTTTCGTTAACGGCTGAAACAGGAACAAAATAGAGGGGAGTGGGGGTTGAAAATTCAAAATATCTCCGTTACTATGAGTCGGTTCGAACCTATATTATAGAACCTATCTTGTTCAATTCTTTATGGTCTTGTTTACGCATCCACTGCGTGGCGGACTGTGTGAACTATTTATTACCTAGGTTGATAATGGAATAATTTCAGATAAGTACCGGATTGGTATTAGTGAGATAAATCAGAGTAAATTACATATGGTAGCTATTATATCACGTAAATTAGGTCCAGAACATAAGCTAACCTATAAGACTCCTTGTTCAAAGAGCGCTACGAGGAAAATGGTCCTGCTGAGAGGCACATTATATGAGGCTCGTGCTATTTAATATTTCTGCCCATGGTGATGATGGTAATCATGGTGGGGACTCACACCGCATTCCTCGGCGAACTGACCCTCTGGTAGCCAAGGCAAACCTCGTATAATCGGGGGCCAGTGAAGGGAGGCTGGGTACCGTTAGATATCTTGTCCCTCCTCTCCTATTAGCCATATTGTAAACATAGTCCGGGAACTGATACTAAATATTGTAGTCCGCTATAATACTTAGCTATGGTTAACCGCGTGAGTTAAGATTTTAGTCCTAATAAGCTTGCCATACCTGGCAACAGGTACGAATCCCATATTGAGAGAGGCAACAGGAATTAATTTAGTGACGAACTCATTAAAATAAAATCCTGAGTTAGACTCAGGCCAGGAAAGGGTGGTAACATCTAGATAACCCGACCCACTAAGCCATAGTAGAACAAAGTGAACGTTAATAAATAACGTTAACAAACTGTACATGGTTACAAACATTAATTTTCTTTTTGAATCGACTTCCTGCTAGGCGCTGCCCCCTCCCTTCCGCCTTCGTTCCCAACAGTTAATCTCTCCTAAATTTTTTTTATCTTCTTAATCAATGAAAATTAATATAACACGTATTTTGAGCTAATCGCCCACATACGGAATACCTTGTCCAGAACTATTTTATTAATTGGGTTGTAAATTAAGCAATATTTCAATTTAATTCTCTCTGTGTTTATTAAATCATGTGTACGTGGTCAATAATGTTTACATATTCTAAAAAAGGATTAGTTAAGGTGCTTTTATGCTTCAAACGAGATTCCTTATTTTTAAGTGGTATGCTTGCTGGAAGATAAAAGCAAAGGCATCGTTTTCCATCACGGTAACGCCCGCCCTCACGTATCTTTGCAGCAATTATTGGAGTTTGGCTGGGATGTGATCCCCCATCCACCCCATACACCAGATCTTGCCCCAAAAGATTTTCACTAATTTCGGACCCTTCGAAACTCTCTTTTACAGGAATCACTTTAATTCGTTCCAGGACTGCAAAACTCACATAAAGGAGTTCATTGCCCAAAAATCTGAGAAGTTCAGGGAGGGCGAAAGTAAATCAATTACATGAAAGGTGGTAACATGTAATAGATCAAAATGGGTCATATGTAATTCAGTAAAAATATTTACAATAACCTGCAATTTTTATTGAAATCACCAGTAAAAAGCTACGAACTTATTTTACAACCTGTTAACGGCCGCTTTGTGCTACTACGGCTTATTGGGACGGATTACCCTAAAGGTTACCACCCTTTTCTGGCTAAAATGAGACTAAGGATTTTATTTCATGAGTTCGTCACTTATACTAATAAACTCCTGTTCATGACTATACTTTTTCATAATTTTATCATTGAAAAAGGCCATTACAATTTCTATTGATAAAGCACCTATTATTCATTAACATCGGGAGACATTGACTGCTGAACAAAGTAATTAAAATTGAAAGTTTCCTATCATACTTACTAGTTTATTTGGAGGGAAATCAGTTATTGAGGCTGTACTCATGACGCGAATTTTGACAAACCTTTTTTTTTTTTTTTTTTTTTTTTTTTTTTTTTTTTTTTTTTTTAACGTGAATAGATATATACATTATTTTGTTTTGCATTTTTCAAAACTATAAAATGCCACGGAGATATAATATATCAATTTTAAATGTAGTGCAGCAAAACATTTTTTACATGAATTAACATTAAGCACAAGGAAGTTATGAGGTGTCCACATGGGATTTTTAGTTTCATATAACACGTTTGAGTATCGAATGAGACTACAATTTAAAAATAAATAGGGGCTACTAGAGTGGAATACATGTATGGACAGATATTTCGTATGGAAAATGTCGTCAAGGTAGAATCAATAGACATTCGGGGCATGAATATAACCAATAATTCAATTTCTTGCAGGGAATTCGGTTAAATTGTCGAGTGTGGTTCGGGATAATGAAAAAAAAAAAAAAAAAGGATTTACACAAGGGAATTCCAAATCAATTTCCTTGAGGTCCACCGCCAACTTTCCATGAGTCTGTTTCCAGCTATGGGGACACCGATACTTGTAATTGAATACTTAGAGAGTATATTTGGCAACTGCAGACTGCGCGACACTATTGCCTCAGAGCGGTGTTAGTACCACAGTTGATTGGAGTTTACATAAGAGTTCGTTCACCCACAAAACACTGCTGGCAATTAAACCACCATAGCCAGAAGGCAAAAACGGGTGAAAGTCTCTCTTGCAGGGCGGCAAACTGCCTCCATGATTGCTCGCAAATATTTCCACTGCTCTCTGTGGCAATACACCGCAGGAATTGCAATCTCTTTGGATTGCAGAGCCATCGCATAGCTACGGGACAACCTTAAGAATGCAACTAGTCAAAGATGAGGGAGAAACCACGTCCCATTATGGATGGTTTTCTCTGAGTCTTGTGCGAGGTTAATCAAAAAAAGCCCGTCACGCAGGGGCTGCGTTAACTAAGCTGATTCCCCACAGGGAAGTTCCCAGGTTCCATATAAATTAAAATACGCCAGAAGAGCTCAAAGCTTTACCAACAGCAATCTAATAGTTTTATTCAGTCTCTTACCAAATAAATTAAGTCACACTCAATATAAATTTATATTATGAACACACATAATGAATAATTGAATATTAAACTTCGCATCTAAGGATTACCTCTTGACTATTATAAGTCCATCACGCAGGGGCTGCGTAAACTAAGCAGATTTTCCACGTGAAGTTTTAAAATAGAGAAATTTCACGAGAGCCGAGCACTTAAGGAAACGGCCGAACTATCTTTTGGCGGGAAAGTCACTCGTCCGTTAGCCGCCCAGATTTAATAAAAATGCAAATATCTCGGTTAATAGTCAAGATAGAGAATAAATGTATATAACAATATTTATAGCACATTTAATTTGCAATAAGATTGATTCTGTACAATTTTTCGATCCGACGTATAGCAACTGGGTCCGATTTCAGCTGTTAACGAACTTGATCTTTCTTTTTACATAAAACGACTAAATATCGCGGTTGGTAACGATCAAACAAAAATTGCGACCGCTAGAGCAGTAACAGACAAATATATATACAGTTTTGAACGGACCTTATTTTCGTCATCTCCTGGGTAGGACATTTGAGAATTAATGAGAAGAAACTATTCAAGAATCGCTTCATGAGTACGACCTCAATAGCTCATTTCCCCTAAGGGAAATCTGCTAAAATGGACAGTATAATTTGAAATAAAAGATCTCCAATGAAATAAAAAGTCCGTCACGCAGGGGCTGCGTAAACTAAGCAGATTTCCCACGTGAAGTTTTACAATAGAGAAATCTGCCTAATAACAACTGTAGTAGTAAGAAACCTCTAAACCTAAAACATTATTTAGGACTTAATAACCCAGTAGTTTCTAGCCCCAAAAAACATTTAACCTAACCTCTAAACCTATTCACGGGGGACGAATAGTTATGGAAACGTCCACCAGAGCTCTCGGCGGAAAGTCCGAACAAAGCCTACTGGTTACCACAAGATGAATACAAATGCAAATATCTCGGTTAATATTCAAGATAGAGAAAAGATGTATATAACAATATTTATAGTTTAATTTAATTTGTAATAAGATTGATTCTGTACAATTATTCGGTCCGACCTATAGTAACGGAGATATTTCGAATTTTCGAAAATCCTCCCCTCTAAACCCTCCAACTGGTCCGATTTCAGCCGTTAACGAACTTGATCTTTCTTTTTACATAAAACGACTAAATATCGAGTTTGGTAACGATCAAACAAAAATTCTAAAAATTCTAGAGCGGTAACAGACAAATATATATATATATATATATATATATATATACTAGCTCCGATACCCGGCTTCTCCCGGGAATTGATTTGAGGCCGAATGGTGATGGAATTTTTTTGGCAAGGCTTTACTTTGCACAATATTTTGACATTTACCCGTCCCAGTGTTTAGGGTTAATACCCTTTGTTGGCATTTGTTAATAATAAAAATAATTTTTTATGTAAGTCTTTACTGTCCTCCAAATTGTTGACTCCCGCCATAATTTTTAGAGAACAACGCCTTTATACTTCCGTATACGGCAAAAGTGTATATAACAAAAGTTACTGTAAATAACAAAATAAACAACTTTTGTTATGGGAATATTTGCTGAATAAGCAATAGGAAACGAAATATCGCTATTTTTAATTTCAGGCCTCCTATATAACCCCCACTCCTGCCCGTCCCTAGAAAAGTTAGTATGGCTTATTATAAGGAAGGCGTTAGTACTAATTCACATACTGAGTTTGATTTAGTTCGGTTGAATCTTTTGTGCCTAATAAATTGTTGACTCCCGCCATAGTTTTTAGCGTATAACTCATTTATACTTCCGTATACGGCAAAAGTGCATATAACAAAAGTTACTCTAAATAACAAAATAAACAACTTTTGTTATGTGCATATTTGCCGAAAATGCAATAGGAAACGAAATACCACTATTATTAATTTCAGGCCTCCCTTATAACCCCCACTCCTGTTTGTCTTAGAGAATATTAATATAGCCTAAAGTCTAAGTTGGGCTAGTAGTAATATACATACCCAGTTTCATAAAATTCGGTTCAGCCGTTTATGCGTGAAAAGGTAACAAACAAACAAACAAATAAACAGACACCAAAGAAACAAAATGCAGTTATGGTGTCTATGACATGTGAAACGAAATGTTATCGTGAAATTTCGCGAAAAAAATCAATGTACAGACAGAGGTTACAATTTTATATATATATATATATATATATATATATATATATATATATATATATATATATACTAGCTAAGGTACCCGGCTTCGCCCGGGAAGTCATTTGAGCCGGAATGATGATGGTATTATTTCGGCAAGACTTTACTTTGCACAATATTTTGACATTTCCCCGTTTCAGTGTTTAGGGTTAGTACCCGTGGTTGGTTTGGAATAGAAAATGAAATATCGTGAATTTTTATTTCAGGCCTCCCTTATAACCCCCACTCCCGTTATAACATAAACATTTTAATATAGGTTATTACCATGTAAGAATTAATGCTAATTTATATATTCTGAGTTTTGTTGGAATCGGTTCAACCGTTGGTGTCCAATAAAATAGTTGACTCCCGCTTTACCTTTTAGTGTATATCTCGTTTATAATTCACTATACGAAAAAAAGGTATATAACAAAAGTTACTCTAAATAACAAAATAAACAAAATTTGTTATCTGCATATTTTCCGAAAAACCAATAGGAAAGGAAATATCCCTATTTTTAATTTCAAGCCTTCCTTACAACCCCTACTTCTGCCCGTTCCTAGAAATGTTGGTATGGCTTATGATAATGAAGACGTTAGTGCTAATACAAATACCGAGTTTTAATCAGTTCGGTTGAGTCTCTTGTGTGCCAAATAAAATTGTTGACTCCGGTAACCATTTTTAGCGCATAACGCATTTATACGTCGTTATACGGCGAAAGTGTGTATGACAAAAATTGATCTAAATAACAAAATAAACAGCTTTTGATATGTGCATATTTGCCGAAAACCAATAGGAAACGAAATATCCCTATTTTTAATTTCAGGCCTTCCTTACAACCCCTACTTCTGCCCGTTCCTAGAAATGTTGGTATGGCTTATGATAATGAAGGCGTTAGTGCTAATACAAATACCGAGTTTTAGTCAGTTCGGTTGAGTCTCTTGTGTGCCAAATAAAATTGTTGACTCCGGCAACCATTTTTAGCGTATAACGCATTTATACGTCGGTATACGGTGAAAGTGTATATGACAAAAATTGATCTAAATAACAAAATAAACAGCTTTTGATATGTGCATTTTTGCCGAAAACCCCATAGGAAACAAAATATCACCATTTTTAATTTCAGGCCTCCCTCATAACCCCCACTTCTGCCCGTCCCTAGAAATGTTGGTATGGCTTATTATAATGAAGGCGCTAGTGCTAATACACATACCGAGTTTTATTTAGTTCGGTTGAGTCTTTTGTGCCAAATAAAATTGTTCACTTCCGCTATAGGTTTTAGTCTATATCTCGTTTATAAATCACTATACGAAAAACGTGTATATAACAAAAGTTACTCTAAATAACAAAATAAACAACATTTGTTATGTGCATATTTGCCGAAAAACCAATAGGAAACGAAATATCCCTATTTTTAATTTCAGGCCTACCTTATAACCCCCACTCCTGTTCGTCTCAGAGAATATTAGTATAGCCTAAAGTCTAAGTTGGGCTAGTAGTAATATAAATACCAAGTTTCATAAAATTCGGTTCAGCCGTTTATGCGTGAAAAGGTAACAAACAAACAAACAAACAAACATACACGAAAGAAACAAAATGCAGTTATGGTGTCTATGACATGTGAAACGAAAAGTTATCGTGAAATTTCGCGAAAAAAATCAATGTACAGACAGAGGTTACAATTTTATATATATATATAGATAGATAGAAAGTCCGTCACGCAGGGGCTGCGTAAACTAAGCAGATTTCCCACGTGAAGTTTTACAATAGAGAAATCTGCCTAATAACAACTGTTGTAAGAAACCTCTAAACCTATTCACGAGGGACGAATAGTAACGAAAACGGCCGCCAGAGCTCACGGCGGAAAGTCCGAACATAGACTACTGCCGAGCACACGCAGAATACAAATGCAAATATCTCAGTTAATATTCAAGATACAGAATAAATGTATAGAACAATATTTATAGTAAATTTAATTTGCAATAAGATTGATTCTGTAATCTTTTTCGATCCGACGTATAGTAACGGAGATATTTCGAGTTATAAGGGAGGCCTGAAATTAAAAATAGCGATATTTCGTTTCCTATTGGTTTTTCGGCAAATATGAATATAACAAAAGTTGTTTATTTTGTTATTTAGAGTAACTTTTGTTATATGCACTTTTGTCGTATACCGAAGTTTTAATGCGTTATACGCTAAAAATTATAGCGGGAGTCAACAATATTATTTGCCAAAAAAGACTCAACCGAACTAAATAAAACTCGGTATGTGTATTAGCAGTGAGGCCTTCATTATAATAAGCCATACCAACATTTCTATGGACGGACAGGAGTGGGGGTTATAAGGGAAGCCTGAAATTAAAAATAGTGATATTTCGTTTCCTATTGATTTTTTCGCAAATATAAACATAACAAAAGTTGTTTATTTTGTTATTTGGAGTAACGTTTGTTATATACACTTTTGTCGTATAACTAAGTATAAATGAGTTATACGCTAAAACCTATAGCGGGAGTCCACAATTTTATTTGGCACAAAAGACTCAACCGAACTAAACCAAACTCGGTATTTGAATTAGCTCTAACGCCTTCCTTATAATAAGCCATACTATTTCTAGGGACGGGCAGGAGTGGGAGTTGTAAGGGAGGCCTGAAATTAAAATAGTGATTTCCTATTGGGGTTTCGGCAAATATGCAAATAACAAAAGTTATTTAATTTGTTATTTAGAGAAATTTTCTCAACACTTCTTTTCAATATGAACTACCAGGTACCTCAAATGAAAAAAATTATTCAAATGTATGTCAATATTTTGTCATTAATAATTCAAATCTATGCATAATGCACAGGAAACGGGAAATATGACAATATGCAGAACAGTGAAGTCTTGCATAAAAAAATAATTTTATTATTAACAAATCCACATAAACGACGGGTGTTAACCCTAAACACTGGGACGGGTAAATGTCATAATATTGTGCAAAGTAAAGCCTTGCCAAAAATATACCACCAACATTCAGCCCCAAATGAATTCCCGAGCGAAGCCGGGTAATCTCAGCTAGTATATATATATATATATATCTACTAGCTCAGATACCCGGCTTCGCTCGGGAATTCATTTGAGGCTGAATGGTGATGGTATATTTTTGGCAAGGCTTTACTTTGCACAATATTTTGACATTTACCCGTTCCAGTGTTTAGGGTTAATACCCGTTGTTGGCATTTGTTAATAATAAAATTATTTTTTTATGTAAGACTTCACTGTACTGCATATTGTCATATTTCCCGCTTCCTGTGCATTATGCATAGATTTGAATTATTAAGGAGAAAATATTGACATACATTTGGCAGAATTTTTTCAGGTCAGGTACCTGGTAGTTCATATCGAAAAGAAGTGATGATCAAATTTCTCTAAATAACAAAATAAACAACTTTTGTTATGTGCATATTTGCCGAAAATGCAATTGGAAACGAAATATCACTATTATTAATTTCAGGCCTTCCTTATAACCCCCACTCCTGCCCGTCCCTAGAAATGTTAGTATAGCTTATTATAATGAAGGCGTTAGTAGTAATTCACATGCTGAGTTTGGTTTAATTCGGTTGAGTCTTTAGTGCCAAATAAAATTGTGGACTCCCGCTTTAGTTTATAGCGGATAACTCATTTATGCTTCCGTATACGGCAAAAGTGCATATTACAAAAGTTACTCTAAATAACAAAATAAACAACTTTTGTTATGTGCATATTTGCCGAAAATGCAATAGGAAACGAAATATCACTATTATTAATTTCAGGCCTTCCTTATAACCCCCACTCCTGCCCGTCCCTAGAAATGTTAGTATAGCTTATTATAATGAAGGCGTTAGTAGTAATTCACATGCTGAGTTTGGTTTAATTCGGTTGAGTCTTTAGAGCCAAATAAAATTGTGGACTCCCGCTTTAGTTTATAGCGGATAACTCATTTATGCTTCCGTATACGGCAAAAGTGCATATTACAAAAGTTACTCTAAATAACAAAATAAACAACTTTTGTTATATGCATATGTGCTGAAAAAGCAATAGGAAACGAAATATCGCTATTTTTAATTTCAGGCCTCCCTTATAACCCCCACTCCTGCCCGTCCCTAGAAATGTTAGTATGGCTTATTATAAGGAAATTGTTAGTATTAATTCACATAGCGAGTTTGGTTTAGTTCGGTTGAGTCTTTTGTGCCAAATAAAATTGTGGACGCCCGCTATAGTTTTTAGCGTATAACTCATTTATACTTCCGTATACGGAAAAAACGCATATAACAAAAGTTACTCTAAATAACAAAATAAACAACTTTTGATATGTGCATATTTGCCGAAAAACCAATAGGAAACGAAATATCGCTATTTTTAATTTCAGGTCTCGCTTATAACCCCCACTCCTGTTCGTCTTAGAGAATATTAATATAGCCTAAAGTCTAAGTTGGGCTAATAGTAATATACATACCAAGTTTCATAAAATTCGGTTCAGCCGTTTATGCGTGAAAAGGTAACAAACAAACAAACAAACAAACAAACATACACGAAAGAAACAAAATGCAGTTATGGTGTCTATGACATGTGAAACGAAAAGTTATCGTGAAATTTCGCGAAAAAAATCAATGTACAGACAGAGGTTACAATTTTATATATATATATATATATATATATATATATATATATATATATATATATAGTTTTCAACGGACCTCATTTTCGTCATCTCCTGGGTAGGATTGATGGACATTTGAAGAAAAATTTCGAAAATTCCGTCATGAGTACAACCTCAATAGCTGATTTCCCTTAAGGGAAATCTGCTAAAAGATATGCGCAAATATTTTCTGTATGAAAATTCAAAACATTTCCGTTAATTTGAGCAAAATCGAAGAAAGTTGTAAAATTAATCTTATTGAATTACTGATGCCCTAAAATTGTTGTTATATGCACTTTTCGTTACTCAAATATTAAGAGAGTTATTCGTACTTCCTAAATTCAGTTTTCAGTAAACTTCCACTTCTACAAATCGGATTGTTATAAATTGGAATTAGAAAATTTATAGATGCTGCTACAATGGAAATTCATCATTAAACAAGAGAGAGCATAAATGTACAAAATAAAATAAATATTCAAAAACTACAAAATTAAATGCTAGAGAGTTAGAAATAAAGAATATATGGTGAGACGAGATCAGTAGAGTCATACCAGTGGGAAATCTGTTTGTTTACACAGCTCCTGATGTTTCTAATACTGAGGAAGAGAAAATCAACTATTTGATCAGTGTTCCATCAAAATAACTATTATCATCTGAGCCTATGAGATATGAATCTCCGAACAAACCCTCAACGATGGACCATAATTCATAAACTAGGGGTAGGTGGGAATTTTTCCCGATGTAGGAGGGTGGTAGAAGCAGTTCATAAAATAACCTATAAATTAATAAAGGGCTGAAGCAATGTTCATCGACAGCTGATATATAGATGGAAGGGTAGCTAGGGGATGGAGCTAATGGGGGTGAGTTTCCAGACATCCATCAGGGGAGTAGTGACGTCACGACACACCCCTAATACTGGGCCGGGGTGTGGGTGAGGTGCCATGAGTCATACTCTAACAATGACCCTGTTCCAATCTATACTCAAAGGACCGGTATCAAATATATAGTTCTCCTTCAGCACAGGCATTTTAAGAGAGAGTGGCACTTTACTTATTGCAAAAGGTTTAGCTGCTTTTTCGTTACAGTAATTAGTAAAATACATGCATTTAAATAAAAAGAATAAGAGAAGTATTCATACAAAACAAGAAAAATAAAATATAACCACATAATTTTGCACACAATATCGCATGTTTAACTCACTAACTGGATAGGGTCAAATTTCCTTAAAATCTCACTAAATTTTATTAAACACTCAGTCTGACATGTTTTGCAATTCTCCAAGACCACTCCAGGAACCTAACCTTAAAATAAAAAGTCCGTCACGCAGGGGCTGCGTAAACTAAGCAGATTTTCTATGTGAAGTTTAGCAATAGAGAAATCTGCATACTGGTAACACAACACCACCATAAGTAAATAAAAACGGTAATGAGAAATCTTTCAGTTAATTTTAATAAACTCCCAACTGAAACGGCTTCTGAATTGTAAGAATAATTTATATTTTAATAACTCAAATTTTAGTAATCCAAGAACTAAAGAAGGGGGGGGGGCGGATGAACAGCACGCATTTGCATAAATCTCACAAAGCAAAGAAGGTTAGGTAAGGTTACAAACTACAGGTTAGGTTAGAAGCTTCCGCCAGAGCCAACTTACGAAAACGGCCGAACTACCCCAACAACACCCGACCACAGACCATAAAAATGCAAATATCTCGGTTAATATTCAAGATAGAGAATAAGTGTATATAACAATATTTATAGTAAATTTAATTTGCAATAAGATTGATTCTGTACAATTTTTCGATCCGACGTATAGTAACGGAGATATGTCTAATTTTTGAAAACCCTCCCCTCTCACTGGTCTGATTTCAGCCGTTAACGAATTTAGTCTTTCGTTTTACATAAAACGACTAAATATCGAATTTGGTAACGATCAAACAAAATTGCGACCGCTAGAGCGGTAACAGACACATATATATATATATATATATATATATATATATATATATATATATATATATATATATATATATATATATATATACAGTTTTGAACGGACCTCATTTTCGTCATCTACTAGGTAGGATCAATGGACATTTGAAGAAAAATTTCGAAAATTCCGTCATGAGTACAACCTCAATAGCTGTTTTCCCTTAAGGGAAATCTGCTAAGAGTAAAGTCAACACATGGCCTAGGGGGCATTCTTTCTCAAGGGCACTCCCACATAAATAAATTGTTAATAAATAAGTTAATAAATTGTTAAGACATAGAAGTTTACAAATTAAAAAAAAATTGAACTAATGATGTATTACAGTACTAATGATACATTAATTGCGCTTATGAATCGATTTCCTAAATACATTCATCATATGTCTACTATTTCGAATATAAAATGAATGAAGTATATTAATGCTCTAGAAATGCAAAACATTGTCTAATGGTCTAAAGCTCCAGTTCCAGTAATTTTTATGAAGTTAGGAAAAAGAATTTTTTTAATATTAAATTTTATTTTTCAATTCTTAACCTGGGAAATCGAATAAGGTGACGGGTAAAGATCAGGTTAATGTTAAATCTTAAGGATCTTGTATTTAATACGATGAAGAAAAAATGCTTTATGCCAAATCTCTGTGAACTAATTCCTGCCTACAAAGTTTGCATTATACATTTTAACATTAACAAAAGTAACTGATTGCATTCAACTCATACTAACAAGAGTTCCATAGTAATTTAATATATCAAGTATTTGATATTTTTACTGAAATATTTCATTAATAATATGATACCACGCGTCGTATAAATTACGGTTTTTACTAAAGGACGTAAGCGCAATCGGTGGTGTTATGGGACTGCATTACTCCTTAACATATGTGAATTATTTCCCTGACGTCAGTATACATAAGTATGTGAACGTGAACAGGCGTTAAAAAGTATGTGCCGTACTCGTGGTGTTACACCAGACTTGTACAAAGGACAACTACACAGATTTTACAAAAGCTGGAATGATCCAATCTGTGTAAGTGGCTAGGGCTACTAGGAAACTAATTCTAGTTTACCGCCATACATACCCCATCCTACGACTTGAATATCCACTCCTAGAGACCAGCAACTAACTACATTAAGTGCATTTCCTGGAAATCCATAAACATTTCCCGATATTAAGTCCATTCTGTTTAGTTTAATGAAGAAATACAATTTTAAATAGTTTAATTATGAAGACATTATTGTAGGATTCTCTTTTAAACAAGGAAATAATGGATATCCCCCCTATATAAATGAATCTTATTTATAACCTGAGTTACGGGTGCATCAATTCATCACATCCTAAATTAACGACGAGAGCAGGATGTCCTAGGTCTTAGCAAGCACCCTCCACCTTCAGTAGACGCAAGGGTTCCTGTACATCTGCATGCTGGCACATTGCTAGCAAGATATTGTCGAGACAGAGCCGAAGGCAAGAGAATTATTCCGGGCAACAACAGCAGGCTATCATAAAAGAACCAGTTGTTAGGGTTGTGTGCATGAAGAGATTTTAGAATTTGTCTTCACAAATGTATATCGATTCTCCTTAGGAAATGACGAAAATGAGGTCGTTCGAATATATATATATATATATATATATATATATATATATATATATATATATATATATATATAAACACACACACACATATATATGACTGGTACATTAGCTGGTATATACTATATCTAATATATAAAATTTCCATGTCACAATGTTAGTTACCGTACTCCTCCGAAACGGCTTTACCGATTTTTACCAAATTTTATATGCGTATTCAGTAGGTCTGAGAATCGGCTACTATCTATTTTCCATACCCCTAATTGATAAGGGTTGTTCACCCTACACATTTTTTTTTTTAATTTTTGGACGAAATGTTTTGTTTTTATTTTTTTATAATGTGGCATTAAAAAATACATACAACCCTAAATTTTTACTTTTTTATCACCAACCCCTATTTTTTTATAGCCATTTTATTAATTTAAACATTATCATCCCGCTCGATAACTGATCAATTATAGTGTTTTAACTGTACTTCGATTAAAATTTCAATTTGCAATGACAATCAACAAATCCCAAGGCCAAACGATGTCTATTTGTGGCTCAGATTTGAGTACACCATGTTTTTCACACGGGCAATTGTACGTAGCATGCTCTCGAGTGGGTAAACCATCCAGTTTGTTTGTGCTCGCTAAAGATGGGCTAACAAAAAATATTGTTTACGCTATAGCATTAAATGATTGATGTTGTTTGTTAGTGTTACTATCGTAATTAATATGTGATATGTAATTTTAAGAAATAAACTAAAATAACTTAAAAATAATAATGTTTGGCGTTTGTTATTTTTATATTCGCTTATCGTTCATAGCGCTCCATGACTATCTCATGCAGACCCGTATATCACATACACACTTATAATAAGTAAGTTACTTTTTGTCTACACTAGAATTTATCTAGAAACTAGAAATAATTTATATAGCCAAACAACGTTTGCCGGGTTATCTAGTATGAATATATAATATATACTTCCTAAGGTACCCGGGCCCGGCTTTGCCGTCCTAAGAGACTAAACGATGACATTTTTCGGAAGACATCACTACACAAAATATGTTTTCCATTACGTCTACACATACAAAGAATCGTATGTGACAGGTTTTTGATTACTTTTAGCATCTCGTTAATAAAACTTCAAATCATGCCGACATTTCAAGAAGCATTATTTTTTTTTCAAAGACGCCAACGTAGTACATATATTGCAATATCGGCTACGTTTAATGATGCACAAGCTAGTCTAATTCATTAAAATAATTAAAAACGTTTATAAATATAAAAAAAAATCTTATATATGCATAAGCCTTTTCAAAAAAAAAATCACTCATCATAAATAGATAGATATATTTGTTTGTCAACGTCCCAGAAGAACATTTTTTGATCAATAAGAAACTTGTTATTTTAAAATTGTAAATAAAGCTAACGAACAAATTCTTTAATCGCAGAAATAGGACCAGGTGGATTTAAAATGTAAAAAATTGGAAATATCGCTGTTATTATTAGTCTGACTGATAATTGTTTTATAAATATACAAATTAATTAAAATTTTAACAAATTTTAAATGTTGTTTTCTACGCAGTTTTCAGTTACTAGAATATTGACTGGTAATTCTATTTGAGTGCGACCAAAAGAAACTAAAGACTACACAAATATAATACGCTGAACCTTGAACTTTTCAATAAAATAAGAAAAAGTTAACCCTTAACCTTTAGAGGATGTAACTAATCTGGGATGAACTTTTTGTTTCAGGGCAGTAGAGGAAAAATGGGGAAAAAATAGACAGAGGGATGGAAAATGGCACGACGAAACATTTTACTTAACGAACCGACGTAAAAATACAATTGCATAGTGCTTATGGATTGAATTATATTTTTACAATGTGCATATGTATTAAGGAACCTCCAATCAAACAGGGCCACAATACAAGCTGGTGAAAAGACGGGGGAAAATGAATTCAATTTATTCGTCCTATAATGAAAACTCTTACCTCACTCTTCTTTCATTCCTGCTCGCAGGAATCAATACTAGGTGAATGGGCTTTTCAAAGAAAATGTGACGGGGGAGGATAAAAGGGGGATTGCAATTCATGGTTATGTTATATGTGCCCCCTTTGGTTTAATACAAAACGTTTCGGAATATTTTATTGAAAGGATTATGTTTTATTACGAGAATCGCGAATGGATGTATACTAGAATGAGATGAAGGATGATAGTCGTAGAGAACAGTCGGACAAATAGAAATTAAAAAAAGTCCGTCACGCAGGGGCTGCGTAAACTAAGCAGATTTCCCACGTGAAGTTATACAATAGAGAAATTTCACGAGAGCCGAACAGTTAAGGAAACAGCCGAACTAGCTTTTGGCGGGAAAGTCACTCGTCCGTTAGCCGCCAAGATTTAATAAAAATGCAAATATCTCGGTTAATATTCAAAATAGAGAATAAACGCGTACAACAATATTTATAGTAAATTTAATTTGCAAAAAGATTGATTCTGTACAATTTTTCGATCCGACGAATAGTAACGGAGATATTTCGAATTTTCGAAAATCCTCCCCTCTAAACCCCCCCCCCTCCCACTGGTCCGATTTCAGCCGTTAACGAACTTGATCTTCCTTTTTACATAAAACGACTAAATATCGAGTTTGGTAACGATCAAACAAAAATTGCGACCGCTAGAGCGGTAACAGACAAATATATATATACGGACCTCATTTTTGCTAAAAGCGCCAAAAATGATATAAATTGTCTGAAAATAGACTTAAAGCTTCAATACAGAATTCAAAAAAGTCCGTAGCATAGGAGCTGGATAAACTAAGCGAATTTCCCACGTGCTGTCATGAAACACTACTGATCTCATCTCACCATATATTTTAATTTCTAAGTCTATGGGTTACTGAAGATTGAAAACAAGAACTTAAGAATAACTCTCTTAATATTTCAGTAACAATTATGATAGAATGTTTGGTAAGACTGATTCTATCACATTTTTCGATATGACAAAATATTGGAAATATTATGAATTTTCCAATCCACCCCTCTTTAAAATCGCGTCATGTGTACGACCTCAATAGGTCATTTCCCTTAAGGGAAATTCTTTAAAAAGTTGGAAGTAAATTTGATTAAAGGTTATTCAGAACACTGTTATGTGGCTCGTCACAATTTATTTTTAAAAAAGGATTAGCGCTTTCAGGAATTAACATTCCCATCCTCAGAGCTACAAACAATAAATCACAATAGATAAGGAGTCTAAAACTATTTTTTTTTTAAATGTACATGATTGGTCATGCATATAACCATATGTATTGTGATTTACAATAGAAAACAAGTACTTCTTGTCCTAGTATAAATCTAGGACAAGAAGTACTTGTTTTTTGAATGATATTTATTAACGTCCAATATATACTAATGCGGCTTTATCATCATGATAGAAGATTGGAGCGATTTCAGACTCGCTCCAAGTTCTGTCATCATATCCTGAATTTCCTACAGCAAGAGTTTTAACTGGTCTAGTCATTATAGTTCATCTTGATGGCAGAGTTCTACTATTCGCTACTCGAGAAACCACTTTCGTGCTTATCTACCCGCTAGCTTAGTTACCTCCTCTAGAACGACTCACGCATTTACTCTGGCAAGTTTAAAAGTTGATTCAAGAAAGGAATCTCCATTCCCTTGAGGCTTTGCTCGTCGCTGAAGCAGGAGAAGGTAGGAGAATATTTTTATTGAGCATTTTTCTAATGCGCTCAGTTTTTTTTTAAAAGATAGACATTAGAAGCCAGAAGCTAAATGAAATCATATATATTTTAGATATGCTTCCCGTTAGTACCAGTCTGACTAGAAAAGGGTGGTAATCCGTAGATAACCCAACCCAATAACATGCCTTAGTAGGACAAAGTTGACGTAAATAAATAACAATCATTAAAACGAGCCGTGTTTATTTGATTGTACGGTGATCATTTTAAGCTGAAATGTGAATGTTCCTAAGAATTTGTCGATATCTTGGTGGGAGCGAGCCTACTTATAACATAATACCTATTATAATAATAATACCTATGTATACTCTATAAGTGTGCGCACTGAAGTGTATATATTAAAACTAGTCAGACGTATTGATTTAAAATGTTAATCTTCTCGTCTGGTAGAGGAAATTCCAAATCATCAATTTGTGTTATTCATTTTGTAGGTATTAGTGTGATTTCGAAAGTCGAATATAATTGGGGCGGCTATTCTAGAAGTACTCAGGCAACTTTTTTCAGCCAGGTGTGACGTTTTTAAGGTAGCATATTTCCCTAAAGGGAAATCAGCTGTTGAAGTTGTACTCATGACGCGATTTTCCAATATTATCTTCAAATGACCATCGATCCCACCCACGACAAGACTAAAATGAGGTACGTTCAAAACTGTATATATAACGCCTCTTAACGCACTACGGTCAAAATTATTATTTGACTGTTTCCTGCTTATTTTAACCTTAAGTAAGACTAAAGATTGAGTTAATTAATGGCTGAAATCAGCCTTGGAGGAGGAGGGGGTTTAAAAGAAGGAATACTTGAAAATTCGAAATACCTCGGTTACTATGAGCAGATTCGAAAAATCGTCAATGACCAATTTTATAAGAATTAAAACTTCTACAACTACCGTTCTATACATGTTTTTTTTATTATTTTTATAGCGGGGTATTTTCGGAGTAATGTTCATTTTAGCAGATTTCCCTTAAGGGAAATCAGCTATTGAGGTTGTACTCATAACGCGATTTTCGAAATTTTTCTTCAAATGTCCATCGATCCTACCCAGGAGATGACGAAAATGAGGTCCGTTCAAAACTGTATATATATATATATATATATATATATATATATATATATATATATATATATATATTTGTCTGTTATCGCTCTAGCGGTCGGAATTATTGTTTAATCGTTACCAAACTCGATATTTAGTCGTTTTATGTAAAAAGAAAGATCAAGTTCGTTAACGGCTGAAATCGGACCAGGGAGAGGGGGGGGTTTAAAGGGGAGGTTTTTGAAAATTCAAAATATCTTCGTTACCATACGTCGGATCAAAAAATTGTATAGAACGAATCTTATTGCAAATTAAATTTACTATAAATATTGTTCTATACATATATGAGCTATCCTGAATACTAACCGAGATATTTGCATTTATTATGTGTGTGGTCGGCAAAAGTCTGCTGTGTTCGGAACTTTCTGCCTAAAGCTAGTTCGTCCCTCGTGAATTGGTTTAGAGACTTGTTACTACTACTGTTATTAGTAGGCAGATTTCTCTATTGTAAAACTTCGCTAGGGAAATCTGCTTAGTTTACGCAGCTCCTGCGTGACGGACTTTTTTTTATGACTCATTGTTCATTTCTATTCATCCAATTTTCACTCTAAATGCATCAGTTGACAAACTGCCCATGCCATCCAAAAAAAAAGCTAAACTTGTCTGCGAAGGCTTATTACTTCGGGAGAAATAGAAAATGTCCAGTAAGTGGGAAGGAGTCTGCTTAGAGTACGTACCACTTTTGTAGCCTAGGATCTAGGATTAGTGATATTATTTAGGGAGTTGATCGCTAAATACAGTCCATTATCCGAAGCGAACCCACGACTCAACGTTATCCATGCGACCACATATGACCAAGCCTGAAGGAATGTTCCCATGTTTGCTACTGCCTGGACCTGAGCCACCTTGGTCATTAATAAATTTTACCCGCCCTTATTATGTTTCCCGGGTAAAATCTCTGCCTGACCTCAGAGAAGGGATGAGTCAGACCAAATTCCGATCTGATCGTTAGAATGATATCATCGCCAACGATTGGGGGAATACCGATTAGCTTATCTGCCCTATATATGTCTAGTATTTCCAATGCTGCAACTCCCATTTCCTGTCAGACTGCCTTTATCGACGTCAGCCTCTCCTACATTAATTAACACTTTTCTCGTTAGCCGAATGACCTATTTGTACCACCGGTTTCCCGTCAAATCAAAGTGAATAATTGATTCAGGAAGAAGGGAAAACAAATTAAAGGAGTATTCGTGGCTAGCACCCAACCCTTGTCAAACGAGTTGAATTACAAAGTTTGTTTAGTGTTTTGAGAAGGGTTAAAATGATTATGGAACATCAACATTTCCACTTTAATGGCGGTTCGGGCAAACTTTTTGTTCAAAAGTCAACCGACCATTGTTTGTTATTATAGAACCATCAGTCCAACAAAATATGAGGAGTATGCCTTCGTCGGTCAGTGAGAATTCCGAATTCTGCACATTAAAGTCCGTCACGCAGGTGCAGCGTAGACTAAGCAGATTTCTCGCATGTTGGTAAGACACACTAGTGATCTTCAGATCACTGAATATTCTGACTCAAATCAAGAAAATACGAACTACGCGAACAATAATTGAAGGGTTTGCTGCAAAAAGGATGTAGCTCCATCCCATAGCTGTTGGGAATTATAAACACTTTCTTGTGCTAAAAAAAACCTCTTTTATTTGGCACAAAAATGATATAGCTTCAATCGTTATGATGTTCGTATTTTCGTTATAATGATGTCATTTTCGTATTTTATGTTATTCGTTATAATGATGTTATTTTCTGTTTGTAAAACCAATAATTTTGCTGTACTTTATTTTCAGTTTTCTTTGAATAAAAAACACATTCTATTTATTTTCACACCTTTTTTCAAGACATAATATATTCTTCCATTCCTCATATTCCATACTTTTGGGCAAAAAAGAGGTAGCTCCAAGGATAATCCACGTACCACCAACATTTGGATGATATTTTTTGAATGAAAATACTGTTCTAATATGTAAACACCATAATTGAAAGTAAGCAACAACAATATTTTTACATAACTTAAAATTTGAATTTTTTAAACATTTTTTTTTGGTTTCCCAAAAACTGGAAAAATTGGAGCTACCTCCTTTTTGCAGCAAACCCTTCAATTACGACTGGAAGAGCGGTAACAAACGTGTGTGTGTGTGTGTATCTCTCTCTCTCTCTATATATATATATATATATATATATATATATATATAGTTTCGAACGGGCATCATTTTCGTCATCCTCCTAGATAGAATCGATGGACATTTGATGAAAAATTTCGAAAATCGCGTCATGAGTACGACCTCAATAGCTGATTTCCCTTCAAGGGAAAACTGCTAAAAGAGAAAGTTAGTAACTGATAATCTCAGGACATTTTCGCTGTAGCTCTAAGAAATTGACATATTAAGTCACTGTTTGACATATCAAGCGACAATAGGCGTTTCACGGGAAATTATTGGTAAGTAGGTCATAAACATTGCTTTCAACAATTCGTAATAATTCGAAATGTTTAATTTAATAAACCCTAAAAGAAATGTTTAATGGGCCTCGCGTTAGCTATGACAATTAAGGCGTTGGTATTGATCTCGTGGTAAACCTGGCCAATAGGAATGTTTTAGTGACGAACTCAATAAATAAACTCCTTTGCCCCACCCTGGCTAGAAAATGGTGGTAACCTGTATACTACCCGTTCCAATTAGCCATAGTAACATAACGTGGTTGCAAATAAACAACATTTATAAAATTCTTACGTTTTTGGCACATAAAGGCATTAAAAATGACAACAATATACAACAAACAAGCGAATAGGCAATGCTAATATTACATGGCTTTCATTCTAAATCACACGTGGGCAACCACCGGCCCGCACTAAGGTTTGATCCGGCCCGCGAGACATTTTGAAAAACCCAATTAAACAAAAATATTCCACTACTTACTCCAAATGAGGAAGATGAGGAGAGATTTTTGCGTTTAGCAGTGCTTATAAATGCGAACAGCTCTTTTCATTGATGAAAGTTAATAAATCAAAACATCGTACAAGGCTGACTGAAGATAATTTGGAAAATTCTTTTCGTTTTGGTACCGGGGGAATTAATCCAAACATCGATGGATTAGTTTCCCAAATTCAAGCTCATTGATTTCGGTGTCGCTATTTAACTTTCGTTGTTTGTAATAATTCCAAATTTTAGGATTTAATTATTATGTTGTACCTATTTTTTTTCATTTCATTTTCTTATTTTAATAAATTTTATTAAAATTACATTGTCGTTGTAATTTCATGTCAGATATCTATCGTTAAAAATTATGAACACTACTTTAAAATGCACTACTTTTAAAAGCGGCCCGCGAACGTATTTGCACACTAAAGTTTGGTCAAAAACATGTCAAAGGTTGCCCTTTACCTGCTCAAATCAATGCAGTTGGAATTTTATAGGCATTATTACTTTTTAGCAGATTTCCCTTAAGGGAAATCAGCTATTGAGGTCGTACTCATGACGCGATTTTCGAAAAATTTCTTCAAATGTCCATCGATCCTACCCAGGAGATGACGAAAATGAGGTCCGTTCAAAACTATATATATATATCTATATATATATATATATATATATATATATATATATATATATATATATATTTGTCTGTTAACACTCTAGCGGTCGCAATTTTTGTTTAATCGTCACCAAACTCGGTATTTAATCGTTTCTTGTAAAAAGGAAGATCAAGTTCGTTAACGGCTGAAATCGGACCAGTGGGAGGGGGGGTTTAGAGGGAGGATTTTCAAATATTCGAAATATCTCCGTTATTATGCATCGGATCGTAAAATTGTATAGAACCAATCTTATTGAAAATTAAATTTACTATAAATAATGTTATATACATTTATTCTGTATCTTGAATATTAACCGAGATATTTGCATTTGTATTCTGCGTGTGGTAGCCAGTAGGCTATGTTCGAACTTTCCACCTAGAGCTCTGGTGGCCATTTCCATAACTATTCGTCCCTCGTGAATAGGTTTAGAGGTTAGGTTAACTGTTTTTTGGGGCTAGAAACTACTGGGTTATTACGCCCTAAATAATGTTTTAGGTTTAGAGGTTTCTTACTACTACAGTTGTTATTAGGCAGATTTCTCTATTGTAAAACTTCACGTGGGAAATCTGCTTAGTTTACGCAGCCCCTGCGTGACCGACTTTTAATAGCTTTTTTGTTGTGGAAAGCCACCGGTATTTGAATCCGTGCGGGAAACTGGGAAAGTTGAGAATAAAGTAATGGTTATTTGAGAGGCATCAGAGAAAAGGCCATCATCACAGAGGAAGCGCCTGGGGAAATTTCAGAATATTTAAGTCTAAGTTTTCATTTTTTTTTTTTTAGTCTAGCCCTCCCTCTCTTTGGACGGAAAATGAAAAGTTTCAGTCAGAAAATATACTTTTGCACTTTTCTCGAGCAGATAAAACATTTAACTAGACGATTTAAACTTTCTTTTTCTCAATCTCAATATTTAATAAATAAATAAAGTAAATAAACGACATAGAAAAAGGCGTTGTTATTATGACATGTTCTTTGAAACTCGTTCTGTATACATTTAATTATTTAGATACTCGGCGTATAAATTTAAACTAGTTTTAATATCTTCTGGCTAATGTTCGTATGAAAACTCGGCTTGTCCGAAATAATTGGATTCCATGCATTTAAATAACAAAATATATCATAGATACTATCAGGTATGATTAATTATAAATGGGTTACCGGCGATATAAATATTTATATCAAAACGTCAGGAATAAATATAAATACATGGGATAAATTATCTGTTTTACAAGATTTGGATTTTAAATTGAAAGGCTTATCTAGCCATAAATTGTAATAGCGTGAATAATTATTCAGTATTATGCCTGTTTAAAGTGGCACCGCGCTCAAACCAAGAACAGTTTGGCTTCATCCAGGATGTTCGATTCAAACAATAACTATAGCATGCGTTTTAGCAGATTTCCCTTAAGGGAAATCAGCTATTGAGGTTGTACTCATGATGCAATTTCGACATTTTTCTTCAAATGTCCATCGATCCTACCTAGTAGATGACGAAAATTGAGGTCAGTTCAAAACTGTATCTATCTATCTATAATCATAAATAAATATATATATATATATATATATATATATATATATATATATATTTGTCTGTTAGCGCTCTAGCGGTCGCAATTTTTGTTTGATCGTTACCAAAATCGATATTTAGTCGTTTTATGTAAAAAGAAAGATCAAGTTCGTTAATGGATGATATCGGACTAGTGGGAGGGGGGGGGGGTTTAGAGGGGAGGATTTTCTAAAATTTGAAATATTTCCGTTACTATACGTCGGATCGAAAAAGTGTATAGAATCAATCTTATTGATAATTTAATTTACTATAAATATTGTTATATACATTTATTCTCTATCTTGTATATTAACCGAGATATTTGCAATTTTATGAAATCGGGGCAGATAATGGATGAGAGTGAGTTTCCCGCCAAAAGCTAGGTCGGCCGTTTGCTTAACTCTTCGGCTCTCGTGAAATTTCTCTATTGTAAAACCACACGTGGGAAATCTGCTTAGTTTACGCAGCCCCTGCGTGACGGACTTTTTAGTTAAAGAGTTGACCTTAATCTCACATGCTAAACCTAGAGTGGCGAGTTCGATTCCCGCCTGGGCGAAGGAATTTATTTAGTGACCGAATTTACTAAATAAATACCTTAGTCCCACCCTGGCTAGAGAAGGGTGGTAACCTGTAGATAACCCGTCTCAATTAACCTTAGATGCAAAATGTGGACGTTAAATAATAATTTAATTGTTGATTTGAAGTTATGGTTATTAAAATTTGTTAATTTGCATTTTTATAGAATGTTGTCATAGACTCTAATACTATATATTATCTAATAACATAAATTATGTATTTTATCAATTTTGTATTATATATTTAAAACAGTACATTCATGAAATTGTGTATGGATTTCCATTTCACAAAACAATATCATCCTTCACAGACATTTTTACGAAATTTCTTTGCGAATTTCTTTCGCCTTATTTTATGTTCATTTATGACATTTTTTAAATTAATTTTTAATAATAATACATTTTGAATATTCAATACTAAAATAGTTAAGATTTGAAAACTTGAAGTTGGATATTTGTTTCCTATAAGCATGATTGCAAGAATTTAAGAAAAATGTGCATATTCCTTATGATAAAGATATCTTTTATATTTAAACATAGTTCATTTTCATTAAGAAAAATCTGCCAAAACAAGGCATTTAATATTACAAATTCTTGACTGCAATTTTGTCTATAAAGTGCAGTTTCTGGCAGAAAAAAATCAACAAAAAACTAAAATTTGTTGAACGTTTAATTCAAGTCATAGGACGCCTCTCAAGAACACATATTTTTTAGAGTTCTGAATTAATAATTCGAATTTCTCTTTAACAATAATTCATTTTTATTATTTGTCGCCGCTTGTCTGACTACGTTTCCAGTGGCATCGATTATTCTTCCCATTCGATTATGATTAAGACCAGCTTAACTTAAGCCTCACTTCTTAAGTTTTTTTTAATCTTACCTTAGTTCCCGTATCATGAGACCATCCATGTCCATGCGATGCGAGTTGTCCCTCTTGATGGTAACATGAAAGGTTAGGGCCAATAAAGGAATCAAGAAGATGATACAAGAGTTCAGTTTATGGCTTCCTATGAGATTGGTTAATAGCGTTAAACGCATTATTCCTCAAAACCTAGTCGGTTTTATTTTTAATCTAATATTGACAACTAATTAATCTATTTTTTGGGGATTTGGGCGTAAAAATAGATATTTTCCAAGCAATTAACTGAGTGCTTATACTGTGAAGGGCTGAGATTAGAATGAAAACACAAGGGCTTCTAGAATACAACAAAATAACGGATGAGTTCTACTAAAGCATTCATTAATCTTCTGAAATTGTATTGTTAGTCTAAAGAAGCTTGGTCCAACAATAAATAATTTCTTTCGTTCTTCAAGTAAGATGAAAAAGCATTAGTTTGGGCACAAACCCAAGACAAGAACAGTGATAAATGTCCTCAGGAAAAAAGAAATGATACATTAGTTTAGTGATTTATTTATGTACCTACTTAAGCTTAATTATTTTCACAAAATACAAAAAAGGGCTTGTGGTTGTGGAATTAATCATTCAAATAGGCATACATTTCCACCAACTCTACAACTGATTTAGTAACAGAAACACATACTATGAATTTAAACAGTGCGTGAACTAAGTATATTTCGCAAGTCCTAGATACGCTGCTGATCCCACAGCGTCTACTTCCGTTTTAGTCGATTTCTCTCAAGGGAAATCAGCTATTAAGGTCGTAACTCTTGAAGCGACTTTCAAAATTTTTCCTCAAATGCCCATCGATCCTACCAAGAAGATGACGAAAATGAGAAATGAGGTCCGTTGAAAAATTGTAAATATATGTTACCGCTCTAGCGGTCGCAATTATTGTTTTATCGTTGCGAAACTCGATATTTACTCGTTTTATGTAAAAAGAAAAATCAAGACCGTTAATGGCTGAAATCGGACAACGGGAGGGGGGGGGGTTAGGGGGAAGAATTTTGAATATTCGAAATATTTCTGTTACTATACGTCGGATCGGAAAATTGAATAGAACCAATCTTATTGAAATTAAAATGACCTCCCCCCCACGTTTTAAATTCTTGGACCATTAAAATTTGATGGATTAAGATAAGAAATATTCTGATTCGTGATAAATTACAGTACTAGATATAGTAAATAGTTTTCAATAAAATTAATATGTTATATTCTGATATGTTATTGTTTTTCATTCCGGTGAGCCGCTGGCTGATCTGTTTGTTTACAGTTCAGACGCTTCCCGTCGAGAGGGGAAAGATTTCTTATTACCGCTTGCCTTTTATTCACTTAATATTCACGGTGGTGTTGTGTTAGCAGTATGTAGGTTTATCTATGATTAAATTTCTCGAGGAAATCTTCTTAGTTTACGCAGTCCCTGCGTGACGGACTTTTTATTTTAGAGTCAAGATTTTACGGCGAGAAAAGAACATGAGTGTGTTACAACGGCACATGGGAAATCTGCTTAGTTTACGTAGATCTTGCGTAACGGGCTTTTTGTTAAAACTATTACGGAATTGGGGAAATGCTATTTCACCTACGTTAGTTTTAACTGTCCGTTAGACAGATTGCTCTAGGTATATGAATCACTTGAAGAGAATGCAACCGTTCTAGTAGACCAATGCAGTGCCACAAGATTCAGTTATATGCGGTCATGGATTCCCACGTCACGCATAGACAGGAAAGAAATTGAGGCTTCTAGAAACCACAGGCCACATAGGGGTCGAACAGGAGATTGCAGAGATGAGTCGAAGGCTGAACCGCAGCCATCACTTATTCCCGTCACGAAGTGCATCATCATCAACATCGTGCTCGAGAGAGGCTCAAGATGGCTTATCGAAGAGGCATATATCTGAGGAAGGAATCGGGAATCGACAAGCCTCAATAGGATTCAATCAATAGGAAAGGATTCTATTGGACAAGTTTGTGGAGATAAGGGACCAATTCTGCTCAAATCATTTGAAAAGCTTTTTCAGGGGTATAAGACCGAGGCATGGGAGCAATATACCGCTATCAAGTTTAATAAAAATAAAACTATTTCTTTAGAATAGATTTTATTTGATCCCCGACGGGTATGTCACTATTCCTTCTCAAGGGGTTATTTAACCATCACTAAAAGTTAACAATAATCCTTATATTATACTATATGAAACAAAGTTAGCCAATTATAGCTTTAAAAACGACTGTATTTCATATAGTATAATATAAAGATTATTTTTAAACTTTAGTGTTGGCTAAATAACCCCTTGAGAAGGAGTGGTGACACTCGAAACGCATCGGGGATAAAATAAACGACTTTCTGAAGAAATAGTTTTATTTTCTTAAGTTTTATTTTACTTGAAGTACCTATATCTCATTTGCATCGGATCAGAACAAAAAATGCCGTGGAACATAATTTCAGAATGATTTCTTTAAGGTTTTGAGATGTAGACATGGCTTCGAGCAACTTCAGGGCTTTCTCTGAGACTGAAGAACTTTGTTCTTATTCAGGACGAAAACGTTTCTGTAATAGCTACGGATCTTTCGTCGTCATGCCATTATAAGAAGAACCTAAGGGTATGTAACCAGTCTAGGCTTTGAAGTTATACCATACTGGTAGGACGGGGTTGGCGGAGGAAGCCATCGCCACCAATCAGTGAGACCAAGCATTGATGAGTGGTGTCCGGATACGCTTTGTGGTTGCCGGTCACAAACGTGGTGGTCGTCGTTACTCCCTGTGGATAGAGGTGTCACAAATGATTAAAGAAGGGGCTTCTTAGCCCCTTCGGTAACAGATGACAAAAATCGTCTCTTAAAGATCTGAACTTCTGAGGGTGGAAGGATTCCTATTAAGCCTCGAGATTAGGAGGCTAGGTACTTGAGGCCTGACGGCTAGGTACCCTTCCATTCCGTTTCCATCCTCTCGAGGCCTACGCAATGCAATAGATACCATTCTATTACGGCCATTTTTGTTAACCCCACATTTAAGCGTTTCAGGGGGAGGTTTCGAGGAGGGAATGAAAAATTCGAAATCCATATGAGTCGGACCAAAACATGTTATATGACCAATCTCACATTTGTTGTTGCAAGCATGTTCTCTTTAACTCTAATATAAAGAAAATATTCTCATGTTAGACCTATCAGCTGTTAATCCACTCCTAATTACCTCACATTTTCAATAAGTCAATATATCACGAATCGTCTTAGTTTAAGCTTAAATGCGGCTCGTTTTCATCAGACGAGAAAGTAGCTCAAAATAGAAATCCGAAATTTCTCCGTTATTATGACTCAATAATCAAACTTGTTGGAAATATGGATGACGGACTTTTTTCCCCTATAGGCGATGACGACAGCTTGGAAATAAGTCTAAAGTTATCTTGAAATACAGCAGAGAAATTGGTTCCCTTCACTGGCGAGGAAATGAAATTCCATAAAGAGCCCGGAGTAAAACTGTTTGCAATGGGAGTTTTCGATATATAGACTGAAGAAAGACATGTAGGCGGATAGGCAGTGGAGCGAAAAGGCCCAGTCAGTCAGAAATATCAGATGAGCTTTTCTTGGAGATCGGCGGAGCATGGAGTGAAGGGAGGGCAAAAAGGATGAAAGGAACACGGGACAGAAAATAAAGAAATTAGCTCTGGAACGGGCCAATGAAAGCTCTCCAATATAAGAAGCCTAATCAGGTGTGATATTAGCCGTCTCCAAACACAATCAGAAGATTTGGCGGGAATACAAGATTAGTTGGGGCATTTTTTTTCACTGGCGATGTGCTCATCAATTTCTTTTTAACGAAAAGCTTACATAGATATAAAAAAAAAGTCCGTCACGCGGGGGCTGCGTTAACTAAGCAGATTATGATCTATTTACATTTATCTCAAAACGTAAAACTTCAGTGAGAACAATATTTAGTATTTAGGCTTCAAATATAATTTGTTTCAAAATATTACAGCTTATTGTTAATAAGACATAAGTAGGAGTCGTGGTACACTAAGGGCCGAAAACTAAAAAATACAAATATCTCAGTTAATAATCAAGATAATGAAAAAACGTACATAATTACATTTATAAAGCATTTCATTCGCAATAAAATTGATTCTATAAGAATTTTCGATCCGACGCATAATAACGGAGATATTTCGAAATTCCCCTCCCACTGATCAGATTTTAGCCATTAACGAACTCAATCTTGGTTTTTTAGCAGATTTCCCTTAAGGGAAATCAGCTATTGAGGTTGTACTCATGACGGAATTTTCGACATTTTTCTTCAAATGTCCATCGATCCAACCTAGTAGATGACGAAAATGAAGTCCGTTCAAAACTTTATATATATATATATATATATATATATATATATATATATATATATATATATATATATTTGTCTGTTACCGCTCTAGCGGTCGCAATTTTTGTTTGATCGTTACCAAACTCGGAATTTAATCGTTTTATGTAAAAAGGAAGATCAAGTTCGTTAATGGCTGAAATCGGACCAGTGGGAGGGGGGGTTTAGAGGGGGAGGTTTTTGAAAATTCGAAATATCTTCGTTATTTTGCGTCTGATCGAAAAATTGTGTAGAATCAATCTTATTGCAAATTCAATTTACTATAAATATCGTTCTATACATTTTTTCTGTATCTTGAATATTAACCGAGATATTTGCATATGTATTCTGCGTGTGGTCGCCAGTAGGCTATGTTCGGACTTTCCGCCGAGAGCTCAGGTGGCCGTTTCCATAACTATTCGTCCCTCGTGAATAGGTTTAGAGGTTAGGTTAAATGTTTTTTGGGGCTAGAAACTACTGGGTTATTACGCCCTAAATAATGTTTTAGGTTTAGAGGTTTCTTACTACTGCAGTTGTTATTAGGCAGATTTCTCTATTGCAAAACCACGTGGGAAATCTGCTTAGTTTACGCAGCCCCTGCGTGACGGACTTTACATTAAACTTTTAATATCGACTTTGGTAATGATCAGACAAAAATTGCGAGCGCTAGCGTTGACAGACATGTGTGTGTGTGTATATATATATATATATATATATATATATATATATATACATACAAATGGTATAATATATAATATATGCTAGGGGCTCAGGCTAGGCGAGTGAAATAAAGCGTTGATCTGAATTAACTAAACCTAGAGTCGTGGCCAATAGGAACTTATTTAGTGAGTAACACATTAAAAAAATAATCCTTAGCCCCATCCTGGCTAGTTTGGGTGGTAACCTGCAGATAACCCCGTCCCGGTTAGCAGGTTTCAAAATAAACAAATTTTCCACATCCTGTGAGATCACCCCACGTCTATAATGGATTTATTCTGTAATAAGAATGTAAACCACATTTGAAATTTAACCTGAGATGTCGGAAAACTAAAACATACAAATATCTGGATTAATATTCGAGTTAGAGTAAAACTATAAAGAAAATAATTGTAGGAAATTTAATTTCCACAGCATAATAGTAGTGGAAACTTCTACATTTTCGGAGATTTTGTAAATTATTTTAAAATCCCTTTAAAGCTCCAACATTATTTAGTCTGATTCAGCTATTAGACATACATTAAGATTTAATAGCCTAGAAGGAAATCTGCTAAATCGGTCAGAGGTTCAAACATTAACATTAAACAATAAGAAAGAAAAAAATATATTCCCATTTTGCTGGAGGGTTCATCCCTTAACAAGAGGCTATTATGACGACATTAAGTACATTAAAGATTTAAGACTACGAGGAAATGAGCTTGTAATATCAAGTCCTTGCTAAGTTTATGTTCATTACTTCACTTTTAATTAAGCTTCTAATTTATTATTCCAGGGTACTCGGTGGGTCGTAAGTGGAACAATTAAATACTGGAGAATATTCGCCATGGAGCATTTAATGACCGGCAGAGTGGGTTTAGAATAGTATTTTTTAGGTATTTCCATGGTGCGGAAAGTTCAGAAATGTATCAGACAAAATGAAGATGGGTCTAAAAGGCAAACCTAACTATTGTAGGTATAGTAGCAGAAATTTGTTTAAAGGAAAGGTTAAGCTACTAGCGCGATTTTTGAAAAATTTCCTCAAACGTCCATCGATCCTACATACTAGATGACAAAAATGAGGACCGTTCAAAGTTATATATCAGGAATCATCATAATTTTAATGAGCTGAGCTTTTAAGCTGAGACTGGTTTACTACTGAATAAAATAAAACTGCAAATATTAGAGGCAGGTGATTGGAAGTTTTAGATAGTGGAAGGGGGTTGCTGGATAGTTGCAAAACGAGGCGTGAGTTGAGCACTTCCTTTCACTCCGTGTCGCAGCTTGGGCTCACAACTAATGGATGATTCGTGGGTTATATTCCTGGCAACCAGGAAGCTGCCGAAAATAATATGAGCATTTCATCATTTTATATTCTGATGTCAACAATGTCCAATTTATGCTACTAAGGCTAATCGGGAAGGGTTATCTACAGGTTGCCATACTTTTCCGGGATGAGTCTATGGATTATATTTAATGAGATCCTTTTACAGCTATAACTACAAAATACCCAGGCAGTGTGACAACAGTCTGTGAGCACTTCCTGTTATCTGCATATAGGGAATACGATTGATCCGTCAGTAAAAACCTCAGCTGGCCCGATATAACGTTTTTTTTTTTCATTATCCCTTCAGTAGATTTCATTATATGGAATTCGTAATCACGAGGCGATTATGGTAGAATGGCTGCAAGTGTTCATCAATTTAATTTAGGAGATGGTGAAAAAGAGGTCCTATCAAATTTATACTGATATAAATATGAGTGTGTGTGATAATGGAGTTTTAGAGGTGTGAGAGTAAAACATAAAATTTGAAATTTCTTCCTTCACCTCATCGTAGAATGTTATAAAACCTATGTTTATAGATATGTCAGAAGAGCTCAAAGCTTTACCGACAGCAATCTCATGGTTTTATTCAGTCTCTTACCAAATAACTTTAGTTCCAATCAATATAAATTTATATTATGTACACACATAATAAATAATTGAATATTAAACTTCGCATCTAAGGATTACCTCCTAAAGACAAATTCAGCTCACGTATTAAGCCTTTTTAAGAGGATTTTTATAACCAGCCAGTAAAGCATACTAACTCTTTACGTAGGTACTGCTAAAACTAAGGAGATTTGCAGGAATGGTATACTCATGGTCCGACCATAATTTCCCTAAAAGAAAATCAGCTATTGAGATTGTACTCAAGACGCGTTTTTCGAAATATTTTCTCAAATGTTCATCGATCCTACCAAGTAGATGACGAAAATTAGGTTCGTTAGAAATTTCATATAAATGCTAAGAGCCGCAATACAGTTAACATAATCCATAAATGTTTTATGTAAAAAAATTAAGTTAGGGAATGACTGAAATACCAGTGAGGGGGATCTCGATAATTCGAAATATCTCCATTATTATACGTCGGATCGATGAAGTGTGTAGAACCAATGTTACTACAAATTTAATGTTTAATAAATGTTATATACGTTTGTCACTATCTTCATTATTAACCAAGATATTTTAGTTTCCTACCCTTACTCATGCGTTTTTCATTAAAAAGAATATACATCTCGTGTCTAGCTTAAATGCAAGTCCGGTTTGGATTCGGAGTGCTTCTATATTGAGGATCAGTTACATTCTTAACTATAAGTAAATTAAGGGAAATGGTTCTTCAGTTTATAAATCATAAGCTTCATTTTATTAGCAGATTTCCCTTAAGGGAAATCAGCTATTGAGGTTGTACTCTCTTGTAAAAAGAAAGATCAAGTTCGTTAACGGCTGAAATCGGACCTGTGGGAGGGGGGGGGTTTAGAGGAAAGGATTTTCGAAAATTCGAAATATCTCCGTTACTATACGTCGGACCGAAGAATTGTACAGAATCAATCATATTGCAAATTAAATTTACTATAAATATTGTTATATACATTTATTCTCTATCTTGAATATTAACCGAGATATTTGCTTTTGTATTCTGGGTGTGGTCACCAGTAGGCTATATTCGGACTTTCCGCCGCGAGCTCTGGCGGCCGTTTCTATAACTATTCGTCCCTCGTGAATAGGTTTAGAGGTTAGGTTAAGTGTTTTTTGGGGCTAGAAACTACTGGGTTATTACGCCCTAAATAATGTTTTAGGTTTAGAGGTTTCTTACTACTACAGTTGTTATTAGGCAGATTTCTCTATTGTAAAACTTCACGCGGGAAATCTGCTTAGTTTACGCAGCGCCTGCGTGACGGACTTTTGTATTTAAATCGAGACTTTGAAGACACAAAATGTCACATTAATGTTCATATCTTCGTGAACAAGGGTAAAAAAACGAGATTTAGTCTAGTAGTGTCTGTATAGTTCAAAAAGTTGATTTATAAATTAGTATTTTTTAGTATAATACTGAATATAAATAATTTATAATTAAAGAGAGAGAAAGTCATACTTTCATAACTCAGAACAGAGTTTCAACAAGTAACCCATGGTGGAGAATCAATATTGGCAAAGAAGTTTAATAAAAGACCAGTCCCTCCACAATAAATTATCTATTATAGTACTTATAGTGGAGGAATAATATTTATTGATAAAATCATGACATGCCTTTGACATTCGGCCATAATTATGACGACATAAAACTTGCAAAAACATAAATGGTATTATGGTATGACTGGCGCAGGGGAGGGAGTAAGTATTGCATGCAAATAGTATATTCGAGGCAATTATGTTTGAACTATTTGACAGTTAAATTAGACATAAAAATGAAAGGGGAACGAATGGAAGGAGAATCGGTCTAAGCACGTCTCGTTGAAGATTTATTACATCAGCTGACACGCGAGATTGAGCTAAATGACAGTGGGAAGGTCACAGGTTCCATATAAATCAAAATATGCCAAAAGAGCTCGAAGTTTTACTGACACCAATCTCATGGTTGTATTCAGTCTCTTAGCAAATAAATTTAGTCACAATCAATATAAATTTATATAATGTACACGCATAATGGATAATTGAATATTAAACTTCGGATCTAAGGATTCCCTCCTAAAGACAAATTCTGTTCACGTATTAAGCCTTTTTAAAAGGATTTTTAAAACCAGCCAGTAAAGTATACTAACTCTTTACTCAGGTACTGCTAAAAATAGGAAGATTTGCAGGAATGGTATACTCATGGTACAACCGTAACGAAATTTTAGCAGATTTCCCTTGAGGGAAATCACCTATTGAGGTCGTACTGATGACGCGATTTTCGAAATTTTTCTTCAAATGTCCATCGATCCTACCCAGGAGATGACGAAAATGAGGTCCGTTCAAAACTATATATGTATGTCTGTTACCGCTTTAGCGGCCGCAATTTTTGTTTTATCGGTTCCAAACTTGATATATAATCGTTTTATACAAAAAGAAAGATCAAGTTCGTTAACGGCTGAAATCGAACCAGGGTGAAGGGGAGAATTATGAAAATTCTTAATATCTCCTTTACTATGCGTTGGATTGAAAAATTGTATAGAACTAATCTTATTGCAAATGTAATGTTCTATAAATGTTGTTATTTACATGTTTTCACTATCTTGATTATTAACTGAGATGTTTGCATTTTTTTAGTTTTCCGTCTTCAGTAAAACCCCACTCCTACTCATCTCATATTAAGAATATTCTATTATGTTATGAAGCACTTTATTTGAAGCTTAAATACCAAATATTGTTCTCATTGAACTTTTAAGTTTTGAGATAAATGTCAATACACGTCCACATGGGAAATCTGCTTTGTTAACGCAGCCCTTGCGTTTTGCTTTAGAGCAGGTATGAGGAATCATTGGCATGTTGCGGGACAAACTTAAGTGTGCAAATACGTTCGCGTTCCGCTTTTAAAAGAAGTGCATTTTAAAGTAGTGCTCATAATTTTTAACGATAGATATCAGATATGAAATTATACGACAGTTATAATACAATTTATTAAAATAACAAAGCGAAATGGATAAAAAAATAAGTGCAACATAATAATTAATCCTAAAATTTTGAATTATTATAAATAACGAAAATTAAATAGCGACACCGAAATCAATGAGACACTTGAGCTTGAATTTGGGAAACTAATCCAACGATGTTTAGATTAATTCCACTGATACAAAGACGTAAAGAATTATCCAAATTATCGTCAGTCAGCCTTGTACGATGTTTTGATTTATTAACTTTCATAATTGAAAAGAACTGTTCGTATTTATAAATACCGCCAAACTCACAAATATCTCCTCGTCTTCCTCATTTGGAGTAAGTAGTGTAATATTTCTGTTTAATTGGGTCAAAATGTCTCTCGGGCCGGCGGTTGCCCACATATCCTTTAGACGAATTGTTAAAATATTAAATAAATGATCAAGTAAATATTCATCTTTCTATAATATTAAGCTCTTTTCCTGATATATCAGCTTATTGCAAATACGAGGTGAGCAGGCGTGAATAGTTATTGAAGGCTGAAAACTAAATAAACAAGCAAATATCTCGGGAATATTCATTATAGAAAAAAAAATTATAAAACCAACTATATAAAATATGAAATTTGTGAATTTTAAAAAGCGAGAGAGAGAGAGAGAGAGAGAGAGAGAGAGAGAGAGAGAGAGAGAGTGTTGTGTTGGCGCGCGTGCGTGGGAGTGAGAGATACTAGAGAGCTCCGTCAGAACAGGAAGCCGTGATGAGGTCCACTATCACGTTATCAACTGAATGAACGACCCAAATATAAACACACGCGACACTCTATGTCAGTGATAGTGACGTAACAGGAGAAATAGATAAAAGTGACAGTGACATAAAAAGGGAAGAGCTCCAAGGCAAACAAATCAGCCTGAACCATCGTCCTTTTTTAGACCATAAGTAAGGTAAACATGGTTAAAATTAGAAGGTAAAACGTTTATGCGTGTGAGCTTGTAAGTGTAAAAATGTGTAAGTATTTTTATGCATGTATATGTATGTGTCTGTGTATGTATGTGTATATATATATATATATATATATATATATATATATATATATATATATATACTAGCTCAGATACCCGGCTTCGCTCGGGAATTCATTTGAGGCTGAATGTTGATGGTATTTTTTTGGCAAGGCTTTATTTTGCACAATATTTTGACTTTTACCCGTCCCAGTGTTTAGGGTTAATACACGTCGTTTCTGTGGATTTGTTAATAATAAAATTAATTTTTTATGTAAGACTTCACTGTCCTCCATATTGTCATATTTCCCGCTTCCTGTGCATTATGCATAGATTTGAATTATTAAGGACTAAATATTAACATACATTTGAATTAATTTTTCCAGGTGAGGTACCTGGTAGTTCATATTGAAAAGAATTCTTGAGCAAATTTCTCTAAATAACAAAATAAACAACTTTTGTTATGTGCATATTTGCCGAAACTACAATAGGAAACGAAATATCACTATTATTAATTTCAGGCCTCCCTTATAACCCCCACTCCTGCCTGTCCCTAGAAATAGTATGGCTTTTTATAAGGAAGGCGTTAGTGCTAATACACATACTGAGTGTTTTATTTAGTTCGGTTGAGTCCTTTGTGCCAAATAAAATTTTTCACTTCCGCTATAATTTTTAGCGTATATCTCGTTTATAATTCGGTATACGAAAAAAGTGTATATAACAAAAGTTACTCTAAATTGCAAAATAAACAACTTTTGTTATGTTCATATTTGCCGATAAACCAATAGGAAACGAAATATCGCTATTTTTAATTTCTGGCTTCCCTTAAAACCCCCACTCCTGCCCGTCCCTAGAAATGTTGGTATGGCTTCTTATAATGAAAGCGTTAGTGCTAATATACATACTGAGTTTTATTTATTTCGGTTGGGTCTTTTGTCCCAAATAATATTGTTGACTCCCGCTATAGTCATAAGCGTATAACTCATTTAAACTTCGGAATACGATGAAAGTGTTTATGACAAAAGTTACTCTAAATAACAAAATAAACATCTTTTGTTATGTGAATATTTGCGAAAAAACCAATAGAAAGCGAAATATCACGACTTTTAATTTCAGGCCTCCCTTATAACCCCCACTCCTGTTCGTCTCAGAGAAAATTAATATAGCCTATCTCTTAAGTTGGACCAGACTGCTCACGGTGTGCCAATTTAATTTAAAATCGGTTAAATAGTTTAGGAGTCCATTGCGGACAAACATCGTGACAGGAGATTTATATATATTAAGATATATTTTATACACTTCGCTTCTTGAATAACGTTATATGTTAGAAGTGAGAGCACGCCTCGTTAAAACCCAGTGACATTAAATTGTTAGGATACAAATAAAATCAAATAGGTTTCTTCAATAATATTTCTTCCTATATAAGGTTTGTAAATCATTGAAATAATTAAATCCTTTAGTAATAAAAGAACAATAACTACCCAAGTTGTTATTAAATAATAAAATAAACCCGGTTAAAAATAATAATAAATAAGCTTAACACTATTCACTCACCAAGGAATACTTGATTACAAGACAGAATTATAAGCTTACCTGAAACAAAAAAAAACCACATTAATTAAAACATAAAGAAGTATATCAATTAAAATTACAGGAGATCAAATTCATAAAAAGCTGTATTTTATATGTATATATATATCTTGATATTTTCCTTAAAGTAACACAAGGACGTGAAAGATCTGCCAGACCTGCTGATACAATTTATATACTCAGTATTATATTATTCATTAGCATATTTTTTATGCCAGGTTTAATTACTTATTATTAGTTCTAAACGAGGAATGGATGATTCTGCTCTATTTCAGGATTGAAGATGTTCTAAATGCGACTAGAAAAATCACTTCATTTACTATAATTGAAAAAATAAATTCTACCATCATAGCCTCGAAAAAATTGAAATAATTACTTCTATTTCTATAATAAGATAGCCAATGAAGCATACAACTAGTAGCAAAGTAAATAATCAATAAGCCAGCAGAATATTCAGAGTTCAAATTATGCAAGAGTTGCCATTTTTCAGGGCAAATTCCAAGAGTTAACAAGACATTCAATTATCATGAGAAAATTACTAAATTTAGATTTATTACTGGAGTTCCATTGTGCTTCGAAAACAAATAAGTTCGTTAATGTGAAAGTGTGACTCTGAAGTATTTATAGCTATGAAGTAGAAACTAAATACTTGATGAAAGTGGATTATCATCTTGGAAGAAATAGAACATTGAGTGCAAGCGAATGCCCCCTCACGGACCTCATTTTCGTCATCTGGTAGGTGTAGAATCCATGGACCTTTGAAGAAAAATTTGAAAATCGCGTCGTAAGTACGACCTCATAGCAGATTTTCCTGAATTGCTAATAAATAAATAACTGCTGCAAGATTGCACATATTGAAAACAGTTTTCAAAACCATATTATTATGCAAAGGTTGCGTAAACTAAGCATATTTCCTGCTTGCTGGTATGACACACTCATCATCACATCTCACCTTTTATTCACTATCTCTCTCGTGGTAAGAAGCCGTTAACGCAATTTGTTATGTAGTCAGTAATTATATTAAAAATCAGAAGATCATAAGTGGGAGAGGGTTACTAAGGCTGAAAACATAAAAATATAAATAATTAGCTTTATATTCCCGATCAGAAAAAAAATGAATTTAATATCAATTGAAGAAAATTAAAATTTTAACGAAATTGGTTAAATAAACTTTTTCGGACCAACTCATAGTAACTAACCATACTTCAAATGTTGAATTTTTCCCTCCTCTAACACCCTCCCCCCACCACAAGGCCGATTTCAGCCATTACCTTCATGACCTTTAGTCCTGAATTAAATGGTTAAATGTTGAGTTTGGTACAGACCAAAGAGACATTTTCGATTCAAGACTAGAAAATCTAATTGATGGTGTCACCAAACTAGGTATTTGCGTTTACCTCACAGTAAAAGTACATTAAAATATGAATACAAGTGTCAAATGAAGCGGCTCATGATAGAACAGTTTATTGCTAATATAACATGAGTAGGAGTGGGGGTTTACTGACGGTTAAAAACTAAAAAAAATCCAAGTCTACTTTAATAATCATGAAAGTGGAAAAATAAACATATTACAGTATTTGCAATAAGGTTAAATCTATACATCTTTTCATAATACATAAATCCACCATTTACATCTATTCATAATTACATTACTTATGCTTCTACATGGCGAACCTCTTCCATGCTAAATTCAATCTGTGATATGGAAGAGGGTTCGGTAAGTTGCGAGAACAACTCAATACCATTTACCTCAGCAAAAAATTAAGTTCAAAAATAATATAATTTTTTAATTAATTGAAACAAAATAATTATTTTCTTTTGATTAGCTATTCAATTTTCTCAAGATGCTGAACTGAGAATATTTAAAAGTTGCATTATTCTTTTTGCATATTTAAGGGAAATCAGCTATTCAGGGAGTATGAGTAGATTTTGAAAATTTGAAATATTTCCGTTACGGTTCGAAAAATTGTATACAACTAATCTTGCTGAAAATTGAATGATCAATAAATGTTGCTCTATACATATTTCCTGTATAATGAATATAAACCGAGATATATGGATTTAATAGGTTTTCACCTTCAGTAAACTGCCACTCCTGCTCGTGTCATATTAATAATAAGCTTTTAGCAGATTTCCCCTAAGGGAAATCAACTATTATATATAAATATATATATATATATATATATATATATATATATATATATATATATATATATATTTGTCTGTTACCGCTCTAGCGGTCGCAATTTTTGTTTGATCGTTACCAAACTCGATATTTAGTTGTTTTATGTAAAAAGAAAGATCAAGTTCGTTAACGGCTGAAATCGGAGCAGTGGGAGGGGGGTTTAGAGGGGAGGATTTTCGAAAATTCGAAATATCTCCGTTACTATACGTCGGATCAAAAAAGATTACAAAACCAATCTTATTGCAAATTAAATTTACTATAAATATTGCTCTACACATTTATTCTCTATCTTGAATATTAACTGAGATATTTCCATATGTATTCTGCGTGTGCTCGGCAGCAGTCTGTTCGGACTTTCCGCCGTGAGCTCTGGCGGCCGTTTTCGTAACTATTCGTCCCTCGTGAATAGGTTTAGAGGTTTCTTACTACTACAGTTGTTATTAGGCAGATTTCTCTATTGTAAAACTTCACGTGGGAAATCTGCTTATTTTACGCAGCCCCTGCCTGATGGACTTTTATATCATGAACCACTTTATTACAATGTTAAATACCGAATGCTCTCATTGAATTTTTACTTAGTGACATATATGCAAATACATTCTGGTGATCCTCCCCGTTCTTTTGCTCATCGATTACTAAAATTAGAGTGATTGAGCTAAAAATTCTTCTGATTCCTTATAAATTACAGGACTACCTAAAGTAAATAGTTGTCAAAAAAATTAATATATTATATTCAGATATATTTCATTAATTGTTTTTCTTTCAGGTCTAGAACAGCTCTGCATGTTTACAATTCAGATGCTTTCCGTTGTAGAGATTATTAACTTGTAAATTGGCTGAAAGATTTTTCATTACCGTTGGTATTTGTTCACTTAATATTCACGGGGATGTTACCAGTAAGTAGATATATCTATTGTAAACCTTCGCGTGGGAAATCTGCTTAGTTTACGCAGCTCCTGCGTGACGAACTTTTTAAGTTCATAGCTCAAATAAAAGCATGAATTTTATCATTAATTAAAGAGCCATTTTTGATTAAAGGTATGTCCTTATTATAGAATTTTAATTAGTATAAAGTGTTGAATACAATTGTTCTATAATAAGCTTATACTGCCGGTTGGTAACTGACTCTGAGGTAAGAGTATAAAGATAGCTGTTTACATATGAGGGCACTCCTACTCGGGTTGACAAGCTCATAAATTATAAGAGAAAGTTGAAGAACGAGTTCCAAGGGCATAAGAACAGAAACTATCACTAAAAGAATGTGATAAACATGTTTACAGGAAGAAACAGACTGAAGGGAGGAAAACAAGAGATTACGAAAAGAACATTTTAAATCTCTTTGGATGGCCGGTAGGAATTTAAAGCAAGACCAATCCGTAATTTCGCAAGGATATAAATTATGTGTAATAAAGACAGCATTAGAATTGATTTTTGACAGATTTACCTTAATTAAGAATGTAATGAAGATGCTCATGATCCGAAAGATCCTTATCCTGTTACAACGAAAATAGGGGCTCAGGTTAGCTATGAGAGTTAAAGCGTTTACCTTTATCTCACATGGTAAACCTAGAGTGGCGAGTTCGATTCTTGCCTGGACAAAGGAAATTATTTAGTGACGAAATTCATTAAATAACGTCCTAAAATCCCACCCTGGCTAGAAAAGGGTGGTAACCTGTAGATAACCCGTCCCGATTAGCCTAAGTTGCAAAAAGTGGACGTTAATAAATAATAATAATAATAATAAAACAACGAAAATAAGGTCCATTCAATATAATATTGTACAAGATTACTGAAAGCGACCATCAGAGTTGTAAACATCCATTTATACAAAAATAAAGATTAACTAAGCTACTACCTTAACAACCCCCTGCAGAAAATTATATTTCTCATAAAATCAATCAAAATTAATAAAATTACCTCAGATAAGGAGGCTGACCTTGATAGGTACCTCCAAATGACACCATGTAAACTGATGATCATTTTCATTAAAGGCTAAAATCGAATTAGTATGATGGGTTTTGAGTGTGGAATTGCGAAGATTTGAAATATATCTGTTGGATCAAAAAATTTTATTGGACAAATATTATTGCGAATTTAATTTCCCGTACCTGTTGTTATATACGTTTTTTTTTTTTTTTTTTTGTTATTTTGAATATTAACTGAGATGTCTGCATTTTTTAAAATTTTGTGTATTCAGGAAACCTCCACTTTTAGTCATCGCACAACGTCTTATTTCCAGTATTTTAAATAAATATTGCTTTCGAGGGATCGTTAATAAATGAGACATATTTGTAAGTATGCCGTGCTATGATGTCAACAATTTAGATTTTCGTTCTTGCCTCGAAAATGTTTAATTGATGTATACCATTCTAGGTATTTAACCGTTGCATTCATAAACGAAGGGTTTCTTAAAAATTCTATTTGGAATGATTATATGTCATAGGCTGAAATAATTGTGCTATATTAGAATCAACTGAAAGTTATGTTGGAAACGTAAAATGAAAAATACCTGAAGTTTTCCGAGAGATTAATTAATTAAAGTAATACATTTGTTTTCTGTAGGCCCTGACTAACAATGTCGCCGCAATATATCCTAATTTAACACAGAATCTGTTGCTATTATTGAACATGAAAAAGTTGGACACAATGTATTGATTTCACGTGAATGTTAAAACCAAAAGGGATAGGATACTTTCAAATCGGAATAACGATTACTGAAGAGCAAAGACATTAAAAGGAGTACACAAATAAAAAAAATGTCAACAGCTTGACAATTAAGCGGAGCGAAACGTAAATGCGGAGAGCAAACATGTTTTGCCGGACGAGAGCCATCCCGTTGGAAGCAGACCCTGAGAGGTCAGCAAAAAGAGACAGACAGATAGCCACTCAGCAGGGATTTATGTCGGACGACGTTTAGGACAATCATTCTCTTTATACGTCACGCTCATTCCACTGAAATGGTTAAGTCAATTAGAATTGTGTTCTATGAAAGGGGTACAGCGCCAATTCTAAGTATGTATGATTATATAGATCTTCCTGTATTGAGCGTCTCATGGTACGTTCAATCAACGACACGCAACCGGCTGCTTCAAGGTAGCTCAACAGAAAATGAGCCAGCTATCCTATTTCCTCAATGTTCCAGAATACAGATCCGAATGACGTGGACTAATTGGCACGACTCCTAAACCCGGACCAGGACTAGACAAGTATAAATACTTCCGAAGGATAGTTGCTCCTCATTCTCTGTTGAGATACCCTGATGAAGCTATGACACGGAAAATAGTGGAACGAGTCAAGAAAGTCTAACAATAAATCCCCACCCCATTTTTTATCAATTTATTTCAATGTCTCACAATATACAAATGGGAAAACATTTTAGTATGCAGCAAAGGCTCAGTTAGCAAGATTTATCTTATTTAAACAAGAACTGAAATTTATGTAGACATTACATGTATAGTGGTACACGAGACTTATGCGAAGGAGCGGGAGTTCACTGGAAACTCAAAACTAAAAGATAATAGTTGTGTGTAAGTAAGACACTTATCAAAGCCATAGAGAAAGGGCAATTGAAGCTCATAACTCAAGCATAATTGAAGGTAAGAGGAAAGATGAACACCTCACGAATTTCAATGGTGAGTTGCGATATGCAAAAATTGCCTTCCGATGCAGCTGGTTCGTTATAAAAGTTTAGAACACAGCTGTTGCATCTTGAATAGTTGGTCCGGGTTCAGTTGGTTTAGAAATATATAGATCCGCGAAAAGAGGCACGACTTCGAGTTGTCTGATCATTGACGCTATGAGGAGCTGCATTTAGTGTGTACTCCATCAGATGTAAATGGCTTAAGCAATTTTCAAAATTCTAAAAAGTGCTTTATAACTTCGTATCAGTGTCAAGAATGCTCACCTGCTGGGTAGGCACCACCAGCGGCACCAATAACACCGAATGCATTCTTAAAGTGTAAAATTTCCTTAGATAAATTTGAACTGGGGCCGAGAAATGCAGGGAACCTTTTGGACAACCATTGTGAAAATATTACCTACTTAACTTTACTTGACTATTCTATGGCGGAAGGACAAAAAAAATTATTTATTTATCTTTTTATTTCTCTACTAATTTTATAAATAAAAAATATATAGATACAAAAATATACTGTGAATTACAACCCCACTAGGAAGATCACATCGATATCTAAAGATATTAGACAAATCTCTTGGAAATATGCAGAGTAAAAAATAGTTTTATCTATTACAAAAGAAGAATCAGAAAACACGTGATAAACGTTCATCACGGAATTAAATACAGCCATAAATTCGATTTTGAAAATATAAGTTCAATAGAGAAAGAAAGACAATTTAATCAAAAGGAGGATAAAAGAAAATATATTATAAAAAGTAGAAAAAAGTTGATCAATAAGAAAACATTATGTATATATTTAAATTCATTAGAAACGATAAAGTGATATTTAATCAATTATAAATTTCTCATTTACGATTTAGACTACACTTCATTAGGGATTATCGATGTATTTTTATTTTGAGATCTATATAAATCAGCTGACTTGACCCGCCATACATTGTAAGCCATTCTCCGACTGTTACGGCTAGTGGAAGGTCGTAGAGAAAGTTAGCCGTTAGTTTAGTTCCCTTGTGCAGTAGAACTTCTGATGAGGAGTCGTATGGACGCGAAACTAGTTGAGAAATAAAAATGAGTTTTCATTTTTTTTTTGTTGCTGCATTTTTCGCCATTGACTAGTAAAGCATTTCGTATTATTATAACCGACTGGCATTCCTCCTATCTATTGTCGCATTCTACGATGATGCCTTAGAAAGGTTATTGGGTCCGTTAAGCAACAGAAAATCAAGAGAAGTGGCGTTCAGCCTTTAATAAGTAACGTTCTGTGATATCCGTCTTATACAATGACAAGAACCCATTGGTTAGGTCATGTGTTTAGTATTTAAACAGACAAGCTACCAGAAGTTGTTAAACATGTGGTCAAGAATGTGCACATGGAAAGTGTTCTTGAGGCCAATCCGTGGCCAACTGCTCCAATCTCTTGAGTCAGCTAATACAACGAGGGTCTAAAGAAGCAGTCTTAAAGCACACGTAATTTTCGTCGTCAAAGCCCCATCATCGCGTGCTTCATAATTGGAGAAAACGAGCCAAACAAGAAAGACTGTAGGAAGAATATAAAAACTCCAATAAGTAGGACGGAGAATCGTGTGAAACGGCGCGCTAAGGGTGTCAGGGAATAACCTGGCGTCTAATTAAGGCGACGAGTCACGTCTGTTGAACATAAAAGGAAACACAGTAAGACAACCCGATGAAAGTTTGCGCCGTTCCAAACTGAAACATTGTCAGGAGCCATGTACAACTAACTGTCAGTAAAATAGCTAGTCCACAAGTTACCTGATAAGATATTTAACTAAGATAATGTACCTTTTACGATAAATGAATATTCAAGTCCCTTTTCGGAGTTTCCGAAACATTCCAAATGAGCACAAGCTATAGTAGTTGGTTGACAAAGTTTAGGAAACAAAGTGTTTTCAGTTTTCTAAAAAGGCCCTTTATGTACAGGTGTTGCAACAACTCCATCAATCTTAATATACGGAGTTCATATTTGCAGAGTAGACTTGTTGTTAGGCAAGAAGGCGAGAGTGAAGTTTTCAAATATGAGTTGCCCTACAGAGTTGCACGCTGACAGTCTTACTTCAAACTTGTCCTTTTATGTTTAGAATATACGTCAGAGTATTATAACTGTCCTATCTCTTTTGTATGGAAGCTGCCAACATTATCACAATATATTCGTCTTTAATAGGCTAAGAGAAAGTTCTGAACTATATTATGAAATATTCCTTGCATAAATATTGAAGCATAATTTAAGGAAGTCATCAATTTTTTATCGGCCATATATTATGAATTGGAAACTAATTCTCATTAGTATATATTATTCTGAATTGGAAAAAATCTTGTTTTATCCACAGTTGTCTGTAAATTGGAAACTAACGTAAACTTTATAAGGTAAACAGTAAACACCAAGGTGCCAGCAACAGTCAACTCTGACTCTTTGATACAACTACCATAAGCGAACATAACTATTGAAGACGAATCCATGTCAAGATTATATGTACGAGACAATTCATCCAATACAGATTCGGTGTAAGTGTTTATATCTATGTTCACGATGTAATGTCATGAAGGAACACCGTATGCTCCAAAGGGCTCAGTTTTTATTTGATCGATTTAAGACTCGGACATTTAACAGTTCTTCATAAAATTAAATTAATGTTGGCTAATAACAAAAATCAGTCATGGAGGAGTAGGGGCTTTGCGGTGGAATAAAATACAAAATCATGCAGATTTCCACTAATGAGTAGGATTAAAAAATATTATTTAACCAACATTATTAATGAAGTATTGTATAACAATTGTTCATCACATTTCCAGTAACTTCTATATTCTGCTAGCTATTTATATTTTTCTTGTCGTCGGCCATCAGTTTACTCATGCAATTTTTACTTATATTTAGTTCAATTTATATCAGTAAAGATCTCAAGCCGAGCTTTATTTTATGCCAATATAGTTAACATTTTTTATGCATTTAAAGATTAAATAAGATTCTTGTTAATATATACCGATTAGCCCGTAAGACGACATTACCAGCTAGCACCTATAAAATTCGTTCAGTTTACGCAGCAACATTATTACAACACACGTTTTCCAAATTAGACCAAAAACGGTCTAAGTGTTCTTATTTCTGAAGGCTAACATGGAAATATATTGTGAATCAATCATACAACGAGCACATACTTTGTAATAAATAGACTCAGACTCGAGACCCAATGGGAAACATAAATGATGGTGGCCTAGGAACAGAGGAGGTAAGCCCTTAGTTACGAGTTGCTTTGGTTAATTAATGGCCTTTACTGTACTAAAGGCAAAGGTTCTCTCCCAATTAAGATAACTATTACCAGTAACTCGGAATACTGAACAAGAGACAAACCTGATGGCTCAGTCGTAAACTGTGTTTTCCAATGATCCAACAATTCTTGCTCGCTATAATACAATAAATAACAACAATAAACTCCGAACAAACATATTTTGATAACTTCTAACGCATAAATAAATATGGAATTTGGTTTACATTCTACGTTTTAGCAGATTTTCCTGAAGGGAACCCATATTTTCTCAAATATCCAAAGATCCTGCCCAGGAGATGACGAAGTAAGGTAAGGTTAAAAAAAAAACACACACACACACATATGTATTTGTCGGTTAACGCTGTAGAGGTCGCAATTTTTGTTTGATTGTTACGAAACTCGATATTTAACGGTTTTCTGTAAAGCTAAAGATCAACTTCGTAATCATGACTGAAATGCGACCAATGAGAGGGAGAATTTCGAGTCGAAATATCTCCATCATTATACGTCAGGTAGAAAAGGTGTTTACAACTATCCTTATTGTGAATTTAATTTGCTATGAATGTTGTTATATACATTTTTTCATTATCTGGATTATTAACAGAGGTATTTCCGTTTTAACAGTTTTCTCATACGGGAAATCAGCTATTGAGGTTGTATTATGACACGATTTTCGAAAAATGTCTTCAAATGTCCAGCGATACTACCCAGGAGATCACGAAAATGAGGTCCGTTCAAAATTATATGTCTTTTTACGCTATAGCGGCCGCAATTTTATTGGATGGTTGCCATACTTGATATTTAATCGTTTTATGTAAAAAGAAAGATCTAAGCTCGTTAATGGATGAAATCGGACCAGGGGAGGTGGGTTAGTGTGAGAAATTTGGAAAATTCGAAGTATCTCCATTACTATACGTCGTCCCTAACGTGACGGAGTTTATGTAGTAGTGAGTCTTCAGTGTAAACCTCTACTCCTCGTCATATCTTGTTAACAATAAGATGTTATATGTTGAACCACCTTATTCGAGAATTACATACCCAATATTCTTTTAATCAAACTTAATGAGAGAGAAACTTAGTTAAAAAGAAACCAGTATTCGTTTGAAAAATGTATCCATACAGTATATGTTTTGGTATATTAAACTACAAGAAATTTACAATTCACTCAAACTGCATAAATCATTATCTACTCGAATGCCTGCAGCTTGTTTGTTCTAATGAAAATTATATATAAATATATAATAAAATAAATAATGCAATTGAGCTAGTAACTTAAACCATACGAAACTATTGTCGAAAGTAGTAGTGTCCTTAGATCCTTCCTTTGACTAAACGTTAGCCGTACGATACACAATGGCGGAATGGGGAAGCGATGAGGAAATGTCTGCAGTTATAATGTCTGCACTGTGACCGAGCCAACTGCCTTGAGAAAACAATGACTCATTGACTATAGGAGCTGATTCTGTTATCGGCTCTTAGTCAAGAACGGATTGACAGTCAATAATTGCAGCTCTTGAATGTAGCAAGCTCATTGCAAGTTGCAGCTCAAGCCATTATGAGCTTTGAATTTATTATAGTTCGTTAGAGAATATAGTGTCGTGAAAACTCCGTACATGAAAAATTACTAGGGCGTATTGAAAAGTAAGGTCTCCTATTTTTTTTTTCATAGAAAATTTAATTTATTTACAACTTTGGTTACATCGTTGGAAGGGTTGAATATTTACCTATTTTTCTACGTATTCGCCTTGACGATCAATAACTTTTTGCATTCTGTTTACCAGCTAATGCCGGTGATCAGACTTGAATTTCTGTCCTCCAAGATGTTTCTTGAGAGCGGGAAACAAGTGGTAGTCGCTGGGGGCAAGGTCCGGGCTGTAAGGAGGGTGGTCGATGATATCCCAGCCGAATCCATTGAGTAGGGTGGTCGTTTGATGTGACACATGTGGACGCGCATTGTCATGAAGCAAACACACTCCTTTGGTGAGCCTACCTCTTCTTTTGTTTTGAATGGCTCGCCGAAGTTTCTTGAGAGTCTCGCAGTAGCTTTCTGAGTTGATTGTTGTTCCTTTTGGCATGAAATCAACCAACAGAACCCTGTTCCGGTCCCAGAAAACGGTGGCCATAACCTTTCCCGCTGACTTCTCCGTTTTGAAAAGCAGTCGTCAGTTGGCTTCGTGACGCGGCGGGAGAGTGGTACGGCACCGGCATTAAAAAGCTGGTAAACAGAATGCAAAAAGTTATTGATCGTCAAGGCGAATATGTAGAAAAATAGGTAAATATTCAACCCTTCCAACGATGTAACCAAAGTTGTAAATAAATTAAATTTTCTATGAAAAAAAAATAGGAGACCTTACTTTTCAATATGCCCTCGTATACAGAGTTAATCCGTATTTAAGAGGTGCGAAGTAGATCAAGGAACAGACCGGTGGAAGGACAGTTGGAGCAGGAAGTGTTTCAGCGTCGCCTGTATAAATCTAGTCTGTAAAAACTGTCCAGCTCTGATGATGAATTTAGTTTTGTTCTCAGCTCCTTCGAACTGCCTATAGGACAAAAAGAGTCCGTAGGGTTTTATCGAAACCAGTTCTAATACCAAAAGTACTATTACTTCTTCTTCCCTTCTGACTAGTTGCCTGTGCCATTTCTAGCGTGTAAAGGCATAGATCAAATGCTGCTAAGCATCACGATGCTTGCAGAGTTGCTTCAGCTCTAGGAAAGATTTATCTCCAATCCATAGTTGATACTCTTCATATAAACTTCTAGGCCTTCCGCGTAGTCTCTAGCCAGTCGGTCGAGCCACCATCACCTTTCTGAAACAGAACCACTTCGGCTGTCAGCTTTTTCCGCGGATGGTTTTCAGCGGAGTGATTTTCTGCTCCTCCATAAGCGTTTCATTCCTTAAGTGGCCTCTTCTTGTTTTAACTGCTAACTCTCCATACGTAGTTCATTTCAACTCCAGTTCTCCTTATCTGCTAGTCTAGCATGGTCCAGTTGTCATTCCCGTGAGAGCTATTCTATTTCAGAAATTAACAAAAACCTACTAGATTATTCGGAGGTGCAAAAATATGTGATTTTGATACCCTGAGAATAGTATGACAATTTTGGAAAGGGATAAGTGCGTTTAATTTTGGTGGCCCTCACTTAGAATATTCGAATGTGTAAGGGCTATATACTCACACCATCTTATTCATAATTTTGTAACAAAATTATGGTTTAATATACCCTGGAGGTGGATTTCCATTTCAAACTTCCACAAATCCACATTTCTTCCGGCCAACTTTCCACTTGGCAATACTCTGGCACAACGTGAACTCTTCACACGTCTATGTTCATTTAAGAAACACACACAGAAAGGCGCGCATTGTACGTTTCATAAAGTATAAATCCGTTAAACCAATTATAATGAAATGCTCTCTCAAAAAATAATTAAATAAACAAAACAACCACCTCTGATATTTAAATAATAGAGTTCTTGTATATTTTATATTCTTCAATGGTGGTATTGTTCCTTCTATTCTATTTGAATTCTCAATATGCAGGTCTATACATTCCAACGCGGCCTTGTTACACTGACATCAGTATTTAACTTCATTCGTTTTTCTCCATTTGTTTATTCAAATCATTTCCGTATACCAACATACTAAGTGAATGTACGGCAATTTTTAGCAGATTTCTTTAAGAAAAATCAGCTGTTTAGGTGGTCAAGAGACGATTTTTGAAATTCCGGTTATAGGAGGCATATGATTAAACCACCTCTTCCCTATCCCTAGTTTTAAATGAAACGCTTTTATATCAAGTCTCGTAATGACAAACGCACGAAACTAGACCACATGTACTTACATGTGTGATAACGGGATATTTTGAATTTAATTACAGAGATTTTTGTATCTCAGAAAATCCAGAGAAGTCTTTGGCTCGTTACAAAGGGACTTTATTTTAGAATACTGTACTGGTTATATGGTCCTGCAGCATTTACAAAAGAGAGAACATACACTAATGGAAATATACAGGCCCAGCTTACTCTTTGATGTCTTGTTAGGAATGTGTTTGATTCAGCGGTTGTATAGCAGAGGCGTTTCGGTCATACAGAGGAAGGAGGGGAGGGACGAGGAGCAATAAAGAAAGGGATAAAATAGCCTTAGGATGTAGAAGATTCCTTTTCATGGCGACCAGGGAAGCGGAAAGACCCGAAGGGGACTAAACCACAACTAGAATATAGTACGATCAAGGCATCTTCTCATACAACTATGAACAACGTGAGTCTTAGGGAAAGGACATGTGAAACTATTTTGTCCTTTCAACGCCCAGGTTCCATCAAAATCATAAATTTATCACTGGTCTCTGACAAGTGAAATGCCATGAGACTAACGGAATCAATTTGGTTTTGTTTTATAGTTCCTGGAAGAATAAAATTTCTTCATTATTATTAATTGATTTCCCCAAATGTCAATCTACCCAGTCCGTCACGCAAGGGCTGGGTTTACTTGGCAGATTTCTCACGTGCGTCACGTATCTGCGTTTATCTCAAAACGTAAACGTCCAATGAAAACAATATTTGGTACTCAGGCTTCAAATAAAGTGCTTCATAATATAACAGCTTATTGTTAATATGGAATGGGTAAGAGAGAGGGTTACTGATAACCAAAAACTAAAAAACGCAATATCTCGGTTAATCTATGTATATATATATAAAATTGTAACCTCTGTCTGTACATTGATTTTTTTCGCGAAATTTCACGATAACTTTTCGTTTCACATGTCAGACACCATATCTGCATTTTGTTTCTTTCGTGTATGTTTGTTTGTTTGTTACCTTTTCACGCATAAACGGCTGAACCGAATTTTATGAAACTTGGTATGTGAATTACTACTAACCCAACTTAGACTTTAGGCTATATTAATTTTCTCTGAGACGAACAGGAGTGGGGGTTAAGGGAAGCCTGAAATTAAAAATAGTGATATTTCGTTTTCTATTGGTTTTTCGGCAAATATGCACATAACAAAAGTTGTTTATTTTGTTATTTAGAGTAACTTTTGTTATATACACTTTTGTAGTATACCGAAGTTTAAATGCGTTATACGCTAAAAATTATAGCGGGAGTCAACAATATTATTTGCCAAAAAAGACTCAACCGAACTAAATAAAACTCGGTATGTGTATTACCAGTGAGGCCTTCATTATAATAAGCCTTACCAACATTTCTATGGACGGGCAGGAGTGGGGGTTATAAGGGAAGCCTGAAATTAAAAATAGCGATATTTCGTTTCCTATTGGTTTTTCCGCAAACATAAACATAACAAAAGTTGTTTATTTTATTATTTGGAGTAACGTTTGTTATATACACCTTTGTCGTATACCTAAGTATAAATGAGTTATACGTTAAAACTTTAGCGGGCACTAACGGCTGAACCGAACTTAACAAAACTCGGTATGTCAATTAGCATTAATTCTTCCATGATTATAAGTTATATTAAAATTTTTAGGTTCGAACGGGAGGGGGGTTATAAGGGAGGCCTGAAATAAAAATTCACCATATTTACATGTATAAGAGACGGGAGATATAAAAATAGCGAAGACTGTAAAGAATTATCGAATAAATAATTCTATTATTAGCAAATCACCGGCAACGACGGGTATCAATCCTAAACACTGGGACGGGTAAATGTCAAAATATTGTGCAATGTAAAGCCTGCTAAAAAATACCATCACCATTCAGCCTCAAATGAATTCCCGGGCGAAGCCGGGTATCTGAGCTAGTATATATATATATATATATATATATATATATATATCCTTAGAAATTTGCTTAGTTTAAGCAGCATTTGTGTGAAGGACTTTTAGCGTGTATGCTAACAATCTGGTACCAGATTCTACTTCGGGCCTAGCCCATCTAAAAGTTAGGAAAATTTAACTCAACTCCTCCAAGCATGGAGGAATGAAGCCTTTCAACTAATAGCTGAGTTGGTAATCCAATATCCGGCAGCACCTCTGGCTAATCCAATAAAATTCCTAGTCGTTCTTCAAAGTGGCATACCCTCGTCGAGCGAAGGTGAACGTCCTCTTTACCCGGGGAACTTGTGGAACGGTAGGAAATGCGAGAGGCAAACCTGAAGTAGAATGTGGGGAGACGGGAGATCGGAAATACGATCCTTCTAGGGGAAGAGTGAGAGGCCTCCATTGTCATGAGAAACACAATGCAAGACTAGTCACCAATAACCAACGTGAACCGACATCATTGGCTTCCAAACACACTTTCTCATTCACTAGGAGTAAAGCCAACCAGTAGCCAGAAGTGAGTATTGGCAATACTTATACACATAACAACTATAAGCCTAGGAAATCAAGAGTGGTAACAGACCATCATCATCATTCTCGCCAACTCTTGGAAATTTTAGGGGAAATCTGCTAATAATTAATTTATTGTAGAAATTATTGTTTTTGAGCAAAATCGTCTTCTAAACAGTCCAGTTAAAATCTGGATGGGATAATTAGAAAATAATGAAAAGGATCCTAAACTACAGCATATGTGCTGTCGCACATGGAGTACGATACATTTTCTGTCCAGCAATATGGCTGGAGAGACAAAGGGTTTTTTGTAAGGGCTCACGCCTTGTTTGAAAGGCTTCAGCAATCGATAAATATTTTTTTAGAAAACAATAAGTTTTTCTCGAATTCACACGAGAACAGTAATTGGATTATCAATTTTAAAATGTAAAACTTCTAAATTTATGAATAGGAGTTAATGTTCTTTAAATACTGGAGTACTAGGGGGCTATGTGGTCATGTCTTTTACAGTCTGTTAGTATAAGTTTTATTGTAATACACCTTATATTATTAGATTAAAGTGGACATTAATAAATAACATAATTTTAGTGACTACTTCAATCAACTACTGTTAGCTAATCGGGAGAACTATGTTCCGAAATTTTTCTAGCCCGAGTGCGATATTTGTGTGCTTGTCAATAAAGGCTCGAAGCATTCTATAACAGAATTGGCTAAACAGGATAAATTAGGACTAAGAAACGTTAAGTAATTCATGTGTTACACGAAGCCTTCATTAAATCTGAAGTAATTCATTACAGGTGATGAAAGATGGTAGAGGCGAAACCTGTCAACCGTCCGTAATGACAGTAAGAGCAGGTTGTAGGTGTCCAAGAAATGAAGGTAAGTAACCAGTGATTAACCTCTCTACGTACCAAAAAAACATGCTAAACACAACCACGCAATCAACATTACTACCGAGGCACTGTAAATTTGGGAGAAATTGGACCACCGCACCCACGATGTACACAAAAAAGATGGCTGTTACCTCTCTAGCGGCCGCAATTATTATTTAATCGTTACCAAACTCGATATTTAGACGTTTTATATAAAAAGAAAGATCAAGTTCGTCGCTGTTGAAATGGGAACACGGACGGGGAGGGGGGGTACGAGGGGAGAATTTTGAAAATTCAAAATATCTTCGTTACTATAAGACGGATCGAAAAAATGTATAGAATGAATCTTCACACTTTTTTTCTTATTGCGAATTACATGCATATAAATATTGTTATATACTATTATTCTTTTCTTGAATATTAACCGAGATATTTGCATTTTTCAGTTTTCAGCCTTTAGTAAACCACCTCTTCTACTAGTCTTACAAAAACAGTACTGTTATATAATAAGCTACATTATTCGAAGATTAAATACCAAATATTGTTTTCCGGAGACCTTTATTATACGAGATATATGCAAATATGTTCTTGTGACCCCCTCCCCCCATCTTAAATTCTTGGACAACAAAAATTTGATTGATTGAGATAAAAATTATCCTGATTCATTATAAATTACAAAACTAGATATAGTAAATAGTTGCCAATAAAATTAATATGTTTCAGTTATTTTATTTATTTCCGGTGAGCCATTGGCAGGCCTGTTTGATTATATTTCAGACGCTTCTCGTCCGGAAATTATTAAAGTTTACCGAAAGATTTCTTTTTACCGTTTGTATTTATTCACTTACTATTCACAGTGGTGTTGTGATAGCAGTATGTAGCAGCCCCTGCTACATAAAAAAAAATTGAGGGACTTTTTTGAAAATTGGTCGGGTTTGGCGAGTAATTTCCGCACATGCGTCATTGACCTGCAGCTCACTGGTCGATCTACAGTTTTAAAGCTAAATTGCCCCCCCCCCTTTTTTCTCTCTTTGAGGTAGTTTTGAACCTGTATTTCCATTTGCTTTTATCCTCTCAGCATTCTACCAGCCACTGCATTCATGTTTCTCTTCTCGCCATTTTCTACCGGAATCAAGAAAACAACTCCATTTACCTTATTCCCTAATGTGCGTCATCTTGTCAATTTGGAAAATCACTTAAATTTCCTAAAATACTTTGTTTCTTTTCGAGACGTTTCTCACCTGGAGCTCATTCAGAATTTTGGTAAGCTCATTTTATTTTTCTATGGTTCACTGGTCTGATGGCTTCCAAAAAACTAGTTAACTTTATTTTATTCATACATTTTCATGTTGTCCTTCCGGGAGTATCCTGGTCGAGTCATTTCTCGCAGAGAACTTTGGTGTTTTTTTTTTAATTTTATTTATTTATTTTTTTCATCGAAGGAGGAATTGCTTTTAAAAATATTTCATATGAAAAAAAAAAACAGCTATCTAACCCAAAAATTAGATTATTAATTATATTTACAGGGATTTTGAAAATAATTTTACTGATCTTGAAAAATAATTTTGGGACCCACAAACTAACTGAGTCACTTATTGAGAGTAATATAACCTATTAAGCTGCAATGGAAACTTTCTAAGCGATCGTTCATGTAGTTTTCAAATATATGGAGAAATGATGAAATGTGGTACAGAAATTTTTTTATACTATTTAGACACTTAGGACGTGTGTTAGAATAATTATAGGCCGTTTTGTAATTTTAAATTATCTGATGTATGCACTCAGAACACGTTGAATAGATATTAAAAATAAAAATATACTTTTAATACATTAATGAACAAATTGTCTTTAACATTAGATAATAAATTTTTTTTTTTTGGGGGGGGAGGGTTTTCCATACTCATTCATATTTAAAGGAAAATACTGAAACAAGTACATTATTGAACCTAGACGTGCCTCTTAAAAGACTATACTAGTATGACTAACCCGCAATCGCTTTTATCGTGGCTCAATGTACCGATAGTTCCTATATAAAATACTATGAAACTTTTCTTAATACCGATTTTCTCACCAATATCTAAAAATGGAAGAAGTGAGTATTCCTCAGAAAAAAATAACTAATGAGCCTCGTCAAGGCAATATATTTCATTGCAATGCATTTAATCTAAAGAATAAAAAGATATAAATTCATAAAATAAAAAGTGTATATTAACGTAAATGTTAATGTTTAAGTCCATGAAAGAACGGTTATCAGGATTATAAGTTACGCTATTTTCTTTCCCGAGGGGAAAATGACGTTCATATTTTGAGAGAATATTACCGAATAAAATGGAAATACCAAAAAATTGATTGAAAGTCAACCAGGATAAAATGTCTTAAAATGAATTGCCCAGTCAATTATTCGTCCTTCAAATAATTTTGTAATTTCTATTATGAAAATCATGGTCATTTTTTTTTTAATTTCAAGGTTGAATAAGCTCGAATTTCATAGGATTATAAAAAGAAAAATATATATACTGAGAACAAAAAAATTATTGACATGTTGCCAATCGGCGAGACCCCTTCAATGGTGGCTCAGGGACAACGGGTTTTTGTTGTTGACCTATTTCATTTAATGACTATTTCCTTTATAACTGTCAATGGATGGTTGCGCATTTCATGATATTTATTGCTCATTTATGTGCCCATTTACCTAATAAGATTACCTTTGAACAAAGATTAGTAATTGCTAGTTTGTCAAATGGCAATTTACTTGTAAAATAGATTCATGGCTGTATGGGAACGTTTTGAAATGTGAACAATAGATCGGCCATAAAAAAGAAAATGATATTAAAGAATACTTTTAAAATGTTCTTTGTAGCTTTAAAATCAAGGATGTCTCTAAGTTTCTTTTAACGGAGACCGTCTATATATACCAGAACTCCACAGTCATACAACGAAGACCTTTTAGTAGAATCTTTCTGCAGATATAACTTTCAATATACATTAGTATACATTCAATTATTTAAAAAAAATAGGTATTGAAATAGTATGAACTTCAGGGCGTATATAAAACCTAAATGTATTTAACACTGTGTAATTTGATTTTATAAGAAGAAGAACTGTAATACTGTGAAAAGAATTAACTGTTTAAAGCCAAAAAGGAATCTTGAGTGGTTTATGAAAATATCTCCTCCTCCAAAAAAGAAACGAAATGAAGATGAACGTTCCTATGACGGTACCTGCTCACCGTGTGAATTTAATAAAAAATGGTAACTATTGTCGTTTACTTTTTTTTTTTATGTCACCCCAAAACTAGTAAAAATGGGCTCTGAAAAGTTATAACAAGTCAAAATGGTCTCTAAGACGGTGATAGCTAGTCAACTGATAGACTGTAAATAAGATCATAGTGTTTTTTACTGGTGATTTCAATAAAAACTTCAGATTCTAATAAATATTTCTAATCAACTATATATGACTCTCTACTGCATGTTGCCATCTTTCAGGTAATTTTTTAATTCTGTCCTCCCAGAACTTCACAGATTTTTGCTCAATGAACTCCCCCCTGTTCGTTTTGCAGTCCTCGAACGAATGTACGTTTCCCGTTAAGGGAGTTTTGAAAGGAAGAAATAAGTAAAAATGTGTTGGGACAAGGTCTGGTGAATAGGGTGGGTTTGAGGATCAGATCCCAGCCAAACTCCAATAATTTCTGTCGGGTCTGCAAAGACACGTGAGGACGGGCATTATCGTGAAGCACAACACTTAAAGATAAGGAATCTCGGTTGAAACTGATGCATAAAAGCGCCTTAACTAATCCTTTTTACAATATGTAAACATTATTGATAAAATAAACATGATTTCATAAACACAGAGAGGTTTAAATTGAAATACTAATAAAGGCAGGGAACTTATTTTGCAACCCAATACTATTGTTAAGTAGTAGGGGTGACTGTGGCGAGCGTCGAAAGAGGGGGCGACACAAACACAAACACTCGGGCGATCAATATTTAAGACAGATGTATATAGCCAAGGAAGAAGCTGAGCAGAAGTTGGGATAAGAAGCCTGGCCATAAATTCTCTTACTTTTAACCGGATAAATTGAATATCATTATGAAAAAGCCTTTATTTTGATTGCATAATATCTTGTTGGGCACTCCCCTTTAAATGTATTCTAATGACCGAGACCAAAAACGAAAGGTGACTCCCCTATATATTCCGTCGCCCACAGGCAGCCAACATCCGCCCAGGGGCCTGGATATTTTTTTTGTTCAGCCCCTAGGGGATAGAATGGCGGCCCGTGGATATCCTACCTGTAACCTGACGCTTCCAAGGCATCCTGATTGATTACCCAAATAGTCCTGGAAGACGGATTACATTTTCAGCAGGGAGCCCGGAGGTGTGGGGAGCGAGAGGGAAGATTTACATATGCATAAAATATCTTATTTGACTCTAATCTGTCTTACCTCGTTTACTTTGACCTAAGCTGACAAGCATATAGAAAATATTAAATTATATATCTAACGGAATTGTAGTAGCTGGTATAGTTTTTTCTTTTTATTTAAGCCGTACATCGAACATCTGTCTTTTTACAAGAAATATCCCAACTGTTCCCAAAAACTACTACAAATACTCTTTCAAGATTTATAAAACCTACACAATTAAATAATGAAGTGGGATCATGCTAGACATGTGAGATAAGGCGTTAGCCATAATCTCACATGGAAACGAGTGGCGAGTTCGATTATCGCCTGTGCAGCAGGAATTTATATAGTGACGAACTCAATAAAATAAAATCCATATTCCCACACTTGCTATAAAAGGGTGACACCCTTTACATAGCTCTTCCCAATTAGTCGTAGTAGCACAAATTGGATTTTAATCAAATAAAAAAACCTAATATGAGCACCACATTCTTGTACACCTATTAAATTGAATTAAAAAAATATTTCGTTCAAGTTCATTTAAAATTATTTCTTTTTGAAAGTGATACATCTAATCTTTGTTCCGATCATTGAATTAAAAAATGCCATGGAACATAATTGATATATCTTTTGATGGTGACAAAAACGTTTCTATGGGCATGTTTGTATCTAAAATAGGTACGAAGAGATTAGAGTTTTTTATGTCCGTCCCTTAGTTGATTTTGATCAAAAGGGGAATTGCAAAACTTCGTTAGTAGGCACTTAGTCGTTTTTGACTTTACGCGAGACGTTTGTAACATAAAGCCGTCAAGTTGAGACCAGTCATAATGGGTCCATGGTGCTTGAAAACTGACAATTACGTTGAAATCTCAAAACCGATTTCGGCAGAGAAAAAATTTAATTCATTTTGACTGTATCCATGAACAAGATAACAACTCCCTTCTATATTCAAATCCTAAGCTATATCTAATAAAAGGACGAATGTGCAGAAGTAATGAATGAAAAGGTTTGGTTATAACTGTCAATAGAAGAATGCAGGCTGATGTTGACTGGAATAGATCGTCCGTGCACTCCTACCCGTTATTTTGACAGTTCACTTTACGGTTACGACAAAATGTCAAAAGGTCAAAACTCTCGGTAAAGATTCACTGCTTTCCAGAGGTTAAAAATATTTTAGCCGAGCCTGGAAGTGTTTACAGGACTAGATGCCATTATGCTCCTTCAATAAACATAATAGTTTCACGAATTTTAAACTGCATTTACTCCTTTCGGGAATACAGCACCTAAAAATAAATATTGCAATAAAACACGATATTTTAATTGAATAGTATAATAAATTCCAGACCTATTGTTCTATGATACATCATATGCTATTTGTAAACGGGTGGTTAATAAATAAACAAACTCGTAAAACATTTCCAATGCCCTGGTGTCAATGAATGATACGGATGTTAAATTGTAATTTTTTTTTTTTTTTTTTTTTTTTTTTTGTAAAACATTTTTCCTTACAATACTACATATAGAATTCCTGCCACATTCTTATATAATGAGCAAAAAGCCAAGCCTACCTGTATAGCAACACTGGACTAACAATAAAACACCTACCAACAGAATGCAGATTAGAAACATAACTAAATAGACCAGATGACTTGAATGATCTACTCACTGAGTGTAGCCCACATATCACCACTATTCTGACTATAGGGAACTATAGGGTTGTTTGACAATATTTAATTACAAATTTTAGAGTGTGTATGTGTGTGCTATGTGTGTAATTTACGCTTAAATGCGTATAGTAAGTATATACATGTTTTTTATGAATATTTGTTATTGAAGCTATCAAATTTTATTTTAACTTATTTGTTTGTGAGTGTTTCTTGTTTCTTTTAGTGTTTAATTTTCCGTTCTCTTAGTATCGTTCTTAATATTACTCCGTGTGTTCCATTTATTATTTATTATTGTTTATCCACGTTGCGGAGCACTATAAAATAATAATATGAAAATAAAAAAACGCATATTTTCAATATCTTTGCTAGGCACGTAGAAATTTTCAATGATGGCTGGTAACGTCCATAGTTGTACACATGAAAAAAAATCTTATATTCTGAGTTTAAAAGATATTTCTTTTCATGCGACCTACGATAATAGGGTACTCCTTAAAGAGAATTTAGCTAAAACAATCTAAAAGAATATTTAAGACGATCATTATTATCAAGGGAGCACCATTTTCTCTTTGCACGTAATTCACGTGGATTGTTTGCCCTATAAATGATTCCATTTTTGATCTCAAACACGAGAAAAAGGTAAGAGCGACTCCGTTAAATATATATCAAAGGCTAGCACGTACAATTTGATGGGAACAGCTGATCGGGAACAGTGGCACTGCTATAAAGGTCATGGACAGAACTACAAGGCTGACCCATTGGCTGACATTCATAGGCCGACATACAGCTGGAGCGAATTGATAATAGTAACCATCAGACAACCTTCCAAGGGTCAAAGGATATGTAACAATAGCCCAGATAAAGTGTAACTATAAATAGAGCCCTTATCATTCAGTGCACAAGTTGAAACTTTTTTTCAAGTTGTAGAAATATATTGCTTAAAGTTATATTGAGAAATACCGCAGGTATTGTCAGAAATACCCAGAAGGATTTCTCATCGAGATTTATTTATTAACGTCCACTTTTTGCTACTGTGGCTAATGGGACGGGGTATCTACAGGTTGCCATCCTTTCTATCGAGGGAGGGACTATTCATAAGTTCGTACCTAAATAATTTCCTATTGCCCAGGCGAGAATCGGACTCGCCTCTGTAGGTTTACCATGTGAGATTAACCCAACCTCGAATTCGCTTAATAAGTTACATCCACTGAGTGTACTAATTATTTTTTAGAAGATTTCCTTAAAGCGAAATACAATAGTACTATTGTACTCATGACAAGATTCTCGAAACGTCCATTGATCCTATCTAGTAGATAACTAAAATGATTTACGTTCAAAATTATATATATCTATTACCTATCTAATCGTCACAATTGTTGTTTGATAGATTCCAAACTCGATATATGTATAAGCGATTCATTTAAAAATTAAGACCACTAACGGCTGAAATTATAAAAGACAAAGTACCTCTTTTACTATAAGTCGGATCGAAAAATTATACATAACCAATCTTGTTTTAAATTTAATGTTCTATAAATGGGCTTTTTACATATTTTCTCTATCTTGAATAGTAATAGTAATAGAGAGTTTTGCATTTTTTTTTATTTTCAGTCATTAATAAATACCCACTTTTCGACATCGCAATTTAACAGTAAGCGAATATATCATGAACTGTCTTATTCCAAGCTTAAATACACGATATAGTTTTCAACAGACCTATAATAGATGAGATGCGTGCAAATATGGTGTCATCAATTAAGATATTATTGATTACACACTTCTACTCATCAGATTTTGAATTTGGAAATGGAGAATATAAGGCGAAATGAGATCGGCAGTGTGTCATGCCAGGCCATTCCTTAATTTTTTTAATCCGTCTTTGTAAGGGACTTTTTAATTAACATTTTATAGGAATACAAATTGTGGCATATCAATATAACAAATTAATTTTCCGATAGTCTTTAATCCTCTCGATAAAGGCGTATTTATACCTTCCCCTTATATATGCCCATTTAATTGCAGTCCGATTCAAAAGTCCCATTCCCAGGAAAAATTAATAATTGGAGATAACCCGTCCCAATAAGCCATAGCAGCAAATGTGGATGATAATAAATAGTAATAATAATTCCTAAGTGGAATGTCATCACCACGTGACGGCAGAGTGCCCTTGTAATGAATAAAAATTGGTGGGAGTACATTTTAATAAGACCTTCATAGAGATCAGAGCTCCTATATCCGCCTTTAGTCGGGCTGTTATTAAGGTTGCATTATTTTCATCTTTTAATTCAGAGATCCTTTTCAAGTAAATTAATTAATGCATTGTCTTGACGCAGGGCCTGATTTTGGATATATGGACATATCACGACGTACCCTCCCTACCCATGCCTCACGGCGATGGTTAGCTATCTGGAGATAAGCCCGAACGAGGTCCATTATGTGCACAGCTAACCAAAATTTAGTACCACTCCCGTAATTGGAAGTCGTATTAATGAGTAACAAGTCCTGCAAGTTAGAGCCACGCACGCCACCCTGCGTGCATTTAAAGTATACAATGCTATTGGCATATAAAAGTGAATTAGATATGAAACGAACGAAACTATTTGTAAAGATTGTAGATCTGCAACAATAACAAATGGGACTGGAACCAGGCTGTTATATCTATATAGAATGGGCATGGTTAAAAGAAATTGCACAGGCAGTCTGGAAAGATATTTAGGAAGAACTACGGAAATGTATAAAAGAGATCCAGATAAAGAGAGATATAGCAGACATGTCGAAATTTTAGAAAATTAAATGATAACAGTAACGAATGGTCAAAATATAAGTCCCGCAAGGAGTAGCATGGATAATAATAATTAATAAAATCATAAAGAAACTTAAGCTCTACAGATGAACCTTGGTCCCATTTAGGAGGAATGCTTAAAATTCAGGAGCCTCCAGAACAACAAATACTGAAAATACTAATGCTTTTTCGCTCCGCGCTCATTTTTTCCCGAGAATGAAAAATCTGTTATCTACTTCGCACCTAAGTGAGTGAATCGAAGAAGGACTTACTTAAAGAAGAATCTACTTTAACTGAAGGGAAGGGTTTAAAGAATCTACTAAAACCAAAGGAAAGACCAAAGAAGGACAAACCTGAAAAAAAAGGTCTGTCACGCAGGGGCTGCGTAAACTAAGCAGATTTCCCACGTGAAGTTTTACAATAGAGAAATTTCACGAGAGCCGTTACTGAAACGGCTGAACTAGCCTGAATCTCACCACTACAACCAAAGGTACCCGATCTCATCATGTCCGTTACGCTCAATAAAATGCAAATATCTCGGTTAATATTCAAGATAGAGAATAAATGTATATATACATATTTAAAGTAAATTTAATTCGCAATAAGATTGGTTGTACACATATACACTTTTTCGATCCAACGTATAGTAATGGAGATATTTCCAATGTTCCAAAAAAATAAAACCTCTGAACCCCCCTTTCCCACTGGTCCGATTTCAGCTATTAACGAGCATGATCTTTCTTTTCACATAAATCGATTAAATACCAAGTTTGGGAACAGTCAAGCAAAAATTGCGACCGCTAGAGCGTTAACAGACAAATAAATATATATATATACATAATTTTGAACGGACCTCATTTTCGTCATCTCCTGGGGAGGGTCGATGGACATTTGAAGAAAACTTTTGAAAATCGCGTCATGAGTACGACCTCAATAGCTGATTTCCCTCTAGAGAAATCAGCTAAAAGTATTGGAAATAAACAGTCTGCACACGGATTATTCCCTAGGATTGGTTTTATATGTATAACTTCATTTACTCTCTAATCACCAAAATTTGAAACACATAATTAAGTTTTAGATGTAGAACCACTAGGGCTCAGGTTAATCATGTGTGTTAAGGAATCGGTTTTAATACACTTTGTAAACCTAGAGTCGGGGGTTGCTTATGGATTAGGAATTTAGGTACTTATGAGTTATCGGGAGGCCACTCACTTAAAGACGATCATTAAATCATATTAAAAGAAAGAGCACTTTATTAACAAAAATAAACACACTAAAATAACACTTATAGAATTTACATGAATAACCGATTGTATGACAAAATGTAATTATAAATTAGAGTTTGCCGTCTGCCAGATGGTCTCTGCAACCTGCTACCTGTACAAGCGGTGTAATAATAAGTGATCAAGTGGTGTTAATAAACACCAAATGGTGTTAATAATATATTACTCATTTTACTTGGAGGGAGAAAAAGACGTCCAATTCCTCACAATTTTTTTTTATATGTTTAATATAAAAACTTTGTGAAGAATTGGACACCGTTTTCTCTCTCACAAGTACACGATATTCTTCACTTCCAACAACACTGCTGTGGATTACTCATTTTCTGATAACAAAAAAAAACAAAAGAGAATGACTAAAATAACCTAGTCAAGTATGAACCATCATATACAGCATCACCAAATAATAGTGATAAGCAGTTTTGAACCGGTAGATATTTCATCTGTAAATAATGAGTGGCCTGCCGCTAACAATTTTCTCATTTATTAATTCTGGAAGTGATTTGCTTCCAAATAATACTTAAAGTAATTTGCTTTTAATTTTAATTTAATAATCGTCTTGAAATGGTTGGCCTCCCGTTAAACGATAAGTGCCGGAATTTATTTAGCGATGAACTCCCTAAATAAAATCCCTAGTCCGACCCCGGCTAGAGAAGGGTGGCAACCTGTAGGATTAGCCGTAGTAGCATAGAGCGGACGTAAATAACACTTTACGCCACTAGACATTGTAGGAAGGAGCCTGTATACTGGACCCATTCCAGAGAACTTCAATTAGCCCTAAAGTGGGGGCAGCAGAGCCATAAGCATCAAATAAACACTCCCCCAAAGCCCATTAGCAAGGACGAAGCTAGGCTAGCACTGCTTCTAAGAGGTCCAACCACAGGTAACCGGAGCTCACAAAAAAATATATCGACTCCTCCAATAATTGCTGTTTCCCTCCTATTTCCAGCTGTTGTGGAGGTGTTTCCAAAGAGGTTCAAAAGCAGCGAGGTCGTTAGGGAACGCTTAGCGGCTATAGGCCACCTTTACTTTCTAATTACCGTCCCCTGACCAATGAAATGGCTCTATTTTTAGCAGAGATCATTTCCAGAAAATAATTCATAAGGAACACTGAAACTCGGGAAAGTAGAACTTAGTCATTACAATCTATCTACTTTCAAACGAATTGCGCTCTCTCACTGTTAGGGAGTGCATAATATAATGAAAAATGTATATATCTCTTATATTTATATCTCTTTGGAATTGTATGATATAGGTTAAGTGTAGAAACATATGTTTTGTAGACAGGTTTTGGTTTTATGCAGATATGAGATGAATAATAAAGAGATACTTACTGATTAAAGATTCTAAACATTTTATTGTGCTTAAGAACATTCAAATTATATTTTCATGAAGTTATAGACGGTAAAGATGACAATATTTTTCCTTTCAAACTCCAACGCAAACTCGACGGACAAGATCAGTAAAACTCTAGAATTTCCATTTTCCAGTAAAAAAAAATAAATTTAAATAATATAACAATTCCCTTCATATAATCAACAGAATGGCCAGAAGAATTATTTTATCTTGATTATTTGAATAGCCAAGTAGCATAAAGATATACCTTGATAAAGAACTTACGCTCATGACTAGTCGGAGATATGAAAAAGTATATTTATGCGAATACATTAATTGTAGCTTATGATTAATGCATTAAAAACAATAAATGGGAGTCTAAAACTTTGTAAAAATCTATGACACTCAACGAATTGCGCAATAATACTAATCAACTAACTGTGGGCATTTTCTGAAAATATAAATATACTTATCAAGACTATTTTTATTATATTTCATGCTTAATAAAATTATGACAATATATAAATATAGGAAATATAAAAAATACCTTGTACAAAATATGGCGGAGAAGAAGAACATCCTATTAAGTATAAGAATCTCGGAGATTATGATATTTATACCTGATGCATACCTTTTCTGCTCCTTTGCTATCTAGGCCTAGAAGCTTCAACTGATGAAAATAGATTAGGGAGATATCTAGTTGATAAGAGCGTCGATCACAGAATCTTCATAAGAAGATAAATAAAACAAATTTAAGTTAAAATTAAAATTTTACACCTTGACATTTAATTTGTGTCTTGTTACCAAGCGTGGAGCAACGTTTTTATTTGCTGATGGACCCACCAATTAAAACCCTTAGTACAAGGCTGACTAGAAAAGTCCGGTAACCTAGTAAAAAAACCCTATCCCATTTACCACAGTACTATAAACCTTAAAAATAAAATAATATATGTAAAAACATTACTATCTCTATAAAAAGGTAATATTTTGGGATTTAACTTATTTCAAATGAAAAGTATACAATTTGACGAAGAGAATAAATAAAAAAAAAACTTGTTTCTTAGTAAAACCTTTAAACTCAATTAACAAAATTATTAAGGACAAATAAAGTAGAATATTGAGACTAATTTAAAAACGATGCAGCCAACGGATTTCATCCAGCCATAAACTGAAACCTCCAAGCTTACTCCAAAGAGATACCATATATTTCCAAAGCAGAGAGGTGATAGTCCTTAATTGTCCATATCTTTATCACGGATGAATATTACAAGATAGGAGAGTTGTCATTATATGAAAGCAGTCAACAACATCTGCAGCGCAGTGGTACATGTATATATCGTTCTAAAATTAACACAAAGCGCACTTATTAATTCATTGGCATTTGTGTAGGCGTCATGAGTTAATTAGAATGGGTAGGTTATCAATAGGTTATCGACTGTTGCAATCAGTGTCAAACATAGGGTCACATTTAGTGCCAAATCAAAACCCTCCCAACGCAATCTTAACGAGGGACGAATATTCGCGGCTTAGTTAGTCACTAAGAGGTCTTTAACACCCATTATCACTAAATAGATATAATCCCTTTTAATCAGGCATTAACGGATCAGCGCAAGATGGTTTCCGCGGGAAGAGAAGGGTTGTGTGAACGAGAACTCTCTCCTTTCTCAGGGCATTCTACCAACTAAATGTGCTTCTCCAGATCGGGGTCACAGCCAACTCAGAAGGCTAACTGGAAGGTCATCACAACACTAAATTCGAAAATAAATATTTCCTTTCGTTTGTAATAAGAAATATCACCTACTTCTTTATCAAAGTCCACTTTTGTGCTACTATGGCTAATTTGGGCGAGATTTCTACAGGTTACCCCTCCTTTTAGCAGATTTCCCTTGAGGGAAATCAGCTATTGAAGGTTGTACTCATGGCGCGATTTTTGTAAAAAGTTTTCAAATCAATACTATCTCGAAGATGGGGAAAATGAGGTCCGTTTAAAATTATATATATATATATATAGATATATTTGTATGTTAACGCTCTAGCGGTCGCAACTTTTGTTTAATCGTTACCAAAAACGATATAAGAGCGTTTTATGAAAAAAGAAAAATCAAGTTCGTTAACGGCTGAAATCGGACTGTGGGGAGGGGGTGGGTGGTTTAGAGGGGAGGACTTCCGAAAATTCAAAATATTTCGATAGATCGAAAAGCCATATAACCAATGTTATCACGAATTTAATTACCTATAAATATTGTTATATAGATATTTTCTCTATAATAAATATAAACGGAGATATTTGGATTTTTTAGTTTTTAGCCTCCAGTAAACCTTCACTCCAACTCAAGTCGTTTACAATAAGCTATTATGTTATGAAGTACTTTCTTGGAAGCAAAATATTGTTCTGGTTGGACTTTTACGTTTTGAGAAAAATGTAAATACGTGACGCACGTGGGAAATCTACTAAGTTAACGGAGTCCCTGCGTGACAGACTTTTCTAGTAAGGGTGGGAAAATCATAGTACAGTAATTATAGTAAACAATTATCACTCAAAGAATACTAGAATAGCTATGCAGGCATACACGCTTACCAAAAATACATTTCAACTTGAGTTGGGAAGTATACATTTACTCAATGGCAAACACATACCCGTAAAATAAAATAATAACCCGTCCCGACTAACCGATGAATCATAAAGTAGTCAATAATAAATAACCCTATGACTTGAAGATGAGTTTGACAAATTGACGGTTTGGAATTGCCCCGAAGCAAGAACGGATATCAATATGTCTTATAACAGTTTTAATATATTCTCTTCGGTGCCCATAGCTAAAGAATCTTAAAATATGCAACCTCAAAGGCATTCTTAGCGAGCTACAGAAGAAATATGTCTTTATTAAAGTTTCAACAATGCACAATGGCGATTCCACTGCAGACAATATATACACATCAATTCAAATGAACGTGATTTACATTTATAGCAAAACGTACATCAACTAAGCAGATTTCTCACGTGATTGCATTAATCTCAAAACGTAAAAAACTAAAAAAAAAAATGCAAATATTTCGGTTAATAATCAAGACAATGAAAAAACGCACAGAACAACATTTATTGAACATTCAATTTACAATAAGATTGACTCTATACAAATTTTCAATCCGACGCATAATAACGGAGATATTTCAAATTTTCGACATTCATCCTTTAAACACCCTCTCCTCCCACTGGACCGATTTTAGCCGTCAACAAACTTGATCTTCATTTTTACAGAACATACAACTATAAATACACACACACACACACACACACACACACACACACACACACACACACACACAAATATATATATATATATATATACAATTTTGAACGGACCTCATTTTCGTCATTTACTAGGTAGGATTATTGTACATTTGAAAATCCCATCATGAGTACAACCTCAATAGCTGCTGATTTCCCCCATAGCTAAACCATCAAATGTAAAAAGGAGGTAATCTATGAAATCTCAAGTTTTATTGAATATTTATCATTACATAATAAAAACATTCTGACTTAAACAAAAGCAAGCATTTTAAGGTGACATAAACATGCATGAAAAGTAGAAGCACACACATTCTGACAAAGAGTAATAGTTTTATAACACTAGGAAAAGAAATACTTGCCCTATCTTACATGCCCCATAAAAATGTTTTACTCGCCAAGGAGCTAAAGCCTACCAAATAGGAAGCTTATTTACAGTATCCATCAAGTTTCTGGCGTCTAATAATAGCATAATTTCGTAAATAAATGAATTATAATAATAATGACAAATTATTAAGGAGCTTATATTGGAATACCTTAAAGAACAACGATGACACTTGAAGCTGAAATTAATAGACATTTGGGAAGATAGAGCTATAGAAGTCATTTCTTTAAGGGTATCAAACATTTCAAAAGATATGAAGGACACAGTCATATGAAGAAGGCAACTTAGATCTAAATAATTAACCCACAAGCACTGACCATCTGTACCAACTAAACACCCAACATTCCCAAGAAACAAAAGTCCGTCACGCAGGGGCTGCGTAAACTAAGCAGATTTCCCACGTGAAGTTATACAGTAGATAAATCTGCCCAATAACAACTGTTATTGTAAGTTATCTCTAAACCTATTCAAGAGAGACGAGTAGTTGCCTGCCGATCATACACAGAATACAAATGCAAATATCTCGGTTAATATTCAAGATAGAGAATAAATGTATAGAACAATATTTATAGTAAATTTAATTTGCAATAAGATTGGTTCAATACGATTTTTCGATCCGGCGGAAAATAACGGAGATATTTCGAATTTCCAAAAATCTCTCCTCTAAACCCCCCCCCCCCTCCTACTGGTCCGATGTCAGCCTAACGAACTTGATCTTTCTTTTTACATAAAACGATTAAATTTCGAGTTTGGTAACGAGCAAACAAAAATTGCGACCGCTAGAGCGTTAACAGTCAAATATATATATATACATATATAATTTTGAACGGACCTCATTTTCGTCATCTCCCGGGTAGGATCGATGGACATTTGAAGAAATTTTTCAAAACTCGCGTCATGAGTACGATCTCAATAGCTGATTTCCCTTAAGGGAAATCTGCTAAAAAAATGCATCCTTGTTACAGAAGAAGATGGCATAGAAACCTATGGAACTTAATGTTTCGGTATTTCACCAATTTGATTACTTTGTCAATCGAAAACCTACACATTTAAGGTATCCTTTGACCTTGGGTGTTTCACTTATGTGAGTGACACAGAAGTATGTAAAGTAATCAAAAGTACTACTATTATTTGCTGTTACTAATGTTCATTTATAGTTGTACATGGGATGCAACCACCCACTACATCCCATGGTCAATGAAATACCAAAGCAGGACACCTGGAGATATTTCTGACAGAATCTTCACCTTCATTCTGATATCTCCTCAATCGCCTCACAAGGCTGAGCGGAAGAAGATAAAAGCCCGAGAACCAACTCCTCTAGTAACACTCTAAATCATTTTATTAAAGAAATGTCAAGTTCTATTTCCTCTTTTTAGTCCACCATGCAAACTGTCGACTCTAAAGGTTACCTAAATATACATAGAAAATTGGCAATATTTGTTATCGTCATTTTTAATATTGAAATACAGATCATAATTAATACCTACTTATAACATGAATAAATAATTAGATACTAAGGCTTACAACAAGAAGGCTAACATAGCAATAAACGTAAACTAATAAAGAAATGTCATAAAACTATTAAAAAAAAAAAAAAAAAAAAAAAAAAAAAAAAGAAAGAAAAAAGAACGCCACTTACAAATAGCATACAACTAAAAGCATACAAACTCACAACAACCTTTCTAAAATAGTTTTCCCCTGCATATTGTGATAGTAAAATTAAATAAAAAAAGGTCATGTTTCTTTCAATAGTCTATTAAATTTCTCCGGCAATTGAAAAAAAACAAGTCAATAAAGGCAACATCTACCGTTTTCCCAGTTCTGAAAGCGTACTGAATTCTGTGATATGATTTTTATTATGAAAGCTTCTACCCAACATATATATGTTTAAGATTCAAGATTGACACTTTTACCAATAGAAATACTTCAATTTTTTCAAAATATTTAACTCATTACCTTTATTCATTCGTCCTTTCAATAATATGTACAGTATAGTTTCTTAATTGTACATTGAATATAGAAAAAATAATTGCATTTTAGAGAAAACAAATGACTACAGGAATCATGGAAAATAATATCAAAAAACGTTATTTCTTTGACATTTCAAGACCACAACAATGATTAGTGGAACATAAGATAGTGATAGCAATGATAAAACCATTGTGAACTGTCGATCTGGAGTGATGTTTTTAATCTGGACAGATTTGATAACTCCAGTGTTTGCCGTAGCACTATGAAATAAAAAAAAAAAATAATAGTGAGGACGATGCGGTTGGTTTATGCAAAATGCAACTAGGCGAGGAGCACGTGATCAACAGGTGTGACTTACCCAGTAAATAAATTGAACAGAGTTCCCCCCGGCAGCCGATTCACACTTTACAATGAGCACAGGCGAGACGTGACGCTGAAGACGGTACACTCGCGGGATGACAACACCAACTTACGTAAACAACAGACAAAAAAAAATCTGGAGGAGCGAAACTACCCGAACGCGAACTACACACTGACTGACGGATTCAGAGGTCCGACGTGCCGAGGGAGGGGAAGGGGGGGGGGAGGAGAAGGAGAGCCTAGGTGCAGCCGCCACAAGGGCTCCGAATGCTCCCGAGAATGGACGAATATGACCGAACCCATTTATCTTCCACCCACCGGCCACTTTCATCAGTCCGTCTAAGCAGATTTCCATAGTGAAGATTAACAACAGATAAATCTACATACTAGTAACACAACACCACAGTGAATATGATGTGCAGTGAATAAATAAAAACGGTAATAAGAAATCTTTCAGTCAATTTTATTAGCAGATTTCCCTTAAGGGAAATCAGCTATTAAGGTCGTACTCATGACGCGAGTTTCGAAAAATTTCTTCAAATGTCCATCGATCCTACCCAGGAGATGACGAAAATGAGGTCCGTTCAAAATTTTATATATATATATATATATATATATATATATATATATATATATATATATATATATATATATATATATATATATATATTTCTCTGTTAACGCTCTAGCGGTCGCAATTTTTGCTTGATCGTTACCAAACTCGGAATTTAATCGTTTTATATAAAAAGGAAGATCAAGTTCGTTAATGGCTGAAATCGGACCAGTGGGAGGGGGGGTTTAGAGGGGGATTTTCGGAAAATTCAAAATATCTCCGTTATTATGCGTCGGATCGAAAAATTGAATAGAATCAATCTTATTGAAAATTAAATTTACTATAAATATTGTTCTATACATTTATTCTGTATCTTGAATATTAACCGAGATATTTGCATTTGTATTCTGCATTGGTCGGCTGGAGTGAGCTGTTTGGTACTTTCCGAAGAGAGCTCTGGCGGCCGTTTTCGTAACTATTCGTCCCTCGTGTATAAGTTTAGTGATCCCTTACTACTTACTACACTTGTTTTTGGGCAGATTTCTCTATTGTAAAACTTCACGTGGGAAATCTGCTTAGTTTACGCAGCCCCTGCGTGACGGAGTTTTTAATAACATCCCGGCGGCAAACATCTGAAATGTAAACAAACAGTTCTGCCAACCTCTCACCGGAAAGAAAAAAACATTTACTGAAATATATCAGAATGTAATATATTAATTTTATTGAAAACTATTTACTATATCTAGTACTGTAATTTATAGTGAGTCAGAATAATTTTTATGTCACTCAATCAAATTTTAGTGGTACAAGAACTTAAGACGGTGGGGAGATGAGGGGGGGGGGGGTCCCCAGACCATATTTGCATGTATTTCGTAAAATATATGTCTCTTGAAAACAATATTTGGAATTCAAGCTTCGAATAGTGTGGTTTACTAGATAACGGAGTATTGTTTATATAACACGAGTAGAAGTGGGAGTTTGCTGAAGGCTGAAAACTGAAAAATGCAAATATCTCGGTTAATATTCAAGATAGAGAATAATTGTATATAACAATATTTATAGTGCAATTAATTTTCAATATGATTGATTTTTTACACTTTTTCGATCCGACGTATAGTAACAGAGATATTTTGAATTGCCGAAAATTTACCTCTAAACCCCTCCTTCCACTTTTCCGATTTCAGCCGTTAACGAACTTGATCTTTCTTTTTACATAAAACGGCTAAATATCAAATTGGTAACGATCAAACAATAATTACGACCGCTAGAGCGGTAACTGTAATTCACTTACCGCGTATGTGTATAGATAAATATGAACAATTTTGAACGGACCTCATTTTCGTCATCTAGGTAGGATCGATGGATATTTGAAGAAAAATTTCGAAAATTGCGCCATGAGTACAACATGAATAGCTGATTTCCCTTAGGGGAAATACGCTAAAAGAGCGTCACGCAGGAGCTTCGTAAACTAAGCAGATTTCCCACGTGCTGCTATGACACACCAGTGATATCGCACCAGATATTCTGACCAGAAAGTACGGATTACACACTTAATATTTGAGTTTCGAAAAAATATATAGAACAGCTGTTGTAGAGCATAAATATTTTAACAAGATTTATTCTTAACATTTTTCGATTCGACTCATAATAACAGAGATATTTTGAATTTTCGAATTCCCTCTAAAGCCCCTTTATTCCTCATGCGACTTCAGCCAATACAGATATGATCTTATGTGTTGACTGAAACAGTTAAATGCCAAATATGGTAAAGATCAAATAAGCATTTTCGAGACAAGAATTTAAAATCTTAATTGATGACGTCATCGCTCAACGTATTCGTATGTATCTCCCATAATAAAGGTCCCATGAAAAGAATATTAGGTATTTAAGCTTGGAATACAGAAATTCTTGTTATAACAGCTTATTATTAATAAGAGGTGAGAAGGAGTGGGGGTTTACTGAGGGCTGAAAACTAAAAAATGCAAATAACTCCGTTTATACTAAAGATAGAGAATAAATGTATACAACAATATTTATACAACTTTTTATTTGGAATAAAATTGCTTCCATACAATATTTCGATCCAACGTATAGTAATGGAGATATATCGAAATTTTTCACCTTTCAACACCGCCTCCCACCACTTCCACTGTTTCGATTTCAGCCATGAACCCGACTTTTAGTTTTTCTATGAAACTCTTATATATCGAGTTTGGCTAGGATCAAATCGAAAACTCGAAACTTCGAAACACCTTCGTTATTATGAGAAGGATGGACAAATTCTATAACCAATCGTGTAAAAAAAATATATTTCCTACAATTGTTGTACTATACATTTTTTCATAATCTTAAATAATAACGAGATATTTGCATTTTTTAGTATTTTTTCTTCGGCAAACCTAGACGTCTATTCATATCTTGGCTCTTCCTTAAGCTGATGTATTATAAAAAATCTTATTCCTAGCTTAAATATCAAACATGGTTTTAACTAAACCTATATTTTAGTTGAACTTATACTATGTGAGATACATGCAAGTTTGTTCGCCGTGACGTTATCAATGAAGATTATAATTTCTAGTGAGCTCAATAATTAACACATTCAATATTAAAAGAATTCATATAAAGCTGAAGGTAAACATTGTTGAGCATGAACGTATAAGACTTTGGGGAGCGAGGAAGCAATAGATCAAATAATCTATTTGATAATTATGCTGGTAAGTTCTTATGTGAAATAAATTTGATTAAAAAGGGACTTTTAAATAATTTTTATATAGGAAATGAATTATATTAACTTATTTTTTCAGGTCCGGCACCCCCACAATCAATACGGACTCTACTCGAATGACCTTGAGTAATTTGTTTTGGTTGTTTAACACACATCATAATGTCCTGAAATGTAGTATTTGTCAAATTAAAGCTCCCCCGCCACATCCCTCCATCAATGCATATACTTCCATTACGGGGATTGATCATTACGATATATGCAGAACAACCAAATTCAATTTCATAAAACGAAAAATCGCTTAGGGGATAGGTTGGCGGGTTGGACAGCTTCGGTTACATTCGTACAATATCGGAAGGATTCGGAGCCTTTGTGGGGGCTGGCCACAGACGCTCGTGGGAGAGAGAAGTAGCAATGTTGCCAACCCAAGGCAGGCGGTGGATTGGGAGGGCAACACTGGAGGGGCAGAGCGGCCCCCCTCTCTTACAAGGAGGAATTCGAGGGAGGAGTGTCGGCTTTCCTTGGCTCTCCTTGCCTCCCAAGAGACCGGCTGTTATATCACAAGATGGATGGTTTCTCGTCCGGGTCGACTATTAAAGGGCGAGAAAGGTCAAGAGGCAAGGGGTAATCAAATATGGAGGCCGCTGGGGGGAAGGGGCCATTAAGCCAAGCAAGTAATATTGAGGCCAATTGAAGACATTTCTACAATTACTGGCTTCAAATAACAAACTTGTTTCCAAAGCCATTATGTCCCTTGGTACATTCATTATAATTATTATCAGCACGGAAAGACTGTTAAAACCGCAACAACCTCTCAATTACGTTAAATATAAACATTAATCATTTATATAATTAAATTACTAGCTCCAGTTCGACAGGGCGTATATTGGGCATTTCACATGAGTGCAAGAGCTCCGTCGCCTCAAAATGCTTAGTTTACCTGTTATCTTTTTTTAGTTTTAACTTGCCTTGATTTATACCGGATTTACATCTAATATTAGGAATTTGAAACAGCAAGTATCACAAATCTGATTAATGAGGCTAGGCCATTAAAGCCATTTTAGGGGACTAATACTCGTTGGAAACGTCAAATATCAATTATATTTACTTAATAGCTTCAATTAGTATATTTAAACTCATTCTAAATTTAATGAGGCATTACAGCCTAAACAATGACCTTTAATGAAAGTGTGTAGAGCCAAGGCCACCCCGAATTGGCTACAATGACACGGAAGGAACATCTCCAAGGAGATATATCCATAGAAGTCGAGCATCATAATAGTTGAGAGGTTTCACTTGGGTTACTGGATTCCTGTCACTATTCGAGAATGACAGTTCAATGAAAAAAAGACCCGTTCAGTTTCAATGGATGGAATCCTCAACCTGATTTCGAATTCAAAAAAGGCAAGGAAAAATCTCTCCGAATTTGAATAATCTAAAGATTTAGATAGAGCTGTAGAGGATTCACAGGAATAGCGAGCGAGAAAGATTAGATTTAGTAATAACATACATCTGAAGCTTCCAACAACCAAAAATCATTTGCATTTTATTACACATTATTACGCATGCAACGAGAAAAGACAGTTTAACTACAGAGATCGAGAGGAAGATTACTGCCAATTTGAAATATTCCCAGAAGCTTCAATGGTAAACATACACAAAGGGATCCACTAGCAACATTTATTTATTATATTTTGCAGTATTCAAGCTTTAGCCAATGGCTAATTGAAGTAGGTTACAAGGCAAAATTTCACCGAAAACATTAGATGCTTACAATCGGTTTTGTAGTAATGTTCGCTAGAGAGAAAGCAAATGTATTATTCTACTTAAACTGTTTTGCCATTTGCTGGAAAAGCTCTCTCTTATCTTTCATAAATACAATATGCCAAGCAACAACTTTCTTCTTCAAGACTATTTTCTCCATGACCTACCTCACAATGAAACCCGCCGCCTGAAGAGAAAAGACAGTATCAAATATGATGTTATTTCCCTTGAGTTGGGAAAAATTATAGTTAATATTTACTTTTGCCTCATATTTGATGAATTGTGTGAAAATTAGGGACGTGCTCAATGACGCTGGACAAACAGTTCAGGAGCCTCTAGAGTGGAACAATAAACTTTGTGTAATTAACGAGCTTCAAAGTTGAACTACGTTCCCTCGATACATGATCACATATTGTGAAGTTTCTTGACCAAATAAGTGGTTTAAAAAAATGGAAACAAAAATAGTTTGATGGAAAATCCGTGTCACTATTTCCCATGTTCTTTCCAAATTTTATGATTTAGTAGGTTGAGCATTTCAATGTTTCTCATTCATGTAGGTAGATAATAATGTCATTATTTTTTTTTTTAAAAAAAAGCTCTTGTACAAATGATGTTTCATATTTACACGAAAAAACGTTAACTTGATTAAGAGAGTATGACATTCCAGTAAATAACACAGTTTTTACAATGTAAATCCGCCCCTCTTTCTTTAAATGTAAGGAAAAAGACCCAAAAACTTTCTTTCTTAATATTCAAAAGTCCTACATTAATCAGTTTAGCATAGACATACCTATATAGTAGCAAGGCAGTAATGAATTTTGCCGGCCGCAAGAAGCAAAGAAAACTCTCAAATGGTTGTCTCTATATTTACTGAACATTATCAATGGAGTAGAAAGTGAAGCAAACCGTTTGTGATCAAATATGCCGTTTTTGCGAGTGAAAACAAAGATTGTGAAAACGTAATTCTATGACAAGTTTTTCCACCAAAAATTGGAGTGGCCCAACACAGAGTGCTTAATAAATGTATTTTATTCATACGGGAGTTTAGGACGAATCTTATTCTTTATATTAGGAAGGCGAACTTGATATACTCACGCTGAGAGAAAATAAAACCTGCTGACCAAACGTTTATATAAACGAAATATAAATACCCGTGGCCTATTATGTAATAGCTGATAAATAAATAATCACGGTGTGTTACGCGCATGAGGAGTGAGTTCAAGTTCTAAAGTGTTGACAAAACTGGAGTGTGACTATCTGTGTTGGTGGTGAACAGTGCATTCCTTGAATCTCGGTTCGGTCATAATAGCAGATATCCAGGTTAAAGGATATATGCAGAATGCATTGCAAGGGCTGGTTTAGAAAGTGCACTAGGTATATAGGATTTGTTGTTCCCGTTACTACTGCAAGATGAATGGCTGGCCGCCAAAACGAACTGGTTTTATAGCAAATCCTTTCAATGTTCGTGCGTTCCTGCCTTTTCTCAAAATCATTGTTGCACAAGATTTATGCACGAGAAAGCTTCCAACTGTCGCTATTGCAGGGGTTTGCAGCAATGTCGTTTCAGCTCTGATTCAGCGGGCCAAGGAATCCAGTCGTGCAAGGAAGTCCTTTTGACCCGACTTCGAAAGGATCATTGGCTCAGGAGGACAAACTTGTTTGTAATTAATCTTTAAGGTAGATTTCAAATACAATTTAAATCTCCGAATAAAACCTGTTTCTAGCAGACTATCCTCGTGTAAATTTCTCTTCAAATTATGCGGAAATAATCTGTCAAGAACGGGAAGGAAGTTTATAAAGACGTCTGAATCTCCTTCCGGACGAGTGCATATATTATGGAGTCACTTTCGGGGAAATCTACTTCCCTTAGGTGCAATAATAAATACACCTTCTCCTGACAATTTTATTATTCATAAACTTAAAAGATTGAAATAAATAATAGCAATAATAATATAAATTAGATCATTACACTCCATGCGCAGTGACAACCCCTAAAAATATAAAATTAATCAAAATGACTCCGATTATAATGCAACAATTTACGTTGAGCATTTGAGCTCTAACATCAAATAATCAATTGACACCCGTACACATGACCAGGAAACCAATTTAATATTTCTAAAATAACTCTATAATAGCTTAACAAACGTTTTAATATAAAAAACAGAAAACTACGTATTTTAGCAGATTTCAGCTAATGAGGTTGTGGTCATAAATAGCCATTTTAAATAAGAATGGTTTTATACGAATTTTCGAACCGACGGACAATAACGGAGATATATAGGATTTTCACAATTCCTCTACCCCCATATATATTTTGGAGGCGCCGGTGTCTGTGGGTGTTAAGGCATGGGTACATCTACAACTACCGTCAGCAAGCTGAAGGTAAAAATAGGTGCAGGTTGGATCTCCCCGCCAAGGTGGAACATTAGTTCACGATTTCGCTACGAGCGCGCTAGTGGAGCAGTGCTTATGGATCAGCGGGACCCTACAGAGTACGTACGTCCGACAACCACTCGGGATGACTTACGTATACCATTTTGAATCTCCTAAGATCCCGTCCACATATAGGTGACAGTGTGAACTGGCCACAGACAGGGTCCAATGAGCCGTGCCAGTCTGCTGGAGAAAACTCATTCCAAGTACTCCTTGTCTAACGGGGTTGTACGTCAAGTTGATCACTTACTACGTAAAAACGAATACGTCGAGTCTTGCTGGGGGGTGGCTAAGGATCTTAAAGACCAATAATGCCAACGGAAGAAGGACTTCATTTTCGTCGTCTCCTGCGTAGGATCGTTGGCATTAGAAGAATATTTTCGGAAATGTCTCTATAGTCGATTTTTCTTAAGGAAAATCTACTAATACTTCAGTGACAACAGGTACATTCATTCTAAGAGAAAAGACTATACTGTAAGAAAAGAATATTATCGGCAAGTTGAGGTAGCCATGAAAAGTGTAAAAGGAGTATTGAAAAAAGAAAAAGGAGTAAAAACCTGCCACTCTGCTGCATTATTTATACAAGAGACAGGCAAGGTCCTTATCAGGAGATAGGGACGTCACCAAGAGATAATATCAGATAAGCCGCTTCGGAAGCTTTCACGCAGCCCGGGCTTTATGGATTTAGCCCTACGTTCTGGTGTATTATTACCTTCTCCACCCCCGTGCCTTAGCTCCCAGATGATAACTATGACAGCTCTCCAAATAGTCGATACAGGTGTGATAAAGAAAGCTAGGCCGTTCTTCTTTTGTAGATAGGAATGCTAGGCATCTGCTTTCTCCCCGGCTAACCACTCGGATAGGATTGCTCGCCGGCTCTCACACGTCTGACCCAGCTGGCAATGAATGCTTTCAGCAGGTGGTTATCAGCCAGGTCAGAGAGGGAGATCGCATGCCTCCAAACAGCTACAGTCAAGGGACAAAGCTCCACCATAGCATACTTCAAAGAAAATAAAGTTTGCTAAGTCCACTAACGAATAGAAACTTTCTCAACGGGTACTAACAAAAAAAGTCCGACACGCGGGGGCTGCGTCATCTAAGCAGATTTCCCATATGTTGAAATGACACACTACTGATCTCATGCTAGCATATATTCTCTATTCCAAAGAAAACTCCGATGAGTAGGTGAGAAGTGGGCGGTCAATGAAATCTTAATTGATGACGTAATTATTCTAAATATCTTATATGCTTTAAATAAAACGTATCATGATATATTCTCCTATTTTTAAACAGCGATGACTGAAAGTGGAGATTTACTGAAATCTAAAAAATGCCATTATCTTGGTTAATATTGAAGATAGAGAAAACTTGCATCGTTACATTTGCAATGATATTGGTTCTATAAAAGTTTTCAATAAGACCTATAATAACGGAGATATTTTTTTAATTTTCGAAATTCCCCCTCTAACCCCCCCTCTCTCCCGCTGTTCCAATTTCTACCGTTAACGAACTTCATCTTTATTTGTACTTAAAACGATTAAAAATCGAGTTTAGCAACGATAAAACCAAAATTGCGACCGCTAAAGCTTTAACTATATAACTATATCCCGTGCCACCCCCCCCCTTAAAATCGCCAATTGTATTATAAAAAAAAGCTGAGTCATAATTGTGACCTCTGATGAATCTTTTCAGTCCATATTCAACCTTATAACCTTCTCCAGCGACCACAACTTGTCGCTTTGAAAAATGCTGCGACATAAATGTTGTAACCAAAAAAATTATCTCTGAAACAAGTCTACGGGAAAAGGAATGGGTTCTGATATTGTAAAAAAATAATAATAATTTTTGCGTAAACTAAGCAGATCTCCAACGTGAGGTTATGACCTCATATCGCCATATATATTATATTTTCTAAGCACAAAATCCGACGAGTTGATGTAGGGCTTTCCTGGAAACAATTGGAAAACAAGAATGTACGAATAATTCCTTCAATATTTAAGTTACGAAAAAATGGTTAGAACAACAATTGTAGAGTAACCATAGTTCAACAAAATTCACTATATAATATTTTTCTATCCTACTTATAGTAACTACATTTTGAACTTCCAAATCTCCACCAACTCATTCAAGAACGAATATGATCTTTAGTGTTGACTAAAACGGTTTAAATCGAGTATGGAGTCGGTCAAATAAACTTTATGAACCAAAGAAATAAAATCTTGATTAATGGCGTCAATAAACAACGTATTTGCAAGTATCTCATTTCTTAAAGATCTGTAGCTTGGAATAAGACGTTCCATAATATACTCGCTTATAATTGAAGTGCGGTGACTAAAAAAAGTCCGTCACGCAGGGGCAGCGTAAACTAAGCAGATTTCCCACGTGAAGTTTTACAATAGAGGAATCTGCATACTAGTAACACAATACCACTGTGATTAGATAATGAGAAATCTTTCAGTTAATTAAAATAAATTCCCAACTGAAACAGCTTCTGAATTGTAAGAATAATTTATATTTTAATAACTCAAATTTTAGTAGCCCAAGAACTAAAGAAGGGGGGGGGTGGATGAACAGAACGTATTTGCATAAATCTCACGTAAGGAAGGTAAGGTAAGAACGACAGGTTAGAAGAAGCTTCCGCCTGAGCCCAGAAATGACGAAGATGGCCGACGTAGTCCGAAGTATACCTGACCACAGACTTCATAAAAATGCAAATATCTCGGTTAATATTCAAGATAGAGAATAAATGTATATAACAATATTTATAGTCAATGTAATTTGCAATAAGATTGGTTATATACAATTTTTCGATCCGATGCATGATAACGGAGATTTTTTGAATTTTCGAAAATCCCCTCCTCTAAACCCCCCCCCTCCCTCTGGTCCGATTTCAGCCATTAACGAACTTGATCTGTCTTTTTACATAAAACGGTTAAATATCCAGTTTCGTAACGATCAAACAAAAATTGCGACCGCTAGAGCGTTAACAGACAAATATATATATATATATATATATATATATATATATATATATATATATATATAATTTTGAACGGACCTCATTTTCGTCATCTCCTGAGAGTAGGATCGAAGGACATTTGACGAAAATTTTCGAAAATCGTGTCATGAGTACAACCTCAATAGCTGATTTCCCTTAAGGGAAATCTGCTAATAGAGGTTTACTGAAGGCTGAAAACCAATAAATGCAAATATTTCGGTTAAAATTTAAAATAGATTAAAAAAAAAAAAATTATATAGCAACAACCTTAAATATTCAATAAGATTGGTTCTAAAAAAGAATAATAATGGGTACATTTTGGATTAGCTCTATTTCAGCCTTAAACGAACTTGATTTTTAGTTACATATCGAGTTAGGTAACGATCAAACAAGAATTGCGATAGCCACCATGAGCCACAACTTCAATAGCTGATTTTCCTTACGGGAAATATGTATGAAATATGAAAAATACTCACTTCCCTTAGCTTTTAAACAGTGCTCCAGTTCATTTTTAGAAATCTAAGAAAGGAATGAAATGACTAATTTTACTGACATCAGAAAGAAAGTCCTTGAGTAAGTTGATTCCAATGAGTTGCTTGATATAATGGATGCTTACGTACATTTAATTATGGTAATTACATACATTGCGCATCTCCCTGACGCAAACGATGGGAAAGGAATTTACATATACAGTAATAGAAGATAGTTCTAAATGTTTTATTCAACAATGTTAATCCATTGTATTAAATTTTAAACTATAATAACATTACTCTATTAATATTTTAAATTAAAAGAAAAGCCCATCAAAAGTTAGCATATGATTAATAAGAAAGAATCAGGGCGTACGCAGGGGCTGCGTAAACTAAGCAACTTTCCCACGTGTTGGTATAACACAAGTGTGATCTCATCTCACCAGAAGTTCTATATTTCTATGTAAAAATCAGATGAAAAAGGGCAGGAGGCACTGGTCAGAAAACAAGATAGTACGAATAACTCGCTTAATATTCGAGTTACGAAAAAATGCATGAACAACAATTGTACAGGATCAATAGTTTAACAAGATTGATTCTATAACATTTTACGATTACAACCAAGATATTTTGAATTTTGGAATCCTCCCTCCTCTAAACGCTCACTATTCCAGCTCCAAATTCAGACTATAACAAATTTGAGCTTTAGTGTTGACTGAAAAGATAAAATCAATGATAGTAAAGGTCAAATAAACATTTTCGAAACAAGAATGTAAGATCTTAATGATGACGTCACTACAGAACGAATTTACATTTATCTCACAAAGTAAAAGTTCAATGAAAACAATATTTGGTATTTATCTCACAAAGTAAAAGTTCAATGAAAACAATATTTGGTATTTAAACTTGTAATAAAGTGGTTCATGACATAAGAGCTTAATGTTAATAAGACATGAGTAGGAGTGGGGGTTTACAGATGACAAAAAGCTTAAATATGGAAATATCCCGGTTAATATTGAAGATAGAGAGTAAAACTAAATAACAATATTTAAAGTACATTTAATTTGCAATAACATTTCGACAGTCTTGATCAGAAACCTCGTATGTCGGAAAAATGATAAATCATGATTTTTGCATATTTAAATTACTTGTACTGTTTTTGATGTACTGTTTCAAGTTATTTTATATTATTCACCTGTATTTTGAAATAATTGGAAGTAATATATCAATATTTGCATTTACTGAGTGATTTAATCAGTTTTTTATATTTATAAAAGTAATTTTTTGACATACGAGGCTGCTGATCAACAATTTTGTCTATACAATTTTCCGATCCTACGTATAGTAACGGAGATATTACGTTTTCTAAAGTGTTTTTTCCATTGAAAAATTAATTTCCATACTACGTTTACTTGTCTAATCTAAAAATAATACTCGTTACCCAATAACTAATTATAGGTAGGTTTTCTCTTTCTGCTAACACTGTTAGAAACAGCAAATGTAACAAGTTAGGAAATACATTCAGAGCAAAATAATTGTATGGAAAGTCCCGGAAGACTATGACCATAAAATTGTAATTATTACTTAAAAGAAGACTTTGCAATTTTTTAAATATGCGTAAAGCCCCACATTAAACAATTCGTCGACGGTAAAAAACGTAAATTTTTAATGATCGTAAAATTTGTTGAAAACGTGTCTAATTTTACAACTTAAGAGGAAAATACAGTTAAGGTTTATCTGTTTCGAGAGGAAAATTTATTATTATTTTAAGTATATCCAGGTGTTTTTTTCTTTTGAAAGGTGGTTATCTGGAGAATTATCCCTGAGGATGAGGTAAGAAAAGGAAATGAAAACGAGATGGGAAACGATATTAAAAAATCAAAAATCATTCCATGTAAGAAGAATTGCTGTACGTTTTCTTCATCATCGGTTTGGAAACGACTCGAAATAAACCGCATTAAAGTGCATTATTGCGAAGAGGTCAATATTATCATATGAGTGCAACTCCTAACCTAAATCCTACTTCAGAAGGATACTGGCAAAATCCCACCACTTTCTAGTACTTGTGTGCCGAAGCCAGTGCATCCTGAATTCCTGCAATGCAAGTTGAGATGTATCTTAGTCGGTCAATATGATTGCCATTATAAGAGGGTACTGAGGGTTATTAATGAGGCCTGCTGTGAAGGAAAGAAGAAGACACTTTTAGCAGCTTTGGAAATCAGCTATCCAAGTTGTACTCACAATGCAATTTTCGATAAATTTCTTCAAATCTACCTAGATACTACCTAGTAGGTAACGAAGTTTGTTTCATTCAAAATATTTATACTTGCCTGCTACAACTAGCGGGGGAAATTTCTGTTTCATCGTCACCATACTCTGTATATAAGCCTTTCATGCAAAACTAAAGATCAAATTCGTTAACCGGATGGAAAAGGAAATTCAAAATATTTCCGTTCCTATGAGTATGAAACATGATATAAACTCAATCTTGTAGTAAAATTAATTTTCCATAAATATTGCTCAATATTTTTCAGTTTTCACCCACCAGCAAACCCCTACTCTTACTCATGGTATATAATTCTTAAGCTGTTATATCATTAAAACACCTTATTCCAAGCTCTAAGAAGGCTCAATGTTGTTTTGAACAGAGTTTTGCTAGATGACTTACATGCAAATATGTTGTGAGATGACGTGATCAATGAAGATTTTATTGACCACCCACATCTGCTCATCAGATTTTTATTTTGGAAATACAGAATATATGGTGAATTGAGATCAATAGCATAGTGATGCAGCCACTGAGAGGACTTCAGGTAGATTATACGTTAATGATTTTATAAACGGGAGCGCGGTTCCATTCACATCAGGTGTCAAAATCTTTTTTTCTCAAGTAAAAAACTATTAATTATTTACACTTAATAGGATTATATCCAAATATAAGCTTTAAATTGACATTGAATTCCCCTCATCAAAAGGTCGCCGTATTTGTAAAGTTTGGCTTGGAAACAAATGTTTTGTACTATCGGTCGGTACCCGTATCTGTAGCTTAGTTGTTAAAGTACTAGGAGAACCTGGTTTCAGAGGTAAAACCTTTTCTATCAAATAAATAAATTATAATTCATTCAATATACTGGTCTAGAAAGAACTTTTATTAGTCTTCAATCATAATCTCTTAACAAAAAGTGGATTACAATTTAAAACTTGTCAAAAAAGACATAAGGAACACTGTTCCATAGAGTTTACTTCATTTTGGGGACAGATATACTCAGATTTTCAAATTAAAATGAAAAATAACAGCGAAAACAATATTATTCAATGATTACTGGAAGTACTCGGTAAAGTGCAATCCCATATCTAGTTACATTCGTGCTCGCAGTCTCTCAGAGGTTAATGGCACGAGACCCAAAGTAATTCAATGGAAACAAGGAGTATTAAATGTAGTGGAAAGTAAACAAGTACTCTCTGCACATGGATGCAACTGTGATAACAGTTACTAACTGTTATTGTCTTCATGAATATGAAGCGAACTTTACACGCTCAATTTATTCGAAGAAAACAGATATACAAGTCTAACGGATTTGTTACACATATTTAGTTTTGTATTCCTTAATTCATTGCCATTCAAATACAAAAAGTCCGTCACGCAGGGACTTAGTGAACTAAGCAGATTTCCCAAGTGAAGAATTTACAATACAAAAATCCGCATACTGCTGACACCATCAGCTCCCAAGCTTCTGAATTGTAAACAAATAGGCCTGCCAACCACTCAGAGCTGAACAGACAGATAGAAATATTCTTTACCGAAAATAAAAACAATTACTGAAATATATCTGAATATAACAATTAACTTTATTGTAAACTATTTACTATATCTAGTACGCCAATTTATAATTAATCAGAATAATTTATATTTTAATTACTCAAATTTTAGTAGTCCAACAACTAAAGTAAGGGAGTAGGATGAACAGAAGGAATTTGCATCTATCTCACAATGTAAAAGCTTACGCACCAAGAACGGTTAGAAGGAGCTTACACGAGACACACGTTTAATAAAAAAAGTCCGTCACGCAGGGGCTGCGTAAACTAAGCAGATTTCCCTCGTGAAGTTTAGTAATAGATAAATATACATACTGCTAACACAACACCGTGAATAAATACAAACGGAAATAAGAAATGTTTCATCCAATTTCAATAGCCTGCCGACAGGAAGCGTTAGGTTAGAAATGTAAACAAACGGGTCCCGCCTCACACCGGAAAGAAAACAATTACTGAAATATATCAGAATATAACACATTAATTTTATTGAGAACTATTTACTATATCTAGTACTGTAATTAATAATAAGTCAGAATAATTGTTATCTCAATCAATAAAATTTTAGTAGTCCAAAACTTTAAGATGGGGGGGGGAAGTCACCACGGCATATTTGCATGTATCTCGTATAATAAAGGTCTCTTGAATACAATTTTTGGTATTTAAACTTCCAATAATGTGATTTATTATGTATCAGAGTATTGTTTACGTAACATGAGTAGAAGTGGCGGTTTGGTGAAAACTGAAAAATGCAAATATCTCGGTTAATATGCAAGATAGAGAATAAATGTATATAACAATATTTATAGTAAATTTAATTTGTAATAAGATTGATTCTGTATAATTTTTCGATCCGACGTATAGTAACGGAGATATTTCGAATTTTCGAAAATCCTCCCCTCTAACCCCCCCCCCTCCCCGTGGTCCGATTTCAGCCGTTAACGAACTTGATCTTTCTTTTTACATAAAACGACTAAATATCGAGTTTGGTAACGATCAAACAAAAATTGCGACCGCTAGAGCGGTAACAGACAAATATATATATATATATATATATATATATATATATATATATATATATATATATATATATATATACAGTTTTGAACGGACCTCATTTTCGTCATCTACTAGGTAGGATCGATGGACATTTGAAGAAAAATGTCGAAAATTCCGTCATGAGTACAACCTCAATAGCTGATTTCCCTTAAGGGAAATCTGCTAATACAAATATCTATGTTAATATTCAAGATGCAAAATAAATGTATATAACAATATTTATAGCACATTTAATTTGCAATTATTGATTAAATGTTGAGTTTGGTAACGAATATATATATATATATAATTTTGGAGTGACCACGTTTTCGTCATCTGCTGGGTAGGATCGATGGACATTTGAAGAATTTTTTCGAAAATCACGTCATGAGTACGACCTCAATAGCTGATTTCCCTTAGAGGAAATCTGCTAAAAGCGCCATCGTTCAAAATATCTATATAAAATGGTTGGCCACTATTTCACTAGCCACACTCAGAAAATTATGAAGCGATAGGATTTAACTTTATCTACGACTCTTACTCAGCGATGAGAAGCAAGCGAAGAATGTTTAGAAAAAGTTGTGATGTCAGGCCTGCTACGTGCAAAGAAACATGGCAAAGAAGTGATGGCCGGCGTCCTCCAGCAAAAACCGAACTTTCTCTGGAAATACATTTACTACTTTGAAGTCTGAAAAGAAATCTTCTAGATCACACGAATGCTAGTGAAAACGTGAAAGATATTTAAATTTTTGTAGATTTTCTTAATTGTTAACTTGTAAAGTATCCTGTTCGAGGCAAAGAACAGGACAGACACGTTTAGAACGATTCAGAGTTTTCAATAATACAGGATTTCCTTCGTAATATTTCGTTTAACCGCAAACCGATTCAGTAGAGAGCTTTCCAACTTGAATGCCCGGTGATTGCCAAGATGCCTTGGTAAACCGCATGTAATCAAGAAGAGATTGAGAGAACACTCTGGAAGAACTTAGTTACTAAATGAAATGCCATTGTTGACAGATATGTCAGCACTAATTGAAATTGTTTGAAAGGAGTGTTTACCGTACACTAGTGACGACAAAGCACGTTTCAAAACGTCCAGATACCCAAAATTTCTAGACAGGCGTGGATCTCAATCTTACTGAGCTACCTACATCATTCCACGCAAGCTTCTGCTCCAAAGAACAAAATACAGCTAATACAGTACTATCTAACATTGTTATGGTATAATAATAAGGTTTTTGGACACTGGGGCCGTCTCCAGACCTATTTTTCCAATTAAACTCCTTATGAATAAACTATCAAGACTTTGATGTGATTTGTCATTCTACTAACATTAACAGAATACAGAGGTCTAACAATTTTGAGGACCCATTTACTTCGGATAAATATTCGCATACATGTTCACCAGCAGTTTTGCCAATGTTTGTTCCGTTCTGTTGGAATCAAACACTAGACATGAGTGACGTCACGACGAAATTTTGATAAACTTATTACAAAATAAAGGCACTGCATAACAGGTAAATCCGGAGAGAAACAGGGAAATGATTAATAACACAGTTTAGCAGATTTCAGTTTAAGGTAAGGGATCATACCTAGGAGCTTACAAAAATGAGGTCCGTTGAAAATTATTTATGTTTGTATATATATATATATATATATATATATATATATATATATATATATATATGTTACCGCTCTAGCAGTTGTAATTTTCGTTTGACTGTTACCAAACGTCCCTTATATAAATTGTAACGTTTGACTGTTCTTTGATTTTTTCTCAAAATGTCACGATACTTTTTCGTTTCACATGCCACAGGACACAATATCTGCCATATGTGGTTTTGGTGTCTGTTTGTTTATTTGTTTATTACCTTATCACGTATAAATGGCTGAACCAATTTTTTATGAAACTTAGTAAGCATATTACTTAGACTATATATAGGCGTATGTATTTCTTCTTAACCATAGAAGACCCGCTTCTTAAATTCCTTGAAAATGTAGCCGTACTGGGTCAAAGAAGAAAAACTTCTTCTCTTCCTTAAAACATGTGTTTTATTTAAATCCCCCAACGCGCGTTTCATACTCTCTATCTCCTTATCAAGGGGTTCCTTTATAACTTAATTTTTGTGTCCATCATTTTCTTGCTAAACCAGTACTGTCAAATTTTGTCCACTTTTACCAGCAAAATTCTAAACTACATCTGCATACGTTGCATGACTACAGGTCAATGATTAGGAGTTGACTAGCCAATTGGCATATATATATATATATATATATATATATATATATATATATATATATATATATATATATAAATACTAGCTCAGATACCCGGCTTCGCTCGTGAATTCATTTTTGAGGCTGAATGGTGATGGTATTTTTTTGCAAGGCTTTACTTTGCACAATATTTTGAGCATTTACCCGTCCCAGTGTTTAGTTTATCATACCCGTCGTTTCTGTGGATTTGTTTAATAATAGAATCATTATATTATTTAAGACTTCACTGTTCTCTCCATATTGTTCATATTTCCCGTTTTCCTCCTGTGCAATTTAATGCATAGATTAGAATTATTAAGCACAAAAATATTAACATACATTTGAATTTAGTTTTCCCGGTTGAGGTACCTTGTAGTTCCAAAGAATTGTTGAGCAAATTTCACTAAATAATAAAATAAACAACGTTGTTATGTGCATATTTGCCCCGGCCACCCCAATAGGAGACGAAATATCACTATTTTTTAATTTCAGGCTCCCTTATAACCCCCACTCATGCCCCGTCCCCTTAGAAATGTTAGTATGGCTTATTATAAGGGAAGACGTTTAGTGCTAATTCACATACCGAGTTTGGTTTTAGTTCGGTTGGAGTCTTTTGTGCCAAATAAAATTGTTGACTTCCACTATCATTTTTTTTTAGCGTATAACGCCTTTATACGTAGGTATAGCGACAAAAGTGTAATATAACAAACGTTACTCTAAATAACAAATAAACAACTTTTGTTATGTGCATAATTACCGAAAATGCAATAGGAAACCGAAATATCACTATTTTTAATTTCAGGCCTCCCTTATAACCCCCACTACTGGTTCGTCTCAGAGAATATTAACATAGCCTAAAGTCTATGTTGGGTTAGTAGTAATATACATGTCTGAGTTTGTCATAAAATTTCGGTTCAGGCCGTATTATGCGTGAAAAGGGTAACAAACAAACAAACAAACAAACAAACATACACGAAAGAAACAAAAATGCAGTTATGTGTCTATGACATGTGAAACGAAAAGTTATCGTGAAAAATTTCGCGAAAAAAATCAATGTACAGACAGAGGTTGGTTACAATTTTATATAATATATATATATATATATATATATATATATTATATTTATATATGTATATCTAGCTAATATATATATAAAATTGTAACCTCTGTCTGTACATTGATTTTTTTCGCGAAATTTCACGATAACTTTTCGTTTCACATGTCATAGACACCATAAGCCTGCATTTGTTTCTTTGGTGTCTGTTTGTTTGTTTTGTTTGTTTTATTTGTTTGTTTGTTTATTTGTTTGTTTTGTTTGTTTGTTACCTTTTCACGCATAAACGGCTGAACCTGAATTTTATGAAACTTGGTATTTATATTACTACCAGCCAACTTAGACTTTTTAGGCTATATTAATATTCTCTCAGACGAACAGGAGTGGGGGTTATAAGGGAAGGCCTGAAATAAAAATAGCGAAATTTCGTTTCCCATTGCTTTTTTCAGCAAATATGCAACATAACAAAAGTTATTTATTTTGTTAATTTAGAATAACCTATTGTTATATGCACTTTTGTCGTATACGGAAGCATAAATGAGTTAATACGCTATCAACTAAATGCGGGAGTCCACAATTTTAATTTGGCGCTAAAAGATCTCAACCGAATTAAACCAAACTCGGTAATGTGAATTAGTACTAAACGCCTTCATTTATAATTTGCCATACTACATTTCCTAGGGACGGGCCGGAGTGGGGGTTATAAGGGAGGCCTGAAAATTAAAAATAGTGATATTTCGTTTCCTATTGGGGGTTTCGGCAAAAGTGCACATAAGCAAAAATAGTTGATTATTTTTGTTATTTAGAGAAACTTTGGTTTTGATATACATTATCGTCGTATACCGAAGTATAAAGACGTTATACGCTAAAAATTATAGCGGGAGTCAACAATTTTATTGGCACAAATACGACTCACCGAACTAAATAAAAACAACTCGGTATTTGTATTAGCACTAACGCCTTCCTTATAATAAGCCATACTAACATTTCTAGGGACGGCAGGAAGTGGGGGTTATAAGGGAGACCTGAAATTCAAAAAAAATAGTGATATTTCGTTTCTATTGAGGTTTCGGCAATTATGCACATAACAAAAATTGTTTTATTTTATTATTTGGGTAACTTTTGTTATATACACTTTCGTCGTTTTACCTAAGTATAAAGAGTTATATACGTGTTAAAAAACTACTAATTCAAATCTATGAAGAATGCACAGGAAATGGGAAAATATGACAATATGGAGGATAGTTGAAGCCTTTTCCATAAAAAAATAATTGTATTGTATACAAAATCCATTGAAACGACGGGTATTTACTCTAAACACTGGGACGGGTAAATTTCAAAACATTGTGCAAAGTAAAAGCCTTGGCCAAAAAAATACTATCACCATTCGGCCTCAAATGAATTCCCGAGCGAAGCCGGTATCTGAGCTAGTATATATATAAAATTGTAACCTCTGTCTGTACATTGATTTTTTTTTCGCGAAATTTCACGATAACTTTTCGTTTCACATGTCATAAGACACCATAATCTGCATTTTGTTTCTTATCGTGTATGTTTGTTTGTTTGTTTTGTTTGTTTGTTTTGTTTGTTTGTTTGTTTGTTTGTTTTTTGTTTGTTTGTTACCTTTTCAGCACGCATAAACGGCTGAACCGAATTTTATGAAACTTGGTATGTATATTACTACTAACCCAACTTAGACTTTAGGCTATAATTAATTTATTTCTCTTGAGACGAACAGGATTGGGGATTATAAGGAAGGCCTGAAAATAAAAATAGCGATATTTCGTTTTCTATTGGTTTTTCCCCCCCGGCAAAATATGCAAATAACAAAAGTTGTGTATTTTTTTTTTCTGTTATTTAGAGTAAACTTTTGTTATATACATTTTGTCGTAAAACCGAAGTTTAAATGCATTATACGCTAAAAATTATAGCGGGAGTCCAAACAATATTATTTGCCAAAAAAGGACTCAACCCGAACTAAATAAAAAACTCGGTATGTGTATTAGCAGTGAGGCCTTCATTATAATAAGCCAGATACCAACATTTCTAAGGACGGGGCAGGAGTGGGGGTTATAAGGGAAGCCTGAAATTAAAAATAGCGATATTTTTTTCGTTTCCTATTGTTTTTTTCCCGCAAATATAAACCATAACAAAAGTTGTTTATTTTGTTATTTTTGGAGTAACTTTTGTGTAAATATACACACTTTTGTCGAATGCCTAAGTATAAATGAGTTTTATACGTTAAAACTTTAGCGGGCACTTAACGACTGAACCGAACTTAACAAAACTCCAGTATGTCAATTAGCATTAATTCTTCCATGATTATAAGTTCTATTAAAATGGTTAGGTTCGAACGGGAGGGGAGTTATAAGGGAGGCCTGAAATAAAAATTCACCATATTTACATGTATAAGAAACGGGAAATATCAAAATTTCGAAAACTGTGAAGAATTATCGAACAAATAATTCTATTATTAGCAAATCACCGGCAACGACGGGTATTAACCCTAAACACTGGGACGGGTAAATGTCAAAATATTGTGCAAAGTAAAGCCTGCTAAAAAATACCATCACCATTCAGCCTCAAATGAATTCCCGGGCGAAGCCGGGTATCTGAGCTAGTATATATATATATATGACGGAGGTTGCTATGGTGAGTAATACGGAAGACGCAAGTGACGTAACAGTATAGAGCCATGTGGCGGAAGACACCGCTAGCCTCCCCTAAAATATAGCGGGACTCGGAAGCCTGTCTGACACGAGGGAGTGGCCTTCTTTCAGGGCTACATACTTTCTCTACTCGATATTGCCTTGGCGCAGACAACACGCAGCAGCTGAGTAAGCTAAGCACATTTCCACCTGTTGGTATAGCACACTTGTTATCTCACCACGTATTCCCTATTTCTACGTAAATTAAAGTCCGTCATGCAGGGTCTGCGTAGCAGATAATGCAGATTTCCCTCGTGAAGGTTATTAATAGAAAAATCTACATACTGGTAATACAACACCAACGTGAATAGTAAGTGAATAAATACAAACGGCAATGAGAAATCTTTCAGTAAATTTTAATAATTTCTAGACGGGAAGCTTCTGATATGTACACAAACAGGTCTGCCAACGTCTCTTCGGAAAGAAAAACAAATTCTGAAATATATCAGAACATAACATATTAATTTAATTGAAAACTATTTACTATATCAAGTACTGTAATTTGTAATGAATCAGAATAATGTTTATCTCAATCAATCAAATTTTAGTAGACCAAGAACTTAAGACGGGGGAAGGGTTGACCAGAACATATTTGCATGTATGTCTTATAATAAAGGTCTCTTGAAAACAATATTTGGTATGTATAATAATGTAGTTTATTATATAACAGAGTATTGTTTATGTAATAGAGTAGAAGTGGGTTTGCTGATGGCTGAAAAATGCATATATCTCGGTTAATATTCAAGACAGAGAATAAATGGATATAACAACATTTATAGCACGTTTAATTTGCAATAAGATTGACTATATACATTTTTCTGACGTATAGTCGGACGGAGATATTTCGAATTTTCAAAATTCCTCCCCTCTAATCCCCCCCTTTTCAGCTGTTAACGAACGTGATCTTTAGTTTTGTATGAAACATTTTTATATTGAGTTTGGTAATGATTAACCACAATTGAGACAGCTAGAGCGGTAACAGACGAATATAAATATATATACACAGTTTGTCATTTTCGTCATCACCTAGGTAGGATCGATGGACAATTGAAGAAAAATTTCGCGTCATCAGTACGACCTCAATAGCTGATTTCAAGGTTCGAGGATATTAAATAATTATAGCTAAATATTAAATTGACTATAAATGCAATAGATTTCCAAAAGAATACAGAAACTCACAAGGCCAGTCGGATATGATAACATGCACAATTAAGAAAGAAAGGGCGGGCATGTTTAGTCGTACGATAAATTGTCTAACCAAAAGTCTGAGGTTTTTGACAGACCATAAATTCCGTCACCCAGCAGCTGCGCAAATAAAATAATTTCTAACATGCTGACGTCATTTGGACATTATAATCTCTATTTCTTACTAAGCAATTGCCCTACGAAAGCAAGTCATGTATCTGGAGGAATCTCTGTTATTATATCGTAGCCACAAAGAGCAGTTCTTGGATAGGACTTTAGAAAGCGTTCAATGACATCTGCAGAATCGACCAAAAATGAAAATATCATTGTGGGCGCAGCAACGTAAAAGGTTAGCATTTTCGTAACGCAAAGATCAAACCAGTCAGTCATACGCTTTGGTAAATCTTTTTGAATGTCCAAATAGTCAAGGGGAAATTTAGTAATCGCATCAGAAAACATCTTCAAATAACTGTTCATCTTTTCTTTACTCCGTCAGAGGTTGGGAATATAAGTAAATAGTTACAAAACGTTTATTTGCTTATTGTTTACTGTATTTATGTAAAGGATGTTTGTTGTTAGAGACCATTTAATGTATGGGCTCCAAGTCAGTGTCTTAAGTCTCCATTCAGAGTTTATTAATTATCACCATTATCTATTTCCTTTAACAATTGGAACCGCAGGTGTTTATAATCTATCCCCTTAAACAACTAGAACTACAGATCTCCACAATCTATTTCCCCTACGAATTAGAAATGCAGGTGTCCATAATCTATTCCCTTTACGAATTAGAACCACAGGTCTCCACAATCTATTTCCTACACGAATTAGAATCACAGGTATCCACAATCTATTTCCTACACGTATTAGAACGACAGATCTCCACAATCTATATCCTACACGTATTAGAATACGGGTACAGGTATCCACAATCTATTTCCTACACGTATTAGAATCACAGGTATCCACAATCTATGTCCTATACGTATTAGAACGACAGATCTTCACACCCTATTCCCTTTACGAATTATATCGGCAGATCTCCACAACCTATTTCCTTTACGAATTAGAACCGCAGGTGTTTATAATCTATTCCCTTTACGAATTAGAACCACAGATATCCACAATCTATTTCCTCTACGAATTAGATCGGCAGATCTCCACAATCTATTTCCTCTACCAATTAGAACCACAGATCCCCACAATCTATTTCCTACACGTATTAGAACCAAAGATATCCACAATCTATTCCCTTTGCGAATTAGATCGGCAGATCTCCACAATCTAGTCCCTTTACGAATTAAAACCGCAGGTGTTTATAATCTATTTCCTACACGTATTAGAACTACAGGTCTCCACAATCTAGTCCCTTTACGAATTAGAACCACAGATATCCACATTCTATTCCCTTTACGAATTAGAACCGCAGGTGTTTATAATCTAGTCCCTTTAAGAATTAAAACCGCAGGTGCTCATAATCTATTCCCTTTACGAATTATATCGGCAGATCTCCACAACCTATTCCCTTTACGAATTAGAACCGCAGGTGTTTATAATCTATTCCCTTCAAGAATTAAAACCGCAGGTGTTCATAATCTATTCCCTTTACGAATTAGAACACATATCTAGGCCCTTTAGGCATTAGAACCACAGATATCCACATTCTATTCCCTTTACGAATTAAAACCACAGATATCCACATTCTATTCCCTTTACGAATTAGATCGACAGATCTCCACAATCTATTTCCTTATCGTCTTTACTATCTAAAACCACAGGTCTCCACAATCTATTCCCTTTAAGAATTAGAACCACAGATCTCCACAATCCATTTCCTTTACAAATTTCCTCGTACTTGATTACATATTAACACAACTGTCATCAATCTCCAGTAAGAATATGTAATTAAGTTATAACAGATGCCCAAGAGATTCTTTCGTGAGAACTATTTCTTTAATATACTCGCAAGATCTAATTAAACCGAGTGAAAGCTACTGAAGTAAGCAAGTGAAGGCAAATAGTCCTTGCCTGAAGTCATGGAGTAAATACACATACTTGCAGCGAGAACCATTCCAACAGTCAGAGAGTTGAATTGCTCATTTCAAGAGCGAGGGAAAAAAAAAATGTTTCAATTGCGGAGAGTGAGAAATCCAAGGCTTCACTTCACAATGGAAGCGAGCTCGTCCGGTTCTCATGCTCTTCTTCATAAAAACCAACTCGCCTGAGAACTAGCAGCCATCAACGAGGGAATGTCCCATTGTTAGAGTAATGGAATGAAAAATGAGAATAGCTCATCGGGCTTTGAACTTCAAGAGTCCTTCAAGTTTTATATAATAAGATGATAATATATCATTATCTTGTGAGAGAACGGATGTAGTCGAGTGGCTGACATAGACGATTAGCGTTCTAGGGGTGGAATGTTCGAACCCGGGGAAAATCCATGCTTTGGCTAATTTAGCTATGGGGTTATCGGACTTGGAGGCTGGGCTTTCAGTTGCTCTGTAGTTTCACCCTCAGCATCGTGAGACAACTGATTAGCACTTGCATAAAGAAGTAGTTATCTTTGGTCTGTAATGCGGCATGAATAACACAGGGTATGCGTGTGATTGGGAGGCCTCCTTATTCATACACTGTTGGGCCCATTTAGGGAGTTGTTTTTATATGTTTATTGTTTTATTGATCTATTACCACAATAAAATATCGTAAAATTGCACAACAAAAATTCGCTATTAAATTTAATTTGTAACGTGGCGCGTACATCAGAATTAAGTTTCACTATTAATGGCTTTATTCATCTTTATTGGTTAATTTTCGCTTAAAACATTTTATTTGAGAAACACGAATTTTTAAATGATTTTCAGAATAGGCTCAATACGTTTCGCCAGGATTTCATGTTGCGTTTTCCGAATATAAAAGGAAAGGGGGTACTACTATTTACTAATGTGACTTTAGGCTGTCTAACTATCAATGTGTTTAGCAATGCTCCACTGGTCGAAACCTCGCAGAGCAAATATACGCTAGACAGCGCCAATTTCCAATCACAAGTACAAACAATGACGGAATTTAATATACACTTCTATTACTTATAGCATATATCCTAAACATGTAAAGAACAAATTGTGCTTACAATACGTTTTTCATACTAATAAGTGCTTCTTCCTTACGTCAAACTGTTGTTTGTTGCCCAGCGGATTACCTTTTAACAGATTTCCACTAATGAAAATCAGCTATTGTGGTTGTACTCATGCCTCTATTTTCGAAACATTTTTTCAAATGTCCATCGATCCTACCCAGGGGATGACGAAAAGAGGTCCGTTCAAAACTATATATATATATATATTCGTCTGTTAAAGCTCTGGCGGTCGCAATTTTAGTTTGATCGTTACCAAACTCGATATTTAAACGTTTTATGTAAAGACTAAACATCAAGATCGGTAATGGCTGAAATCTTGCCAGAGAGAGGGGGAGTTTAGAGAAGGAATTTCGAAAATTCTTAATATCTCCGTTATTAAACGTCGTATCAAAAACATGTATAGAACCAATCTTATTGCACATGTAATGTTCCATAAATGTTGCTAAGTATGTTTTTTTTCAATATCTGGATTATTAACCGATATTTGCACTTTTTAGTTTTCGGGCCCAGTATACCCCCACTCCTACTAATAACTAATGCCATATTAACAATAAGCTGTTATATTACGAAGCACTTTAGTTGAAACCTAAATACTAAATATTGTTCTCATTGAGCTTTTATTACCTTTTGAGATAAATGCAGATAAGTGACGCATATGGAAAATATGCTTAGTTAACGTCTGCGTGACGGACTTCCATTTATAGATTCGAGCTTCCAAGGACCTTCAGAACTTATACAGTGTACACGTGTGAGCGGAGAAACTGAAGGGAAAAGTAGAACTTGGAAATGACACTAATAAGCCAATTCGTGTTGAGAAATTCAAAATGCAGAGTATCAAGCTCGCTTGGAATTCCACTTACAAATGTGAGAGGGATTCTACGGCTGTGAAGTGGTTGAGAGGGGCGTAGGAGCACTTATGAAAATTGCGGAACCACTTACAGGGAGGGTTGTTACGATACGGCACCCCCTTTTCTTGCCTTTCTATGCACTCTTCAGGGCAATACCATCCAGCGCTAGAACTAAACCAGGTCTAATTTACTCTCCGGACACTATAAGGAAAATGAAATAAGAAAGAGAGAGAGAGAGAGAGAGAGAGAGAGAGAGAGAGAGAGAGAGAGAGAGAGAGAGAGAGAGAGAGAGAGAGAGAGAGAGAGAGAGAGAGAGAGAGAGAGAGAGAGAGAGAGAGAGAGAGAGAGAGAGAGAGAGAGAGAGAGAGAGAGAGAGAGAGAGAGAGAGAGAGAGAGAGAGAGAGAGAGAGAGAGAGAGAGAGAGAGAGAGAGAGAGAGAGAGAGAGAGAGAGAGAGAGAGAGAGAGAGAGAGAAGTCCGTCACGCAGGGGCTGCGGAAGATCCAAGAAGATTTTTCAAGTTCTAGTATGGCACAATACTGATTCAATGTAAAAATCCAATGTGTAGAAGTGGGAGTTTACTGAAGGCTGAAAGCAATGAAAGTACAAGTAACTCGCTCATTTAGCCATGTGAGATAAAGCGTAGGGGCTTAACCTCACACCGGTAATCTATATTGCGAGTTCGATTCCCACATGGGCAATAGGAATATATTTAGTGACGGACTGATTAAATACCCCATGGCCAGAAAAGAAAACGTTTAAAATACGATTTCGGGAACGACCAAACAAAAAATATGACCGCTTGAGCGTTAATAGACAAATATATATTTGTCTCCTCGTCATTTCCTGGGTAGGATCGATGGACACTTGAGAAATTTATTTCGAAAATCGTGTCATACTTACGACTTCAATAGCTGATTTCCCTTGAGGGAAATCTGCTAAAAGTCGAAGTTCTTCGTGTTTTGAGAAGCATTGAAAAATATATAACCAATCTTGTTAATTGTTTAATGCGTTAAAGTCTTTAATTCATATACTGTTTCTCTAATTTGAATGTTAAGTGAGTTATACTAGGAAGTATTTTTTGTTGACAGTCCTCATTTGTCTCCCATCCCTACTTATGCGTTTTAGCAGATTTCCCTGAAGAGAAATCAGCTATTGAGGTCGTACTAATGACGAGATTTTCGAAAAATGTCTTCAAATTTCCATCGATCCTACCCAGGAGATGACGAAAATGAAGTCCGCTCAAAATTATATATATATATATATAGTTGTCTGTTAAAGCTATAGCGGTCGTAAGTTTTGTTTGATCGTTACCAAACTCCCCGAAAGCTAGTTCGGCCGTTTCCGTAACTGTTCGGTTCTCGTGAAATTGGTTTAGAGACTCGTTACTACTAGTCTTACTAGTATGCAGATTTCCCTATTGTAAAACCTCACGTGGGAAATCTGCTAAGTTTACGCAGCCCCAGCGTGACGGACTTTTCATTTATCAGCAGTAGTTATCACTAATTGTCTCATGCCTAACTTAAATTTGATATGAAGGTTTCACAGGCCAATTATTAGTTGAGAAATAGAATGACAACTTCGGCTTACCATTCCGGCACTTGGGAGTTCTACTTAGTTTATGAACCACCTATTTCTCTGACAACGAAAGATGAAAACCTCTAATCCAATAATCCAATCCCGTAGAAAGTCGTGTTGCTGCTCTTACTGCTATTAAAGAGGAAAAAAAACAATGGCAGATTGAATTTCCTCGTCTGTCGCTCTAGAGACATTTCAATTTCTAGAAAAGAACTTGAACTGTAGCGGTAAAAACTTGCAATTTGCTCCGAAGGAATGAAAACTTTTATTTTTACTTTCCCCTGGGCGGCGAGATGAGACTAAATCGGCAGTAAAGAAGTGAAGGGGGCAATGGAGCAGTAAAAGAGAAATCGTACGATTCTAAACAAAGCTCGGACTGCGATCAGAGAAGAAAGTGTGTCGGAGTATCTTCATTCGCCGGTAGGTTGGGTCATCGGCACACTGACACCCATCGGGTCTTTCGGTGAGCACCTCTCTCTCCTTCATCAGGCAATTGACGGGCCAACAGAAAAGTCCGTCACGCAGGAGGGGAGTGAACTAAGAAGATTTTCCGTCACGATCTGGAATGAGGCATTAGCAGCGCCATGGAGTCGTCTGCAACGACTGGAGTTGACTATATATATATAGCAAAGGTGTCTCGCCTCAGGCTGACTACTGGACCCTTCTTCATAAAATAATCTGGAGAAAGACACCAGAAATGAATGCTCCCTATGAAGGATAATGGCTTGAAAGATGAAATTTTCCGAAATTCTCAAGCTTCCAAGGTGTATGATAACCGGGAGTTTATATCGATACAAGCCTGACTGACTTACAGATAAGCACATAAAAAAACAGTCACGCAGGACTGCGTATATTAAACTGACTTCAACGTGCTGGTATGACACACTACTGATCTCATCTCAACATATATTCCCTGTTTCCGAAAAAAAAAAAATAGATGAGTAGGAGTTTCCTGAAGGCTGAAAACAAGAAAGTACGAATAACTTCCTTAATATTTGAAATACGAAGAAATGTGTATAACAAGAGCGAAGAGCATCGATAGTTTAACACGATAAGTTCTGAAAAAATTCTCGAACTCATAATAACAGAGATATTTCGACTTTTCCGGAAAATTTAGAAAAATATTTTTTTTTTTTAGATCAGCAGCCCATGGTAGGCCAAAGCCAGTCTTTGAAAGATCAAGACTTTGGTGGGAAATCATGTGATGCTTCCCTGCTGTGTATTGAGGTGGCATTACAGACCCAAAGGTGGGTGATTCTTTAATCAAGTAGCTAATCAACTGCTACAAGATGCTGAATGGGCACTGAGCATCCAGTGTAATTAGTGGCCCAACATCAAAGTTCAGAGACAACATATCTAGCTTTCATTGGTGAGAATGGAATTTTACTCAAGATATTTTTACTGGATATACATTTCCTGGATAATCTGATACAGAAGACAACGGGAAACCTTGTCCCTGTGACCTTCACATTCCTATAAAAATATGATTTACGGGATCGATCACCAGATGTAGCCTGTAGATATTATAATATTCTACAGACAATATTCTGTGGCATGAAGTTTAAAATCACTGATAAAGTTTATCAAGTTTTCATGGCAGGGCTGGATAAAAAAATGTTTTGATTTAAATATAATATTCAATTAATAAAACTGTTTTCCTTACTCCTCAGGTTTAGAGAAGCATTTCAAATAAGTTATATAAATAATCTTATGGAGCAAATTTATCAGGAGTATTTATTATCTTGGTATATTATTTTTGTAAAATTCATTGTGAAACATATACATTAAGTACAAAATATTGTATGTTCCCATTGACTGAAATCAATATTTTTTCTTGTTCTCCTTCACATGGGTGGTAAAAAAATCACTGAATGCTTTGCAAACATCGAAGCTCAGAGACCACATATCTAAATAAAATTTATAGTGTGATAATCCAGTGCTTTAACCCCTGGCCCAAAATTTGAGGAAGTGTAATGTCAACTAATGAGTGTATTACTAATATACACGGGGTTTAAGCATTTGTCTCTAGACATTAAAAATAAGACTGCGACAAACATACAATGGTGTTTGTAGGGGACAATAAAAAATTATAGGAACAATTTCAAAAGTTTACAACAATAAAATGGATTACTTTTACACACACCTTTTTTTTTCTTGATGTTAACGGGAATTTCAACATTAAGGTTCATCGCTTCCAAATTAACTACAGCTATTGATTGAGTATAGAACTTGATGCATTGGAAGCAAAGGAAACCAGATGCAGATAGGTAAAAATAAATGTTATTTCCTTCACAAATATCGTAATAACTGTAGGGAAGGAGAAAGGGCTGTATTCTACGAACCTGTGTCATTAATAAAGTGAAGAAAAGTTATAGAAAGACAGGAGGTCATCAGAGCTGAGTTAAATAGTCTGCAGCATTACAGGTGGTCCAATGGCACAAATATTCAGGGAGACCAAATACCAGCTATGAGCCCGACCTAAACTAGGACCTAACACACTTTTTTGCCTTTGCAATTTAGTGGGAAAAATTTCAATACAGCAAACAAGTAGAAAAGTAAAAAATAATTACATAATCTAAAGATAATAAAAACTATTTAACCAAAATTTCACTTATTGTATCATTTTTATGGAGTTTATTTTTATTTATTTTTTATTTAAAAACAACTTTTGATTATTTTTTTTATTTCATTATTTTTTATTTATTTGGTTTATGCCCCACATCAAAGGTAATTGCCATAACCACTGTTAAGAATAATATATTTATAACTTCATTTATATAATATGGAAAATATTCCTTAAATATCTAAGATTTTTTCATATCCGTACTTTGCCTTTTAGAATATAATAAAAGTTATCCCTTTTAATTCTTCATAAGTATGCTATAGACCTATTGTATTTTTAATCTATATGCATTGGTAAATGTTTATATATTCTAGATAGATTAGGATTTATGGAATATATTGGCTGCTGTCAGATACTACTTGCCCCAGTCATCTCGAGGGGTATGTCACGGTTTTTTCATTGTATGCAGTCTGTTAGTATGTGTCATTTTTTTTTAAACAAGTTCAAAAAAATAATTTGACTTTGAAACTTAAATATGTTAACAATATGATCTAGCATTTGTTTAAGATAACATTAACCTAAAATGTAATTAAATTTATGACATTTGACATAAAACTAAATCACCATCACTTTCTTCACTTCTAAGTCATGAATTTTCTGCGCATTGGTTCTGTATATTAAACTTATCTATTATTGCTTATCACTGTCAGATGAAAACAACAAATGAGGTAGAATATCATCATTCTTTTGTGATCAAGAAAATTTTCTAGATAAATCTTGACAGTAGTTTTCTTGGTATTAATGTGCAAAACTTATTACATATCTGCCATTTGCAAGGTTTTCCAAATTATTTCTTCTAACCATTGAAGCATTAACTAAAAATTATAGAAAATGATAAAAAGAGCCCAATTTGATGGTTATCAAAGCGGGATTTTGTAACAGTAAAGGAATGAGAAAATTTTACCAATTTAAAAATTATTTGAGAATTTTTGGATACCTATAGTGTTAGAAAACATGAATGAAATATCTTTGTTCATATAAGACAATTAATTTTAATAATAAATAATAAGTTAAAAGTTACTGAAGTATTTAAAAGTTTTATTTATAAAGGGTAAACCCAGACAATAGTTATTTGCAATGAACAAAATTAAATATTCTTACCTGGTACAGGCTCTCCATTGAATTTCATCTCGACATGATGACTGAGATTTTCATGGGGAACGAATGACGCCAAAAACCTTTGATTTCCAAGATTTCTAACGAAACTTGTTACATGTCCACCATTTACAAGGATTTCCAAATTTCCACTACCAGCCATTGATCCATCGACTAAAAAAAGGTAGAACAATGGTTAGAACAGTCATGTTCCATAGTTATCAACATTTGAAGAATACTTTTATTTCATAATTAAAGCATTCTCACAGCAAGATAGTCATTTTAGGTTCGTGTGTCATTCTTTGTCTAGCTTGAAAGCCAATTGGATCTCATTTGAAGTGTTCAATCTAAATATTATAACTAGGCATCTAGAATCTTTAACCACTATTTGACGTTGATTGCTTTCATGTTTGTGCTGAAGTGGGAACCCCAAAACTGCTATGAGCTATTGGGAGGAATAAGCCTTCATCTCTATCTAAATTCTTTAATTTTTTAAATACTATCCTAATATTATCTTTCCCTCCTTGTCTAACTTCTCACATATAACAAGTAAGACTGGACTGGAGGGTAGATTAAAGTTGTAGTCTACAATCATTAGTCAGTTTATGCAAGCTACAGGCTACGTATGAATGACTATTTAACAACTCTGGCCTTGATTGAAATTTTCTCCACTCACGCTTTCATTGGTGAGAATGGAATTTTCCACAAGAAATCTTCATTAAATATGCATTTCCTGGATGGTCTCATTCAGAAGACAACGGGAAACCATCACATTTCGTTGACTCTCTCATTCCTATAAAAATATGGTTTATCTGTTTACAGGATCGATTGCCAGGTGTAGCCTGTAGATATTATAATATTCTACAAACAATATTCTGTGGCATGAATTTTAGAATCACTGATCATGCTAAGTATAGAGATGGTATGTTCCCATTGACTGAAATCAATCTTTTCTCTTGTGCTGTTTCACACAGATGGTAAAAAATCACTGAATGCTTTGCCAACGTTTCGATACTTTTGACTATCTTTTTCAATGCAAAATTGCAATCACTTAGGACAGAGTTATACAAAAAATGTGAAGTATAACAGATTATTATAAGATGCAGGACTATACATAGTACCAACTGTGGACTACAGTGGCTAGGGTCTACTGTCTGACATCAGTCCAAGTCTTTTTCATTTTTGCAGTTTTCCGTTAAGGTAAATTTCAATTAAAATTCAAAAGATCTCTGTTATTGTGAGTGGAATCAGGAAATGTTATTGAGTGAATCTTGATAAACTGTTAATGCTCTAAAATTGTTATACTCTAAATTTTCTCATAACTCAAATATTACATTATTTATTCATACTTTCTGGTTTCCAGATTCAATAAACCCCCATTGCAATCAATCATATTTTTATTTAGAAATAGAGAATATATGGTGAGATGAGATTTCAGGTGTGTCATACCAGTCTGTGGGAAATAAGCTTAGACCACACTGCTCCTGGATGATAGACTTTTTTTAGACTTATTTTAATTCCGACTAATTAGTGCTAACATATATGTTTTTTCATGTTTTAATACTTCACATTTTCTCCTTAATGCAGAACTAATTGATTACAATTTTGGCTCAAAAAAGGTAATAAAAAAAATCAAAACATTGGCAAAGCAGTCGTTAAGTTTTTTCCTGCATGGCCACGTATCACAAAAAAGAATACAACTAAGAAATATTTTATGTTCATAAAATGTTGATGTTCAGTTTTGTGATTTATTAAATTTATATTTAATATTTTACAAATTTATGCCACTGAAGAGGTACAAAATTCGTAAATCAAAAAGATTTTTAATAAATGGCTTTTACAGATGTTTAACTACCTGACCCTATCCCCAAGACTTGGCCTTTACTATATAACTGGGTCAAAATAATTCAAAGACAAATAACTAATTCTTCTTAAAATTATTTTGACAAGATAACATATCAAATTTCATTACCAAAAACTTAGTTTATATCAAATGAGATTCCCATTTGTCTTTGGTTTTTTTTATTTTTTTTTTTATAATAATTGTATATTTTAATAATTAATTATATTGATTGATGTTAATAAGTAAACTGAGTATATTCAAAATAAATCTATGAAAATAAAAGTGATACATACTTTCAAACTCGACTGGCTGGCCAACAACTCCATTAGGCATTTTCCCTACTTTGATTGCTTGAGTGTTGTATGCATGACTCCTAAACGCCATAAAAGAAATATATTAAAAAACTATTGCAATAAAAACAGGGGGGAAAACATAGTTTGATAAAAAGAAGGAATAATTTACCTGAAAGGCGAGCCAGATATCCTGTGGTCCTTGATTTTAATATCAATAAGATGCTCACCGATTTCAGTGGCAGTGAAATAAATATTTACATGCTGACCATTACTCCTAGACATTTTAACAGGTACAGGATTTTTTGAGGGAGCTGTAAAAAAAAAAAAAAATTGAAATGCAAAACATTGCTTCTCAGATGAATATTTCCATAACTTCTCAATGAGTCATTAAGAAAGATTTAAACAATTGTAAATTCATTAATCATTGAATGTACACATTAAAAGTTTAAAACTAATTTTAATAAACAATTTATAAATACAGAATATATATAAATTGCAAAACAAGCTAAAATAATATGAACAATGACTATGTCTTAAATATTTTTACATTATACAAATATGTTTGACATTGTCCAGACTTGAATGAGAGGGCATTAGCTTCGATGACCAAGAAACTCAGTTTTGTGCCATGTCTGATTCAAACATTTTTTCTCAAATATACCAACATTTGAAAGATATTTATTGAAATTACTAATGTGTTATTCCAACTTGCTTATAGTTATTTTAGTTTTTTTTTCGAAAATGATTTTAAAAAGTTTCATTAAGCTGTAACTTACGGGTAACAGTGACATTTATATGACTTAGTGGGGCATCTGTGTCTAAAACTAGAGTTGAAGTCCTGTTCAACGGAAGCAGCTGTAAAGCTTTTCCAAACACTTTAGAACCTAGAAAATAAAATAAAATAAGAATGACAAAGAACTAATATTATGTAATTATAAAATTCTATTTAAATTTCTTCTCGCTCAGGATTGAATAAATACTTCGGAAGTCAATAAATTCTGAGTAAATTTATTTAAAATTATTTTTCCACTTAAGAAATAGGGCTGTTTATTTTGATTAGTATTTCTATATCTCTTAGTCTGTGTAATTAATTCATGAAATACATATCATAAATATAATGTAACAAGAAAACATAAGAAGTATGAAAGGAAATAAGAAAAAAAAAATGAAATTATTGCAAAAATTTATTAAAAATAATGTATGTGTTTAGTTAAAAATGTTATATTTTGTATTAAACTCTTAAAACTTCTAAATATGAATTGTTTCTTATAAAAACATCAATATTTGTTTCTTTTAACATTATAATTATGCAAGACTAATACACAAATCCAAGACTGCATAACAGGAAAAGTCCTATATTAGAAATAGTTTAATTCTTTCCAGGGATAAAAACATCAACTCCTGTATTGTGTTTAGCAAAACTTCTTAACATAAAAATTTAAATTAAATATAAATAAATAAATAAGGACATTTTGTCTAAGATTTTAATTTACAAAAAAAAAAAAAAAAAAAAAAAAACAGCCATGAACACAGTAGCCATGAAGTTGGAAAGTTGATACTCATCGAGCCTTAACATGCTCACATTTCTTAACCACAAATATGCTAATGAAAGATATTTGAATAGTTAAACATCAACTGAAACAAAAAAAAAATACTCATCTAAGATGAAAAAAATACTATATAATTACCTTCAGGGAAATGATTCTCATTTTCCCAAGAGTCTTTTCTTTTGTTCAGGTGAGATGAAAGTACTACAAAATAATAAAATTAATGTATTTTTTTTACAGAGGAATGAAAACAAATATACTACTTAATAACTAAAAATATATTTGTAAAAAAAATAAATTAAACTACAAGCCTGGAGAGAATAAAATGTTATTTATTTACATCCACTTGTTGCTACTATGGCTAATATACTTGGACAGGATGTAGTTAACAATAAGAGGCATTAATGTAATTACATGACATTACTGTAATTTCAAAGACATTGTAAATAATAATATTTTGTATAAAAATGAATGCTTGCTAAATGTCATAATTTGTATTTATGTGACTTGAAAACTACTCAAAAATTTAATATATAATCATACCCCATACAAAAGAGACAATTTGAACTTTAACAACTACTTAGTTTTACATTGTATTTAGACAAAATTGGAGGTATATTATAATTGAAATTAGAATAATCATTTTGGCTATCGACTATCATTAGTCAACTAATACAGGCTGCCGAGGAATGGCTTCTATCAAATTTGGGCTTGATAATTCTCAGAATTCAATGATTTATTATGAACAAAGGTCAGTAGTAATTCTTAAAAATGTCTTCCAGTAGGAAGCATTTAGTAAAGAAATTAATTATGTCTGTTTTGTAATTTAATTCATTTTTTTGTAACTATCAGTACTTGACAATTTTTAAACTAACTTTTATATTAGGAAAAAATGCTTGATTTGAAACCAGATCCTCCAACAAGTGTTCTCATAATTGAACTAATGAGGCTATTTGACAGCCAAGCAAAATATTTTATACCTTTCATAAAATTCTTAGGTTTTTGAGCCTCAGATCAGAGAGGTCTGAAGAAATTTAATTCTGCTAAGTGTAATGACTTCAATGTGACATCATCATTTAAGATTTTATGTTTTATGATACGTTATTTTTATGTTATACATACTCAACATTCAGCCATTTGATGCATAACTAAAGATTATATTTGGAAATGGGTGAAATAAGACAAGAAAGTGGGGGCAGAAGGGAAATCGAAAACTTAAAATATCCCCGATACTCTGAGTTGGATAAAAAAATGATACGTATCTAATCTTGTAGCATACTTAATTTCCTAATTATTTTATATATGTTTTCTATTACTTGAATATTTTTGAGTTTTTTATATATATTTTTTTAAATTGTCTACTATTACCATTTTCACTTTGAACAACAGAGTCACTAAACATCTCTTGTCCAGCTTAAATTGAATTTCCTGTTTGCATAGCCTTCTTACTGAGGGAGAAACAAAGAATATATGTTGGCTAAGCGGGGATCATCACAGCTTCATATACCAACAAGTAGGGAAATCAACATTAACTGAAGTAAGTGTAAATTATTACAATTTAAAATTGATTATGAGGATTAAGAATTACATATATATTATATTTTGCCTTATATAGACTCGTAAATTAAAGAACTGCAAAACAGTAAGAACGGTTGAGTTTAACTTAATTTAATTTATTTTTATTTCACAATTTTATTCATTATTTTTCTTTTCATTATATTTTATTTTATGATAATAATTCATTACAATTTTTAATATAATAAAACTCAATTTACATGTAATATGGCATGTGGCAATGGAATATGTACTCAAATAAATTACTTTTCATAGGGTTGGTTACTATAAGGAGAAAAAACCTCCGCCCCCACCCCAAAGTGGGAAATCTGCTTCATGTTCACAATACCTGCACAATGGCCTTTTGCACTTATGACTACAATGTATGAAATGCATTTATTACAATTCTTAATCATGTTTTTAGGTTAGAGAAAACAAATTTATAATTTTATTTTAAAAAAAAAATTCGATTAAAATTGAAAAAGGGTTTCGAATAGTAATTGCTGATGATGAAAATCATGAAATTAAATAACACTAATTTAGTTTTGTTACTCTATGAAGCATTTATTTATATTCGTAATACAAATAATTACATCAATTGTAATGAATATAATTTCCATTAAACATTAGCCTTATCTGTCATAACACACAGAAATAATTCTTCCAGAATATGAGCTTACCTCTAACATTTGAAGATGTGTCAATAGAATTAGTGTAGTTTGACGTGTGAGTAGAAGGGCTGTGCCTCTGTAGAGGGCTGTGAAGTGGACTCGGAGACTTCCTCATTCCGGGAGAGTGGAGAGGAGATTGAATTTTGAGAAGACCGTTTTCATGGTGAACAGGAATAGAAATTGGCGACATAGTCGACGTTGTGTGGTACGAGTGAATTCGTTCCTCCCTTACTTCCCTCGTGCTGTTCGAGTATCCATTCACTTGACCTGTTTAGAAAAATTGATTAGTAGAAATGCAATAACGGGCAAGGCATGCAAGTATGTGTGTGTCAAATATGAATATCCATATATATATCGTAAAGTGATACGCTATCTGCTCCAGCGGTCTGGCTTTTAAATTTTCAATGGTATTCTGTCCATCTTCGTCAGGTAGTTTTTTTTAGTTTGGTTAGCTTCCTCACATTATTTAATAATTGTGTGTTTTCATTTATAATTATCGCCTTCTATGTTTTGAAGAGTGTTACTCCATCCACTTCAATTATAGAGTTTTCTCTTGTTGATTTTGAAACATTCTACAACTAATCCTTACCAAGTGTTCTTATTAAATAAAAGTTTTGTTTCATCTGGTTTAATTTGGTGATAACAAAACAGTGACATCAAAAATTTGCAAATCGGAACAAAATCAGACTGCTGGAGCAGACTGCTTCACCATAAAAATCTTTCCCAGTGATGTACCCTACATTACAACTAAAAATAGAATACACACATATATGTTCTCCTAAAAGTTGATAAACTCATAATATATTTTTATATTTCTCTTCTTTGGATAAATCCAGTATTATCGAGTACAAATACACAGTTATTGTTCGTCATTTACTTATTATACAAAAGCTTAAATGAAGAATTTGTATATGAAATAATAATGATATAATTTTAAATAAAGGACAACAATAGATTTTGTTTATTTAATTTAATAGTAATTCAAGGAAGTCGCATGGCATTCACATCAAATTTTTAACTTCCATTAAAATTGACTTAGGTTATTGAGTGAAATTATTAATATCAAACATTTAAGCTACTCATTCAATGAATTTAGACATAAGCTGATTCATGGACATGAATATTTTACACAAAATATTCTAACATGATCCAAGCATGCGTAATGTATTGATATTGTAGCAGTACTGCACACTGGCTATAAACCTAGTATATAGTGCATGAAATTATCAACAACTTGATAAATTAAGGTAAAATGTGTAAGATCAACACTGGATAAAAAATGTTTTAAATAAAAGCAAAATTTTATATAAATTTCATAACGATAGTACATTCTTTAATGGGTTATTTATCCACTGTATATGTATCACTGCTCATTTTTTTTGAATAACCGTTCATCCTGGACACTATTAACAATTGTAATAATAATAATAATAATAATGTTAAATGTTGTTAATGAGTACTTACCAGATGTTGGACTGGAAAGAGGGCTTGCTCTGTAAACTGGGCTGTGCATTGGACTAGGGCTCTGAGATAGAATAGGAGAACTGAAGTTCCTAATTGGAGAACTCACACGAGCAAATGATGAAGAGTGGGAATTCCTTATTGATTCTGATATAGCAAATACAAGAAACAAAGTCATTTTAAATAAGTTAAAAAGTAATATTATTAAGATAGAAGTATTAACCAAAAGTGGCACAATAGCTCATGTATAAATTTCAGTATTCTTGGTAGCAATGTGAGTCTTCATGCATTTGATTAGAGATGTGGTTGTGGGTTCAATTACTGCTTGGGATGTAGTAAATTATTTAATGACAAACACAGATAAGATTGGTTAGTAAACAAAGTGCAGATCTTGATGACATTAATTTTAATTTCTTTATTCATTTTTGTTGAGTTTGTAAATTATATTTGAACATTATATAGTTGGCATTGGTCTTTCTTTTTTGATGAATTTGTTCTCAGCATCTCCCGCTAATCAGTCTATGTCATGTATTTGTTTTGTTATGTATTGTGCATGCTAATAAAGTTACCCATATGAGAGGTTTGTGATTTATTTCTAATAAATACTGGTTTTCCTCTACTTAAAAAACAAAATCATAGTATATTATTTATGTAAAAATAATTGAAAAATAAAGTCATTTTTCTATTATTGAGCAATTTTTAACTCCCTGTCTATTTCCTATCAGAAAACTGGGTAAATTATTTACGCTAAAATATCACTAAGCTTAATTCTAAATTAATAAATTAATTCTTAATGAAGATTCATAAAAGACAAAACATGGTTGAAAATTTACCTTGAAAATTGTTAGTCACTGATCTACTGTAAGCTGAATCTGTAAAAATAAAACAACTTTTAATCATACACTTTTTTAGGTTTATATATTAAATTTGAATAGCTTCTATAACTTCAACTTACTGTGTCTTTCAGCTCTGATTTGTTCCCTAGTGCCAACTCGCAAGGGAAACGGACTTCCTGTAATAAATTAATTACAAATTTAATGTAAAAATAACCATAAATATAAATGTAATAAAATCTAAATATATTTTGTAAGGTTTGAAATTATTACCTTTTACTTGCTGTCCATTGAAATAGACATATATCCGATATTTCCCAGGTTTGTGAGTATGGAGGGAAACGGTGTAAGTGGCATCCGATATTTTTTGAACAGTATGTGGCATGGATTGCCTGTCTCGAACGATATCAACTGTGATCTGGCCGAGGCCCCCAGTCCCAGTAGCATCCAGCGTGAAGTTATGAATACTGTGAGGAATCGCAGGAGTGTCTATGCCGAGTAACTGAAAAGTTTTAAATAATCAATAGATATAGCATTATTAATAATAATGACAGTAGAAATGAAAAGTAAGGGAGCAAGGAAGGATCTTTCAGAATAATAGATGGTGGTCTGGAGGTACTGATGAGCAAAAGATAGATTCATTCCGAGATTTATTCACATGAAACTTAAATTTATACCTAAATTTAAAGATATAGGCTCTATTTTATTAACAAGAGAATATTTTGTCAAGGCCTTCAGAAAAAAAATTCGTATCCTTCCAGATTCAAGAGGAGGGATATATCCTCCTGCCCCCCCCTCTATACCTATGACTTTCTATAATCATACTAGTAGAGTTCATTTATAAAGTGCCCTTACTACATATTATACATTGAATTTCTTTCAAAAGTTTTAAATTTGAAAAATAATCAATTGATATGTTAAAATGTTGTAAAGAACACAAATGAAAAAAAGTACGTCACGCAGGGGCTGTGTAAACTAAGCAGATTTCCCTCGTGAAGTTTAGTAATAGATAAATCTATATACTGGTACACAACACCACCGTGAATAAATACAAACGAAAATAAGAAATGGTCCATCCAATTTCAATAACCTGCCGACAGGAAGCGTTAGGTTAGAATTGTAAACAATCGGGTCTACCCTCCTCACACCGGAAAGAAAAACTATTACTGAAATATATCAGAATATAACATATTAATTTTATTGAGAACTATTTACTATATCTAGTACTGTAATTAATAATAATTCAGAATAATTGTTATCCCTATCAATCAAATTTTAGTAGTCGAAAACCTTAAGACCGGGGGGGGGGGGTCGCCAGGATATATTTGCATGTATCTCGTATAATAAAGGGCTCTTGAATACAATTTTTGGTATTTAAACTTGGAATAATGTGATTTATTATGTAGCAGAGTATTGCTAATGTAACATGAGTAGAAGTGGCGGTTTGCTGGTGGCTGAAAACTGAAAAATGCCAATATCTCGGTTCATATTCAAGATAGTGAATTAATGTATATAACAATATTTATAGTAAATTTAATTTACAATAAGATTTGTTCTATACAAGTTTTCGATCCGACCTATAGTAACGGAGGTATTTCGAATTTTCAAAAATCCTCCCCTTTAAACCCCCCTCCCCCTGGACCGATTTCAGCCGTTAACGAACTTGATCTTTCTTTTTACATAAAACGACTAAATATCGAGTTTGGTAACGATTAAACAATAATTGCGACCACTAGAGCGGTAACAGACAAATATATATAGATACAGTTTTGAACGGACCTCATTTTCGTCATCTCCTGGGTAGGATCAATGGACATTTGAAGAAAAATTTCGAAAATCCCGTCATGAGTACAACCTCAATAGCTGATTTCCCTTAAGGGAAATTACTTTGGAGTATTACGCCTTTTATTACATGGGTTTTTTTTAGCAGATTTCCCTTAAGGGATATAGATATATTTATATATATATATATATATATATATATATTTATATATATATATAGATATATATATATATATATATATATATATATATATATATATATATTTGTCTGTTAACGCTCTAGCGGTCGCAATTTTTGTTTGATCGTTACCAAACTCGGAATTTAATCGTTTTATGTAAAAAGAAAGATCAAGTTCGTTAATGGCTAAAATCGGACCAGTGGGAGGGGGGGTTTAGAGGGGGGATTTTCGAAAATTCGAAATATCTCCGTTACCATACGTCGGATCGAAAAATTGTATAGAACCAATCTTATTGCAAATTAAATTTACTATAAATATTGTTATATACATTTATTCTGTATCTTTAATATTAACCGAGATATTTGGATTTATATTGTGAGTGTGGTCGGGAGTTTCCGCCGAGCGCACTAGCGCTAGTGTGGCCGGTTCACTAACTATTCGTCCTCGTGAGAATAGGTTATTATTAGGCAGATTTCTCTATTGTAAAACTTCACGTGGGAAATCTGCTTAGTTTACTCAGCCCCTGCGTGACGGACTTTTTTTTCTAAAAATTAATACACCAAAGTTAAAAATTATTTTAGCTAATAAGAGGACTCATTTTATTTTTATTTTTACCTTTGGAGTTCAGGTTGGTCTTAACACACTGGCTAAACCTAGAGTTAATCCCGTAAGGACAATATGGGGTTTACATCATGACAAATTCCATAAATAAAATCCTTAGCTATCCTTGGCTAGAAAAGGGTTGAAATGTAGATAAGCTATCCCAATTAGCAGTAGTAGCATTAAATGGGGGGGGGGGTTAATAATTAAATTAAATGTTGAAAGTTATACATGTATTATTCATGTATAATGTATGTTCAACATTTAATTTTAGCACTCATATATATTTTCTGTATGTTAAAATGACAAAGTATGCTAGAGACTGAACCCCACCCCCCTATGAGTCCTCCACAGAAATTGCTGAAATCCCAATTAGTATAGCGTGAAATTGCTCTGAATCAAAACATGAAAAACTTTAAAATATCAGTAATTATATCTAAAATTTTTCGATGCATGTTCCCTATTTGCTAAATAAAAACAAAATGTTATGACTTACCTTTATGCCATTGGGGTCAAATACAAAACATGTATAAGGTGCATCATGAATTGGATTTCCTGAATGGCGCACCTAAAAAAGTACAATTAAAATAAATAACACTTTAAAATTAGAACTTCAGAAAAAATAAACCCAAAACAAGGGGTGTTATATTCTAATAAAGTCTTGGTGGTTTCTACAATTGTTATTTAATTCACTTTTTCTCTATCGAGTTAAACAGAGTTATTTGTACTTTAATGTTTTCAACCTTCAGTAAATTCTCAATTATAATCGTCTGATTTCTAATTAAAGAAAATGAGCGATTAAAAATCTCATTTTCAGTATACATTTCAATTTCGGTTTGCATATGTTTTTTACTACTTCTTTCTGACGGACTATTATTTTTCTAATGTAACTGTTATGAATAATTGCATACTTAAAATTCAGAATCAGCTTTAAAAAAATTGCTACAAACTAATTACCTTAGAGCACATATAATATTTGATCTTAGTAAAGTAATTAGAATTGAGGATTCATATATTATCTTTTTTATTTTTTTTAAGAAGTTCATGTTTGTTTATTTATGTTTTAATATTTATAACTATTGTTAATAGAGACTATAATAACTTATTATAATCTCAGTGAAGTCTTTAGTGATACTATTTTAACACTAATTATAAAAAGAGCAGTACTGCTGGCATTTGATATCATGAAACCAGTTAACAGGTGTAAAATACTACCTTTAGGATCTGATTTTTGGAACCATCTCTACCATACAAAAAAATAAAAGGTTGAAGTAACTAGCAAAGTTTTTTAAAAAAATTAAATATTTTGTAGTTATGAAAATAAATAATTTGCATTTATAATTACCTGAATACTCCATTCGCCTGGTTCATCAGGCTGAAAAGTGGCAGAGAAAACACCACCTTTCTGACTAACAGGGCAATCCAGAAGGCGCCCTGTAGGAGATTCTGCCATAACTTCCACTTGCCCAGCACCAGTACCATTGGTATTTGAATTAACCTGTTATAAAAGCATTCCAAAGTTATCTTTAATACATTGTTATATTTTCTATAATTCATAAAAAAAAAAATAATTGATTTTTTTCTCAAACTATTCAAGTTTGATACAACATTCAATAGTTATTAAACTTAAAAATAAATATAAGCAGCATATACATAGGAATTAAGAATTTGAAAAAATGTTGAGTTCAGTAGGGGCCAAGATAATCTAAACACACATCACATTTTTTAAAATTTCAAACATTTTATGAAAACACTGAAATTTGATTTATTTATTCAAATCATCAGCATGTGAATCTCTTCCTCAACAGCCCATGAAGGATCAGGGCCTGCCAAATGACATTGGTGGGGGATATCAAGTGGCCAGTTATTTGCGTTACATTCTATATAGTAGTGACGTTAGTGAGGAATGATCTTTACTTCTTTATTTGAGTAGTTGCTCAGTTGCCTCAAGATGATGAGTGGTCACCACAGAACATATAGAAGGCTCGATAACTGCTCAGCTAACCAAAATCATAAATGAATTAAACCATTTTCTTGAGTAAGCATCAATGATTCGAAATTCCTTACTTCAATTAATTAACTAAAAAGTTGCTATACATATTAAAACACAAACAAATCCAAAGCATCTAAAGCAGATTTGTCTTCAAGAATATATACAAATATATATATATATATATATATATATATATATATATATATATATACATATATATAGACTTCTGCGATTAATGTCATTATTAAAATTGTGTTCTTCAGGTATTGACCGTGTCTTCATTTTTTGGCTGACATTTCACTAGACATACTTCTAGCTTCCTCAGGGCTCTCTCTGAGTTCTGTTCCTAGTCTGATGTATGTACCTGTCATGTCTGTTGCAGTGGGCGGAGTGTCCCCTTCCAGGTATCTTTGGGTACTTTCAACAGCATCGTCCCCTTATGATTCTGCCTATGCCAAAGCTGTAGTCTATTCCATGCTTCTTGAGCATTTTTGCAATCTTTTCTGTTGTACCTTTAACAGAAGTTGTACTGCATTTTCCAGTGTTCAGTTTCTCTTGAAATATTCTTTAATTTTTTATTTTTAATGAATTGGTTTTTTAGCAGATTTTCCTTAAGGGAAATCAACTATTGAGGTCGTGCTCATGACGCGATATTCGAAAAATGTCTTCAAATATTCATTGGTCCTATCCAGGAGATGATGAAAATTAGATCCGTTCAAAACATTACAGGGGAAATCTGCTTAGTTTACGCAGCCCCTGTGTAACAGACTTCTTTTTTATTTCTTCCTTCTCATAGCCATTTTTTTTTGTAGAACCAACATCAGGCGTATTTTTTCTTTAGGCAGGTGTTATGGTTTTAATATTTTTTTCAGTTCTAATGACCATTCTTCTGTGTTGGATGGTGATGTGAAGTAGGGTGCAGATATCTATTGGAGAATGTTGGTTTTTCTGTCAAAATGTAAAATGCTAATTTTCAGTAGCTATACTGGTTATCTCCCTCAGACTCTCACCTCTGCTACTTTTGATTTGCTTACATCACACTCCAAGAAATATATATATATATATATATATATATATATATGTGACTGTGATCTAACCAAATTAACAGTAGCACCGATAAAAGCAGCATGAGGAAAGTAGCTAGAGAGCTACCCAAATTATTGTTTTACTGATGGAGCCAGGACCAGAGTGGACTAGCCCAGTGAAGCGGTTGGTTCTGCTACAGAAGCAAGTATGTTATATGTTGTTTAGATATTCTGAAAAATATTTTCTTGTCACAGAGCTGAAGTAAATATAGAAATAAATATGCAGTTTAGAGTAATGTAGATAGGATACATTAATGCAATTTGAATACTTACAACTACTTCTACTATTGAGCCAACTGCACAAGGCTCCATTCCAGTATATGTTATACTAGTCAGTTCAGGCATAGCTCGTATATAGATTGGTGCACCTTTAACTAAATCTCCGTCATAATAAATATTAATCTAAAAAATAAATGGAAAAAAAAATCCATTGGCATCAGATGGAAGACAAAAAAATATGAAAAGATGTTACAAGTTGTAAGAGAACCAAAGGAGAATTGTTGAGACACAATATCTAATAAATAGTGGAACAAAGAAATGATGCATATATATATATATATATATATATATATATATATACACCTTCATATGGCTTCCACACCTTCTTCCATTCAATTAAAATAGTAAATAATACTATATTAGTAAAATGTCTTAAATAGATACTAAATGACCAAATGTTTAGAGAAAATGTACCAAAAATGTATGGTTAATTTTTTCCATAATAGTAGCAATGTTTTTTATCAAATACTATCTAATACAATATTGAAAAAATGGAAACAAAAAATGTAAAAAAATAAGCCATAGTGACTTGTATTTACTAAATAGACTTAATATCATAATCTACTAAGTACCACCCCCCCCCCCAACAAAACCATCAGATTTCTCAATAATTTCATAAAAGTACCCCTTCTCCCAAAAAATCAGAATTAGCTGACATTGTATTTAGTCTACTAAGAACAAGAGTTGTATGTGTTGGCATTCATGCCGAAAACATAAATGGTTTCTTACAAACTCTTGACATAAGAAAACAAAAGATTATTGGTATGGAATAATTAAATTATTATTATCATGAAATCAAAAAAAAATTGATGAAGTATATTCAAAAGATACAGTAACAGGAAAATTCATGTATCAGCCATTTCTATGATTTTTGACAATTCAATTTCTAGCAAAGAGTACACAGCATGTGCTTTATGATGTTTTCCAGTGCAAGGGACAACAACAAAAAGTTTTCAAGCCACTCCAAATGAGGGGAACGATCAATTTTACTAGCTGAAATAAATTTTTGAAGCAATGCTGAGCGAATGGAATCTTGGAACTCAAGATCATCTGTGCTATTATTAAGGGCAAGCTGTGATGGTTGACATATGTATAGAATGAAACCTATCAGAAAAAACTCCAAGCAAAAGTGGCTTAAAGACATGGAGGAAGACTTGTGGAGATAGGAGCCCTGTGATTGAGTGAGAAGCCTGGCTGGGAGCCAAAAAGAATGGTCAAAACTAATGAAGGTAAAATTTCAGGTCCTTGAAGGACTGCAATGCTGTGAAAGTAACATACATTTTTTTTTTTTTTTTTTTCAAAAAATGCAATGATAATAAATTATAAAGTGCAAATTAATTTTGTGGATTTACATCTACCCAGTATGAAGATGACAGACAGAAAGGCAGATATAATATTGAAACAATAAATCCCCTTGTAGAAGATATATAAACTATTTACAGGTGAGCAGGTAAGCCTGATTTTCACAAGAACACACCAGGGGATAAGAGGGTCACAACGATATGGAGTGGTTTCTCATTACCTTCTGAATCAGACCAGCAATAAAGGTATCATGAGGAAAATTTCATTCACACCTATAAAGACATGAGTGAAGAAAACTCAAGGCCAGATTGTTAGAAGCCATCCCTTGGTAACATGTAGCCTGCATAATCTGACAAATGATAGGTATAAGCCTGTATGAGTATACAGACTATAACTTTAATCTACCCTCCAGTCTTGCCCCACTGACATGTAGAAAATGAGAATTCAGAGATAACAGACTATAAAACTTATTAATGAACTTACCTCATGCATTCCCACCCTGTTGGGAGTAAAAACAGCCTTGCCACCGGAACTGTTGAAGGATAGCCTACAATCAAGTTTCTCAGCTTCGGGAGCTATCACTTCAGCTGTGATTAATTTAGGATCTAATTCAGATAGGAAATCTATTTTTACAGTTGTCTGTAAACAAATAAATATTTGAAAATTATAAATAACACAAAAACACAAATTTTATTATATCATTTAAAATGAAAGAAATATTGTCTTGTAACTTATAGATTTAGAACTAGTAAGTACAGATACAAAATGAAATTTTAATAGTCATAATCAGTCAGATATTTTCTAAACAATATCGAAACTTCAAACTTATTATGAACATATAATAATAACTATAACATATAGAAGTGTTTTCCACAGTACGTTAAGAAGACGAGTACCTTAAATTTATGCCAATTTTATGAGAAGGCGCAGATTATTTACAGTGATTACTCTTTGCTAGCCAGATGTAATTGAGGATTTTATTTTTGAGTTCATCATTAAATAAATTCCTCTGGCCAATTTGGGCATCAAACCCATGGCTTGAGGTTAAAGTATTGATCTTAATACACTCTGATAACTGAATTGTGAGTTGATTTCTTCAACGAACACAGGAAATTTCTTTAATAAGGATTCTCAAAGTAAAATCCTTAAGCTTACAGGAGAGTGATAACAGCAATTAGCCTTTCTGGCATAAAATGGTCATTGATAAAATAAATTAACTGTAAAAAATATAGATGGGTATTTTTTTTTATTATTCTGAATTTCTGTGTTTTGAGAAAGGAGGCTGCATAGATCTAAGCTTAGTCACAACTTGAGTGCCAAAGCTGATGTAGCTCTTTAATTGTGTTGTGCTACAAAACAGGGGTTGTTGCTTGAAACAATCAATTCTTTTGATACAATCCTGTATCTATTTCAATAACTTTTAATGGCATTTTTTAAAAAAGAACTCAAATATGAATTCTTGAAGGGTTCTAACTTTTTCACTAAAAGTGGTCTTCATATTTTATACAACTTAAGCCAAAGATATTATAAAAGAAAATGAGGAAATAAATTCTTTTTAATATGTATGTATACATTGTTTTGACTCATCTGTTCTAATTTGACAGTTCTAACCATGACACAAATACCGTCTTATCAGAACTAGAGAAACCAAAACAAAAAAATAAATAAAAAAATAAAAATAAATAAATTGTATTTTAATATTTAAATTCCAAAAGAGAGCAATAAGGTTTATACTGAACGGAAAATCAAGAGACTCCTGTCAACCTGTGTTTAAAGAGTCAAAAATAATGACTTTTCTTTCAATATAAATGTATACAAACATTATTGTTTGTGAAGCAAAACTTGAACCCATTTTGCAAAAATAGTATAACACATAATCATAAAACAAGATACAAGAATATTCTTCAAACTCCCAACCACAAACATAAATGTTTTGAGAAAAACTTATCATTTTCAGGAGTAATACTCTTTAATGCTCTGCTCAAATGTGTCAAATCTAATATTCATTGTTTAAAAATAAATTTAAGAATTTCATGTCTGAAGAATGTTTTTATACACAAGATGAATGCTATAAAAAATGTTCAAGTATTAATAAAAACTTCAAAATATTTGTCATAAAAATTGGTCAAAAAAATAATTTGTAATCAGGTACATTGTCTCTTCCAGGCGGGACAAGTTTCCCATCATTTATAAAGCTTTTCACCATTTAATAAATTTTAGACTAATAACAAAGCATGTCAATAAATTAAAAAAATATATGTTATATATTTGGTGGAAGATTGTTAACAAAATTAATTTATTATATATAATTATTAAATTGGTAGATTTATAAAATGTATTCATGGAATTTGAGCTTATTTTATACTGAATGTATTTTATAGCAATAAATCTTATTCAATAATATGTAAAGAAATTAATTAACATAATATTAGTAAATGTTTTATAGAAAAGAAAAAGATTTGACCTATTATGTTGTGTTAACACTTAATAGAAATAATACATTTCATTTCATTTCAACACATTAATTAAATTTCCAAACAATAAGCCATATGCTTTGCTGTTGAATTTTATATAAGTAAAAAACGAAAATTATTTTAATTTATACCTGTTGGTATATTCTAGTTGTGTGACTCGAGCTAGAGATCTGAGCAAGAGTTGTAGCTGGTGGCCTAGGAGGGATCCATTGGAAATTAGCTACATATGCCATAACACCTAAATGTTCAACATGTGAATCCATTATATCTTTTGCTCTCAAGATTGGTTCAACGCCTAACTTTTTACCAGCTTCCAAGCCTAAAGAATAAAGAAAAATAATATTAACAAAAAAAAAACTTAAATTCAAAAAGTAATTAGCTATTAATTGAGTTAATAAAGGTAAAGAAAAAAAGAGAGAAAATTAGGCCCAATAAAACATCAGAATGGGTGGAAAATTGTATACTATTGGCAGAGGTGAACAACTACTTTGGTATTGACCATTTGGTGATGAAAAATATTTGCGTAACAATATGAATTATTGCACTAGGAATACCTTACAAAATTAATATCTGTCATAGGAGTTCCCAATGCCCTAAAAAATGCTCATTTAATAATGTGTGTGAGCATCTATATGATTCGTAAACATAAGTGTCCTAGCAAGATCTCTCAATAATATTAAAATTGGTGTTTATCAGGCTATGTGAGGATTTAAGAGTGTCAATAATCAAATATAACCATCTCACCTGAGTTAAGGTTTGACTCCCAAACATGTGGGTCATTACTTTGAGAATATTTTGCTTGTGCACCCAAAGAACTTGTAAGGGCACATAATGCACTTCCATCCTTCCAATCGGTCTGTAAAAAAAAAAAATAATAATAATAATCATTACAAATAAGAAAAACAATGCTAAGATTTTACTGAAGTTGTTAACACTGGAAATTATTCAATTTTGCTGAAAGAAATTGAATAAGCTGTTTATAGAAGGCAGGTGATAATCATAAAGTCCTTCCATTATTGAAAGTACTGGTGAAATACATCCAATTTAGTTCATAAAGTAATGAATACAATAAGTGAATAAAAATACTTATTATTAAAAAAATTATAATTAAAATAACTTGCACACATTAGAATGTAAAAATAAACTTAAATCCAACTAATATAAAATAAAAAATCAAGACTCGGTTTGCCTCTAGTAGTATTGGTTATACCACCCACAATATTTCTCTGGTGCTACAAAACACACCAATAGTTGGTTGTTGTATTATTGTATTCATTATGCATGGTTTTTGGAAGCTCTTAAATATTATGTCTAATGAAGCCAGTTGTAACACCAGATAAATATCTTTGAAGCATTTGAGAGTGTCAAAGTTGGAATGAATTTCTGGACAAAGAGACTTAAACATACATAAAATGAACAATGAACATGAAATGCTTAATAGGTAGTAATAAGGAAAAGAAATATAGAAATTCAAAATAGTGAAATGGAAAAAAATAAATAAAATGGAATAAGTTTATTTTTTTGTTTTTCTTTAGGGGAACAGAATTTATGATTAATAATAAAATAATTCTGGTTGATTTATGTATGAGTTGATGACAAACCAATGTTACTTTTAAAGTGGAAGAAGATATTATCATACCTTATGTTGATGAGGTTTGTGTACATTTCAACAAGACGATTTTGTTTAAATTTATTAATTAATAAGTACACTGAATTGCAATATTGTGTAAGTGATAAATTGTAATGTGGTAGATGAAATTTTTGTTTACCTGTTAGCAGATTTCTCCAAAGCGAAATCAGCTATTGAGGTCTTGAGGTCCTACTTATGGGTGGTTAGAACGAACGATAAAACGATTTTCGAAAAATTTCCTTATGGTAGTGGTTGCAACTTTTGTTTGATCATTACCAAACTCGATATTTAAATGTCTTATGTAAAAATGAAGATCAAGTTCGTTAACATCTAAAATCCGACCACTGGGAGGGTTAGAGAGGGAGAATTTCAAAAATTCTTAATATCTCCGTTATTATGAAAAAATGTATAGAACTAATCTTATTGCAAATGTAATTATCTATAAATGTTGTTATGTTCTTTTCTTCACTATCTTGATTATTAACCGAGATATTAGCATTTTAAGTTTTCGGCCCTCAGTAAACCCCCACCCCTACTCATGTCATATTAATCAAAAGCTGTTATTTTATGAAGCACTTCATTTAAAGCCTAAATACCAAATATTGTTCTCATTGAACTTTTACGTTTTGAGATAAATGCAAATACTGAGAAATCTGCTTTGTTAACACAACACCTGTGTGACGGGCTTTTTTGTTTCATACTTCCTTGCATAGGGGATTGATATGATTCACTTTAAAATAATTGGCAATGAGCATAGGTGGTGAAGAATTAATATGAATTAAATGGTTGAAAATGATAATTCGGCAAACATTATATATGCATATAAATATGTCAATTAATGCATATAATTTGAAATTTAGTTTTACACCACAGACTTAATTTGTAGGTTAAATGTGTATATTGAAGGTATAGGTATGAAAATATGTTGTTAATTTATTGGCTGCCTTCTGACAATGGATCTTGTAGGTCATAGAGGAAGTCCGGAAGTTGGCATTACAGTTATTCAGTCAGAATATGTTTTATCATCAAGTCAAGTTGATGAATTTATAAAGTGAAGGTGTGTAATTCTCATTAAACATATAAAATAAACCATATAAGAAGGCAATCCCATTACACCAATTAAAACTAGAAGAAAGTGTAACCCTTAAACTAAATATAATAATTTAAATGAAAGAATAACAAAAAAAATGTTGAAACTCACAGTAAAGTTTTTAACTTTCCTCTCCGGTATTTGAGAGTTGACCCACCTAAGTGTGGCCCTAGTTCCTGGGCTGCTCTCTTTCATGAAGTACGAGAGGTAAGTCATACCAGAAAGCTCGTCAAGGTGAGGGGATGCGAGATATTCTGGCTGAAGGACCTGAGGAACACCCAGTCTGCCTTTGGCTAATTCCATCGCTCGTCTGCAGTTCTCAATGCTAACAAACGGTTAAAGAAAATATTAGAAATGAGAGTAATTAAGTATGAGTTATTTAATGGTTACACTTTATATTGGCAACCATATTAGAAAAACACAATCTGAAAAATACAGTTTTTAACAGGTTTCCATTAAGGGAAATATGCTATTGAGGTTGTTGTACTCATGAGCGATTTAAAAAAAAAAATTACTAAAACATCAATCAAACTTATCCAGTAGATTACAAAAGTGAGGTATGTTCAAAATTGTATACACACCCATGCATGCACATGCACACTTAATTTTAGTTTTATATATGATATTTATCTTTATCCCAAAATATACAATTATAATAACAGTTGTACAACACAGTTAAAAAGAATAACAAAAGCATAACTTTTATTATAGAATATTCTAATAGATAAATTACAGACATGAAAAAACTTCAAACATTTAAGGGATTTTTTTTTCAAATGTATAAATAAAGTTCACATCATCAAGTAAAATGATTATCCTAATTAGAGCCTCTGCCTCACCAACCTGCGTATTGCTGATGCCAATCACCACAGATGTGCAGCATAAACAAATAATAAAAAAAAATTATTTAATTAATATCCTACACCTTAAATAGCCAGACTAAGAGTGTTACTTTATCACATTAACTCTATAAGAAAATGGAAATATTTGGCAGTATAAGACATGAAGGACAAGCAGCAGGGCTCTAGAGGGTAGTCGTCTCAAATTGTTCCAATTGCTGCAGGTGGTATTGGAGTTTGCAACTTCTTTATTGAAGTAGCTCATTAATAACTAATTTTCATTGAACATAATTTCTGTATTAATGACTGGATATATTTTTCATTGTTAGTGTTAGCAGATTTCCATTAAGGGAAGTCAGCTAATGAGGTTGTACTCATGGTACGGTGTGTGTGTGTCTGTTAATGCTCTAGCAGTCGCAATTTTTCTTTAATCATTTCCAAACTCCATATTTAATCATTTTATGTAAAAAGGGAGGTCAAGTTCATTAATGGCAGAAATCAGATAAGTGGGAGGGACGGCTTAAAGGAGGGGGAATTCAGAAATATCTTCGTTATTATACATCAGATCAAAAAAGTGTATAGAACCACTGTTTTTACAAGTTGAATGTTCTATAAATGTTGTTATTATAAGTTTTTTTACTATCGTGATTATTAAATGAGATATATTCATTTTGTAGTTTTCACCATTCAGTTAACCCCCACTCCTACTCATGTCGTATTAACAATAAGCTGTTAGATCCTGACATTATTTGAAACAATACCAAATATTTTTCTCAATGAACTTTTATTTTGTGAGATAAATGCGTATATGTTGTGTGATGATGTCATCGATTATTATTTAACTTCTTTATTAAAACATTTTTGTTTGATCTATACAATTGTTTATTTGATGTATACAATGATCAAAATTTAATCATTTAACTCAAGACACAAGTTCATTGTCGTTAATGGCTGAAATTGGACCAGGAACAGATGGGGGGGGGTTTAGAGGGAGTAATTAGAAAATTCCAAATATCTCCGTTATTATGAGTTGAATAGAAAAATGCTATAGAACCATTCTTGTTAAACTATTGATGCTCGGAAATCTGCTTAATTTACCGAGACCCTAGGTCATAGACTTTTATTTATGTTAGTCATGAGTCTCTGCCGTTGCTGGCATCGTTAAGTAGATCAGTCATTTTTAATTTCAGTCATAAACGTAAAAAAAAAATTGTCAGAGCATAAAGATTGCTAGTTCACCATCAAAGAAGAAGAAAAAAAAGATGTAGTCTTCTTGCATTAAATCTTTAATTTTAATTACCGTTTACACCACATGAGTAGCATCTTCAGGCCTTTAATAAAAAAGGAAAAGAAATCAAAAACTACAAGAATATCACTAGAGAATGAATAATAACATCTTAATCCCAAGGGGTTATTCCCAAACGATATTCTTGTTCGTTTTGTTTCTTTTTCCTTTTTTATTGAAGACCTGAAGATGCCACTCATATGGTGAAACTGGTTGTTAAAAATAAATATTTAATTCAAGGAGACTACATACATCTTTCTTTTCCCGAAGTGCTGGACCCAGCAACATCGATTACCCAACATTATATCAAAGAAGAGGAGCTAAAGCAAAAGGATAGTGATTGTTCTTTCACGGTTGAATAAACATGAGCGTGTGCATGACTAATTCTAAGCCATATTATAATAACTTCTTTTTATCTTGAAATTCTTCTGATTGAGAGCTAATCCTTGACAGTAGATTTAATTTCTCAGTTCAATTTTCGTCACGAGATCCCAAGTAGGCTGGGCTTTGTTGGCTGTCATTAAAGCATTCTCCTTGGCATACCACGGCTGTATTCAAGAACATAAATTTCATTGATATGCCTTCAATAGAAATGAGTATACTCAAATTATTTAAACCCTACTTTTGACTGCTTGTAAGGGGTTTTTCAAAGAAAAGAGTAGTTAGAATAGATAGGCATAGAGTTTGGGAAGGAGGGTATCCCCCCTATAATTTGATGAACAAAAATAAAAATAAAAATAAAGAAAAATGATTTGATCTTTCTTTTTTCATAAAACGAATAAATACTGAGTTTGGTGACAATATATATATATATATATATATATATATATATATATATATATATATATATATATATATATATATATTTGTCTGTTAACACTCTAGGGGTCACAATTTTTTTTTTAATCGACACCAAACTCAGTATTTAATCGTTTTATGAACAAAGAAAGATCAAGCTCGTTAACGGCTGAAAAAGGACCAGTGGGAGGGGGGGGGGGTTTAGAGGGGGAGTTTCAAAAATTCAAAATATCTCCGTTATTATACGTTGATCGAAAAGTTGTATAGAACCAATCTTATTGCACATTAAATTTACTATAAATATTATTATATACATATATATTATATTCTCTATCTTGAATATTAACCGAGATATTTGCATTTTTTAGTAAGTGTGCACGGTAACAGAGATGAGATCGGCTGAAGTCGGTTCTATTAGGGACTTTCCGCCAAAAGCTATTTTGGCCGTTTCCGTAACTGTTCGGCTCTCGTATGGAGATTTCTGTTTTGTTAAACTTCACGTGGGAAATCTGCTTAGTTTACGCAGCCTCTGCGTGACTCACTTTTTTTTTTGTTCAACCCCCTCCCCCTAACCCAAATCAACCAAATTAAAAGTCAGTACCAATGTCCTAATATAATTAGCGAGTTTCATGTTACAGACCAAATAATAAGTACGCTATTTATTACCACAGACTTTGTGCTACTAAGGCTAATTGGGATGGGTTAACTCTAGGTTACTACCCTTTTATAACCAGGGTGGGACTAAGGATTTTATTTAATTAGTTTGTCACTAAATAAATTTCTATTGCTCAGGCGAGAATTGAACTCACGACTCTAGGTTTATCAAGTGATATTAATACAAATTCTAAATCCACACGGCTAAATTGAGCCCGACCAAATAATAATTTTTAGAAAAATGCTAATATAAAATATAAATATGATTACATATAACATATCTTAGAGAAGCGTGGGGTCTATTCCTGCATGGGCAAATAGAATTTATTTATCAAATCACTAATTAAGATTTTTAGTACCACTCACACTAGAACCTGAAGATGGATGACCCCATAAACCTTAAATTGTATAAAATTTCAAATAACATTAAGTTTAAAAAAAAAAAAATAAATAAAACCTCCGCAGTTTTCAAATAATGAATTTCCACAAATCATACTAGATAATCATAATGATTCTAAAATTCTATAATTATGTTACTACTTGTGGGAAAAAGATGCTTTGATAAAATTAATTTCTCTGGGAATAGTTTTAATTAGTCAAAGAAAATTACAGTAACTCCTCAAGGCCAAATATGAAAATAAATTTCACACAGGATGAAGCAAAAGAGATCATTTAGCAAGATTAAAATATTTCACACAATTTTCTTTAGCATCGAGTATTATTGTTCTTTTCAATAGTTTGTATTCATTTATTCAATTAAAATCATTGATGGAGAAATTACAATATATTTGATCAGAATGTCAGAAGATAAATATACAGATGAATGAGTATGATTTCAGTATGTGCAAGTTAAAGTTTATGTACTAAATGACTGATAAGCAATTACAGGATATTACAAAAATTCAGAATCATGAGTATGACCTCAGTAGCTGGTTTACTGAGTTACATATAAATTTATTTAGTGAGGGACTCTTTAAACAAAATCTTGAGTTTCCCCCAGGTTAGAAAAGCAGGGGGTAACCTAAAGATAACTCCCCCCCCCCAAATTAGCCCTAATAGCAGAAGTGTCATTGATAAATATCATTTTTATGTACCTAGGGAAAATCTAATGAAAAGGTAGGAAGAGTTTTAAAGAAAATCGAATAGACAGATCATTCCACACTTTCCTGCTAGCAACCTTAAGGCGATATTAGAGCACCAGGCCTGGAAAATGTGGCCAGTTATGCATTATAACGAAAATTCAAAATATTTCCATTATTGTGCGTCGATCGAAAAATTGTATATATCTAATAGTGTTTCCGAAATATTTGCATGTTTTTAATTTTCTGCATTCGGCAACCCCCCCCCCCCATTTATTCATCAACATTAACAGTGGCTGCGTTAACTAAGTAGATTTCCCGCGCGTGTTACGTATTTGCATTTATCTCAAAACATAAAAGTTCAATGAGAACAATATTTGGTATTTAGGATTCACATAACGTGCTTCATGGCTGAAATCTGAGCAGTGGGAGGGGGGGGGGTTGAGGGAAGGATTTTCGAAATATCTCCGTTACTACAAGTCGGATCGAAAACTTGTATAGGACCAATCTTATTGCAAATTATATTCACTATAAATATTGTTATATACATTTATTCTATATCTTGAATAATAACCGAGATATTTGCATTTTTATTAAGTGTGCGGGGATAACGGATGAGATGAGCTCGGCTATGGTCGGTATTTTTCGTGAGGTTCCACCGAAAATTAGTTCAGCTGTTTTGTTAACTGTTCGGATCTCGTGTAAGCTTTTACTTTGTGAGGTATATGCAAATACGTTCTGTTGACCCCCAGCCCCTTCTTTAGTTCTTGGACCACTAAAGTTTGAGTTATTAAAATATAAATTACTCAGATTCATTATAATTTGCTGTACTAGATATAGTAAAGAGTGTGCAAAAAAGTAACTATGTTTTATATATATATATATATATATATATATATATATATATATATATATATATATATCTTTCCGGTGAAGAATATGTCTACTATTCAGCTCTGAGTGGTTCGGAAGCCGTTTCCCTTGAGAGCTTATTAAAATTAACTGAAAGATTTCTCATTATCGTTTTAGCAGATTTCCCTTAAGGGAAATCAGCTATTGAGGTTGTTCTCATGACGGAATTTTCGAAATTTTTCTTCAAATGTCCATCGATCCTACCTAGTAGATGACGAAAATGATGTCCGTTCAAAACTTTATATATATATCTATACATATATATATATATTTGTCTGTTACCGCTCTAGCGGTCGCAATTATTGTTTAATCGTCACCAAACTCGATATTTAGTCGTTTTATGTAAAAAGAAAGATCAAATTCGTTAATGGCTGAAATCGGACCAGGGGAGGGTTTAGAGGGGAGGTTTTTTGAAAAATCGAAATATCTCCGTTACCATAAGTCGGATCAAAAATTTGTATGGAACCAATCTTATTGCAAATTAACTTTACTATAAATATTGTTCTATACATTTATTCTCTATCTTGAAATTAACCGAGATATTTGCATTTGTATTGTGTGTGGTCGGCAGGAGTCGGCTATGTTCGGGATTTTCCCTTGAGAGCTTATTAAAATTAACTGAAAGATTTCTCATTATCGTTTTTATTTACTCATGGTGGAGTATGGAGATTTCTCTATTGTAAAACTTCACGCGGGAAATCTGATTATTCGCGCCTGCGTGACGGACTTCTTTGCATCAGACTGGTTCGGAAGAATCTTATGATTCATCATATCGATTTTCAGTTATGAGTCGCCCATCACTATAACTAAGAAAGGAGACAAAATGGGAGGTAAGGAAGCCAGATGAACGCCAGCCACATATTTAAGGGTACGGCAGGGAAGTACAAGCAGCGAGTTCTCAGTATGGATGAGCAGACTCACTGCACAGGTTTGTGACGTCACTGTAGTCTGACTCACCTCTCATTTCTCTGACCGGCCCCAATATGTCAGGCTTACATAGAACCAAGTCTGTCTATTCTAACCTCTAACAAATATTAATTCCCCTATTCCATTTTAGCAGATTTCCCTTAAGGGAAATCAGCTATTGAGGTTGTACTCGTGACGGAATTTTCGAAATTTTTCTTCAAATGTCCATCGATCCTACATAGTAGATGACGAAAATGAGGTCCGTTGAAAACTGTATATATATATATATATATATATATATATATATATATTTGTCTGTTACCGCTCTAGCGGTCGCAATTTTTGTTTGATCGTTACCAAACTCGATATTTAGTAGTTTTATGTACAAAGAAAGATCAAGTTCGTTAACGGCTGATATCAAGCCATAGGGAGGGGGGGGGGTTTAGAGGTGAGGATTTTCTAATATTCGATATATTTCCGTTACTATACGTCGGATCGTGAGATATATGCAAATACGTTTTGTTGATGCCCCCCCCCCTTGTTTATTTCTTGGACTACAATAGTTATTTATTCTTTCCAGTGTGAGGCAGGCAGATCTGTTTGTTTACATTTCAAACGCTTCCTGTCGGCGAGTTATTGAAATCGACTGAAACATTTCTTATTTCCGTTTGTATTTATTCACTTAATATTCACGGTGGTGTTGTGTTAGCAAAATGTAGATTTATCAATTACTAAACTTCACGAGGGAAATCTGCTTAGTTTACGCAGCCCCTGAGTGACGGACTTTTTATTAGCAGATTTCCCTTAAGGTCGTACTCTTGGTCGTACGATTTTCGAAAAATTTCAGAGGGGAGGATTTTCGAAATATCTTCGTTACTATACTTTGTATCGAAAAATTCTATTGAGCCATATTATTACAAATGTAATGTTTTATAAATAATGTTATGTTCACTTTTTAGCAGATTTCCCTTAAGGGAAATCAGCTATTGAGGTCGTACTCATGACGCGAGTTTTGAAAAATTTCTTCAAATGTCCATCGATCCTACCCAAGAGATGACGAAAATGAGGTCCATTCAAAATTATATATATATATATATATATATATATATATATATATATATATATATATATATATATATATATATTTGTCTGTTAACGCTCTAGCGGTCGCAATTTTTGTTTGATCGTTACCAAACTTCATATTTAAGCGTTTTACGTAAAAAGAGAGATCAAGTTCGTTAATGGCTGAAATCGGACCAGAGGGAGGGGGGGTTTAGAGGGGGGATTTTTGAAAATTCAAAATATCTCCGTTATTATGCGTCGGATCGAAAAATTGTATAGAACCAATCTTATTTTAAATTAAATTTACTATAAATATTGTTATATGCATTTATTCTGTATCTTGAATATTAACCGAGATATTTGCATTTGTATTGTGTGTTTGGTCGACGGAACCCCGCCATGTTCCGGACTCTCCACCGAGATCTCTGGTGGCCGTTTCCAGAACTATTCGTCCCTCGTGAATAGGTTTAGAGATCCCTTCCTACTAAAGCTGTTATTAGGCGGATTTCTCTATTGTAAAACTTCACGTGGGAAATCTGCTTAGTTTACGCAGCCCCTGCGTGACGGACTTTTCACTATATTGATTATTAACCAAGAAACTTGCATTTTATAGTTTTCGGCCTTCAGTAACCCCCCTCCTCCTACTCATTTCATATTAACAATAAGCTGTTATATTATGAAGGACATTATTTGAAGCAGAAATATCAAATATTGTTCTAATTGAACTTTTACATTTTGAGATAAATGCAAACACGTAATACACTTGGGAAACCTGCTTAGTTTACACAGCCTTTGCGTGAAGGATTTTTTTGTCATCTCCTGGGTAGGATTGTTGGGCTTTTGGAAGAAATGTTTTGAAAATCCCGTTATGAATACGAACTCAATAGCTGATTTCCCCTAAGGAAAGTCTGCTAATATGTTCTTCCCCCTTCTTAAGTTCTTGGACTACTAAAATTTGAGAATTGACTAAAGATTGTGTATGCCTCAAGAGGATGGAAGCAGAATGAAAGGGTACCTAGCCGTCAGGCCTCAACCGCTCACACCCTCTCCTAACCTCAAAGCTTAATGAAAGGAATAAAAGATTCCTACAACTCCAAAGAGACACTCATTTCTGTGGTAATCGCCTCGTTAAATGAGACGATCATTGTGTCCGAAGGGGTTGAGAAGCCACTCCTTTAAGCATTTCTGACACCTCTGACTGAGGGAGTAGAATGACCCCACCACGTCTGTGGCTGGCAACCGAAAGTGGACCCAGACACCGTCCATCAGTTTCTGGTCTGGGTGATTCCTCCGCCAAACCAGTATGGTCTAACCTCCAAGCACAGACTGGCCGTCGATGACTGCTTGACAGCAGACATAACCTCGAGTCTGAGAAATGATAATGGCGCCAGCAAAACTCATTAGAGTAAAAACAAACAAGGCATCACCTTCCGAGCATAAAAGAACTTCAACAGTAAGGTCGTAAGGTGTTCTGCATCTCGCCAATTATAAAGAGTTAAAAATAAGAACGCAACTATCCAAAGAGGTTATAAAAAAGTATGCATTCCCACAATTAGACAGCGACTGTCCTTGTAGATAAGACTGGGAACGTTAGAAGTAGCAGCTAATAGATTCAGATGAATGGAGCAGAGTTCTAGGGATGAATGGGAGGAGGTCGGACCAAGGTCGGGAATAAATCCCACTCCCGCGGCATTTTAATCTTAAAAATTATTTACTCTCTCTCTGACATTAATGACTTCTTATACGCTCCAGCGAACCTCTTGTTAATCGTTCCGGGCGACTAATCGGCGCCCTGTTCCTCTGACAAGTACTTTGCAAGTTTAATTGATACCGTAGATTAAACAGCTCAGATTAGAAAGGCAGTCTTGAAATAGAAAATTAAAGTCGTGGAAACGGAATAAAACACTGAGCCAATTAAAAAATACATATATACCCGGACCTCCGCCCCCCCTCCCCCGTCATCTTTCAGAACAACCTTCATCAAAGAAACACTTCACATATAACAGACAGTAATTTTATGCACCGAGAGATAATTTTTTACGACAACGATCTTGCTTAACAGGTTCCTCGACTGTTAGAATCGATTATTAACAAGTAATAGTCATCCAGTTTACATTCAATTGCGCTGCAAAAGCTAAGCCGTTCTCTTTAGTGGAATTGACATTTCTAAAAATAATGTTCCCAGATCTCAGTAAATAATTAATTAGTTTGGTACTTATCGAATATCGGGAGGCCACCCATATAAAGACTATTATAAAAACATAATTAAAAGAAAATCACTTTATTATTTAAAATAACAATTCTAGAATTTATAAATGATAAAATCATTCTTTACAGATAAAATATTTACTACGGTTCAAAAGGCTTTAGGCTGTTCATACTTGACTAGGTTACCTTTGTCATTCCGATTCTTTTCGGAAAATGAGTGATCGTTTATTAACAACACTTGGTGTTTATTAACACCATTTGGTGATTATTATCACCACTTGGTAATCATTTATTATTACACCATTTGGACAGTTACCTCTCAGAGTTCATGTGGCAGATGACGGTCGCGGACGACCGCTTTTTACAGCTACTAATTTTAAAAAGTCCGTCACGCAGGGGCTGCGTAAACTAAGCAGATTTCCCACGTGAAGTTGTACAGTCGAGAAATCTGCTCAATAACATCTGTAGTAGTAAGGGATCTCTAAACCTATTCACGAGGGACGAACAGTTTACGGAAACGGCCGCCAGAGCTCTTGGCGGATAGTCCCGAACATAGACGACTCCTGCCAGAATACATGTATAGAACAATATTTGTGCCTCCAGCCCCCTCTCCCGTATTCCCAAATTTAAATACTAAGTTACGTACATTTTTTAAATTAAATTATTTATTAACGTCCACTTTTTGCAACTAAGCTTAATTGGGACAGGTTATCTACAGGTTACCATCCTTTTCAAGCCAGGGTGGATTAAGGATTTTTTTTAATGAATTCCGTCACTAAATAAATTCCTATTGCCCAGGCGGAAATTCAACTCGCCACTCTAGGTTTACCATGTAAGATTATGGCCAACGCTATAACTCACATGGATAACCTGAGCCCCTACTTAAATTTTGATCATTGCTGATCAAGCCAGTTTATGCTCAAGAAAGACATTCATAATGCTCTCATACAAAAAACACATGTTTGTATTAGACAAATTTAATTCAAAATCATAACTGCAGTTTGGGTTCAGGTTTGCCAAGTGAGTTATGGCCTTGGTTTTACATTAGTTAATTGGGTAATAGGAATTCATTTAACGACGAACTAATTAAATGAAATCCATAGTCCCACCCTGGCTAGAAATGGGTGATAAGCTGTAGATAAACCTTCCCAAATAGTCCTTGTAGCACTAAGTGTACGTTAGAGATACTTTGATATCTAACTAGGATCATATTTTAACAGATCTCCCTTAAGGGAAATCAGCTGTTGAGGTCGTACTCATGACGCGATTTTCGATTTTTTTCTTCAAATGTCCGTCGATCCTACCAAGGAGATGACGAAAATGAGGACAACTCAAAATAGTGTGTGTACAAACACACGCACGCACGCACGCACGCACGCACGCACACACACACACACACACACACACACACTCATATATATACTAGCTCAGATACCCGGCTTCGCTCGGGAATTCATTTGAGGCTGAATGTTGATGGTATATTTTTGGCAAGGCTTTACTTTGCACAATATTTTGACATTTACCCGTTCCAGTGTTTAGGGTTAATACCCGTTGTTGGTATTTGTTAATAATAAAATTATTTTTTTATGTAAGACTTCACTGTCCTGCATATTGTCATATTTCCCGTCTCCTGTGCATTATGCATATATTTGAATTATTCAGGAGAAAATATTGACATACACTTGAATTAATTTTTTCAGGTGAGGTACCTGGTAGTTCATATTGAAAAGAAGTGTTGAGCAAATTTCTCTCAATAACAAAATAAACAACTTTTGTTATGTGCATATTTGCCGAAACCCCAAGAGGAAATCATTATTATTAATTTCAGGTCTCCCTTATAACCCCCACTCCTGCCCGTCCCTAGAAATGTTAGTATGGCTTATTATAAGGAAATCGTTAGTATTAATTCACATAGCGAGTTTGGTTTAGTTCGGTTGAGTCTTTTGTACCAAATAAAATTGTGGACTCCCGCTTTAGTTTATAGCGTATAACTCATTTATGCTTCCGTATACAGCAAAAGTGCATATAACAAAACTTACTCTAAATAACAAAATAAACAACTTTTGTTATGTGCATATTTGCTGAAAAAGCAATAGGAAACGAAATATCGCTGTTTTTAATTTCAGGCCTCCCTTATAACCCCCACTCCTGCCCGTCCCTAGAAATGATAGTATGGCTTATTATAAGGGAATCGTTAGTATTAATTTACATAGCGAGTTTGGTTTAGTTCGGTTGAGTATTCTGTGCCAAATAAAATTGTGGACTCCCGCTATAGTTTTTAGCATATAACTCATTTATACTTCCGTATACGGAAAAGTGCATATAACAAAAGTTACTCTAAATTACAAAATAAACAACTTTTGTTATGTGCATATTTGCTGAAAAAGCAATAGGAAACGAAATATCGCTATTTTTAATTTCAGGCCTCCCTTATAACCCCCACTCCTGTTCGTGTTAGAGAATATTAATATAGCCTAAAGTCTAAGTTGGGCTAGTAGTAATATATATACAAAGTTTAATAAAATTCGGTTCAGCCGTTTATGCGTGAAAAGGTAACAAACAAATAAACAAACAAACAGACACGAAAGAAACAAAATGTAGTTATGGTGTCTATGACATGTGAAACGAAAAGTTCCGTTACTATACGTCGGATCGAAAACTTGTATAGAAACAATCTTATTGCAAATTAATTTTACTATAAATATTGTCATGTACATTTATTCTCTATCTTGAATATTAAATGAGATATTTGCATTTTTATTAAGTGTGTGCGGATAACGGACGAGATGAGATCGGCTGATGTCGGTTCTATTCGTGACTTTACTCCGAAAGCTAGATCGGCCTTTTTCGTAACTGTTCGGCTCCCGTGATATTGGTTTAGAGACTCGTTATTACTTCTGTTACTAGTATGCAACATTCTCTATTGTAAAACTTGAAGTGGGAAATCTGCTTAATTTACGCAGCCTCTGCGTGGCGGACGTTTCTTAGGGTGGGATGTTATTTGATGAGTTCACCATTAAATAAATTCCTATTTGCCCAGGCGGGAATCGAACCCGCTACTCTAGGTTTATCTTGTGAAATTAAGGGCAACGCTCAAACTCACAATGCAAACCTGAGCCATAGATCGTACCATCTAACAGAATTACATCACCGGGTGACCAAGGTCTTCCATCTTAGACATTGGTATCAGCTGGCCACGGCTTCATTAAGCCTATTCGTTTTGCATAACTAAATACTTATTTATTTATTTAAATATTTGATATTCACATGAATATTAAAATGCCAATAATATTTATGCAACAAATAAATTATCGTTCTTAAATGTACACATAAATCATGAATGTCTAGGTTATATCATACCTTGGGTTACATCAAGACGGCATATAACCAAATTATAGCCTCATTAGTATGTTTATTTATAACCTTTTTACAAAGTTGTAGTATTTGTAGTAAATATTTGCATACAAATGTGCATATTTATCAATTATTTATAGTGATTGTATGGAAAGATTAGAGTTGTGCGTTCTTTTATTGAATTATAAAACTTTTCATAACAAAATCTTGACTAGTAAATACTTAATATGAGTAATATAATAGTAATTTAATTTTTGAAATTATTAAGGCACATTATTAAATATAATTCTAGGATTTGACATTATAATATATAAAAAGTGCAGCTTTTTCTTGGTATTTAAAGTGAGTTTTTGAGTGGTTTGAAAGTCCAAGTGACACAGTGATTTATAGAAAACTGTAGTGGGACACTATGCATTGCAATTTTTGAATGTACTACATCTTATTGGTTGCATTTGGAGAGCGCGTTTGCAATAGGGTTTTTTGAAGCGACTAATTGCAGAGCCTTTGTTCCAAAAGCTTGGGTAAATAGCACTTGTAAAATGCAGTTTCAAATTACATAAAAAAATATTTTCTGCAGCTTCTTTACCAAACAGGACTGCTTTGTAATAATGTATTATAATTTTATTTTATTAACGGTCTCGGTTCACCCATGTGAGTTAAGGCTCTGGAGTTAGTACACTTGGATAACCTTGAGTCAAGGATTTTGTTATTGCTTGGGCATTAGGACTTTATTTAATGGCAATTTCATTAAATACATGTTATTTTTGTCTCCCTGGCTAGAAAAGGTTACACCTGACATAACCTGTACTGAACATCTATCTACTTCATGGAACCAGTTGTACTTAAAATGGCTCAGGTTATCAACCTTTGCGAAGTCTGGCACTAAATGAATTGCACTTGCCAAGGAATCAAATCTATGCCTCCGAGTTAGCCAATTATGACCAATACTTTAATTAAATTAAAACATACAGTTTATATAACATAATATAATCCAGGATTGTCTGCAGGTTTTAGCCAAGATTGGATTATATTTTTTAAATCTGACTTATGGATTGCAGGCTAGTTATTTATTTTGGCCCATCTAGACTGAACATGTAAATAACTAATAAAATATTTAAGGACTTTTTTTTCTACTGCTCAGAATAGTGATTTAATTTTAAAATAGAGAACCATTCATTCATTGAAGCAATGAATTGCATCAAGCATATATGGTAATAAAGGAAGGCTTTTCTTTTTGAGTTTTTAGAAAATGTTTCAAAATTAAAATTTTCTGAAATAAATAATTCACAAGTAAACTTTCTTAATCCTTAGCGGTTTGACAAGTTCTGTTTCTACATTTGAAGTAGGAGCAGTTTGATAAAACAGTATATGCTTTATGCTTGGAAGATAAAAATCCTAACATGAATTAATAAAATTTAATAATTATAACTTAGATTAGTTAGGTCTGAGAATATGATAATACCTTTCGTATTTGTTGAGGTGTCTCCAATCTGGCATAAGCCCAGGCTCACAATATTCTAATAAAGCACTCAAGTAGATTCCTGAGTTCCAGTCGGTTGTAAAATTGTTCACTTCGCACTCGGGTAGCACCGCCTATAAAGAAAATTAAGCGTAAAGAAAAAAATTGAGATTATATTGATACACATAAGGAATAGTAAATAAGAAAACTTATCATTAACCAAGTACTTGCTTATATACTGTTAAATTTCATTTAATTATAAACAGGGAACATTATACCAGTAGTGTAGTTAAGTAGTAGCAAAATTATAACAATTGTTATAACCTGTTACAAATATTGTATAATTATTCCAAGCTATAGATGTGTGAAGGTATATGGTTTACAAGATGACTGTGACTAGTTCTCTACTCTTTTTTAATGTAATTAACCTTATTTCAATATAGCTAAAGAGAGCCCAGGGGTCACTAGGTAATTAAATTCGTGCATGCATTTCTATGCTTTACTTACAAGATATATCTTGCTGCTGCAGTTTCAGCATAATGCTTGGAAGGTGTGCAGAATAATGAGGCAGTAAAATATATTTTTTCATTATTTCCTGAGGGGGCATGCTGTCAGATGTTCGAGGTATAAAGTTACAATGAATAAACTTGAAATAGTAATATGTAATGTATGTTATCAATAGGGAGCTCTGTTATTGAGATTTTCAATGGAACAAAAAGAAAAAACTATTCAGTAATAAAAGTTAGGGCTGCCCAAATACATTGGGTTACTGAAGACAGATAAATCATCCGCATGGCCAATATTTATTAAAAAAAAAAAAAAAAATTGTAACAGTTTCAGTATATTTCCCTTAGGAGATATCTGATCTTCATAGCAAGTTGCATTAAAATTAAACTGGTAAAGTCTAGATAACTGATCTGGCATGTAATTGCTTAGTGGTCAGCTGAATGTATTCGCTGCGTGGTAATAAATACCAAAGATTGCCATTTCTTTGTTCCAGTGAGATAAAAGTCCCACATTAAAGCCCGGTATTTGCACAACTAAATAAAATGTTCACCTCTCGGTTTAAACACCTTCTGTGCAGTAATCCAGAGTATTTACCAGCAGACCGCTTCTCTTGCCCCAACAACCATAAATTAAAAAACAAAACATTTCGCTGCTGTATAAGCCATATGAAGAGAAGCTTTTGGGACATGGTGTATGCATAGTGATGAAAAGTGTTCCATAGAATTATGGAAAACAGTGTTTTCACTATACCACTATATATCATAGTGGACATAATGACTTCACGGTGAATAGGGCCCAAGAAGAAGAATATTACATGTTCAATAGTACTGGATATAAAAACACTTTTCTTTTTATGAAAATTTTGTATTTTTTAAAATTAACAATCGGTACTTGTGACATAATGAACCTTCAGACCACAAAAGTTTATTAGAATTTTCTTTCAAAATTCACTGCAGTAATTTAATGGGAGAACAATCATCTTTGCTTTCTTCACTCTGCATAGATATACATAAGGAAACTTATAATTCAGGCAATAAATTTACACAAGTCAAGCTATTAATACAGTTACGACAGTAATATTGTAATACCCGAAATATCAAATATTTTGAATCTTACCCTTCCCTGAACCCAAATATTTTCTTGTCCATTGAAAACAATATGGTATTTAAGCTTGAAGTAAGATGTGTCGTGATTTATTGACTTACTTCTAATATAGGATGAGCAAGATTAGGGGGTTTAGTGAAGGTTGTGAACAAAAAAAGAACAGATAACTTAGTTAATTTAACAAATAAATGGCTAGAGAAAAAATGCATAGAACAATTGTAGAAAATAAAATTTGCAACAAGATTGATCCTATTAAGAATAAGGATATCACGTATAATAATAAATAACTTCACTTCAACTTGATGTGTTAAACGAGCTGTTAGCATTTATTTAGGTGTATCACAATTTGAGCAATTCTTGTTTTAAAAATAAAATAATTGGTAAAGCCACCTTATTATAAAAAAAAAAATATGTTAAAATATCTACAGTCATAGGTAAAAGAAAAGTACAGTTAATTTATTGAGTGGATAAATAGGAGCAGAAAGTCAGTTCTTTAAATCTAGAGTTCAATGTTTTAGTATTAAGTTTGTGTCTCTTGGAGATGTTTGATGATTGCCACAATGTGCGGGCTGTTGCAGTGTAGTAGTCCTGAAAGGTTGGTAGGTATGTTCTTGTCAGTTATTAGTCTGCAGTTACCATTTACTATACAATTTAAATACAAAAATATAAGATTTAATTCAAGAACAAATGCTTTCGAAGGTTCCAGTGTTTCTCTTTGAGGATTGGAAATGTTTATTGTTAAAATGAATTGTATTTGGCAGGAGTGCCATTAGCGGCCACTGTGATTTAAGGGAGAGAATATTAAGTCTTCAAAAAGAAAACAGCCCAACGTAACATGATTAAGTGAGAGGACTTATATTCCAGTATCAAGTCATTTGTGTTTTAGGATATATCTTGAGTCAATTTCTCCTATGATGATTAAGCAAGTATATTCTAGGGTACATTTAATAAAAGCCAGATTTTAAAATAAATATTTCCATTGATAACTAAAAGAATAAGTTTATAATGCAATAAATATATTAGTCTCATATTAAAGTAGTTTTTGAGACATGCGCATGCTAACACATTTACACACAATCCACCCACCTGGAACTGTTGACTGCAACTGTCGCTGAGCATCTCAAAACTGAACTACAACCACAATTACTAGGTCGGATAGTGAAATATTAGCCTCAAAACAGCAATCACTGTATCAACTTGATGATTATTTTATTTATTTAGAGCTTCGCAGATGTTGCTCAGAAAAAAAAGTGTATAAAAAATGAAACAATATTAATTAAAACAACAGACATAGTACACGAAAAACAGAAATGCAACACAAAACATAAATTGAACATGAAAAACAGAAATTAACACGAAAACCAGAAATGGAAATCAAAAACAGGAATGGAACACAAAACAGAAGAATGTATAAAAAAACGAAACAATATTAATTAAAACAAAAATAAAACAACAGACATAGTACACGAAAAACAGAAATGCAACACAAAACATAAATTGAACACGAAAAACAGAAATGGAAATCAAAAATAGAAAACAGGACTAAAATGAAAAACAGAAATGGAACACAAAAACAGAAATGCAACACATAAACAATATGAAATACCAAAAACAGACATGAAACAGAAATAAAAAACAAAAATGGAACATAAAACAGAACTGAATGAAAAACAAAAATGAACTCAAAAAATAGAGATCGAACACAACAATGGAACCAACAAAAGATAGAATCGAAAACCAATTACTAAAACATGAGAATTAAAAAAGAAACTTAGTCTCGTTAGATAATAAGGGAAATAAAAAATATTTAACAAATTATATTAAAAATAAATAAAATGGAATATGTAATCAATGAATTTAAAATAATTGATATTTAGATAAAATATTAACTTTTTTTAAAAAACTTATATGATTAGGAACCTATTTGCACCTCTTCCCCAATTAGCACCTAATACACTGCTAAATTGAACTGTCCGAACCATCACTGGGGCTATCAGCCTCTATTTCTGCCAGAAGAGCATTTGTTTCGAGTAATAAATTTTCAATTTTTTCATTCATTTCGTACATTTCCTTTTCTTCAGCAGACATCCTTTGGTGCTTTTGAGGTCTTACTGATGATATATTTTGTGCTTCTGCTTCATGCTCAATAATTATTGATTCACTAGTCGGTGTATTCTCTTCTGTAATTTTATCTGGAGTCTTAGAGTAAGAATGAATCCTCATTTTTTGGGATAATTCTTTATTTTTCTTAGATTGTTTCTTTAACCTTTTTAGGTGATTTCGCCTGTGGGTGTTCTCTTGGTATAAAATTTCAAGCTCACATAAAAACTCAGCATCTGTCTCTTGAAGTTCTATACATATATCTTTTGCAGTGTCTAGTATTTTCTTTCGTCCCCAAAGCCTATCAAAATTCTGTCCTACAATTACCTCTTGAAGGTGCCTGTATGATGGTTTGAGACTGTATTTCCTAACATTGCCTACATGTTTGGTGCACTCCCTCACCTCCCACTCAGTTTCTGAACTTAGGTAAATGGTAGGAAAATCATCAGATCCTGTTAGGTCAATTATGTCAGTCATAGTAATATTGGGAAGGGTTCGGAAGTAATAAACAAACACAAACTTCTATACCACTCAGAAAGCCGAATCTTCAAAACATAACCTAACCTTATCAACTGCATAAGATAGCAGAGTTGCCAACCTTCAAAATATTTCCCCCCAAAAAGTTGTATTTCCTCGAAAATCCTCATTTATCCACACAATGTTCTAAATCGTGTTTCCATTGAAGGGATTATTACCATCTTCTAGGGATATTTCGATCCTTCGCAATGTTAAAACGGGATCTTGGAATTTCGAAGTATAATCTAAATTACAGAGCAATCCAAGGGAAATTTTATCTGAACAGAATTACGTCATTAAGCCCAAAATTGTTTTTATTCTATTATATTAAATCTTAATCGATGATATTTCCGATGTTATAAGGCTTTAATTTATAAAGAATCTCATGTAGAAAAAGTGACCATTTACGAAATCCTCAATTATAACCTGTTAATTGCTTACAATTTACGCTATTGGTATAACAACGAGAATGGCGTTTCTTATGACATAAAAAATCTCTCACGCAGGAGGTGCGTAAACTAAGCAGATTTCCCGCGTGAAAGTTTACAATTGATAAATCTACATACTGATAATACCACCATGACTATTAAGTGAATAAATACAAAATACTTGTCTGAAACTTCATAAACTACATTTCAATTGAAATGTATTTATCTGCCTTCACAATACAAATCTTGACTTGTAGTCACTTTAATTTTTTGTGTATATAATAATTTATTGTGTGTACAAAATTTTTTAATCTCCAAGATAGGATCGATGGGCATTTGAAGAAAATTTTCGAAATATGCAAATGAGTACTACCTCAATAGCTGATTTCCCTTGGGGGAAATCTGCTAATAGATAACCTAAAAAGTTATATTCGGCACGAGACATTAGATGTCAAGTACAATAGGGAGGCATAATGACTGCAAGCCCACTTACATTCATTCAGTGGAAAATCAATTTTCCGAGTAATGCTTCGGCAAGCGTCCTCATCAGGCCTAAATATGGCTTCCAAATAAGCCGGAAATCACTTTTCCAACAAAGAAAAATAAGTGGGCTGGGGGTCGCCCGGCAACCGATGTACAAGTTCTCTGTAACAGTCTTCAAAAATAAGTCACTGGAGATGGAGCTGTTGCCCTGAAAGTGCAATCTGTCAAAATAAAACGTATTGTAGAGGAAAACGGGGCTCATCCAGACTAATTCGTTCCTCTACCTTCCAGGTCCCTAGAAGACATACCAAATAATGTTTTCAACAGTATTGGTATATTAGATATTGACGTAGAAGTTGTCATCACATGTGATTTTCTTTACTGTATATTTAACTGTCTCAAACACTCTAAAGTTCAAGTATTCGTTAATGGCTGAAATCTTACCTAGAATAGGTGTTAGAGACGGGGGATTTCGAAAGTTCAGAACATCTCATTATGAAAAATATTATAGAAAGAATCTTGTTAAACTATTATTGCTTTATACATTTCCCCCACACACATTGCGCGAGTTATTTGTACTTTCTTGTAAACTCTCACCTTTTTTCGTCTGATTGTAGCACATTTTTTTAGCAGATTTCCCCTAAGGGAAATCAGATATTGAGGTTGTACCTACTCATGACGGAATTTTTAAAATTTTTCTTTAAATCTCCATCGATCCTACCTAGTAGATGCCGAAAATGAAGTCCGTTCAAAACTTTATATATATATATATATATATATATATATATATATATATATATATATATATATATATATATATATATACATTTTTATTTATTCTTCAAATATAAAATTTCTCATTTATAAGTCGCCTGCCTGACCCTCACAGCAAAACAATGCACGCCGACGGGAAGTGTAGTTGTAAACATTGAAGCCTTGCCCAAAAATATACTTTCCAGCCTTAAATGATTTCCCGAGCGAAGCCGGGTACCTTAGCTAGTATATATATATATATATATGTCTGTTACCGCTCTAGCGGTCGCAATGTTTGTTTGATCGTTACCAAACTCGATATTTAGTCGTTTTGTGTAAAAAGAAATATCAAGTTCATTAACGGCTAAAATCGGACCAGTGGGAGGGGGGGTTTAGAGGAGAGGATTTTCGGAAATTCGAAATATCTCTGTTACTACACGTCGGATCGAAACATTGTATAAAATCAATCTTATTGCAAATTAAATTTACTATAAATATTGTTATATACATTTAGTCTCTATCTTGAATATTCACCGAGATATTTGCATTTTTATTAAATCTGGGCGGCTAACGAACGAGTGACTCCCGCCAAAAGCTAGTTCGGCCGTTTTCTTAACTGTTCGGCTCTCGTGAAATTTCTCTATTGTAAAACTTCACTTGGGAAATCTGCTTAGTTTACGCAGCCCCTGCGTGACGGACTTTTTTAAAACAGATTTCCCTTAAGGGAGGTCAGCTATTGAGGTCGTACTCATGACACAATTTTCGAAATTGTTCTTCTAATGTCCATCGATCCTACCTAGTAGATGACGAAAATTTTGTACACACAATAAATTATTATATACACAAAAAATTAAAGTGACTACAAGTCAAGATTTGTATTGTGAAGGAAGATGAATACATTTCAATTGAAAATATAATAGAATCAATCGTATTGAAAATTAAATTTACTATAAATATTGTTCTATATATTTATTCTGTATCGTGAATATTAACTGAGATATTTGCATTTTTCTCAATAAGGTCTGTTCAACCCCCGCCCCCCCATCTTATGTTGTTAGACTATTAAAATGTCAGTGATAGAGGAAAAATTATTCTGATTCATTATAAATTACAGTACTAGATATAGTAAATAGTTTTCAATAAAATTAATATGTTATAATCAGATATATTCCAGTAATTAAGTTTCTTTCCGGTGAAGGATATTTCTATCTGTTCAGCTCTGAGAGGTTGGATGACTTATTTGTTTACGATTCAGAGATTTTCCGTTGGGAGGTTATTAAAATTGAATGAAATATTAGCAAATTTCCCTTAAGGGAAATCAGCTATTGAGGTTGTACTCATGACGGAATTTTCGACATTTTTCTTCAAATGTCCATCGATCCTACCTAGTAGATGACGAAAATGAGGTCCGTTCAAAACTGTATATATATATATATATATATATATATATATATATATATATATATATATATATATATATATATATATATATATATATATTTGTCTGTTACCGCTCTAGTGGTCGCAATTATTGTTTAATCCTTACCAAACTTCATATTTAAGCGTTTTATGTAAAAAGAAAGATCAAGTTCGTTAACGGCTGAAATCGGACCAGTGGGAGAGGGGGTTTAGAGGGGAGGATTTTCGAAAATTCGAAATATCTCCGTTACTATACGTCGGATCGAAAAATTATACAGAATCAATCTTATTACAAATTAAATTTACTATAAATATTGTTATATACATTTATTCTCTATCTTGAATATTAACCGAGATATTTGCATTTGTCAGTTTTCACCAAACCGCCACTTCTACTCATGTTACGTAAACAATACTCTGATACATAATAAATCACATTATTGGAAGTTTAAATACCAAAAATTGTATTCAAGAGACCTTTATTATACGAGATACATGCAAATATGTACTGGTGACTCCCCCCCCCCCCCATCTTAAAGCTTTGGACTACTAAAATTTTATTGATTGAGATAACAATTATTCTGACTCATTATTAATTACAGTACTAGATATTGTAAATAGTTCACAATAAAATTAATGTGTTATATTCTGATATATTTCAGTAATGTTTTTCTTTCCGGTGTGAGGCGGGACCCGTTTGTTTACATTTCTAACCTAACGCTTCCTGTCGGCAGGCTATTGAAATTGGATGAAACATTTCTTATTTCCGTTTGTATTTATTCACGGTGTTGTGTTAGCAGTATGTATATTTATCTATTACTAAACTTCCCGAGGGAAATCTGCTTAGTTTACGCAGCCCCTGCGTGACGGACTTTTTCTCATTACTCTTTGTATTTATTCGCATAATATATCACGGTGATGTTACGCGTTACCGGTATGTAGACTTATCTATTGCAAAACTTCACAAGGGAAATCTGCTTAGTTTACGTAGCTCCTGCGTAACGGACTATATATAAACCAACACTAAAAATATTTGAATTGAAAAAACGACTTACCCTTAACCAAGATAGCATGAGTTTCTTCGGTGGAAATTTGGATCGTCCAATCTGGTAGCGCACAATCAGGGACCAGATTAGCCCAAGAATCAACTTCAGATTTCCGTTCACAATATCAACATTTCCTGAAAATAATGGAGAAAAATTATTTTTCTGCTGATGAAACATTTTATAGTTGAAACACTTAAGATAATAAATCAATTAGTAATTATTGTACCTTAAATTAAGTAGCTTTATTTTATCCACGAACTTCGATCTTATCTTATACTATTAATGATTAACGACTCAAGAACATGGTTTTCCCAAATCTCAATTTTTAGACAACATGTATCTCCGCCCTTCAAATATGCAAAATAAATATGTTTCTATTTTTTTTTAAAAAAAAGTAGAGGATGTTGACAAATTATTATCGAAATTATTTTATTTTTCGAAAACTGGACCTATCGCCGAAGTTAATTTCTTGAAAATTATGTTAATTTATGGTCGATCTTGAGAACGCATTATCGAAATTTCTCACTCTCTTCAAGATTATACACATCGCCCATAAAAATTAAAATGCCAAGCCATTAGAAAAAGACAAAACCAACTCCTTATATAGATTTTTATCACGTTCAGATGAGATCTCTTTCTCGGACACACGAAATTTCGGGCTGTTGAATATTAAAAAGCTCAAGAACAAAAAGCTCGTGTCCACCAGTGATATGAATAGATATTAAGTAGTTGTCTCTGGAATTCTTTTATTTTAATCTAATATATTCTGGGTTGTTGTTTTTTTTACACTTTTTTTTCTTCTAATAAACAATCTGCGCATGGAGTTTACAGAAGTTTCTCAAGATCAGGCAATTTTGCTGATATTAAGATAAATTCTTCTATAATTGGAGGCAAAAAACGAAAACAATACAAATAACTTCCAATGTTCGAGTTTCAGAATAAAAATATAGGACCATAACTGTAGTAAATATATAACAAATTTATCAGTTTATTCCTTTTCTAAAACTTCGCTACTTGATACCTAGTTTTAGCTTTAATTTATATGGCTTACCTGTGCCCCAACAATTTTAATAAATGTTACAGTGGTCTACAGTACATAAAAATTAATCTATACAAAGACAACTCTAATGTTTGTTTGATTTTATATTAGCAGATTTCCCTTAAGGGAAATCAGCATATGAGGTCCTACTCATGATGCGGGTTTCGAAAAATTTCTTCAAATGTCCATCGATCCTACCCAGGAGATGACGAAAATGAGGTCTGTTCAAAATTATATATATATATATATATTAACGCTCTAGCGGTCGCAATTTTTGTTTGATCGTTACTAAACTCGGAATTTAATCGTTTTATGTAAAAAGGAAGATCAAGTTCGTTAATGGCTGAAATCGGACCAGTGGGAGGGGGGATTTTTGAAAACCCAAGATATCTCCGTTATTATGCGTCGGATCAAAAAAATGTATAGAATGAATCTTATTGCAAATGTAATGTTCTATAAATAATGTTATGTTCATTTTTCACTATATTGACTATAGTAACTATTCGTCCCTCGTGAATAGGTTTAAAGGTTTCTTACTACTACAGTTGTTATTAGGCAGATTTCTCTATTGTAAAACTTCACGTGGGAAATCTGCTTAGTTTACGCAGCCCCTGCGTGACGGACTTTTTAAATTCACCGTGGTTAATTTCTTTTTTTTTTACACGTTTCAGACCATTAAGAGCAATGACATCAAAATTGAAAATCTTGCCTGCCCACCCGTTTGTTACTCAATCACTCAAAAACGGCTTAAAGGATTTCTATGAATTTTTATATTTTTGAGTTCATTATCCCAAGACTAGTTTTGAGTTCCTTAGCTCAACATAGGCTTTGCGAGAAAGTGCCTGAATAGAATTGGAAAATTGCTTGTAAATAGAGAACAACTATTATTAATATCTGAGATTTGATACTTTAGTAGCACCATATGGAGTGGGGGTTGTCTTCCAGTCGACGACATATATTCGTTAATATTGATATCGTCGGTAAAATGTAAAGAATGAATTGTGTTTATAATTTGTGTGTTATTTTAAGTTCCTAAAACGTTATTTAGTTTTATGCATTTTCAAATTTTGACTTTCGACACCCCCGGACACTAAACTGAGTTCATTTGTGTTCTAGATAGAATTGCCAATTTTTTTGAGTTGACTACATTATGCGCCTCTTCTTTTGACAGGAGTTGAGATTGAAATAACCTTAATCAATTTTCCAGGGGAAACCATTTCTATTTTTATCGACAAAGTCGGTTAACAAAGTTTCTAATCACTTCCGACTTGGAGCAACACCTCGTACCTGGTTCTACGTTGTATTACGACAGAATGCTTACACAAAATTCTATCATATTTTTCTCCACTTGAGCTAAGATGATATATTCGTCGATAATCCACTCTTTGTGCTCAAAATTATAAATATAACTAATTTAAAGACAGTAAATGGGTTATTTAGTGCTTCCAATTACCCAATATTTATATTTCGACAGGAAACCATTATTAATTTCCGGATAATAACAATTCTAATCATAAATCGGTCTAACATAAACAATATTCTTTTTTTGAGGCTGCATCGCTGGGAAGTATTTTATTTGTGAGAACTTCGGCTGTCTGCTCCAGCGGTTGGAATTTTTGTTGTTCTGCAAATTTTCGATGGAAATGACTTGGGAAACCATATTACAATAAAATCCAAAACATATGATCGAAGTAGCTATTCAAATTAAATTAATTGCCTAACGAAGATGGACGCATTTCCATCAAAAATTTGCAGAACAACAAACATTCCAACCGCTCGAACAGACACCCGAAGTTCACACGGTTCAATGAATAAACAATATTATGTAATAAACCACTTTATTCTATGCTTATATGCCAAATATTGTTTTCAAGAGACCTTTATTATACAAAATACATGCAAATACGTTCTGTTGATCGCGCCTTGTCATTGGTTCTTGGATTACTAAAATTTGTGTGATAGAGATAAAATTTATTCTGATTCATTATAAATTACAGTACTAGATATAGTAATTAGTTTTCAACAAAATTAATATGTTATATTCTGATATATTTCAGTAATTGTTTTTCTTTCCGGTTAGAGGTTGGCAGACCTGTTTGTTTACATTTCAGACGCCCCCCGTCCCGAAACTATTAAAATTTACTTAAAGATTTCTTATTACCGATTGTATTTATTTACTTAATATTCACGTTGGTGTTAAGTGTTACCAGTATGTAGATTTATCTATTGTAAAACTTCACTTGGGAAATCTACTTAGTCTACCCAGTCCCTGAGTGACGGACTTTTTAAATTTAGTGTCTGCATTATAGACAGGTAATTAAGTCATACAGCTGATCGTTAACCACAAAGCACCAGCTGTGAAGGTTCCAGGTTATGAAATTAAGAGATCGATAAGTACTAAATATAATATTGAAAATGTTTGGAGAAAGCTATAGCTTAATTGAAAACCATTATGTAACTCGGTACTAGAAGTATTTACGACAAATTATTCAATGGCGTTGTTAAATCATTGTTTGGTCCAATCGGGATGATTTTCCCCCTGGCTGAGATGGCTCCATTGTCTAACGGTTAGATGTAGTGTTACTAAATACAGCTCAAGACTGGCTTATTATTTCAACTAGTACTCGGATAACCAAGGATTCTTCAAACAGTCACCGTGTTTCCTCTTCAGCTCTCTTATAATATTCGGAAAATAATGCAACAACTTTGCTGGAAAATAATGCCATTCTCCTAATAGAGAAATCAGCTATTGAAGTTGTACTCAAGCCCCGTATTTTCGAAAAATGTCTTCAAATGTCCATTGATCCTACATATGAGATGATGAAAACCCGATATGTCTACGTTTCATGCAAAACTCAAGTTTAACAAAAAAATATCAAGCTTATAAACGGACCAAGAAGGGATGGGTTAGATTGGGGTAATTTTGAAATACCACCGTTCTTTTAAGTTAGAGATCGAAAAATTGTATAGGGCCAATCATTAATTTTTATTTTCAGCTTATGGTGAGGGTGATGAATCAGGTTAATAACAACTTTTTTGTGGCTCCTCACAATTTATTTTCACAAACGCTTAGCGCTTTCGGGAATTACACCCCCATCATCAGAGCTACAAACAATAAAGCACCATGAATAAGGAGTCTAAAAACTATTTTTAAAAAATATACATAATTGGTCATATTAAAAACAAAGTCAATATAAATAGTAGTTGTAAATTTTATAGTAATCGTTATTTAAACGTTGGAGGGTTTGAGGTGAATTCGAAAATTCAAAATATTTCAATTACGAGACGTATTGAAAAATAAATAATGTTTAACTATTGAAGTTTTCATATTGTTGTTCTATACATTTACTCATAGCTTAAATTTTAAGCGAGATATTCGTACTTTGTCGTATCAGTAAACCTCCAATTCTACTCTCCGGATTTTTCATAGAATTAGCAAATATCCTATTTCACAGAACCAAGGGGATATGAGATTCAAACATCTTATTTTTTACTTTTATTCGAAAATTGGCGTCAAATTTTGTGTAAAGATTTTCCGATCTATTTGGTAGAACTCCTATTTTTGGGACAACTCTAAAAGGAAAGTTTTATTTAGGAAATACAATAAAAGTCCGTCAGGCAGGGGCTGCGTAAACAAAGCAGATTTCCCACGTGGTTTTGCAATAGAGAAATCTGCCTAATAACAACTGTAGTAGTAAGAAACCTCTAAACCTAAAACATTATTTAGGGCGTAGTAACCCAGTAGTTTCTAGCCCCAAAAAACAGTTAACCTAACCTCTAAACCTATTCACGAGGGACGAATAGTTATGGAAACGGCCACCAGAGCTCTCGGCGGAAAGTCCGAACAGCCTACTGGCAACTACACGCAGAATACAAATGCAAAAAATGTATAGAACCATATTTATAGTAAATGTAATTTGCAATACGATTTATTCTATACAATTTTTCGATCCGACGCATAATAACAGAGATATTTTGAATTTTCAAAAATCCCCCCTCTAAACCCCCCCTCCCACTGGTCCGATTTCAGCCATTAACGAACTTGATCTTCCTTTTTACATTAAACGATTAAATTCCGAGTTTGGTAACGATCAAACAAAAATTGCGACCGCTAGAGCGTTAACAGACAAATATATATATATATATATATATATATATATATATATAATTTTGAACGGACCTCATTTTTGTCATCTCCTGGGTAGGATCGATGGACATTTGAAGAAATTTTTCGAAACTCGCGTCATGAGTACATGAGTACGACCTCAATAGCTGATTTCCCTTAAGGGAAATCTGCTAAAATTGAAAAAAAAATAACAATACTGTTTTAGTTTGTGCCCACTATCCTAAGCACGGCGTGCTTAGCTGTGAACGTTAGCTACTCGACCTTGGTCTATTCGTGTATTACACACTCCAACTGCTTGCGACATCCAAAGATTAGCAACGACCTGTTGACAAGTTCCAGGTGTACTGAATGGCCTTTACGCGCTCCGCTCATACTTAGTTGAACTTTAGGAATTTCTAGTTTCCTGTATGTAAGGTAGTTTTATGCGTGTAATGAAAGGCGTAAACAGAAAAAGTCCGTCACGCAGGGACTGCGTAAACTAAGCAGATTTCCCACGTGAAGTTATACAATAGAGAAATCTCCATACGAGAGCCGAACAGTTACGGCAAAGGGCCGAACTAGCTTTTGGCGGGAAATTCAAAAATCCGTTATCGGCCCAAATTTAATAAAAATGCAAATATCTCGGTTAATATTTAAGATAGGGAATACATGTATATAACAATATTTATAGTAAATTTAATTTGCAATAAGATTGTTTCTGTACAATTTTTCGATGCGACGTATACAAACGGAAATATTTCGAATTTTCGAAAATCCTCCCCTCTAAACCCCCCCCCTCCCACTGGTCCGATTTCAGCCGTTAACGAACTTGATCTTTCTTTTTACATAAAACGACTAAATGTCGAGTTTGGTAACGATCAAACATAAATTGCGACCGCTAGAGCGGTAACAGACAAATATATAGATAGATAGATAGATCTATATATATATATATATATATATATATATATATATATATATATATATACACAGTTTTGAACGGACCTCATTTTCGTCATCTACTAGGTAGGATCGATGGACATTTGAAGAAAAATTTCGAAAATTCCGTCATGAGTACGTAGTAAGGGAAATCTGCTAAAAGCCCGTCACCCAGGAGCTGGGTGTACCAAGGGGATTTCTCACGTCCTGCTATGACACACTGATGATATCATTTCACAATCTATTCTCTATGAGAAGAAGTGGGGGTTTAATTTCAGCTGAAAACAAAAAAATACAATAACTCGCAGAAACGAAAAAATTATATAAGGGCATTTATAGAAAATTAAATTTGCAACAAAAATGTTTGTATAACATTTTTTGAACCGACTCATAATAACAGAGATATTTTGAATTTTCGAATTCCTTCCCTTTAACCTTGGTGTTTCATGTAGCGGTTAAATATCAGGTATACAATTGACCAAATAAACATTTTCGAGTATAGGAAGTAAAACCTTTATTGATGACGCCATACATAACATTTGTACATGTATTGCGTCTAATAAAGATCTTTTGAAGGAGCTCAGGTTGGCCGTGCGAGTTAAGGCGTTGGTCTTAATCTCGCGTGGTAGACCTAGAGTGGCGGGTTCGATTCCCGCCCTGGGCAGTGGAAATTTATGTAGTGACGGACTCACTAAATAAACTCCTTGGGCCCACTCTGGCTAGAAAAGGGTGGTAACCTGTAGCTAACCCGTCCCGATTAGCCTAGTAGCATAAAGTGGACGTTAATAATAATAAACATAAACAAGATCTTTTGAAAACAATTTTCGGTATTTAAGCTTAAAATAAGAGCTGTCACTGTATAGGGTATTAGTTTGTTCTTTATCTTAAGAGAGAAAAAGTGTGTGTTTACTGAAAGCTGCAAGCTAAAAAAATCCAAATATCTTTGTTAATATTCTCGATAGAGAAATATCGTTTATTATAACATTTATAGCTCATATAATTTACAATATGAATGGTTCTTTACTATTTTTCAATCCGACGAACAATAACAGGGGTAAGTTGAATTTTCAAAATTTCCCACTCCAAAGTCCCCCTGATCTGATTACGACCATTAGAGAACTTAAACTGTCTGATCTAGTTCATCATAAACCGTTTAAATATCGAGTTTGGTAACGATAAAACAAAAAATTGAGACCACTGGAGCAGCAACAAACGAGAATATATATATAAAATTTTGTCCGGGCCTCATTTTTGTCATCTTCTATCTTGAAAGATGTCTCGATGGACATTTGAATAAAGTCTTCGAAAATTGCATAATGACAACCTTAGAAGCTTATTTTCTTTGAAGGAATTCTGCTAATTACTCGTATACACAGGAAAGCCTTCCTTAACATCTTTACGAATGTGAACTGGACTTTACAAAAATGGTGCTTCCTTATAAACGTGGCTGAACTGTAACCATGTAACATTCTCCCTTTTGATTAAAATTAATTTATTTATTAACGACCAATTTGTGCTACTATGGCTAATTGGGACGTGTTATCTACAGGTCACCACCCTTTTCTGGTTAGGCTGAGACTAAGGATTTTATTTAATGAGTTCGTCTCTTTTGATTAGGTTATCCTCAGTGAAATGTGGCCTATCACATGCGGATTTGCGATAGAAGCCAAGCGTTAAGCCCAATCAATTATGAGTTCGATTCTAATTACCAATATTACTTAGTTCTTATAGTTTGAAGGTATTTCTAGAGTGGCGAGATCGATTCCAGCCTGGGTTAGGAATTTATTTAGTGACGGAATTCAATAAAATGTCCGTCACGCAGGGCTGCGTAAACTAAGCAGATTTCCCACGTGAAGTTTTACAATAGAGAAATCTCCATACGAAAGCCGAGCAGATACGGAAACGGCCGAACTTGGCGGGAAACTCACTCGTCCTTTATCGGCCCACATTTAATAAAAATACAAATATCTCGGTTAATATTCAAGATAGAGAATAAATATATAGAACAATATTTATAGTAAATTTAATTTGCAATATGATTGGTTCTATACAATTTTTTGGTCCGACATATGGTAACGGAGATAATTTGAATTTTCGAAAATCCCCCCCCCTCCCACTGGTCCGATTTCAGCCGTTAACGAACTCGATCTGTCTTTTTGCATAAAACGTTTAAATATCGAGTTTAAACGATCATACAAAAATTGCGACCGCTAGAGCGTTAACAGACACATATATATATATATATATATATATATATATATATATATATATATATATATATTTTTTAACGGCGCTTATTTTCGTCATCTCCGGGGTAGGATCGATGGGCATTTGAAGCAATTTTCGAAAATCGCGTCATGAGTACGACCTCAATTGCTGATTTCCCTTATGGGGAAATCTGCTAATAAAATCCTTAGACCCATCCTGGCTAGAAAAGGCTGGTAACCTAAAGATAATCCGTCCCAAATAGCCATAGTAGCATAAAGTGGACGTTAATAAATAACTTGTTTAAACTCCTTCATAGATGCGGTACACTAAAAATCTAAAACATTCCTCATTAAAACACAAAAGGAGCTCAAATAAACATTCTACAAATAAAACATAAACACTTGGAACTACTGTTGACACAAACCATGTTTAAAAATCCCTCAATAAGTGATAATGCAAGATAACTCTTAATTTCTTATTGTACGTTACTTATCATTTTAATTAAATTATTTAATGGGGTCAATAACCGAAATTACCTATTATTGAAAGCAAGCTAAACAGTGAAATCCTACAAATCATCTGCTGTCCAAAGAGAGAGAAGGCTCTATGGGTTCAAGAACAAAAACAAAGACTCGTGAGGGTGAAACTGACAAAAAGACAATACACAATACATAAAAGGCAGTTTTCACTGAGCCCCAAGGACGCGGGAATAATTTGTTCAAAGAGGTAGCAGCAGCGAGGTAGAAATAAAAAGGATGAAGCCATTGGCGAACAATGGGAGAGGTGAATAGTTGTTGAACTGGCGGCAATGCTTGAGACCGCCTTCGTAACATTATAACCGCAATGTTACAGTCATCGCGGTCGAATAAACGAGCCTTAAGCACATCCTCCTTGCACACCGGAACTCAATTAAATACCCTTAGATGTACACACATTGGTTGCTTATTTAATAGAGTTAGGGGAGGGGGAGGTGGTCTTATGTACTATATATTATTTATTTGAGATGCCGCTACAATGGCGATTCATCTTCTAACATGTTAGAATATAATTTTACAAAATTAAATAAATATTAAAATGTTTACCAAAGGACAAAATAAATAGAATGGACAAAAATAAATATAAATTGTTAGTTATATTTTACAATATGAGAGAAAAACAAAATAAAAATAAAACAAAAATAAAAGTCCGTCACGCAGGGGCTGCGTAAACTAAGCGGATTTCCCACGTGAAGTTTTACAATAGAGAAATCTGCCTAATAACAGCTGTAGTAGTAAGTAACCTCTAAACCTATTCACGAGGGACGAATAGTTACAGAAACGGCCGCCAGAGCTCTCGGCGGAAAGACCGAACATAGCCGACCACATGCAGAATACAAATGCAAATATCTCGGTTAATATTCAAGATACAGAATAAATGTATAGAACAATATTTATAGTAAATTGAATTTGCAATAAGATTCATTCTATACAATTTTAGATCCGACGCATAATAACGGAGATATTTCGACTTTTCGAAAATCCTCCACTTTTCGAAAATCCTCCCCTCTAAACCCCGCCCCCTCCCACTGGTCCGATTTCAGCCATTAACGAACTTGATCTTCCTTTTTACATAAAACGATTAAATTCCGAGTTTGGTAACGATCAAACAAAAATTGCGACCGCTAGAGCGGTAACAGACAAATATATATATATATATATATATATATATATATATATATATATATATATATATATACAGTTTTGAACGGACTTCATTTTCGTCATCTACTAGGTAGGATCGATGGACATTTGAAGAAAAATGTCGAAAATTCCGTCATGAGTACAACCTCAATAGCTGATTTCCCTTAAGGGAAATCTGCTAATAAACTAAAAAAAGAAAAAATATAAATAGTTAAACTGGGAGGTGGCAAAACTTATTTTCCACATACAGTGCTTGCTATATATAACTTTCGTAATGGTAAATAATAGCTTTTATATTTCATCAAATAATCCATTATTTCTTAAATACTTAAAAACATCATCAATAAATTGGCTACTGTGGGCTAGTAGTTCACATAAATTTGTGGGCCATGGGTTACGTTTTTACTTTTGTGCAGTCAGTCAGTATGTGTTTTACAGTCAGCGTCCATTTCATTTCATGGAAAGAATCATTAGTTATTCCTGTTTTAAAGCCTAACAAGAAAGATCCCCCCACATTTTCGCCCTATATCTCTAAGTAATTGTATCTGTAAGTTATTAGTACGAATTATCAATAAAACATTCATATGGTTCATTGAAAAAAATGGACTAATATCTAATTTTCAATGTGGTCTTAAACCCAATCATTCCACAATATATTATATATTAGTAGCTTGTAAATTGACTTTAAGATTTTTCATTACCATTTGTATTTATTCACTTAACATTATTTGTAGTGTTACCTGTATGTATATTTATCTATTGTAAACCTTCGCGTGGGATATCTGCTTAGTTTACGCAGCCCCTGCGTGATGGATCTTCACTTGTTGAGATAAATACAAATACGCGGCACATGTGGGAAATATGCTTAGTTAACGCAGCCCCTGCCATGACCTTTTGTCCATTTAGCAAAGTAAATTATTCTTGCTTCTAAGTGTTTCTAGAGGGGTGAGGTGTTATCGAAGGAACTGGGTTCGTTTCCTCACCGGCATAATCTGCCATGGTCACGGCTGTTGACGGCACACTCCACTTTGTTGATCAGGTCCCTTCCCTTCGACACAACCAACAATAACACCATTGTAGTGCGGAGTAAACATCTTTGGGACCATATCTCGCCTTACCACGATCATATACCTCCTGGATTCTTAAATATACATATGTATAAAGTGTATATAAAATTTAAATTTGGTTAGGTACAATCCTTGTCCATGTAAAAAGGATACCTAAAATGAATGGTAGGTCAGGTAGAAAATGCAACTACAAAAAGGTGTAATTGAACAAATGAAATAAGATAGATGAACAATAGACAAATCATTGCAATATCTACATTGACTGCAGCCAAAGATTGGGCATATTACAATAGTTTATTATCAAAAAACTAGTGAAATATAATGGTATACCCGTAACTTGTAAAAGAATAAAATAAAAACAAGCATGATGACACGCAGAAATAACCCAATATTTGTTATCTCGTAATTTGTCATCTTTTATCCATTATTGTTTTTTCATCTTCAAGATTATATGAATTAAATAAAACGGCTGGTATAAAATTATTAGAATTTTATGACACCACATCCTCTTTTGCTTTGTCTCCTGCCCAGAGATTAATACTCTACCCTATGAGTCTTCAACAAACAACAACAAAAAAAAGGAGTGGTTAGAAAAGAATAAAGAGAAGGATAATCTTATATCGTTGAAGCATTTGTAGAATTGATAAACGGTGAGTTCATGAAATGGTCTGCCTTTCAGGGAAGGCAATTGGAAAATATGTTCGTTACCTGGGAAGAATGCCACCTAAACAATGTCCATTAGTCATAAACTTTTCAACTGCCGTCTTTTTACACACCTGAGAAGCTGAAAGTGCTATCTACTCCCACCTTAAACACAGCTTTAACTGTAAACATTACTTTGAGATATTCCAAGCATCGGTTTTGCCGAAAGTCCGCTAGATGGCCTCCCAACTTCCAAAGAGGTACAATCCAAAGAGCTTTCCACAACCACTGAATACAAATGTGAGAGAAGGTAGCAGAGGCGGATAAATAACACCAAACAATTGGTATCGCAATAGAAATATAAGGTTCACTCATCGTTGTATAACAAATAGGAATTTTCGCTATGGGTTGGCTGAAATTCCTGAAAATATAAAGTGAGCTAACTGCCCAAACTCATGTATAAACAAAACTTTTAATTCCTTTTCTTTAAGTTGTCAATGCCTTATTCATTACATAGCTTGTTCTGGAAGATTAGTTGGCGAATCTGACTGTAGTCCAGATGTTTTTTTTTGGAACCGAGATACAGGTACATTAACAACAATAATTCTGGAACTAAAGGTAGCTTTTTATTTTTTTTTTTTTTTTGAAATTGTGACTTTTCTTCCTTCATTGCCAATCACTTTAAAAAATATTTTGGTTTCAAATACCACAGTTATGGAAGGGATCGTCACGTGACCAAACTATTATAAGCAAATGCAGGCGGGTTGGCCGAGTTCCCTTCATAGGATATTGAGCGTAATGTGTCCTCTATATGAAAAGTAGACCAGTGCTTTTCTGGTCACGTGCTCCTCCAGGAATGGTATATCCCTGATATATCATATCGCTGATGATTCTCGATATTCTCAAAACTTGTCATTCCTTTAAGTACACCAGATGCCTTAAAATGAAGACATGAATACTTGGCAGTTTGCCCGTAATATATTCAACATAAATGAGATATTAACATGAAGTAGATGAGTGTAAAATGTAACTGTGTAATTGTAACTTCCAGAAGCGATGGCCAGATGGCATTAAAACGTAGCACGCGTACAAAAAATGTTATTATATCAGACTTTCCTCTATTAAATCAGGGAGGGAATTTCCTTTGTAATTTTTCTACAGGGAAAGACTGAAGGCGGAGCAGAACGACGGAGCAGAAGGTAGGAGGTTAGCTACCTACAGGCCAAGGTCGCTGGTAAAAAACATGGCCTCCCAGCTTGCCCATCTCGCTCAACAGGTCTCCCAACGCCCATCACTCATTTAGATCTGCAAAATCGATTAGGCAACAAATTGCAATCTCAAATTAATCTCTTTTCTCTGAATAAAGATGTTCCTTTGTGGTCGTTTATCAAGTAATTGAGGGGGGGGCATGATAATTGGTTGGCTGGGAAAAAAGCTGCTATTTCACTATCAAATTGTGTGTCAAGCAGGTGCTGCGTAAACTAAGCAGATTTCCCACGCGAAGGTTGGCAACAGATAAATCTACATTCTGTTAACAACACTGTGAATGTTAAGCGAATAAATTGAAGCGGTAATGAGAAATCTCTGCAATGGAATGCGTCTGAATTGTAAATAAACAGACCAGCCAATCACGCAGTGCTGAATAGATAGGTACCAGACCGGAAAGAAGAACAACTAATGAAATATATCTGTATATAAAATATTAATTTTTTTGAAAACTATTTACTAGTACTGTAATTTGAATGAAAATGTTTTATCACAATCCCTCAAATTTTAGTTATTCAAGGACAAAAGAAGGGGGGGTGATCAACAGAACTTATTTGCATATACCCCCCCCCCCTCGATTAGTCCGATTTCAGCCGTTAACGAAATTGATCTTTCTTTTTACATAAAAGAATTAAATTTCAAGCATGGAACGATCAAAGAAAAATTGGGACCGCTAGAGCGTTGATGTATATATATATATATATATATATATATATATATATATATATATATATATATAATTTGGACTTCATTTTCGTCATCTCCTGGGTGGGATCGATGGACCACACAATGGGCTATCTGGACATATTTATAAACTATTGGGCAAAATGACAGTGTTTAATTACCAATATTAAACTGGTTAAAGTATGTGTTTGTGACATACATATGTTTAAATGCGTATTTCATACACCTGTTTTTATAAATATCATTATTATTATTTAATAAAGTCCTCCTAATGCTATTGTGGGTAATTGGGACTGGCTATAATCCTTTTAGCAGATTTCCCTTAAGGGAAATCAGCTATTGAGGTTTTACTCATGAAACGAAATTGTAGGTTATAAGTTGAAGGTTGTACTCACGAAAATGAGGTTCGTTCGAAACTGTATATATATGTCTGTTACCTGTTAAATTTACTATAAAAATTGTTCTATACATTTATTCTGTATCTTGAATATTAACCGAGATATTTGCACTTGTATTCTGCGTGTGGTCGGCAAGAGTCGGCTATGTTCGGACTCTCCGCCGAGAGCGCTGGCGGCCGTTTCCCTAACTATTCGTCCCTGGTGAATAGGTTTAGAGGTTTCGTACTACTACAGTTTTTATTAGGCTGATTTCTCTATTGTAAAACTTCACGTGGGAAATCTGCTTAGTTTACGCAGCCCCTGCGTGACGGACTTTTCTAGCCAGAGTGGGGCTAAGAATTTTATTTAGTGAGTTGGTCATCAAATAATACCCTATTTGCACTGGCTGGTATCGAATCTACGTTTGCCAAGAGATTTAAGGCCAACACTTTAACTCACACGGCTAACCTAATAATAAATACAATTATTGAAGTTTCATCTTGTCTTGTAATATTACTCTAACTTAATTAATCTTTGTTTTGTACTCGTTTTCATGTTTTGTACTACGTTTCCTTAGTTTTGCTATCTCTACTCTTTTATGTATTATATTTTTGGTTATTTGGTATACTCGTCCCTCCCCCCCCCCCGAATCTTAAAAAAGAGCTATGTCGTCATCATTGCGGAGCTCTATATACTAATAAGAAAATAGTTTTTCAAAAACGAAGATCTCGCATTTGGCAATGTAAACAAAACAGTAAAATGTGGAGCACAACTTCGTTTGTCTTTACTAATAGTTTAATAAACATATTAAATTTATATTTATTTATAGCTGGTGGTGAGGGTGATGAATGGTTAATCACAAAAACTTTTTTATGGCTCCTCACAATTTTATTTCTTATAAACGCTGAGCGCTTTCGGGGACTAAATCCCCATCCTCAGAGCTACAAAACAATGTAACACCATAATTAGGAGTCTAAAAATCAGTTGTTAAAAATGTTTACATAATTGGTCATATAACAAAAACGTCTATAACATTAACAAAAACGTCTATAACATTATAAAATTTTTTTCAATAATAACACCTATATTCAAAAACATATTTACAATTAAAATATAACAAATTAATAATTACTATATAAACATTAAAATAATATTATAAGCAAAAATTACCGTCAGAGCGTAGGGCGATCCTATAGACTTGCTACCAGGCTAAACCCTGCCGATGCACTGAGGCCAAGGGGATCATTCCAAGCCGCTAGGGAGGGGGCTGAGACAAGTCTGGACATGAGAGATGCGTTTGTGTCAGTCTGCACATTTACATTGTCTTTATTTATGGCTTTTTCAAGTTTTATTTCAATAGCCTCAACCATGTCCAACAGATAACCTTTAACGTCGCTATGAATTAATTTTATCTGGTGGTCTCCAGCATGGTGGTTGTGCTCCTTGCAGTGTGCATAAAACTCTGAGCCTGCTCTCATGTGTTCCTTAGCCCTAATCCTTACTTTTCTCTCTGTCCTCCCAACGTAGCTGGCTTCACACATCCCACACTTCATCATGTACACCCCTGATCTGTCTCCTAGAGGAGTAGCATCCTTGATTTTAGAAATAAAATTCTGAAGTGACGCCCTCTTTCTGTAGGCTATTCTAATGCCCTGCCTGTTTAGTTTCCTTCCCAGGATTTCTGATAGCCTGCCCAAATATGGCAATATTCCCCAGGATTTAACTTCTTCCCCTCCACCCCTAAAAGTCTCCCTCATCAATTTTTTAGAGACCCTCCTGTCATATATTTTCCTTATAAATTCCCGACTGTGGCCATTCCGTTCTCCTAAGTGGTAAATATGGCATAATTCTTTTTGGTAATTTTCATCGTCCATTGGAACAGATAGGAGCCTGTCAATGAGATATATGAATGGGGTTTCTTTTACTCTGGGGTGTTGGAAAGACATTTGGTTTATACTTATGTCCGTGCATGTGGGCTTTCTATAAATTGAAAACTTAACTCCCTCTCCGCTCCTATAAATGTTTAGGTCCAGGAAGGTTATTTTCCTGCCTCCTCTTGGTCCAAAGTAAATTTTATGTTGGGATGTTGCGCATTTAAGTAGTTGTGCATCCTTTGCAAGTCTTCAGTTGAACCATCAAAATAAAGAAAAGTGTCATCGACGTAACGTGCCCAGAATTTAATTTTGCTTTTAAAGGGGTTTCTGTCCGACATTATAAAACAGTGTTCGAACCAATTCATGAATATATCGGCCGCTAGGGGGCTGATCGGATTTCCCATAGCAAGACCTTTCTGTTTATAATATTTGCCTTCGAACAGACAGTAGCCCTGCGAAAGTATAATCTTTATTACATTCGAAATTTCCAAGGAAATTATAGGGTCACATTTTTTATAATATAGCGCCTTATCAAAAAGCGACCACGCTTCCTGGGGGGGTATGTTTGAATACATATTTACTATGTCAAAGGACACCATAATGCACGTTTTGCTTAAATGTAATTTACCTAATTTTTCTATAAGTTGAGAACTGTTGTTAATAGTGAATGCTGGCTTAAAATTTGTAATTTTTATTAAACTCAAAAATGATTCTTTTGGCAAGCAGTTCTGTAGGTGATCCTACATTTGAAACGATGGGCCGCAGAGGATATCCCTGTTTATGTACTTTTACAACACAATATAATTTGGGAGGCAGGGGATTTTTATTAATGAGGCCACTACGCTCCTCCGGTTTAAACAATACATTACAATTAAATATTGCCTCTTTCACCTTTTTATTGAATGTATTAGTAGGATCCACTTCCAGCTCTTCACATTTTTCATCAATTAACAATGAATAAGTTTTATTCAGATAAGTATCCTTTTTCATTATCACAGCAGCCTGGCTTTTATCTGCTTTTATGATTAAAAGATCATTTAATTTTAATTTGTGATTAATTCCTTTAATAATTTTATGCTCAGAGTTGGAAGTGGATTGACGAGCTACCTTATTTCTTATAAATCTATTTATGACTGTTGCACATTCGCCTTTTATAACATTATCGATTCTCAAACAGTCTATGGAGGCAGCTAGTTTTACTATTTCTTTTAGGGGTGGAGGGGAAGAAGTTAAATCCTGGGGAATATTGCCATATTTGGGCAGGCTATCAGAAATCCTGGGAAGGAAACTAAACAGGCAGGGCATTAGAATAGCCTACAGAAAGAGGGCGTCACTTCAGAATTTTATTTCTAAAATCAAGGATGCTACTCCTCTAGGAGACAGATCAGGGGTGTACATGATGAAGTGTGGGATGTGTGAAGCCAGCTACGTTGGGAGGACAGAGAGAAAAGTAAGGATTAGGGCTAAGGAACACATGAGAGCAGGCTCAGAGTTTTATGCACACTGCAAGGAGCACAACCACCATGCTGGAGACCACCAGATAAAATTAATTCATAGCGACGTTAAAGGTTATCTGTTGGACATGGTTGAGGCTATTGAAATAAAACTTGAAAAAGCCATAAATAAAGACAATGTAAATGTGCAGACTGACACAAACGCATCTCTCATGTCCAGACTTGTCTCAGCCCCCTCCCTAGCGGCTTGGAATGATCCCCTTGGCCTCAGTGCATCGGCAGGGTTTAGCCTGGTAGCAAGTCTATAGGATCGCCCTACGCTCTGACGGTAATTTTTGCTTATAATATTATTTTAATGTTTATATAGTAATTATTAATTTGTTATATTTTAATTGTAAATATGTTTTTGAATATAGGTGTTATTATTGAAAAAAATTTTATAATGTTATAGACGTTTTTGTTAATGTTATAGACGTTTTTGTTATATGACCAATTATGTAAACATTTTTAACAACTGATTTTTAGACTCCTAATTATGGTGTTACATTGTTTTGTAGCTCTGAGGATGGGGATTTAGTCCCCGAAAGCGCTCAGCGTTTATAAGAAATAAAATTGTGAGGAGCCATAAAAAAGTTTTTGTGATTAACCATATTAAATTTACATTTTAAACAAGTACATGTTAATATTTATATGTATTGTGTTTAAGAAAAATGCAAACTTATCCCCGTGTGGCTCAGCCAACCAATTAATGTTACGCTTAATGCATATTCTTACTCTTTCGGTTCATTTCTGTTTTCTCATAATTTCATAAAAACGAATTAAAAACAAAGCTTCATAACGAGTTCAAAGGGAGAAGAGTTAGCCCGTTTGGATAAAACAAACAAGGCTTCAATCGTTGACAAAGGATTTTTGTCGGCGAACGCTTTCATCCCATTCGTTCCGTGATCTGGTTCCTCACAAAGAAAAGTCCGTCAAGCAGGGAATGGGTTAACTAAGCAGATTTCCCTCGCCCTGCTATGACACATTACTCACCACCGTCTCAACGTATATATACATATGTATAATAGCAGATTTCCCCAAAGGGAAATCAGCAATTGAGGACGTGACTCAAATGTCCATGGATCCTAATCAGGAGATGATGAAAATGAGGTCCGTTCACAATTATATATATATATATATATATATATATATATATATATATATATATATATATATATATATACATATATTTTGTCTGTTAACGCTCTAGCGGTCGCAATTTTTGTTTGATCGTTACCAATCTTGATATTTAAAAGAGTGTGGGTTTACTGAAGCCTGAAAACTATGAAGTGCAAATATCTCAGTTAATATTGAAGTTAGACAAGAATTGAATATAACAACATTCATAGATGTTTACATTTGCAATAAGATAGATTCTATACAATTTTTCGATCCGACTCATAATAAGGGAAATATTTCGAATTTTATAAATTCTCTCCCCCTCTTCAGATTTCATCTGATAACGAACTTGATCTTTCTCTTTACATAAAACGATTATATATGAAGTTTGGTAACAATAAGACAAAAATTAGGACCGCTAGAGCGGTAACAGATGTGGTGTCGTTTAATTTTTTTTTTTTAATTTTAGCAGATTTAAATACAAATAAATTCAAAAGAGAAATACCGCGCTAGAAATTCTTCTCCCATCACTTCCTGCATTCCAAAGAGTTACATAAGTATCGATAGTTCCAATGCTTACTTCTGCCGTGCAATTGCTTTCTTTCTCTTCAGAAGAAAGGTCATTCGAGGAAATGTTAACACTCTTTTATATATTTCTATTCAATATACGACTTATTTATTCCAAGTTATTCTCTTCAAAGTGTTCTGTGAGTATAATGCGGCTAACCTGTCATTTCCTTTGACGCACCTGTCAACTACATTGTCAACCTACTCACTGGTCCGTGTCAGTCGGGATAAACACAAACAACTTATTAATTACTGAACCACAATATTAAAACACGTTTACTAAGGTGCTAACTACATTAATTTCAGCTGTAGTAATTGCAAGTAACACGTCCTACTCTAACGAACGATAGCTTCGGTAGAATTGTTCGGACAAAATAATGAATAAATGCAGAATTCGTCTACCAGAGGTCAAAGGTTGGGTAGATCTTTTAGCAGATTTCCTTTAAGGGAAATCTGTTATTGAGGTTGTGCTCATGACGCAATTTTCGACAAATGTCCTTCGATTCTACCAAGTAGATAACGAAAATGATGTCCGTTCAAAAATACACACACACACGCACAAGGTACCCGGCTTCGCTCGAGAAATCATTTGAAGCTGATTGATGATGGTATTTTTTTACAAGGCTTCAACGTTTAAAAACTACACTTCCCGTCTGGGCGCATTGTTTTCCCGTAAGCGTCAAGCAGGGGACTTATAGAATAGAAATTTTAGTTTTGAAGAATAAATGAAAATAAGTCCCTCTCCACTGTTAGACGCGCCGTGAATAATTTAAACCATAATCATGGATAGCATTTATTATTATTTAAATATCATCTATAATGTACATATTTCCTGGTAAAAACCAATCCGAACTTACTTATATACATACAAAAAAGTAAATGTGAAATATATAGAAAGCAAAATACAACATTTCACAGAAAATAAGTTAACACATTTAACTGTGTTAGACTTACAACTTCCTCTCCTGCTAGACTGAATTGGGTCCCTTTTTACTGTAGTATAATCACATCCACCTTCCAGGAACCAATTTTGAAATAAATATTAATTTATCAGATCATGAATCAAGCTCTACTTGATACTGCTGTGTAATGATTCTTATTTGTCATAGGATTAGACAAAGGAATATAAGACGTGGAAAATGGGAGTTACAAAACTAAGATGGAAGAAAGCTGAAAAAAGTGTAACGGATTTGTCAAATGATGAAGGATCTATGAAGACAACAAGAGATGAATACTTGGCCACCAAGTACGATAAATAATTCTGACACATTGTTGCCAACAAAAAAGAAATTAAAAAAAAATAGCAAGTTCTGTTAGGTGATGTAATAGTCCATAAATGACGTCATTCTCTACTTTTCCTTTGGAAAGAACTGAGCTTTAGATGTTCTGTTAGATGCAATAACTGAAAGTGACTAACACAAGAGTAGAAGTTGGGATTTTACTGGAAACGCAAGCCTACTAATAACTCTGAAATATTCGAGTTAGAGACAAATGTTAACAACAACACTGTAGATAATACATTATGAACAATATTGGGGAAATCTGCTAAACACTATTCACTTTATCAATCTACTCCTTTGCTTGCATTCCTTGAAGGTGAACCAGCCACCGCTGTTTGACCTTCTTAATATGACAGACGATATAAGGTCTGTGGTTTCATTGGCATGACATTGCATCTGATATATGCAGCCAGCTCTTTTGTGCATTCAAAAATCAGTTTGAATCTTTTATCTCTGTAAACTTACTATAAAACATATACTTACTGACTGCTATTTAAGGACTCACATAGACCTACCATACACTTGGACTGAATTACTACATGACTGTAGACCGTATATAGAACGCGTATTACAATACTTGAAACAGAACAACATCTTCAAAAAAATTATAATGTAGGGCAATACTGAAAATATTTGCAGAAATGAGGATACTTACGTAAATATAATAATTATATTTTATATGTTATATGTTGAATATGTTATATGTTAAATATGTTATATGTTAAATATGTTATATGTTAAATATGTTACATGTTAAATATGTTACATGTTAAATATGTTATATGTTAAATATGTCAATTATTATGCTGTATATTAAATAACTGATTCGTCGCTAAATCACCCCTGTTGCAAAATGCGATTATTGTATGAATAATAATAATAATAATAATAATGATCTCTTCGGAAAAGTATGCACTCCCTTGCTTGCCCATTTGCGGAAGAGTAGAACATAGATTTGATTTAGTGTGTAATTTTGAACAAATTTAAATAATATAAATATTCTAGTATATATGAATAATATAATTTATTTTTTTAAACCATTTTAAATTTTTGAGTTTATTACTACTGTTTAATGTTTATTTTTTGTGTTTATTACTTCTCATTAATGTTTATTTGTTGCCTGTATTACTTGTATTCAGTGTTCATTTATTCAGTTTAATTTTATTTCTTCTGTTTATTACTTGGTTTTACTTTTTCTTTGTTAGGTTTAGTTTTTAGCAGATTTCCCTTGAGTGAAATCAGCTATTGCGGTCGTATTCGTGACGCAAATTTTGAAAAATTTCCTCAAATGTCCATCGATCCTACTCAGGAGATGACAAAAATGAGGTCCGTACGAAACTATATATATTTGTCTGTTAACGCTCTAGCGGTAGTAGCTTTAGTTTGATCGGTACTCAGGATTCGATTTCATCCAATAACAAATATGATCTTCAGTGTTGAATGGAACAGTTAAATATGGGCAATGGTATAGATCAAATAAACATTTTTGAATCAAGAATTAAAATCTATGTTGATGTCTTCACATAACCTATTTTTAGCAGATTTCCCTTAATGGAAATCAGCTATTGAGGTTGTACTCATGACGGAATTTTCGAAATTTTTCCTCAAATGTCCATCGATCCTACCTAGTAGATGACGAAAATGAGGTCCGTTCAAAACTGTATATATATATATATATATATATATATATATATATATATATATATATATATATATATATCTGTTACCGCTCTAGTGGTCTCAATTTTTGTTTGATCATTACCAAACTCGATATTTAGTCGTTTTATGTAAAAAGAAAGATCAAGTTCGTTAACGGCTGAAATCGGACCAGTGGGAGGGGGAGTTTAGAGGGGAGGATTTTCGAAAATTCGAAATATCTCCATTACTATACGTCGGATCGAAAAATTGTACAGAACCAATCTTATTGCAAATAAAATTTACTATAAATAGTGTTATATACATTTATTCTCTATCTTGAATATTAACCGAGATATTTGCATTTTTATTAAATCTGGCCGGCTAAAGGAGGAGAGTGACTTTTGTAGCCAAAAGCTCGTTCGGCCCTTTCCTGACTGCTCGACTCTCGTGAAATTTCTCTATTGTAAAACTTCACGTGGGAAATCTGCTTAGTTTACGCAACCCCTGCGTGACGGACTTTCGTGTATAGAAAGGATCTGTTGAAAAGAATATTTGGGTTTTAAGCTTGAAATAAGGCACTCCATGATGTATTCACTTATTGTTAGAATCGATTAAAAGTTTGGGTTAACTAAGGGCTGAAAATTCAATAATCTTGGGTAATATTCAAGAAAGAGAAAAACGTCTTAGAATAACATTTATAGAGAATTAAATCTTGCAACAAGACTGGTTCTATACGATTTTTCGATCCAACTCATAATAACGGATATATTCTGAATTTTTAACCAGATTTTTCTTAAGGGAAGTCAGCTATTGAGGTTGTACTCATGACGGAATTTTCGAAATTTTTCTTTAAATGTCCATCGGTCCTACTCAGGAGATGACGAAAATGATGTCTGTTCAAAACTCTATATATTCTTATTTAATCGAGGATGGATATTTAATCGTTTTATGTAAAGTTAATGATCAAGTTCGTTAATGGCTGAAATCAGACCAGTAAGAGGTCATTTTGAGAAAAATCCCTAATATCTCTGTTATGATGAGTTGTATCGAAAAATTGTATAGAACAAACCTTATTGGAAACGTAATGTTCTATAAATGTTGTCATGTATGTTTTTTAACAATCTTGATTATTAACTGAGATATATGTATTTTTTAGTTTTTGGTCTTCAGTTAACCCTCACGCAGTGCAAATGCATGATACTGGGAAATCTGCTTAGGTTACGAACCCCCTGCCAGATGGGCTTTTAGTTATTTTCTGATAAGTTGGTATTTATTTTACATAGTTGCAGTTTGTACCACACCTTTTAGTTACGGGTACTCCTGAATAATTAAATAATAATAATAATAATAATAATAAACATTGAAGCTTTAAATCATTTAAATATCCAAATACAAAAAAACAACTAGTTTCCATGAGGATAAGTGGAAGAAGTAATAGAAAGAGAGGAACATCCAAGTTAAATGAGTTTCAAACTTTCGCCTTCAACAGGATGGTACGATTCTGTGAGTTGGAGATTTAGAGACCATGAAATCTTTTTAGGCTCTTCTTCTTCTGATTTCACTTGTAGGCCTTTACAGTGCTTAGAGATTGATTATTTTTTACAAAGAGATTCAATGAACCTTAAAGTAATAAAAAAAGTCCTTCACGCAGGGCCTGCGCCAACGAAGCAATTTCCCACGTGCGGCTTTGACACACTATTGATCTCATTTTACCACACAAAAAAAAATTCATTTTATATTTCTAAGTAAACACCCCATGAATAGAACGGGCATTTATCGAAGACTGAAAACAAAAAAGCTGGAATAGCTCGCTAAATATTTGAATTACAAATACTAATAGTTCTGTAACATGTTTCCACACGATTCATAATATCGGAGAAACTTTGAATTTTTTGTAGTGCCAGTTTACTGAAGTCTAAAAATTAAAAAAAATATACTGCTCAAAAATGAATAGGGATATTGGCTGTGTTGTGGTATTTATGGGGCCTTGCATTTATTTTTTTTTTTTTAATTATAAATATCATTAATATTTATTAGAAATTATTGTCTTTTTTCCCCCATAAAAATTAATTTAATTAAGGTCGATTTAATAAAATTAATAGGATAAGAAAAAATAACCAATATCCCTATTCATTTTTGAGCAGTATATATAAATATCAAGGTTAATATTGAAGAAAAAATAATAATGTATATTACAACATTTATAGAACATCAATTTTGGAATAAGATTGGTTTTCGATCCGACGTATAATAGCAGATATATTTGAAAATGATCAAATTCCCCCTTCTCTCTGATTTGATTTTAGACATTAACGAACTTGATCTTTAATTTTACAAAAACACTTTTAAAATAGAGTTTGGTAACGATAGAATATGCGACCGATGGTGTGGTAAGATAGAAATGTGTGTGTGTGCGTGTGTGTGTGTGTGTGTGTGTGTGTGTGTGTGTGTGTGTGTGTGTGTGTGTGTGTGTGTGTGTGTGTGTGTGTGTGTGTGTGTGTGTGCGTGCGTGCGTGGGTACGTGCGTGCGTGCGTGTGTGGGTGCGTGCGTGTGTGCGTGCGTGCGTGTGTGTGTGTGTGTGTGTATGTGTGTGTGTGTGTCTGTGTGTGTATGTATAAATAATTTTGAACGGACCTGATTTTCGTTTTCTCCTAAGTCGGATAGATGTACATTTGCGGTCATTTTTCGAAAATCGCGTCATGAGTACCTCCCTAAAGGGAAATTTCCTCAAAGTCCGCCACGCAGGTTCTGCTTATAATAACCAGATTTATCAAGCACCGGCATACCATATGTTGATATGAAGCCTTTGTAAATAGGAATTAAAATATTTGTTGGATTTGAGTGTTAAGTGACTGGGGTTCTTAAAGTTAAAATTGGATGATTATAAGGGGAGGTTTGTTTGTCGAGGCTGAAACCTAAAAAATTCAAATTACACCGTTAATATAGGATTCATATATTAACTCCGTAAATATGTGGCTTATAGAAAACATGTATAAAACAATAGATCTAGAACATTGAAATTCCATGAACATTGGTTATATAAAATGTTTTGATCCGACTTTGTAGCCGAGATATTTCGAATTTTCAATTATTCCCCCCTCCTCGGATTGAAAAATTCCATAGAACCAATCGTATTGCAAATTGAATTATTTATAAATGTTGTTCTATATATATTTTCTATATCATGGAAATTAAACGAGATATTTGGATTTTATAGTTTTACGCTTTCAGTAAACCCTCACCCCTACTCATGTCATATTAATAATAAGGTGTTATATCGTTAATCACATCATTACAATGTTAAATACCAAATTTTGTAATTTTGTTATCATTGAACTTTTACGTTGTTAGATATATGCAAATATGTTCAATTGCCCCCCCCCCCTCATTCTTTTGTTCTTGGATTACTAAAATTTGAGTTAAGAAATATTCTTATTCATTATTTATTACAACATTAGATATAGTAAGTAGTTTTCAATAAAATTAATATGATATATTCAGCAATATTTCATTAATTGTTTTTCTTTCAGGCCTTGAATATTTTAATCTACATATTTAGGAAGGTTGGGTGACCTGAAGTTTGCACCTTTTCTTATTATTCATCTGCCAGATACCTATTGAAGAAGAAGAATGTAACAAAACCTCTCAGGACAATTTCCCCAGGCTCAACGGTATTTAGTTGAGTAATTTAAAAAAAAATATTGAACGTTTAGTAGAAGCAGCCCAAGGAGATCCAAGGGTATTTTTGTTGCTATTATTTGCTTACCGGTAAGAAGACCATGGGAAGAGAAATTCATGCATGGCGGCAACGCTACGTGAACTTGAAGAGGACGAAAGAAAAAAAAAACTTGCAGATTGAATAAAAAGGCTCCGAGGACTGTTAGACGGAACACACACCGAGGTATAAAACTAGGATGCACGTACTAGAGATACTTTTGCGAACAATCGATTTTTTCCACTCTTCTTTGGAATACACAGCTTATAGGCTAAAAGGCTAAATCTACTCAAGTGATTAATTGTGAAATAGCAGAATTTTGGGTAGAGCACAATACATTTTCGAAATGGATATCAGTGCATTATTTTTTGTTTGTCATTAATGATTGTAACAGAATTTAGATAAAGCAAATAGTGAGTACAGTTTTCAGTCAAATTTGTAAACTTAAAATGTCATTATTTTTCTATTACTTTCTCTTATCCCTGGGCCCATTCCTGATCCAATTCCAGCCTTTAACAAATATGTTCTTTAATGTTAAATAAAATGGTTAACTAACGAGTATGGTATAGATCAAATTGACATTTTCAAGTGAAGAAACAAAATCTTAATTGATTGGTTGACGAAGCATACAAAGCATTTGCATGTATCTCACCAAAAGTGTGGGACTTGTAACATATATATAATTTTGAACGGACCTGATTTTCGTTATCTCCTAGCCAGGATCGATGGTTATTTCAGGAATTTTTCGAAAATCCCATCATGAGTACAACATCATTAGGCGAATTCCTGTAAGGGAAATCCACTATTTGGCTAAGCTAAAATGTGTGTTTTTAGATGCTATGAGAATAGTATAGGAATTTTGGAAATAAAAAAGTGTAATCAATAAAGTTTTTTATTTATTTATACTGGACAACGTTTGACAATGCAGAATAGAAACAAAATGATAGAAAAATAACAAAAAACTTAACCAACATAAAAAATTAAACAGAACAAATAAATAAGCATGAAATACAAGGTATAAAGACAACAAATAAACATTAGACCAGTAATAAAGATAACAATTTAAAATGGTTACATTATCACGTTAATAAAACAATTACGTTCCTATATTCCTATATGCTAGTAAATTTATATTATTTATAATTGTTCAAAATTATATTACATTTCTAAGTCAAAATAAAAAATTAATGAAATTGTGCAGAAAAATTCTAACCTCTAAGCGTAGATTGAAAGAGAGGTAATGAACGAGATTGCTATGAGGTATGAGTTAGAACATGAATAGAGGTCGATGCCCCAGCCTCGTTATAGTAGAGTGCTATGATGAAATGCCGATTCTATTGGAGCCGCCTTCTCTATCTACATATTGTTTAGCTGGAGCCTCTTCCACATCACAAATATACTGATAGTAATCTCTGAGTAACAACTGGGACGAATAGGTCTTCATATGATACACAGTTCATATATTTATTGTTGAATAACACTCATCATAGCAGATTAAGGGATGTCAGCTATAGGGGTTGTACTCTCCACGCGATTTTCGAAAAACTTTCTCAAACTTTCATCCTACATAGATGACCAAAATGCGGCCTTTACAAAAATGTATGTATATTATATCCACCAAACTTCATATATAAGCATTGTGATTTCACGTAGTACCAAAGATCACTTTAACGGACAAACGGTAACAGGCAATATATATATTTTGAACGAACCTCATTTTCATCATCTACTAGGTTGGACATTTGGGGAAACATTTCGAAAATAGCATAATGAGTACAACCTCAATTGCTAAACAATTCAGAATACATCCGTCATTATAAGTCGGATTGAAAAATCGTATAAAACCATTGTTGCAAAATTTAATTTTCTATAAATGTATTCTAAGACGACTTATTCAGTCATTAATAATAACCAGGATTTTTGCATTTTTTAATTTTCAGCCCTAAGTAAAAAAGTCTGTCACGCAGGGGCTGCGTAAACTCAGCAGATTTCCCATGTGAAGTTTTACAATAGAGAAATCTCCATACGGGTAACACAACACCTCCATGATTAAATACAAACGGTAATGAGAAATCTTTCAATTAATTAAAATAAATTCCCACTTCTGAATTGTAAGAATAATTTATATTTTAATATCTCAAATTTTAGTAGTCCAAGAACTAAAGAAGTGGGGGGCGGATGAACAGAACGTATTTGCAAAAATCTCACAAAGTAACGAAGGTAAGGTAATATTAGAAACGACAGGTAAGGTTAGAAGGAGCTTCCACCTGAGCCGAGCAGTTACGAAAATGGCAGACCTGATCCGAACTATACCCGACCACAGACTTCGTAAAAATGCAAATAACTCGGTTAATATTCAAGATAGAGAATAAATGTATATAACAATATTTTTAGCAAATTTAATTTGCAATAAGATTGGTTCTAAACAATTTTTCGATCCGATGCATAATAACGGAGATATCTTGAATTTTCGAAAATCCCCCTCTAAACCCCCCCCCCCCTCCCTCTAGTCCAATTTTATCCAATAACGAACTTGATCTGTCTTTTACATAAAACGGATAAATATCGATTTTCGTAACGATCAAACAAAAATTGTGACCTCTAGAGCGTTAACAGACAAATACATATATATATATATATATATATATATATATATATATATATATATATATATATTTAAATTTTTCGAAAATCGCGCCATGAGTACGACCTTAATAGCTGATTTCCCTTTTGGGAAATCTGCTAAAAATTATGAATTTACACTGCCCTTCAATTGTTGGTCTATACATTTCACCTTAACTCAAATATTAAGCGAGTTCGTACTTTCTTATTTTCATTATTCAGTAAACCCTCAATTCTACCCCTTAGATTTTCACTTAGAAAATATACGGTGATATAAGATCAGTAGGGTGTATAACGAGAACGAGGGAAATCTGCTTAAATTACGCAGCCCCTACGTAGCGGACTTTTCGAGTCAGACAGGCATGGCATGTCCTGCAGACGACACTGGATATTCCCGAAATTTGTCATTCCCTTAAGTATACCAGATTCCTTGATATAGCAGGTTATTTTTACAATCTACATTTCGGAGACTTCTCGTGTTTTTGTCAGACCGAAAATAGTACGCCAAAAGCTATTGCCATTGTTAGAGATTTTTCATCAAGGATAATGAGTGACCTTTCTTATGGACATATAATATCATTTTTAATGTTATGCATTCCTATTGTTTTGTTTTCTATCTCTTAGAAGGGTAAACAAAGCGGTATGATCTTTCCTCGGCCGCGTTTAAACAAACATAATGAATGCGCGCAGATTATATTTAAAAGGCGTTATGAGTTTATCAATATAGGTATTGGGTTTGTTGTGAGGCCCACGTCGTCATTTTCCTCATTCCTAGACCATAATGGCTGTTTGTTATTGGATGGGAATGGCATTTTGAAAGGTCTGATGAAAGCGGTCAGGTGGGATAGGAATTCAAGTTGGCAGTTGTGTCGTGTGTTGGTGTTGAAGAGGCCTTGGGGTGTAGGATGTGCTATGTAGGATGGTGTAGGCCACCTCCCTCTGCCTCGCCCGACACACATCTCGTGACGCACGTGTCACCTCACCTACAAATGGGAGTCGCTTAAAGAACTGTATTATCCAAAGATATTGATAAATAATTGTTGACTATTGATATGAAACCAGCAAAATTTGCGAAGGTAGACACACAAAACCCTGGAAAGGTAAATATTAGAGTTGGATACTTGCCCAAGAAGCATCGTCACTGAAGGCAATGATAATGGAGCTGAAGAAGGAGAATAGCACTTGCTAAGCAAGCTTTACCAAGAAGAACGACTATATTTAACTAATTAAGTAAATGAGCATGGCTAACAAAAAAATATTAGCTAAGTCTTTCGTATGGAGTTTACTGCTTTACCGGGAAAAAAAGGTGGACTCTCTACAAGAGGGAATATAACAGTTTGCCATACGTGGACCTGGAGCCGAATCACCAGATCAAGTTGGACTTTAAAAAAAATCCAATTTGGATGTTCCAAATAAGGTTAGTGAAAGCAAAAATCTTATGGAGCCCATGGAAAAAATGAGGGAGGAAATATGATAAGGCACAAAGATTTCAACACATTGACAGATAATGACAAATAATTGTTAAAATGGACGTGGAGCAAGTTTCCAACCTGTAGCTTTTATATCTGTTCTAAATAGCGTTTAGGAATGCATATACTCGTACTTCAAGAATAGTTATTTATTATACAAGTGACGAAAGTAGATCATTTTACAACTCGAGTGAAACGTTTACGTAATTTCACGAGAGTTGTAAATTCGTACATTTTGTAAATTGTCTACTTTCGTCACGAGTGTAATATTAAATTTTTTATGTAATCGTGTAATACATGATCAGATCTAACCAGAATATGAACAAAATTAGGATGTTGTGAAGATTATGGTATGTTGTTGGTAGGCTATAAGCATGATTGTGAAAGGTTATAAGCATAGTTATAAAACAACTAGTGATGATTGTGGAGTAGTGCAGTTATAAACAAGTGCAGGTTATAAACAAGGAAGGTAATTATTATTATATTTAAATTTTAAAATATATTGATTATTTCCACCAATAATTCATTCACATTTCAATTTATTTTGTTAAAATAAATTCTTACAATGTTAAGAAACATTTAAAAGCATTTAATTTCCAACTTCAAATTATTTTTTAATTTATACTTATTACTAATTAAGAAGGCAATTCACTTTCTTCACTTGTGAAGAAAGTGATTACTTTCTTCACTCTATTGCAAAATGTTTCACTTTCTTCACTCATTTGAGTTTAGTAATGTTACCATTATTCAACGATTACAGAAAAAAATATATATAATAAGGGAAATAGCTAAATACGAATCAGTTAAAAAGTTAAATGGTTAAGCCTCTTGTGCTTATATCGCGTGTAATCTGAGCTTCTAACATTATAATTAACTACATCAATAGTGTGCTGGTATTTGTTATTTTGACATGCTTTGAAAAAGTGTTCATTAACTCTAGTTATGTACACTGTGATTGTGGGAATGTCAAGGCCTTTGGGTATATGCACGATAGGTGTCTATCGGGAAAAAAGGGACAAATAAACTTTAAACATTTATTTTGAGTCACTTCTAATTTACTCTTGTTCGTTTTGCTTGTCATAGATCAAAATGGACGTCTACAATAAGGCTTGCCTGATGTATAAACAGTGAATATGTTTTCTGCTAAGTATTCTTAACCCGTAATTTTTATTCACAAACGGAAAATAAAGACTGTAAAATCCCAAGATCTTTGTTGCATTGCGTGTTTATATGTTTCGTATACGTTAGTATAAGAGTCCAAGGTGTTTCACATTCTTTGACAATGGGAATTGGATTAACTAAAATCCTGATTTGGGTCTCCTCACATTGAACAAGAAAACCATAGCCTTTGGACAATTCAGCCTGACTTCGGACTTCTAAAAATAATTGGTACATTAAATCAATGGTAGTATGGTGGTGAGCAATAGTTTCAACCAGCTAACAAGATCTTATAAATGCTGTTTCATCAGCAGAAATGGCTGTATTCCATGTAGTTTTGAGACTGTTTACGCAGGCTCCAATCCATGTGGGAGCTGTGTGGATGAATCAGGCCATTAGAGGCCGGCATTATTATCAAAAGATGTTTCGATATATTAGAGATGTATTGATAATCAGGGCCTTGTGACATTGTTCTTATCAATGTGGCGCTTCAAAAGTCCGTCACGCTGGGGATGCGTAAACTCAGGAAACATCCCACGTCCTGGCATGACCCACTTATGAAAAAGAAAGTATTAACAACTCGCATAATAATTGAGCATAGTAGCATAGATATCTTGAATGCTCAAATCCTCTCACCCTTAAGTGTTAAATGAAACAGTTAAATACCGAGTACGGTATAGAACAAAACGTCAGTCACGCAGGGGCTGCGTAAACTAAGCAGATTTCCCACGTGAAGTTATACAACAGAGAAATGTCCACACGAGTGCCGAGCAGCTAATGAAACGGCCGAACTAGCTTTTGGCGGGAAAGTCACTACGTCCGTTGGTCGCTCAGATTTAATAAAAATCCAAATATCTCGGTTAATATTCATGATAGAGAATAAATGTATATAACAATATTTATAGTAAATTTAATTTGTAATAAGATTGATTCTGTACAATATTTCGATCCGATGTATAGTAACGGAGATATTTCGAATTTTTGAAAATCCTCCCCTCTAAACCCCCCGCCTCCCACTAGTCCGATTTCAGCCGTTAACGAACTTGATCTTTCTTTTTACATAAAACGACTAAATATCGAGTTTGGTAACGATCAAACAAAAATTGCGACCGCTAGAGCGGTAACAGACAAATATATATATATAATTTTGAACGGACCTCATTTTCGTCATCTCCTGGGTAGGATCGATGGACATTTGAAGAAATTTTTCGAAACTCGCATCATGAGTACAACCTCAATAGCTGATTTCCCCTAAGGGAAATCTGCTAATAAAAACTTAAGCGGTAAGATAGTAAAATGAGAAATGATGACGTCACAACAAAATGTACGTGCACGTACCAGATACAGTAAAAGTTCAATGAAAACAATATTTGGAAAAAGTGGTACATAACAGATTATTGGTTACATGACATGAGTAGGGGGTTTACTGAGTGGCTGAAAACTAAAACATCCCAATATCTCGATTAATATTTAAGATAGAGAAGATATGTATATAACACCAGTTGTAGTAAATTAAATTCACGAAAAGATCCGTATTATAAAGTATTTCGATCCTACTTTTAATACTGGAGGTATTTCATATTTCCGAAATAACCCCCTTCCTTCTTAACCTCCCCACCCCCCCTCCGATGTCAGCCGTTAACGACATGACCTTTAGCTTCGCATGAAGCGTTTATATATCGTATATGTAACGATAAGACAACAATCGTAATTGGTAACAGACATCTATATTACAATTTTGAACGGGCCTCATTTCTGTCATCTAATCAAAATCGCTTCATGAATACGACCCAATAGCTGATTTTCCTTAAGAAAAATCTGCTAATAACCCTACAATTACATTCATTTATCAATACTGCACTGATTCCATTTTGCATTTTCGACCTTCAGGTAATCAAAGCCAAAACTAACTAACTTATTTTCTGTTTAATTAAATATAGTTTATATTTGAATATAGCTGTTCCTCGCCTGACCCCGATCTCGTGACGGTGCAGGAGTCGATCCGGGTGGGCGCTGTGTGGGCGAATCGAGCACAGGTCGTTAGAGGGCGCCATTATAATCAAAGATGTCTCGATATGTCGGCGATGTATTGATAAGCAAGGTGTAGTGACACTGTAGCCATGGTTCGTATCAATGCTTGATTGGATCTCTTAAACTCATTACCAAATTACATCGGAATATTTTTTTAGCAGATTTCTCTTTGGGGAAATCAGCTATTGAGGTTGTACTCATGACGCAATTTTCGAAATTTTTCTTCAAATGTCCATCGATCCTACCTAGGAGATGACGAAAATGAGGTCCATTCAAAACTGTATATATATATATATATATATATATATATATATATATATATATATATATATATATATATATATTTGTCTGTTACCGCTCTAGCGGTCGCAATTATTGTTTAATCGTTACCAAACTAGGTATTTAGTCGTTTTATGTAAGGAGACAGATCAAGTTCGTTAATGACTGAAATCGGACCAGTGAAAGGGGGGGTTTAGAGGGGAGGATTTTCGAAAATTCGAAATATCTCCGTTACTATACGTCAGACCGAAAAATTGTATAGAATCAATCTTATTTCAAATTAAATTTACTATAAATATTGTTTTATAGATATTTTCCGTATAATGAGTATTAACCGAGATATTTGTATTGTAATGAGTTCCGCTTTGAGTAAACCCCCACTCCTACTAGTAGAATATTAATAATAAGCTGATATATCATGAACCACTTCATTACTAGGTTAAATACAAAATATTGTTTTCATCAAAGCTTTATTTTACGAGGTACAAACAAATACGTTCTGTTAATCCCCCCCCCCTTTCTTTTTTTTCTTGGGCTACAAAAATCTGAGTGATTTAAATAGAAATAATTTTGATTCATTTCAAATTTCTCCACTAACTATAGTAAATAGTTTCTAATAAAATTAATATTTTATATTCACATATATTTCTTTAATGGTTTGTTTTTCTAGTCTATCTATCGATACTGCGCTACAAGGTTGGCTAACCTGTTTGTTTACAATCTGGCCATATTCCGTTGTAAGAATTATTAACTTATATTGTAAATTCACTGAAAGATTTCTCATTGCCGTTTGTATTTATATACTAATATTCACGGAAGTGTTACCTGTATGTATATTTATCTATTGTAAACCTTCACTGGCTAACCTGCTGGTTCCTTAATCATGTGAACATCTCATAACCGTCTGAATCGTATTTTGTCCCCCCCCCATTTCTATTTGCTTCCCGGATTCCTAAATTTGGAATGGTTGTGATTAAAATTATTCTGGTTTATTATGAATTACAGTACTAGATATAATAAATAGTTATGAATAAAATTTATAACTTATATTCAAATATATTTCCGTAATTGCTTTTATTTCCGGTAAAACTGGCTAACCTGATTGTTTACAATTCAGACTGTTTGCTATCAGGAAGGTTCTTACCATTTGACTTGCCCTTTATTTGTTTACTTAATATTCACAGCAGCATTGTTTTTAATTTAATCTCGGAGCCTAACGGACGAGAGTTAGTTTCGCGCCAAAAGCTAGTTCGGCCGTTTCCTTGACTGGCTTGGCTCTCGTGAAATTTCTCTATGGTAAAACTTCACGTGGGAAATCTGCTTAGTTTACGCTGCCCCTGCGTGACGGACTTTTTAATTTTTAGTGGATAAAAAAGTTGTTGCCCCAATAATCAAGCTGAAAAATATGCTGAATTAAAAGCTACTGAATTGATTATAAAACTCAAATTATAACCTATAAAAAAATGACGATACACGACTCTTATTTACTAAATAACCCCCTATTTACTAATTAACCCTATTATGTGCGACCCCCACACAGAAAACTTTGGACGTATATTTTGGAAATTATACATTTAAATTTACACACATACATAGACTGGAACAAATACAAAAATTCATAAAGTTTATCAAAAGTCTAGATAAGGATGTAGCAAAAATACATTAGAATTTAAATTTAATTTTGAGGAATGAGAATTGTTATTAAATATTTTTTAACTGCAGGCAAAGTATAGTGAGCAAACAAAGAAACTATCAATCTACATATTGAAATCAAACTGGAACAAAATAAATATGCTTGAAAACTTCAATATTCATATACATGCGTGTGAGTGTGTATGTTCAAATTTTGAATTTCAAACTGATCTTACAAGGGGAGTGCACGGCCTTCTGTACTTATGTACTTATAAATTTATATACTTATGTATTCAATTAATAGTAATATATTTCTTGTATAATATTAAATATTTCCTTATACCTATTATATTTTTGACAGAAAGCATTCGAATTTTCTTTAAATATATAGAACACGTTAAAAATTAAATGCCAATAATTAAAAAAACTTCTTATTTATTTATTAATATTAAATAAACGCCCTTGACACAAAGTAAAATAATACCAGAAAAAAAAGTTGCTAGGGGTGAGATTCGATCTCGAGATTTTGTAAATACAAAAGAATGACGCTAACCACTAAGCCACCGGGAATCCTTTGGAGTAGGTGATCAAGACTCTCAGGCAAACTTAAACTTTTTTTTAGTGAACGCATGAGAAGTGCGTTCTGTCGCTTTAAAGGAATTTGTTTTTCAATAGGTACTACACAATAAAAAGATTTCGCTCAAATCGGAGGGGGGAGGGAATCGCGAATTTAAAATATAGCCATATTTTGAATTTGTTTTTCTTCTAAATAAGATCAGAATATTTGTTTTAATTGTCCAGTTTTTTTGTATACAATCAAAACCATTTATTTGTTAATTATGCAGATAGATTTAAAAAACTATTTGCTTAGAATGTGGTATCTGAATATAAAATATTAATAACTAAAAAAAGAAAGAAATATAAGCAAGAGCAAATATGCAAATCATAAAAAATAGAAGGTGATCAGTAAGAAAGTAGAGATAAATCATGTTAATTTTATATATATATATATATATATATATATATATATATATATATATACTTTTATATTTTCTTTGTATTTTATATTAATATTTTCACTTTGTTTGTCTTAATTTTTGTTAAAAACTTGTTACTTTTATTTTAGCTTCACTTTCATTTTATTAAAAATTATTTGATGTCATGTGATAGATGATTTTTAGCTGTGTGCAGTCAGCATTGGTGAAGAGCCACACTTTCTATTCATTAATAAAGTGACGTTCTTCTTTTTGCAAATGTACTTGATGAATTTTAACGAATGTTGTATCAGGAACCTAGAGTAATGGGTATAGGGGATATCAGTAAAAGAAAAGAGATCTTTATCATGGGTCTTTGGATTGTTTCTTTCCTATTTAGAAATTTTTAAGAAAACAATTATATTTCACTCAACTCCACCCTACCAAGCTCACTCCAACTATTTCCGTCAATAAAACAATAAAATTGATTACATTATATTTCAAAATATAATATTATTGACAAAGCTATGACGTTAACGAGGAGGCGGATTCATAAATCTACAATGAGAGACCATTAGCATATTAAATTGGTAAATTAATTCAATGATATTAACATGAAGTGTATAATGCTAGGAGTGTTCATGGCTACCGACAAAAAGTGACTGCTTCACCAATGAAGGTCACATTTCTTGAAGTAAATAAATCATTAACTTGAAATTAATCCCGAGGGAAATGAAACAAAAAAATGTATATGTAAGGATATGATAATTTATTAAATGCCACAACGGTGGATAATTGAACAAATGCTTTTGATTTTTGCAATAAGCTAAACGTTTTCAAAAGTAAACTTTTTTATGAAGTTTTCACAGAAATTCATTTTAAGTTGAGAATACCATCCACACTTAGATTCTATATATTTGGATCCATGATATTCATATGAACCTAAATCCCAAATTCCCAAGTATATTTGTTTTGTTTTTTAATTTTTATAAATTGAAACATTAAACACTTCTTATAGTATTACACTCTTCGTAAAAGTTCAGTATTTTTTCAGATGATTTAAAATTAAATGACACATTCAAAACTTAAGGTAAAGGGTGATTTGATAATTATATGTACGTATTCAGTAGGACAATAATCTTTCAGAATTTTTTAATTAATTATTTGTTAATCGAAAATTAATCTTAAAAGTTCGAGTGTCCGATTGCATTGTTTTAAAAGTGATGTGTTGATTCCATTTTGCAGGTAACCAATATCAAAACCAATTAACTTATTTTTTTTTTAAATTGGTTTAAATATAATTTATATTTTTGTATTTAATCAACATGGAATAGAAAAAAAAGTTGAATCTCCGTTAAATCAGGTTACGTACACAAGAAACAAATTATTAATGACTTGTAGTAATTATTGGCCCTAAAATCCCACCCTGGCTAGAAAAGGATCGCAACCTGTATATAACATGTCACAATTAGCCTGAGTTGCAAAATGTGGACGTTAATAAATTATAATAATAATAATAATAATATTTATTGGCGGTGTATTAAGACCATTTCAGCTGAAAAATAAATCATGATGATTCTATAACCAAGATGCTCCAAACAACACTTTTTTTTACTGAATACTATTCAGAAGCTAAGTAATCTACCCCTAACTTGAGAGTGTGTGTGCGTAATATATATATATATTAATTTATCTGTGTTCATACTTCTTTTGAACTGTTTGTGTTAATTTTTTATTTGTATAAGCTAAAGGAAAAGCAAGAATTCTGCCATTAAACAATTGGGCAATATTTTTATTCTTCAATAAAATACTGTACTTTTCACTTATTTATTTACTACCTGTTTTTAATTCTATGTTGTGTTCCCGTTTCTTGTTTCCTTTGTGTTCCGTTTCCTTTATTTCCGTCGTGTTATTTTGTTTTTGTTTTGTTTCCCCTCATGTTTAAGAAGAGCCAAGTCGCCATTGTGGTAGAGCTCTACATAATAAATAAATAAATGTATTTCAACGAATGAAAGAAACTATTTTTCTTTTTCTATTTATATACTATTTAGTTCAGAAACTAAATATTTCATTTCATTTGGGCTAATAATTATTTAATCAAAATAAGATAATTAACATGTACTTTGTTGGATTGATAATAATTATGATTACGTGGGTCAATGTGCTGATCTTAATATTATTATAATCGCCTTAATAAGTATTACTTAAGTGGTAAGCAAAGTGAATTTTTTTATTGCAGTCTTAATATATGAAATGTATTCTCGTTCTGGCTAGAATAGATTGCGAACCAGTAAATAACCTTTCTCCAATACACCTTTTTGCATAAAGAAAACGTTAGTTTAAATTAAATAAAATAAAGAAGCATTTAAGTTAGAATTATTATTCCATACGAAAGAACACTTTTATAAATTGTATTTTTTTCTAATAAAACAGTAAATGTGGTTAAGATTTATATGCTAGAGATGATCAAAACTCTTGCTGTTAAAATACTTAACAAATATCTCAAAAAATTTGCAGTTAATTCAGTGAACTTTTCGTCCGTTAGCGGTATTATTTAATAGCTCTAGACAGGAACAGTTATGTAGAACATTAAACCGTTTTATAAGAGCGTAAACCATTTAAATAAGGGATCTGGTGATGGAATATAGAGTTAGAAACCACTAAAAATCTCTTCGTTAAAGACATTTTATGTTTTGGTTAAAATATATATCAGTTATTAGGAGTATTTTATTATCCTTCGGCAATGGCAGGTGGAAGTGCATTTTCAGTTCCAGGGTTGTAAATAACGGTGCTCTCATATAAACCTTTAGTCACTAAATGACATCACGATTTACCAATGTATCTCTTTGGCCTAAGAACTATTTTAGTTCCATACCTCGTAATCGTTCGTATGTACAAACGTGGAGTAATAACATTTAGACACTTTAAAATAATAGTTGTCAAAATAACATCTGATCTGACTATTACAGTTTTTGATTAGGCATTGTGGATATGTTATCAAAGGGTTACACAGTTTGAATAATCTAGCAGCTACTGATTATTAATTTTAAGTTTTTAGGCAAAATGTGGGCTTTTACGGGAATTGTTTTTTAAAATTTATTTTACACTCTATGTTTAAACAATGGGATTTCTATTTTTACTTTTAAATTTAACTTTGAAAGTGTAATATGCCAGATACTTGAGTTGTAAAACTAAATATTATATTAAATACGTATACACATAGTAAATGTGTCTTCGACTCTTTAATGTTTGTCAAAATCTTTTCCCACGAATGTTCTTCATCGTCCCTTTGTTTTCTATAACCATTCGCATATATAAAAATCAAATAGTCTCCACGTTCGTTCTTATTACGTATTTTTGCACATTAACTAAACATTTCGGATATTTGCACCACCATCAGAATTAATTAGGATTGAAAATTTGCTAATGAAAGTTGAACAATGTTGCACGTTGTGTGTGTCCCGTCTCCGACGAACTTTTTCTAATATGGCTTTTGGTACGGATTATCTACAGTTTACCACCTTTTTTTAGCCAGGTTGGGAATAAGGATTTTATTTAATGAGTTCTTCGTTAAATAAATTCCTATTACATACTTTTTTATCTTATTTTATTTATATTATCTTAACATTTATGCCACAAGGGTGGTTTGGGACGGCTCATGTACAGGTGTTTATCTTTTCAAACCAGAATGGAAAAAGGTATCATTTAGTATTACAGTCCTCAAAAAAATCATTTTACCCGCTATTCAAATATTATGTATATAGTTCATTTATATTTGTATTAATTAAGAGCAGTACATTAACCCAATTGATTAAATAATTAATATCAACCCCACAAACATAGCTCTGATCCAATGCATCAGATAGAGCTAAGTCATAAAATATAATTTATAGACCTTTTTGCGATAAACAAAAAAGTCCGTCACGCAGGGACTGCGTAAACTAAGCAGATTTCCCACGTGAAGTTTTACAATAGGGAAATCTGCCTAATAACAACTGTAGTAGTAAGAAACCTCTAAACCTAAAACATTATTTAGGGCGTAAGAACCCAGTAGTTTCTAGCCCCAAAAAACAATTAACCTAACCTTAAAACCTATTCACGAGGGACGAATAGTTATGGAAACGGCCACCAGAGCTCTCGGCGGAAAGTCCGAACATAGCCTACTGGTGACCACCCTCAGAATACAATGCAAACATCTCGGTTAATATTCAAGATAGAGAATAAATGTATATAACAATATTTATAGTACATTTCATTTGCAATAAGATTGATTCTATACAATTTTTCGATCCGACGTATAGTAACGTAGATATTTCGAATTTCGAAAATCCTCTCCTCTAAACCCCACCTCCCACTGGTTCGATTTCATCCGTTAACGAACTCGATCTTTCTTTTTACATAAAACCACTAAATATCGAGTTTGGTAATGATCAAACAAAAATTGCGACCGCTAGAGCGATAACAGACAAATATATAGACAGTTTTGAACGGACCTCATTTTCGTCATCTACCAGGTAGGATCGATGGACATTTGAAGAATAATTTCTAAATTCCGTCATGAGTACAACCCCAATAGCTGATTTCCCATAAGGCAAATCTGCTAATAGACTTTTTGAATTCGAAGAACTTTAAAAGGGGAAGGCAAAAAAAATCCAATTTACTCCCTACCTATAAGAAATACGGAATATTTTTATATAACCATTTTTTTTTTTTTTTTCATGAAATGATCTATATATTATATTCTGTGGCATTTTTTGACCATATATATTAGAACCAGAGATATCGTATATCACTTTCAAATGAAATAGTTTTACATGAAGAACAGCACAATATTTCATACATTTCCTTCTACAGTATACAGGGAAGGGCCCCCACATTAGGTTTTGTAAAGCAGTATTGGCCCATTTTATTGAAATATATTACAGATTCAATCATATTTCTCTAACTTTAGAAGTAGGATTCTTAGCTGCAGAATTTTCCGTATCTATTACTCTTTTTTTAATAACATACATTTCCAAGATTAGTAATGTTAGTTATGTTAATACATATTCGTTGGTAGAAATATAATCAGTTGTCAGATAAACTATTGCTACTATTGTGCCCATTAATAATCAAAATATTGCACAAGGCTGATGCAATAACAGGAAATGCACTCAGGAAAGCAATGCACATTTCCCGAACTTATTTGGTAAAACGGAAATACATTTACTGATGATATAGATTATGCGGAAGCGTTATACAACTTCAATGTCAAATAAAACGAATGTGCTGAAAATATGTACTTAATATTGCAATGTTAATATTATACTATATCGAGTTATTAAATATCTTAGCAATGACTGCAATAACATTTTCTAAGTTTGGTCTGATGGGAATTGTAATTTAGACGCACTCGTAAAGATATCTTAGAAGGCTAAATGATATTAATATAATTAAATAAATAAAAAACCATTTACGTATTAATACTATATAGTAACTTTAATGCACTCTAAAATACATAATACCATTGTGCGAGATAGTTCAACGTTTAGATTTTCTAGTGAACTTTGACAAAACTATTTCTATTATAACAAAATTCCTTCTTGTTTTATTTAACTTTTTTTTTTTTTTGTGGATCCCAACTCACTCAGGCTGCCTTATTGTCATGATCGTACACCCTGGTAAAGAGGTAGAAGTGGGAAACGTTTTAGGGGTTTTATTTATCCTTCACATTAAAAATAATGGGTTTAATTTTTATTATTTTTGTTATTGGTTATTTGTGATGTAGCTCGATAGAATGTTGTACAAGCCTGATTGTTGTCCAGTGATATCGTGTCACTGGCTCGGGATGGTAATTATAAATATTTCTTATGAAACTAAACCTGGATGCCCTGAAGTTCTACCATTCCAGGAGCATGTGGAGTCGTGGTTTGTCTGGACTTTTGCACGATCTGGTTGGATTTGCTGTCTTTTAGCAGACTTCCCTTAGGAGTTAATGTGCCAAGTGTAAAAATAGAAATCAGCTATTGAGGTTGTACTCATGACGCGATTTTCGAGGAATGTCTGCAAATGACCATCGATCCTACCCAGGAGAACACGAAAATGAGGTCCAAGCGGTCGCAATTTTTGTTTGATCGTTACCAAACTCGATATTTAAACGTTTTACGTAAAAAGAAAGATCAAGTTCGTTAATGGCTAAAATCGGATCAATGGGAGGGGGAGTTTAGAGGGGGGATTTTTGAAAATTCGAAATATCTCAGTTGAAAAATTGTATAAAACAAACATTATTCAAAACTAAATGTACTATAAATATTGTTATACACATTTATTCTCTATCTTGAATACTAACCGAGATATTTGCAATTGTTAATTTTCCTCCTACAGAGGAAACAATAAGCTGCTATATGAACCACCTCATTACAAGGTTAAAAGCCAAATATTGTTTTAATTGAACTTTTACTTTGTGAGATATATGTAAATTGTCCTGCTGATCCCCCCCCCCTTCTTTTGTTCTTGGATTACTAAAATTTGAGTGATTGAGATAAAACTGATTCTGATTCATTACAAATTACAGCACTAGCTTTAGTAAATTGTTTTCAATAAAATTAATAGGTTATATTTAGATATGTTTCATTAATTATTTGTTTTTCCGGTCTATCTATCAATTCAGGTTGGCTGGCCTGTTCGTTTTCGACAACCGCTTTTCGTTGTTGAGATTATTGACATGTATTGTAAATTGACTGAAATATTTGTCATTACCGTTTGTATTCTCTTAAGTTTTACGGTAGTGTTACCTGTATGTATATAGTATTTATCTATTGTAAACCTACGCTTGAGAAATCTGCTTAGTTTACGCACCCCCTGCGTGCCGGAGCCTTTTGTCAGTCACTAGCAGGACAATCTCGCATAGAGATCTTTAAGAACCATTCTTCTTGTTAAAACTTTTTCTGTCACCTGCAACAAATTCCTTCTTGCTCTAAAGATACCTTTACCTGTCTATCATCTTCTGCCTCAAAACAGACCGGTTAGGATAGTTCCAATAAAGATTTGTCATATTATTGGATTAGCAGAAACCAATACTTCATAATTCTGTCTTTCTGGCATTTCTTCGAAAGTAATTAACGCACTGGCATATTAGCCGTTTTTCTGGTGTTTCAAAGTTTTGGGAACCAGAATATCATGTAATGCTCTAGGTGAGGACCTCATTTTCTGTTAATACCTCAGGTCCGGCTAAATATTCACTAATCCACATAAAGCCTGTCGACTTGAAAACGAAATTGAGAACTAAGAGTGTACTGAAGCCACCTGTTAAGGTCGGGAACTGTAAAAGCCAACCTCTGCCACTTACCAAACCTTGAAATATTAATGGAAAGTGAATACAAGGCGTCTTTTCTAAAGGCGAATCCCTACTCGGGGAAAGATCGGAAGGATCTTCCAGAAGGAGCAATCGCATCGAAATTGTTATCAATGGAAGTCTCATACTCTGACAGTTGATTCCAGCTTTGAGATTTAAGCCAAATCCTATCTCAGGAATACAACCATAACAGCTGGTTTATTAGTCTCGATGAAGAACACAAACATGGAGTAGTAATATCAATCATTGGGCCAATTACAGGAATTAGAATTCAATAAAAACTTTTTTTCTCCCTTCCAATTAGGAGAAGCCAAATCGAGCAAGGAGATTACAATAATGAATTGCTCATTGCCGAACGACGTTGGCGTGGAATGGTGAGTCGTGGGAGCTACGCTGACAATGGTAGCCACTGATAAATGTCTCAACAATCGGCCTTGTAATTGTTATATAATAACTCTTCTTTGTTGGCTCCCAGTTGGGTTATGGCGACCTTCAGCTGAGCAGCGATTAGGAATTCCGTGATGGGGTGTGTTGGCTGTCGAGGGGACCAAGTCTAGAACCAGCGCTGTCATTCTGTCATCGAGGTAGCACTGTGGAAGCGCACTAAAAACGTAATTAGATTAAATAGGCACTTGCAGAGGCAATGCAACTCTAAATAATTTAAGTAGATTTCCCTTGAGAGGGACTCCCGCAATAGTTCTTAACGTGTATCTCATTTGTACTTCGTTATACGACAAAAGTGTATATAACAAATATTGCTTTAAATATTAAAATAAACAACCTTTGTTATGTGCATATTTGCCGAAAAACTAATAGAAAACGAAATACCGCTATTTTTAATTTTAGTCCTCCCTTATAACTCACCCCCCCCACTCCTGTTCATACCTAGAAATTTTAATATAGCTTATAATCACAGAGTTTCGTTGAGTTTGATTCAGTCTTTTATGACGTTTAAAATTGTTGACTCCCGCTTTAGTTTTTAGTGTATGTCTCCTTTAAACATTGTTATACGACAAACGATACTCTAAATAACAAAATAATCAACTTTTGTAATGTGCATATTTGCCGGAAAACCAATAGGAAACGAAAATCGCTCCCCCCACCCCTCCTGTTCTTCTCAGAGAATATAAGTAGCCTGAGTCGGGTTAATAGTAATATGCGCAACAATTTTCATAAAATTCGGTTCAGCCGTTTATGCGTGAAAAGGTAAAAAACAAACAAATAAATAAACAGACGCCAAAGCAACATATTGCAGATATCTTGTCTAGGTCATGTGAAACAAAAAAATACCGTGAAATTTCCAGAAAAAAAAATCAACGTGCAGACAAACGTTACAATTTTATATATATTGTCTAAGATTAATATTAACCGAAATATTTGAAATTTTTAGTTTCCAGCCTTGGGTAAACCCCCACTGCTACTTATGTTCTAATAACAGTAAGCTATGTTATGACATGAACCTCTTCTTTTCTTGGTTTAAATACCAAATACTGTTTCCATTGGACCTTTATCAGGCGAGAGACGTGCAAATTAGTTGTGCGAGGACTTCATTAATTAAGATTAACTCGAAAATGTTCATTTGATCTTTAACATACTCTATATTTATCCCTTATATTCAACATTAAAGATTATGCTTGTGATAGGCAGAACACGGACCAGGAATAAGGGGTATTTAGAGAACGTGGGGAATTCGAAAATACAAAATGTCTCCGTTATTATTAGCCGGATCGTAAAATGATACAGAATCAATCTTGTTAGACTATTAAAGCTCTACAATTTCTGTTCTGTATATTTTTTCGTAACTTGTGTACTAAGCGAGTTATTCGTACTTTCTTGTTTTCAGCCTTCAGTAACCCTCCACCACTCTCGTCCTACTCATCGTGGAGTTGAGATCACGTGCGTTATACCAGCACGTGGCAAATCTGCTTAGTTTACGAAACTCCTGCGTGACGGATTTTTCGTCATCTCCTGGGTAGGATCGGCGGAAAGAAGAAACGCTTCGAAAATAAATAACAAAAAAAAAATGTTTTCCAATGAAGGAAAATCATCTTAATTCTGTATTTAGTTCAGCCATTTACCGACAACATGACACTGTCCTCTGAAGTAGACCTTAATGTACCTTTCTAATGACATTACACCTAAGGATTTTATCTTCTTAACGAATACCATTCTACAACATCTGGAGGCCACCGATACCCCCTCACCTTTCTCCAGGGCCGGCTGTATAAGGAGCGAGAACCCTGGAATTTCGACCTCCTGGAAATATCAGAACCTGGAATTGGCTGCTGGAGGAGAATTTATGGTAAGGCTGCGTGGGATAGGTCAGGTGTGAAGGTGACGTCAGGAGAGGCGCGTGCCCGGCCATCGCTTTCACCAACTCACTCTCATCCAGTACCTCGTACCATACTCCTCCCAATCTAGGATAGTGTCGAGTCTAGTCGAAGTCTTCCGATCTTGCACGAATGAACCGAAACATTTTTGTATTGGTCAAGTGTAACCTCACAGAAATTAACCTCCTTAATTCAATTCATGCTGAATGAACGTCTGCCAATCAAATTTTAGCAAGTTTCAATATACTGAAAAACCTCTATCCAATGCCAATAAGACTTACGAAAAATAATACAAAAAAACCCCACCATTTTGGGCAATGGACCAATATAGTATAGGGTAGTATAGTATCATTTTTTCGTCTCGGTAATAACGTTGGAGGCCCTGGAAAACATTGCTTATAGAAAACGTATGGTTAAATTGGGTCATGTGTACAACCACGATACCTGTTTTTCCTTAAAGAAATTCCTTATTTATTTCTAGCATTCGCTAGAATTAACAACAATTGAATAACTTTAGGGGAGAAAAGTAGAACTAAGAACAAAAAAGTACTAATGCATAATTGAAGGCGAAACAAAAAATAGGAATAAACAACAAATAGAAAATATCAAGTTATCAAATAATGCGTGAAATGAATAAGTAGTGTATAAAATGCTATTTTTTTTTAAACGTCCGTCAAGACCGGCGTACACTAAACAGAATTCAAGCGGTCGCAATTTTTGTTTGATCGTTACCAAACTCGATATTTAAACGTTTTATGCAAAAAGACAGATCAAGTTCGTTAACAGCTGAAATCGGACCAGTGGGAGGGGGGGAGGGGTTTAGAGGGGGATTTTTGAAAATTCGAATTATCTCCGTTGCCATACGTCGGATTAAAAAATTGTATAAAACCAATCTTATTGCAAATTAAATTTACTATAAATATTATTATATACATTTATTCTCTATCTTGAATATTAACCGAGATATTTGCATTTTTATTAAACGTGTAACGGACGAGGGAGTTTCCCGCCAAAAGCTAGTTCGGCCGTAACAGGTCGGCTCTCGTAAGGAGATTTCTCTATTATATAACTTCACGTGAGAAATCTGCTTAGTTTACGCAGCCCCTGCGTGACGGACCTTTTCTAATGGGTACATATTTGTATATTTTGCTCTCCTTCAAACACTCTTTAGTCATCTTCAATCAACAAGACAGGTGTTCTACTAGACACAACAACAACCCTAGGCAAATTATTTTGAGATGTACGAGATACATACGTACAACATACATGAGAAACTAGTCCAAATGAGTTCACAGAGTCAAAACGGATGTTGGAATGTAAAAGCCTATATTTTTCTTGGTTACAACACTTCCTTTGCTCCGTACAACGTGGGGAATAAACAATTATAAATCAAGTATGTGGCAGTTTTACTTTCTCTTTATGACTCATAATCTTGTAGACCTATTAACCGGTTTGTTTGATATTCCTTCACTGGCAAATGGTTGGTTTTAGCAGATTTTCCTTAAGGGAAAATAGAAATTGAGGTCGTACTCTCGATTTTTTAAACATGGTTATTCAAATGTCCATCGATCTGACCCAGGAGATGACCAAAATGAGGTCCGTTCAGAATTATATATATTTGTCTGTTAACGCTCTAGCGGTCGCAATTTTTGTTTGATTGTTACCAAACTCGATATTTAATCGGTTTATGTAAGAAGAAAATTCAAGTTCGTTAATGGCTGAAATTGGACCAGTGGGAGGGGGGATTTCGAAATATCTCCGTTACTATTCGTCGATTCGAAAAATTGTATAGAACCAATCTTATTGGAAATTACATTTACTATAAATATTGTTATATACATGTCTTCTCTATCTAGAATATTAACCGAGATATTTGCATTTTAATTAAGTGTGTGAAGATAACGGACGAGATGAGATCGGATATTGTCGGTATTATTTTAGAGATTTAAGTTATTAAAATATAAATTTAAAATTTAAGTTATTAAAATATAAATTATTCTTATTCATTATAAATTGCAGTGGTAGATGTGGTAAATAGTTTGCAATAAAGTTATTGTTATAATCTCAGATATGTTTGTTAATGTTAATTGTTTTTCTTTCTTGAAGAATATTTGTATCTATCTGTTCAGCTCTGAGTTTTTGGCAGACCTATTTGTTTTCAAATCAGAAGCCGTTTCCGATGGAAGCTTATTAAAGTTAACTGAAAGAATTATCATTACCGTTTGTACTTATTCAGGCTCGTGCTGGTTAACTGTTACCAGTATGCACATTTCTCTATTTTAAAACTTCACGTAGGAAATCTGCTTAGTTGACGCAGCCTCTGTGCGACTTGATTTAAGAAGTGCTTCTCGCTTTGACATGGAGAGTATAAGGCTACTCTCCTTGACACCATTAATATCAGTTGACAGCGACTGGGACCTTGACAGAGACATCACATCCAGAGCCAGTGCTGCCAACTGTAGCGAATCCATCTACAGCATGGCACCGGCCATTCTCACCGCCCATTCACAGCCTTTTAGATCTCATCCTTTCGCTTTCAGTTTCCGCTAGCCGTATGGTCTAGAGCAGAAGTACAAAAATGGTTTGTTGTGAAAAAAAAAATTCCGTCACGCAGGGGAAGCAGATTTCCCCTCATGAATTACAATAGATAAATCTACATAGTGGTAAGACAACACCACCGTAAAAAATAAGTGAATAATTACAAACGGTAATGAGAGATCATTCAGTCAATTTTAATAATCTCCCAAAGGAAAGCGCCTGAATTGCAAACAAACAGGTCTGCCAACCTCCCCAGAACGTAATTGCATGTATCTCGTATAATAAAGGTCTCTTGAAAACAATATTTGGTATTTAAACTTCGAATTATGTGGTTTAATATATAACAGGCTATTGTTTATGTAAAATGAGTAGAAATGTGGGTTTGCTGAAGGCTGAAAACCGAAAAATGGAAATATCGGGTTAATATTCAAGATAGAGAATAATTGTATATTTATAGTACATTTAATTAGTAATAAGATTGAGTCTATACATTTCTTCGATCCGACGTTTAATAACGGAGATATTTCGATTTTTCGAAAATCCCCACTCTTAAGCCCTCCCCCCCCCGGTCCACTTCCGATTTCAGCCATTAACGAAATTGATCTTCCTTTTTACATAAATCGATTAATTATCCAGGTTGGCAACGATCAAAAAAAAATTGAGACTGCTAGACCTTTAATAGACAAATATATATATATATATATATATATATATATATATATATATAAATATACTAGCTATGGTACCCAGCTTGGCTGGGGAAATCATTAGAGGCTCAATATTGAGGCTATTTTTAAAGCAAGGCTTCAATGTGTACAATTATATTTGCCGTCTGGGCCTATAATTTTTCCACAAGGACCAGGTAACTGTAGGGGACTTGTAGAATAAATATATTATTTTAAAAGAGTAAATGAAAATGAGTTCTCAATCAACCCCTCTCGGCTGTTTGACACACCGTGAATAATTCAAATCATAATCATTGATAGCTTTTATTATAATTAAATAGTATCTATAATGCACATATTTTCTGTCAAACCCACTCCGAGCACACATAGTTTAGAAATACTCGGTTGTAAGTAGAATGAAATGGCAATAGTGCCAACATTTAACAGGAAATAAGTAAACACAATTAACTGTGTTGGCCTCCGTGCAACTTCCCCTTCCGTCTGAGGGCTAACAACATTGCTTTACTTAAACTAATTATTCAAAACATTAAACAATTGGAATTTTCTAATAATTAATTTACCCGGTGGAAATAAATAAGTGTGATAACCTAAAGTAATTGAATTTATATTCAAAAAGAGAGGTGAGGGAGAAGGATCGTAGCCCTCCATCCAACCTAAATAATACTTTAAACAATCAAATTGAGTTTAAACGTATATTGTCTTTTGCGACATTATCAAGTAACGTTTAATAGTTATATATAGTAAGTACACAGTTGTTTCAATAACGTCAACATATCGGGGGAAATAAGCTATTATATACCAGAAATGAAGAGTTTGATCAATTTCCGCAATCACTCCTTGAGTAAATTCAGCTTGACTTGGTTTAAAAATTACGTAATAAAGATTGAATAATAAAAACGAAGTTTAAATAAATAACGTTATTTCCAAGTGAAAATAAATATTCAAGGAGGTTGGGTGGGAGGGCGGGGTTCTGAGGTTTATTACCCCACTAATCCGAAATATACATAGAACTATCATATAAGTCTAAAAACATAACATTATTACGCCTATATCAAATAAATATTAATTAGTACTAATAAAATTGGTTACTCCCGCTATAGTGTTAGCATATATCTCGTTTATACTTTGTTAAACGAAAATAGTGGATGCATTAAAAGTTACCCTAAATAACAAATTAAAAACCTTCTGTAATGTGCATGAGATAATAGGCTTCCCGGATAACCCCCTCCCTTTTCGTCCGTAGGAATAAATATATATTTGCTAATGCTACAGCGGTCGCAAGTGTTGTTTAATTACCAAACTCGATCAAAATAAAGATCAAGCTCGTTAATGGCCATTATCAGATCAGTGAGAGGGGGGGGGGATTTCGAAAACTCGAAATATCTCTTTTATATTCCTGATCGAAAAATTTTATAGAACTAACCTTATTATTTAATGGACTATGAATGTCATATACATTTTTTCTCTATCTTGTAAATTAACCGAGATATTTACATTTCCCAGATTTCAGTCTTCAGGCTCATGTGATGTTAACAATAAGCTGTTGGCGTCATCATTGAAGTTGTTCTAAACTAAATAATTTTTTTTTTATCAACCCCACTCTCTGGGGATATTTAACTGTTTCGTTGAGTACTAAAAATTATATTAGATAATGGAATAGGGCGAGGGGAGGAGGGTGATGCTCAGATGGAGACAATTCGGAAATTCTAAATACCTTCGTTATCATGAGTCGTGTCAGAAATCTTATAAACCAATGAACTATTGATGCTCTAAATTGTTCATATACGAATTCTTCGCACTTTCTTTCTTCTTTTCAGCCTTCAGTAAACCCAGAATTCTACTCATCATATTTTTATTTAGAGCGCCTTCAGCACAGATCACTTCATGCCCAGTTAAATTTCAACTCCGGTTTCCACAGGCTTCATATTGCAGGAAAAATAGCTTATTTTCATGGAGGAGTTTCGTTTAATTGGCTTGTCTTTTGCGATCAATAAAATTGTTGACTTCCGCTATATGTTTTAGCGAATATCTCGTTTATACTTCGGTATACGACAAAACTGAATATAACAAAAGTTATTTTAAATACCAAAATAAACAACTTTTGTAATGTGCATATTTTCCAAAAACCAATAGGAAACGAAATGTCGCTATTTTTAATTTCAGGCTTCCCTTACAACCCCTACTCCTGTTCGTCTCCGAGAATATTAATATAACCTAAAGTCTAAGTTGGGTTAGGAGTAATATACGTACAAAGTTTCATAAAATTCTGTTCAAGCGTTTACGCGTGAAAAAGTAGCAAATAAACAGACACCAAAGAAACAAATTGCAGATATCTTGCCTATGACATGAAATTTCGAGAAAAAAATTAATGTACAGACAGCGAGCGCGCGTGCGTGGGTGTGTGTGTGTGTGTGTGTGTGTGTGTGTGTGTTTGTGTGTGTGTGTGTATGTGTGTGTGTGTGTGTAAATATCAAATTTTCAATGGACCTCATTTTCATTTGAAGAAATGTTTCGAAAATCTCGTCATGAATACGACCTCATCAGCTGATTTCCTTCAAGGAAAATCTGCTAAAATGATTTGTTGTGAAAAAATGGCCAGCATATAAAGTCACTTAAACAATCGATGGCGGAAGTTCAACAAGAAAAAAACTTTAATGATTAATCCTTTTTTTTTTACTTTCCAACTAGTTTCTCGTCCACATAACCTCTCATCTAAAACTAGAAACCTAAGAGGTATCTAGAACAACGACTACATTGTTACATATGACCTACCTCCATCTGTTCAAACCAGAGAATCGCTTACAAAGTATGGAGGACGTTCTTTAAGCCATGTCTTCCTTAAATAATGTCTATCCCGAATCGAAAGCATTTTCTAGAACATTAAAACAGATGTTTTCTATACAGTATTTATCCCCAGTGCGTGGGCAGAGCCATTACAGCTGGCCTCCCATTGGAGGATATAATGATAAGGAAATATTTGCTGGCTACATCTGATTACCTACCCATCCTGAGGGTGTAGGCTGCCAGGGACCGTTAGACATTGATTAGCACACTTTCCAACAATAATCAGCCGCATGCAACTATACACTGATTACTCTCTGAATAATTACCCCCATGGCCGGCTAGGCCCCATTATGGATAGGGTGACTAATCACTGGTTCGGCATATATCACAGTTAGAAATAACAGGTCTCCCTCCTTCGCTAAATGTCGCGCAGAACGCAGAGTAAGTCTGTTTAATATCGAAAACATATGAGAGGAATTTCTTCTTAGGTAGAGACTAACCTAAAATATGTCAGTCTGAACAAAGTAGATTACCCTTAGAAAATAATTAGTTAAACCCTTGGTATACTATTTATTATATGTGGACGAGTGTTGATGCCACGTCCCCAACTTAAATGAAAACCTTGGTTTTCTATTATAGGTGGGCAAGTGTTCAAGTCACATGCCTAACGTAAATGAAAACCCTTGGTATACTATTATACGTGGGCAAGTGTTGATGTCACGTCCCTAACGTAAATGAAAACCCTTGGTATACTATTATACGTGGGCAAGTGTTGATGTCACGTCCCTAACGTAAATGAAAACCCTTGGTATACTATTATGCGTTGGCAAGTCTTCAAGACAGATCTCTAACGTAAATGAAAACCCTTGGTATACTATTGTACGTGGGCAAGTGTTCAAGTCACATGCCTAACGTAAATGAAAACCCTTGGTATACTATTGTACGTGGGCAAGTGTTCAAGACACATCCCTAACGTAAATGAAAACCCTTGGTATACTATTGTACGTGGGCAAGTGTTCAAGACACATCCCTAACGTAAATGAAAACCCTTGGTATACTATTGTACGTGGGCAAGTGTTCAAGACACATCCCTAACGTAAATGAAAACCCTTGGTATACTATTGTACGAGGTCAAGTGTTCAAGACACATCCCTAACGTAAATGAAAACCCTTGGTATACTATTGTACGTGGGCAAGTGTCCAAGACACATCCCTAACGTAAATGAAAACCCTTGGTATACTATTGTACGTGGGCAAGTGTTCAAGACACATCCCTAACGTAAATGAAAACCCTTGGTATACTATTGTACGTGGGCAAGTGTCCAAGACACATCCCTAACGTAAATGAAAACCCTTGGTATACTATTGTACGTGGGCAAGTGTTCAAGACACATCCCTAACGTAAATGTACCGTGAAATTGGGTACATTTCTATATGCAATTTTCATTTATAATTTATATTCTAATGCGTGAAAAATCTGTTTAGTCTCCGCGTTGGACTGTTTACATACACGTTGTGTACTTTTGTATGGTTGGAATTGGAATAAGTGGTAAGCCCATAAAGGTGTGGCTTGATGACATGGAGATGTACTTGCGGCATCACTAATTGGAGATTCACGGCCACGTCCCAAGACGAATGGTTAACGCGGTGTTGGCAGAGGTCCAGGTCCTTCAAGGATACTACCGCCTAATAAGTGAGTACTCATAGATTGATGAATGTCAAAAGTCCAAATTCCTATCTGTTTATTATTAATATTATCTTATATTACTGCAGAAATAATCCTGAAGGAAGAAATGTGTAACAGGTGTCCTTTCTTTCCACGCCCTTACTTCTACACCACTACGAATATTAAGTCAAATAGCGCCCTTGAATAGTATTTTTTTTTCCTTTCGATAATTTAAATGTAACGGCGAATTAGAGTTAAGCACCCATCGGGATAAGCGTGCCATTTCCTACATAACCTACGTGTAAAAAAAAACTTGTTTTGACAGATCAATGAAGTTTTATTTAAATGATATATTTAAAACCACTTTTTATTCAATATCTTGACATGTAACCTTTAAAGTTCAGCGCTTTTGTTCCAGTAAAAAAAAAATCACTTCTAAAATCATGCTGACGAAATGATGTTTTTTTATCAATTGGAAATTGATTGGGGGCCTTGAATTTGAACATAATAATTCTTTTACTGTAGTCGTCTTGTATGTTTCACACTTAGATGGTTAGTTATTCGCCCTAAAATAGATTTAAATTTTATTTATTATATCAGAATCTCGTATTATACGAGATACATGCAAATACATTCTGTTGATCCTTCCCCCACCTTTTTTTTTTGTTCTTGGATTACTAAAATTTGAGTGATTAAGATAAAAATTATTCTCATTCATTGCAAATTACAGTACTTAATGAACATTATTGTATTGTGCCAGTGGGATAGTGGGAAGGTTTAGAGAGGGAAAATTTGAAATGTCATTGTTATTGTATAAAGTTTCCATGAGTCGGATCCTAAAATTTTCTAATTTTCAACCTTTAATAAACCCCTCTTTTTTGTCATCGTACGCTATGAATAAGTCAACATATCATGGACCGTCTTATTTCAAGCTGAAATATCGAATATTGTGTTCATCAAATTGTTTCTAGATGAGACACATGGATATATATTCTGATGGCCCCCCCAAACCCGTCTTTTGTGCTTGGATTGCTAAAATAAGAATGATTGAGATATAAATTCTTATACATTATAAACTGCAGCACCAAGTATAGTAAATAGTTTTCAATAAAATTAATATCTTATATTCAGATATATTTCAGTAATTGTTTTTCTTTCCAGCCAATTTTTTTTCTAGCTATCTATTCAGCTCTGAGAGGTTGGCTGACCGTTTGTATTTATTCACTTAATTTTCCCGGTGTTGGTAAGTATAACCACTACGTAGATTTATCTATTTTAAAATTTCACTTGGGAGTGATGACAGCAAAGTTTGCTGAAAGTACATTACCCCCCCCCTCCACCTAAGAAAAGTACTAAGTAAGAATTACATATTTTTGATTCCTACTATCATACACTTCAGAGAATAATAACACTGTTTGTGATATTATTCGTTTGATTCAATTATATATAATTCAATTTCATGAGTCCCTAAAAATTAATGTCGCCCATATATATCTGGAATTGTCTATTAAATCAGTATTCAGAGGTGAGAATGGTCCTTTTTCGCCAAGGACACGGCCATGCTGTGGGATAGTGACGCATTCTTTGTGCCAGTGTGAATCTGCAATTACAGGTTGTGCAACTGAGGAAAATCACCTACTTGCCCCTTTCTGGGAGAGCCATTTTCATTATCAAGTTTCCCACTGTGTTAATAATTTTCTTTTGAAACTTTTTTTTTTTTTTTTTTTTAATGTGTATAGAATCGAGACTCGAAGGTCATATGATTCACTTGACCTACAATAGCAATAGCTGGAGATATTACACGATCCCCATCTGTTTTCGTCTTTGCACGCGTGGATACGGAGACTGCGAAAAATAATGTATTTCGACAGTGTTGATCAGCAACCTCAAAAAAATAAATTTTACAGGAGACATAAAAAAGTCCGTCACGCAGGGGCTGCGTAAACTAAGCAGATTTCCCACGTGAAGTTTTACAATAGAGAAATCTGCCTAATAGCAGCTGTAGTAGTAAGTAACCTCTAAACCTATTCACGAGAGGGACGAATAATTACAAAAACGGCCGCCAGAGCTCACGGCGGAAAGTCCGAACATAGCCACTGCTGCCGAGCACATGCAGAATACAAATGCAAATATCTCAGTAAATATTCAAGATAGAGAATAAATGTATATAACAATATTTATAGTAAATTTAATTTGCAATAAGATTGATTCCATAATATTTTTCGATCCGACGTATAGTAACGGAGATATTTTGAATTTTCAAAAATCCCCCCCTCTAAACCCCCCCTCCCACTGGTCCGATTTCAGCCATTAACGAACTTGATCTCTCTTTTTACGTAAAACGCTTAAATATGAAGTTTGGTAACGATTAAACAAAAATTGCGACCGCTAGAGCGTTAACAGACAAATATATATATATATATATATATATATATATATATATATATATATATATATATATAGATATATATATATATATAATTTTGAACGGACCTCATTTTCGTCATCTCCTGGGTAGGATCGATGGACATTTGAGGAAATTTTTCAAAACTCGCGTCATGAGTACGACCTCAATAGCTGATTTCCCTTAAGGGAAATCTGCTAAAACTGATTAAATCATTCACTAAATGAAAATAATGATATATTACTTCCAATTATTCTAAAGTATAGGTGTAGTAAGGTGAATAGTTTTGAATATAGCCTTGAAACAGAACATCAAGAACAGTACAATTAATATAAATATTCAAAAATCAGGATTTATAATTTTTTTTAAATACGAGGTTGCTGATCAACACTGTCGATTTATTTCATTAATCAACAATTATTAAGATTGAGAATAGTTCAACAATTATTTATTGCTCATGAAAGCTACGCCAGCTTGATACATAAAATATATAGTGACTTGATATATGAAATGTAAGTTTTCTTTTTAGATAAAACGTCTGTGATCTTTTCTAATTCAGTCCCCGATATAGAATTGGTAAGTGTTCGTAAAGCATGCCTTAAGCAAATTGTGAAAATTTATGTACATTTTGTAAACACTCACTATATTATGAGTGGGGATTCACTTGGAATTTCCTTAGTTATCATTATGATATTAACTAGAACTTATAGGAAACAATTCGTATTTAAATCCACAACGATGGTTAACATTGTTAGCTAATTACTTCCGACTTCAACCAGCTCATTATCAATTTTAGCAGATTTTGCTTAAGGGAAATCAGTTATTGACGTCGTGCTCACGAAGGGATTTTCGAAATTTTTCTTGAAATGTCAATCGATCCTACCTAGCTAGTAGATGACGAAAATGTGGCCCGTTAGAACGATATATTTGTGCGTGTGTGTGTGTGCTAACGGCTAAAATTGGACCGGGGAGTGGGGAGGTTTAGTGGGGAGAATTTCGAAAATTCTCTAAATCTCCGTTATTATGCGTTGGATCGAAAAATTGTATAAAACTAATGTTATTGAAAATGTAATGTTCTATAAATTGTGTTCTGCGCATTTTTTCACTATCTTGATTATTAACCGAGATATTTGCATTTCTTAGTTTTTGGTCTTTTGTAAACCCCCACTCCTACTCATCTCATATAAACAATATGCTATAATGTTATGAAACACTTTATTTGAAGCCTAAATACCAAATATTGTTCTCATTGGACTTTAACGTTTTGAGATAAATGAAAATACGTTCCGCACGTGGGAAATCGGCTTAGTTAATGCAGCTCCTGCGTGACGGACATATTTTATGGCATTAAAGCAGAATGCCACAACAGAATTTAATAATACTTTTCCACTAAATGCTTGGATGATGCAATCGTTATATTTTGACGGGAAGTTAGATTTATTTGAACTCATTGAGTATAATAAATTGCTTCAAATAATGCTTTACGCTTAAACTATAATTTCACTGTTGTTCAACGACAATAACTGGATTATTATATTTCCTGTTAACGTCAATCATAATAATTCTACGGCAAAACATTATTATTGAAATTCACTTTTGAATAACAGCTATTCTGAAAGTAAATTAGTTTATTGTCACTTTTGGTTTGGTGGGTATAAAATAATAAAAGTCCGTCACGCAGGGGCTGCGTAAACTAAGCAGATTTCCCATGTGAAGTTATACAATAGAGAAATCTGCATACAGATAACACAATAACAGTGATTACATACAAACGGCAATTATACAACTTTCAGTTAATTATTATAATTTCCCAACTTTAACGGCTTCTGAATTGTAATAATAAGTTATATTTTAATAACTCAAATTTTAGTAGTCCAAGAACTAAAGAAGGGGGGGGGACGGATGAACAGAACGTATTTGCATAAATCTCACAAAGTAACAAAGGTAAGGTAAGGTTAGAAGAAGCCTCCCACCTGAGCCGACGGAAATGGCCGACCTAATCCGAACTATACCCGACCACAGACTTCATAAAAATGCAAATATCTCGGTTAATATTCAAGATAGAGAATAAATATATATAACAATATTTATAGCAAATTTAATTTGCAATACGGAGATATTTCGAATTTTCGAAAATCCTCCCCTCTAAACCCCTCCTCCCACTGGTCCGATTTCAGCCGTTAACGAACTTGATCTTCTTTTTTACACAAAATGCTTAACTACCGAGTTTGGTGACGATTAAACAAAAATTGAGACCACTAGAGAGCTAACAGACAAATATATATATATATATATATATATATATATATATATATATATATATATATATATATATATAATTTTGAACGGACCTCATTTTCGTCATCTCCTGGGTAGGATCGATGGACATTTGAAGAAATTTTTCATGGGTCATGAGTACGACCTCAATAGCTGATTTCCCTTAAGGGAAATCTGCTAAAATGAATGACTGCACATTTTCCACACGTTACAGGATATTTGCATTATTTGATGAATATGATAGGATCATTTTTTGCATAGGTTAATCCAATCTTTATATTGGCAAGGGAAGCGCCATTTTTAAAAAATACGCGAGATTCAAAAAATGTCCACAAATGACCATCTATTCTATGTATAATACGTATGTAAAATTAAATCTAGCTATTCTTTGTATAATATATATGTAAACATTTATAGAATTAATCTTATTGAAAATTTAGTATTCTGCAAATGTTGTTTAATATATTTTTTGATTATCTTGATTATGAACCATGATATTTACATTTTTAGTACTTGGCCTTCAGTAAACCCCCCACTCCCAGTAATCTCATATTAACAACTACCTGTTTTACCCGTCGTTAAAAAGGTTTATAATAAAAATGTTTAATGGCGATAATATATAAATTGCATTCATTTTCCCTCCACATGCCCGCGTCATTTTCATCACGCAATACAGAAGTATATAATGCGCATAAAATATACTGCACTTATTTTGCCCGTGAAAAATAAAGTGCAATAAAAGAATTTATGCTTAGAGTTCCTGTCCTCATCAATAAAATAATACTAACAAAATATCTAGATACTATTTTAAGAACTTCAGAAGATAAATTCAAAGTAGGCTTAAAATAACAAAATAAGACAAATCAGTTTGAAAAAGAAAAATATATCAAGTCTTCATTTTATAGACAGTATTTTCTCGGAATACATTAACTTAAATTCCTTAAGAACAAGGACTACTAGTATAAGTTATATTAAAAAAAAAAAATTATAATAAAATAAATTGAAAGATAACACATAATCAAGATACATAATTAAATTATTAAAATAATCAGTAAGCGGAATCAATATTGTACATTTAATAAGAAGGGTCCGCATTTCAGTATTATTATGTAAACTAAAACATTTTAGAAAAGTGCTAGCTGCAATTAAAAAATAAATGTTTATTGTAATCAAGATTAATTGGGAAATAATAAAAGAAAAATATTAACCCTAAACATCTTTTACTTTTTTTTTTTTTTTTTTTTTTTTTTTTAATATACCGATAAAAGTACATTGTTCCTTGAAATTAAAATTGAACATATAAAAATAATGAGTCATCTACCAAGACGCCGCCACAAACTAATTACCACACAAACATTTAAAAATGTCATATTAATTAATTTTTCTTCCCTCTTAACTAACGTAGGTCTTTCGTTTCAAACGTTAAGTAACAAAACTATTAAATATCACATAAAAGAACGTGTACTCCCAATTAAAGAATGATAGGCGAAGGGGAGTGATGAAAGAGAGCTATTGGATATTTCTACTTAAAAGGTCAGGAAAATCTAATTATGGTTGACGCAACACAATGGAAAAGAAAATTGCATAATGTAATAGAAATGCTCAAAGAAACTTTCAAATATAAGCTCGATTATTGCATATTGCAGACAATAACATTTATTTATTTTGACAAGTCGAAGCTTCATTCCCCCAGGATTGATTTTTCTTTGTAATTGTGACTTTAATCATAAATTAACTATTGTTCTATCTATAAAAAAAAATGAAATTCCCAGCAATGTCTTTATTTTTATTTAAATTTTTCAGGGCTGAAAATTGTTCATGTTTCAGGTCAATACTTAAACATCTAGTCTACTGACTAGCCTGCATTTATTACTTAAAAATGCCCGTCACGCAGGGGCTGCGTAAACTTAGCAGATTTCCCACGTGCAGGTATAAGAAACTAGTGATTTCACCTCATCACATATTAGGACAGACAAACAGAAAGTACGAATTGCTCGCGTAATATTTGAGCTTCGAAAAAATGCAAGGAGAAGCAATTGTAGAGCATCAATATTTTAACAAGAATGGTGCTTTAATATTTTTTGATCCAACTCATCGTACTCAGATATTTTGAATTTTCGAATTCCCTCCACTATAACCCTCCCCCCTCCTACCATTCCTGGTCCGATTTCTGCCAATAACAAATATGATTGTTCTATAAAAATTTTCGATCCGATGTGCAGATATGTTTAGAATTTTAGAAATTCTCTCCCACTATACCACCCCCTCTCCCCAGTTCGATTTTAGCAGTTAAAAGAATTTGGAAATATTTTGTATTTTTCTGAGGAAATGAACTTTCGCAAGTTGCACCATTACTTTATACTTTATTCGTCTGATTTGGGGTTTTATTCAGAAGACTATTCATTAATTTGTCTATTATCGCCCAAACCCCTCCTCATAATTCATAGACATAACCCCCCTAAGTGCTACAGAGTAATAAGAGAGACAACAGCTGGAATTAGATGCCTGTTTCATTACCTTAGGGCAATGGCCGGCAAATTTTTTATCCAAAGAGCCAAATAGGAACATTACAACAATTTAAAAAAAAAAAAAATGTGAGCCAAATCTGCTTGTTTAGTAAACTTCCATTTCACTAAATAAGGATCCAAAGAGCCACATACTGCCCCACTTTGCCGACCACTGCCATAGAGATTACTTTCTGGAAATGTACAGACATGCCATCTGCATATCTCTTAGTCGTTCTGAAAGTCTGGGTATAACGCCTGCCTTTCCTAGTTTCTTTCATTCAGAAAACCTTCTTATTAACCCAATAAAATCATTAAGTATCTGTTGAAGAAATCAAAATGTAGGTTGATAAACAATTAACGAGTTTGGTTAAAGTAAATAGAGAGAAATGTAAGTAGTAGTAAATAGTAAAGAGAAGTTTTTTTCTTTTTTTTCAGAAAAGTTGGCATCCCACTACAGCATACTTGGAGCTGAACTCCGCGCAATTTGGTTTGCACTTAAAAACATGACACCTACATCATCGCAGACACTAATTTGTTCAGATTCACTAAGTTCATTATTAACCCTCCGAGACATTTACATCACTCACCCAATAGCACTAAACACAACAGAAGAAATTCATAAACAACAAACATACCAAAATACAATTACCCTATATTGGCTGCCAGGACCACGAGGACCTTGGACTTAGAACGACAGCAGACTACCAGGCTAAACTAAATACACACAAACAAACTTACTATACGAAGACATAGTGAGACATATACGCCACCGAATCCTAAACAAATGACAATCAGAATGGATGGAAGTAAAGAACCACCTCCGGAGTATCAAAAGTACTATTAAGGCGTGGCCATTGGAGCCATAGGAGTACTAGACGGGAGGAAGATGTCCTTGCCAGACTCAGGATCGGTCACATATACCTTTTATTATATTCTTTAGACAAAGCACGGATATGAGAAACAACCAGATATTAAAGAAATATTTTCCATAATATAAAAATAAAATACAACAAAGGTTAGTGAATGAAGGAGTAAATACGTTATTCTAATTATGCCAATCACCATGGTGTGCTGCGGGGCACAAACCAAATAAATAAAAAAATAAAGTAAATAGAAATAAAAATTTAACAAATATATCCAACAAATAGAGATTCATTATAAGCGTTTAGGACCTTTTCTTTTTCGCTTTTACAATTTTATAAAGTCATTTAATTACCGTGCCTATTCACTCTCCTAATTAATCACTTTTTGGTTTTATTAACTCTTTGCTTACTTCATTATTTAGACAATCGATATTCTATTTCAGCTAATGAATTAAATATTGTTCAAATTCAATAGCTATTTTTTTAACCAAGAAAAAAAATAACTTAAATACTCGGATCCAAGTAGCTAACAGAGAAAATTAATTGAAGGATTACATCAAAGACGTGTAGAAAAGAATCGCTAAAGAAAATACTCCATGGTTTTAGATGTAAAGGGTCATCTCGAGCATAAAGGGAGCAGCTTGGGATGTATATAATGTTTCGTTCACGATGGAGTCATTCGTTTAGAATTACTGAGAATCCTTTGTGTTGTGTGCCGTACCCTCAATGACTTAGTACAATGGAATCTTATTTGAATAAGGCAAGGCCACATCGATCATTAGCTCAAAACTCAAATGCCCAATATTAAAAAGAAACTTTATTTTATACGAAGCTGCGGTAAATAAGAAATATTTCGAGGTCAATTAAAATGAGGAATATTATAAATTTATAGATGACGAAATGCCACTTAAAATTTAATTAAAATGATACATAGACATTCAAGTAGATTGATAGTTCATTGGCTAATATATTCATCGTTAAGCCTTAGTCTGGCCTCGGTTGGTATTATTAAATGTTAATAGCACAAAGTAACAGTGATAAATTAAATATAAATATGTTTACATATGCACAATTAACACGGCTATAGTGATATATAATAATAATCATAGCCTTCATTCTCCACGAATAAAAAATTATTAGTCTAAGAAATACAATGATATTTAATTGAAAGAATTATATTATATATTATATTTTATTATATTTACATATTAATGTAAGTATTGAAAATTCAGTAATAATAAATAACATACATTTTGTCTTTTTTGTAAAATTTTGTCATGTTCGGTAAAAAAAAAAATAAATAATCCAAGAAAAGAAGGAATTGGAAAGAAAAATATATTTTTCGTGCAAAATTTAAATATGAAAAATAAATATTATTTAATTTATTATTTAATATACTTACATAGTTATTTATTGTTACATATTAAATTTAAAGTTTTACCTTAACATTCTCAATTTAAAACACAAGATTAGTAGCAATTACCTGAAAAAGAAAAGACGTATTTAGTATAAATAAAAATTACATAAAAAATATATATTTCATAAGCTAAATTTTAATAATTAATCAATTCACATAGGAATTGAAAACAATTTATTTTTTACAAAAAAAACAACCATAAATTAAGTTTGTTAGTTGTGATTTGTGTGTCTTGTGAGTTTTAAATTTGTTATTAACGTCCGTTGTTTGTTACACCCAATTTAATAAAATAAATTAAATTCGCCTTTAAATATTTGAAGGTGCTGCCTTTCTTAACTATTTACTTATAACGTTGAAAACGATAGTATGAATTCGTTTTCCTTGACAGGTAAAACTCTTCTGTCACATTATAATCCTAAAGTTTCTCTAAAGAAGAGTTAAAAACGGGCCTGAAACGGAAAGGCTTGTAAATATTATTGCTTAAAAATTATAAGTTTACGATTTAGATTAATTTCAAGATTAATTACTGTTATTTTGTAGTTCCTTCATTAAATAACAGGGTGCAGATTAAATTTCGCATTCAAAGATTTAATTAGCCAAAGGCTTTTCTTTTACTCCTATAATAAAAAATGGAAAAAATAAATATATAACATTTAAAATACCTTGGAACCTTTCAACAAGAAAATAAAGCACAATTTTGTTATATAAATTTTAAGTATAGATGAGTTTTCAAAGAGTATCTTTCGAGCCAAAGAGGAGAGGTAAAATTTAAAATCATCATTACTATGTTATTATGCGCATTGAAAAACGTTAAATAACCAATCTCGTTTTATCAATAATTATTCGTTTTCTATTTCGGGTAGATTTTCTGCATTCCTAGTCTAGCAGTTGCCTCAATAAGCTATTACATCACGAAATATCAAGAGTAAATTAATATTTTATTTACAATAATTTTTACTAAAGAAGAAATATAGACTAGAATGTCAGTGTGCGAAGTTATTCGAGAACGTTGGAAATTTTCTTAATTTACGCAGGCTCTAACGGCATTTCCAAATTTACCAGATTTCAGTATGGCATCAGAGTTCCAAATTTGGAGATAAACGTATTACATAACGAAACTATGACGTGGTTTCTTAAATCATCAGGCTTGATTGTCAAAATCTAAGTACATATTGCCCACCGTAATACGATTAAGATTGCAATGTTTTATATAACCCCAAGCAAAACTGAAAGACAGGTTCTCCGAATCAAAATCCGTTTCGGCCACATTTTGCCCTGCTTCAAACTAAATCAATTATCTTATCTTCATTGAACACTAGAGAATTAATTTACTTTGCTTGTGTTAACAGTTGCATAGTGAGTACTTAGTGAAACAATGTACCACAATATTGTAACTACTTATTGATAATGGGTCCTTCAAGTATAAGAATTAATACTTTATACACAATAAATTTTCTATTACATAGTAGAAAAAGTCCGTAACGCAGGGGCTGCGTAAACTAAGCAGATTTCCCACGTGAAGTTATACATTAGAGAATTCTCCATACGAGAGCCGAACAATTACGGCACCGAACTAGCTTTTGGAGGGAAACTGTCACCCGTTATCGGCCCAAATTTAATAAAAAAACAAATATCTTGGTTAGTATTCAAGATAGAGAATAAATGTATAGAACAATATTTATAGTAAAGTTAATTTAAAATAAGATTGGTTCTATACATTTTTTGGTCCGACGTATGGACGTAACGGAGATATTTGGAATTTTCGAAAATCGCGTCATGAGTACGACCTCAATAGCTGATTTCCCTTAAGGGAAATCTGCTAAAAGGGAATTTATTCTGACAAAAATTCACACATCATTCGCCAGAGAGTGTCTTCTATTTGCATTTATCTCAAAACTTAAATTTTCAATGAGAACAATATTTGTCATTTTTGCTACAAACCATGTGCTACATATTATGACAGCTTATTGTTAAAATGACCTGAATAGGAGTTGAGCGATTACATAAGGCTGAAAACTAAAAAATGCAAGTATCTCGGTTAATAATCAAGCTAATGCGAAAACATATATAAAAACTTTTATAGATCATTACCTTTGCAATAAGATTGGTTCTATACAATTTTTCGAAGATGTTACAAATTTTCCAAATTCTAATGGTAACGATCAAACTAAAATGTGAGCGCAAGAGCGTTAACATATATACATATATATATATATATATATATATATATATATATATATAATATATATATATAAATATTCCTCATTTTATTCTTTTCCTGGGTACGATCAATGGACATTTGAGAGAATTATTCGGAAATTGCTACATGTGTACGATCTCAATAGCTGTCTCAATAGGTTCATATACATCTATGGCGTTGACATTTAACACCGTACATGCAGAACCAAATTTACTATCGCTTAAAATGAGCTGGTATGGAGTAGAATCTATTTTGAATGAATTATGTATTAACACTGGGATAAACTAAATATTTAAAAAGACGTATTTGCCAAGCTTGGGTACATTGAATAGGTAAGTACTGGAGGCATATGTTGTGGGTTAGGAGGTAGCACAAGCGTTCCAATACTCCTGAGATTCTGTAAGAATGGTTTACAAGCGACTCACCTCAATTCAGGAAGTTCTCAATGGACGTGGAACTCTTGAGATCCTACACCACCAAAGCCCATTCACCGAACAAGAATTATTCTATTAGAGCCAACGAGATGAGAACCTAGTTGCGGACAGCTGGAAGCTCGCCCACCGACTGATTCGCCACCCGATTGAGCGAATGCTAAGCCTCCCGGGAAAGCGTGCCGCCGTAATTCTATTCCGGGCAAACAATTATCCCCAGGAGAGAGATCCCGAAGGATGGCCGATTCGACGTGGCGGAGTAGTTCCACTCGCGGACAAAGCACCGGCTCACCTAGTTTTCCCCCGACGGAGAGTGAAGAGCAGGAAGAAAGTGTAAGGAGCAGACGTGAGCAGGCCTACATCAAAATAGAACGATTTTCCGACCCGTGAACTTATAAATCTTCCTTTTTTCCGCTAGAAAAAAAAAATGAACTGGAATCCCACTTACTTACATGTTCCAATTGAAGAAATTCGCAGAGAAAACAGTCCTTTGTAGTATTTTACAGAAAAAAAAAAAAAAAAAAATACACTACCCAGAGGATACAAAAGCCAAAACGTTTCCTTAAATGGAACAAAATCGACCACAAGTTGGTGCTCAAATCAATATTTATTTATTTTATAATGATAAGATTATGATTATTATTTTTTTATGTATTTATTTAAATGAGTTCCGCATCACCGGCGATTAACTCATAATTCAATTGTACACAAAGTAAATACCAAAAAAAAAAAGAATAGAAAGAAACGGAAAAGGAGTGAACTATGGAGGTTTCTGATACGGTTCAATGGCATACCAATTTTATATGAAACAAACAATATTGTATGTGGAAACATCAGGGTGGTGGAAATAATATAAATGAAAATGTAAGTATTGACGGGAGAAAAAAAAAAGAAAGAAAAAAAATAATAATAAAATAAGGAATGGAGAAAAACAAAGATATGAGTAAATAAAAAAAAAAGAAAGAAAAAAAATAAAATTAGGAAAAGAGAAAACCCCAAAAAATGAATAAATAAAAAAAAGGGAAAGAAAATAAGAGAAAAAAATTAAAAGAATAATAAATAAAATTAAAGTGGCTCTATACTCTTCCTTTCTTTCCTAATGTACGAAAGAAGTGAAGGGTAGTGTGTAGAAATTGTAGATTATAGTGTGTTGTATATATTAATGTCTTTTAGATGTTTAATGATTGAATCTATGTAATTACTGTTATCGGTCAAAAGTTTCTATAAGTCATATGGAATGTCTAAATTGTCTCTTCGTCGACAGTTAGTCAATATGTGATGTACAGTTAAAGTTTCGTTACAATGTCTACAAGTCGGTGTGTCCTTGTTTGTCATTAAGTGCCCGTGGGTCAGGAAGGAATGGCCAATGCGTAATCTGGTCAGCACAACTTCCTCTCTTCGTGTGCTCCTGTTACTTGATGGTCATTCCTTAACTGTTTGTTTTATTGGTCTTAGTTTATTGTCGTTTGTGTTATCCCAAGATTGCTGCCACTGCTGTTGTAGTGCTTTAGTGCATTCGGCTAGTACGTCTTATTGCATTATAATAAGAAATGCAACAAAATAGGAAATAAAAATACGCAAACCGAACATTATAGAAAAAAAACTCAGAACACAAAGAAAAAACCGCTATAATTAAAAAAATAATAAAAGAGTATTAAAACGTATTTAAATAATAAAAATAGTAAAGATCCCGTAATGCAGTGGGTGTGTAAACTAAGCTGATTTCCCACGTGCTGGTATAGAACACTCGTGATCACATTTTAGCACATATTCTCTATTACTATGTAAAAAAACAATCAAGAGAAGGGATGGTTAGAGGGTACTGAGGGCTGAAAACAAGGAATTACGTAAACTTGATTAAATACTTAAGTTAAGAAAAAATGCATAGAGTAATTGTAGAAAATCAATAGTTAAACAAGTTTGGTACTATAAAATTTTACTTTCCGACTCATAATAAGGGATATATATACGTGGTACATGCAAATATGTTCTCGTGACCCCCCGTCACTCCGGTCTTAAGTTCTTGGACTACTAAAATTTGATTGATTGAGATAAAAATGATTCTGATTCAAGATATAGCAAATTGTCTCCACTAAAATTAAATTATTATATTCTGATATATTTCAGTAATTGTTTTTCTTTCAGGTCAGAGATTCGCAGACTATTTCCGACGTTTTCCGTCTGGAGGTTTCTTATTATCGTTTGTATTGATTCACTTAATATTCACGGTGGTTTTGTGTTACCAGAATGTAGATTAACTATTGCTAAACTATACGAGGGAAATCTGCTTAGATTACGCAGGCCCTGCGTGACGGATTTTTTTTAGTTTGATAATCGTTGTATTAATTATAACATTTTATATGCTATTTTTTTTTAATAAATCCAATTTATATTTAAATTGCAAATTTGAAATGAGGACAAAGGGTTATAAGAGAAATTTAACAACTTGGGTTCAGGCTTTTGAAATTGATATTGAAATTGATAGTGACATCTGAGTTAATTCTAGTTATCATGCAATAAATTTAATTTTCTCGTCGAGGGTACGCCCTTGTTCTAAAAGGTAGGCCATTCTCTGTGTATTTAAGAACATGAAATATATGCATATAGATTAAAAAATATTTATATAAATACATGTATCTAAAATGAATCGGATGTAATTCATAGGAAATCATAATCGTTTGGACGGGTTTGTGCTTTGAAAGGGTTGGGTCCTTTTGGCCATTGTATATGATGAGATTGCTACAAAGTGTTTGAGGACACATATTTTGTTTTTATTATGTGTAATTTCTGAACTTCTGGGAATGTTCCATTTTTAATAAACCCTCAAATAGAGCATACAAAACAAGCAATAAGAACAACCTCTAGCTCAAACAACAATTACATGATTAAAACCCTCCACTGGAAAGACACTTCATTTAAGTTCAGATAAATCCTTTATGACTACATTATTATGACAGTACATACATACATAGTTAGCAATTTTTTTTTTGAGTGTTGCCGAATTCCATATTTAAACGTTGTATGTAAAACTAAAGATCATGTTGCTTGACATTGAAATTGGACCTGTGAAAGGGGGGGTGGCTTTTTGGGGGATTACCAAAAACTCCAAATATCTCAGTTATTATGAGTCGAATTCAAAAATGCTATAGACCCAATCTTGTCAAACTATTGATGCTCTATAATTAATGTTCCAAACACTTTCTCGTTACTCAATTAAGCGAGTTATTGGTACTTCCTTGTTTTCAGCCTTCAGCAATCCCTATTCTATTAATGGAATTTTGAGATAGAAATACAGAATATACAGTGAGATGACATCATTAGTGTGTCATCCTAGCACGTATGAAATCTTCTTAGTTTACGTAGCCTCCAGGCATTTTATCCATGTTGCTGGACTCTAGTGTAACTAACTAAACACCTAAGTGGGAAAAAATGTTTAATTAAAGACTGTTACAAATCGATACGTTTCCTGACATAACGCTTAATGAGTGAAATCCACTTAAGCTATCATGATTCTTTAGTAATAATAAAGATTAATGAGTAATTATTGATACTACATCGAAGAATGACAATTACTATTGATCAAGACTTTATAGCCGCTGGAGGTACGACACTAATATTAAAAAGTCCGTCACGCAGGGGCTGCGTAAACTAAGCAGATTTCCGGCGTGAAGTTTAACAAGAGATAAATCTACGTGCCGGTAAAAACTCCACCGTGAATATTAAATGAATTAATACAAACTATAATAAGAAACCTCCGACGGAAAGCTTCTGAAATGTAAACAAACAGGTCTGACGTCGGCTCAGGGGAATGAAAAACAATATACATACAGATAACACTACCGTGAATGCTCGGTAAATATACAATACAAGTTAATAATCCCTACAACGGAAAGCGGTTGAATTGTAAATAAAAAGGCCAGCCAGCCTCGTAGTGCTGCATAGATAGACCGGAAAGACAAACAATTAATGAAATATATCTGAATATAACATTAATTTTATTGAAAACAATTTACTAAAGCTAGTGCTGTAAGTTGTAATGAATCAGAATCAGTTTTATCTAAGGGGGGGGGGGTCAGAAGAACGTATTCGCACATATCTCACAAAGTAAAAGTTCAATGAAAGCAATATTTGGTATTTAGGCTTCAATTAACAGAGCATTGTTTTTGTACCACTAGTAGAAGTGGGGGTTTATTGAAGGCTGAAAACCTTAAGGGAAATCTGCTAAAATTTATTAAACTATGAATAAAGGAGATGTTACTTGGTCAGCAGCCATTAATTAACTGTTTTATTCTTTTATTTAAAACATGTGGTGAAACGACAAAAAAAGGTGCTTTATTTGAATTAAAATCAGCTGATTTCTAAAAGGAAAAAATAACAAATCGACAGTGTTATCAGCAATCTTTCAAAAAAATGATCAATCCTGATTTATGCATATTTATATTAATTGTACTTTTCTTGATGTTCTGTTTCAAGGCTATTTTCAAAATTATTTTATATTATTCACCTCTTCTTTGAAATAATTGGAAGTAAGATATCTATCTATTTACTGATTCAATCAGCTTTTTATGTCTCCAGTGAAAGTAATTTTTTTGACATACGAAGTTGCTAATCAAAGCCAAAACTATTTAATGACATAATTCATCGTATAATATTAGTAAGAATGAAACTCATAAGAGGGACATTGTTTGAGGATTTTGAATAGTGAAGATTTGTGTATATTATTGCCTGCATTCTGACATTCCAAGGCTATCTTATGGGAATTCATCTTGTGGGAACCTCACTATTCTTATTTCAAATTTAATTCATTTAAGAAGTATTAACGAGATACTATCACCAAGATTTAATTTACACGAAGAAATAGCCGAGGCATATATAATTATACATTATATTCGGTATCTTGATCTTAATTTATCTTTTATATGGCTGAAGCTATTTGTCATTCTGGTTATTTCTAAGCGATTTGTCCAATATCTTTACATATCCATGAAATCTTCCTTGCTAATGTGGGGTTTCAATTCATTGTACAATAAATTTTTGTTTCTCTCTCTTTTTTATTGGTAAAATTAGTATTCTATTATTATATACTTCCACCATAAAGTGAAGTTAAATAGGTCATGTTTTAACAACTATTAAAATTCTGTTTAGACGATGAACAAAAAATTGATGATAGCTTTTGTTATTTTTGTTATAGTATCTATTACATAAACTGTTTGTTGATAAATAGCAAAATTAAACCGAAAAATGATAATTCGTTATGGTTGAAAACTATTAGTTTATAAAATTAGCCTTCCTCTAATACCCTGAGAAACTTTCAGACGTTGACTTTAGGCAAATCATCAACCATTAGGGAATTAGTGTAACAGCCATAACTATGGAAAGGTCCGCCACGCAGGGGCTGCGTTAACTAAGCAGAATTCCCACGAGTGTCACGTATTTGCATTTATCTCAAAATGTAAAAGTCCAATGAGAACAAAAATTGGTGGGTGGCAAACGGACGAGAGTGACTTTCCCGCCAAAATCTAGTTCGCCCGTTGGTAAAATTTGGTATTTAGGCTTCAAATAATGAGTTTCAGAATATAGCAGCTTATTTATAATATGATGTGGGTAGATGTGGGGGATTACTGAAAGCCAAAAACAGAAAAATGCAAATATCGCAGTTAATAATCAAGAAAGTGAAAGAACGTACATAACAACATTTGTAGAACATTATATTTGCAATGAGATAGGTTCTGTGCGATTTTTCAATCCAACTCATAATATCGGAGATGTTAAGAATTTATTAAATTTCCCCCTCTAAACACCCACATCCCACTGTTCCGATTACAGCCATTAACCTTAGTTTTACGTCAAAAACGTTAAAAAATCGAGTTTAGTGACGGTCAAACAAAATATCTAGAGCGTTAACAGACAAGTAAATATTCACAAAGTTTTGAGGGGACCTCATAATCGTCGTCTCCTAGGTAGGATCAATGGGCATTTGAGGAAATGTTTCTATAATTTGTTCTATACACTTTTTGATCTGACGTATACAAACAAGAGATATTCCGGATTTTCGAAATTCCCCTCTAAACCCCTCTTTCCCCCGTTCAATTTCAGCCACTAACGAACATGATCTTCATTCTTACTTAAAACTTTTAACTTTTTGGAAACGATCAAACAACTAGAGCAATAACAGGCAAATATATAAGTATATTATATGTATATATATATATATATATATATATATATACATATATGTGTGTGTGTGTGTGTGTGTGTGTATGTATATAAACTTTTGACGGTCCTCAGTTCCGTCGTCACCTATGTAGGATCGATGAAAATTTGAGGAAATATTTCGAAAATGTTGTAATCACCTTAAGGGAAATCTGCTAAGATAAGGCCTATAAAAGCGAGAGGGAAAGAGCGAATCTACAGGTTGAGAGAGAGAGAGAGAGAGAGAGAGAGAGCCCCCCCTCTCGAGTATGTGTGCCAAGGTAGGAGCTGGGACCAAGGTCTCCTATCGTCCAGTGATACCGTAGCATATCTCATTCAGTCACCACTAACAGCTGTGCAGACTCACTTGGGGAAGGACAATGGCTTCTGCTATGCCACCCCTAACTAATCCAAAGGGCAGGATTCGTGTCGATTTGGAATGCAGGACCGTTCTAAACAATAGATATTTATATATATATATATATATATATATATATATATATATATATATATATATATATATATATAAAAGTTTTAGTCTAGGCCAATATTTCGGGAATTTTATTTTAGGATTTTCTCTTCTTCAGGACTGTAAACAAATACTAATATATATATATATATATATATATATATATATATATATATATATATATATATATATTCTAGCGGACCCGGCAGACGTTGTCCTGCATGATATATCAAGCGATTAGGATATTAAATTTAATAATATTATGTTTAAAAAAAAATCTTCTTTTAATAACGCAAAAAATAACATTCGTTATGTGCACGTTTGCCAAAACACAAATAGTAAACAAAATATCGCGAAAACATGGCACGCAAAAAGAAAAGGAAAATAAGAGAGAAGGAAAAGAAGACGTTTTAGTTCTATGATTATCTGGTAGAATGCGCACTACACGTCCTTAAAAACAAACAGTTGTAGACCAATAATTGAAAGAAATCAAAACCCTCAACAATAATAATGCAAATACATAAATACAAATAAAGAAAATAAAATAAATGCAACATTCAAAACAAATTAAAATAAATTTGGACAATAAATAACAATGCCTGAAAGTGAAAACCCCTCGCAGCTGAAAACATCTTTATTTAGATGACATAATTAAACTCTAAGGACATACATTAGACTGAAACATGGTTTCAGTATAAGGGATCTATCCTTCCTTGTCACTAGTAGACAACTGGCTACAAGAGAACAAAACAAATAAAGAAGCTGGGTATCAGCTGAAAAAAAAAATAAATAAAAAAAAAAAACATACATTAGACGAACATTAACATTTCATTACATTTCCAATAACCTCGCCCTTCGACCAGAGACCTGCTCCATCTGCCGGGCCGATCTGCGGCGCTAAACCATCCGGGGAGTCACCCGAACGCGTATTTATAAATTCAATCAAATCGGTCCAGCCGTCTCGGAGGAGTTCAGTGACATACTCACGTACGCTAGAATTATATATATAAATATATATATATATATATATATATTGCATACCGTTATATAAATACAGTGTTACATACTGGTGTTTATGCTTTTTGTACTTACTTAAATACAAGACTAGAATTACTTAAATACTAAGGTACATTTGGTATTGCACTGGTTGCAAACTTTATTAAGGTTGACACCCAAGATGGACACAGCCTTAAACGTTTCTATATCAGTTAAGATGTTGGTATATCTATGGTTTATTATCTTGTGTTGATTATACTATAATATAGTATTATGAACAAAAAATAATAACAACGTACACTGACCCTGCATGATGTAAACCTCAAGGAAGGTTGCAACCAGTTTTCATCTTTCAGTAAACACAAGTGCGATATCAAATGTTCCTTAGTATCTATGTAATTCTGCTCTTGGTAAATACAAATAACATAAAAATTGTAGTATTTATTTACAGCCTTGAAGAAGGGAAAGTAAAATTATCGTAGTATTAGACTAATACATCTTTCATTAACATTGACCGCATACGTCAACAAACAACCACACCATCTATAATATAACCTGGTCGAAACACATCTATACAATTTTATATACATATGTGTGTGTGTGTGTGTGTGTGTACACACATAAATGTATATATATATATATATATATATATATATATATATATATATATATATATATATATATATACACAAGCTAAGGTACCCGGCTTCGCCCGGAAATTCATTTTAGGCTGAATAAAGATGGTATTTTTTTGGCAAGGCTTTACTTTCCAACAGTGACTGAAAACAGAAAGAAAAATGTAATATAGCCAACATTTACTTCAGGCTTCTTTATAAATCCACCCCCTCCCGCTTGGACCTAAAAATGTTAATATAACTTATAATCGTTTAAGAATTAATGCTAATTCACATTTCACAAGTTTTGTTAAGTTCCGTTCAATTGTTAGGGCCCAATAAAACTGTCGGCTCCGGTTTGTTTTTTAGTGCATGTATCGTTTGTACTTTGTTATAAAACAAAAGTGAATATGACAAACGTTACTTTAAATAACAAAATAATCAGCTTTTGTTATGTGCATATTTGAAGAAAAACCAATAATCCCCATTGTCCCCATTTCTAATTTCTGGCTTCCCTTTTAACCCCCACTCCTGTTCGTCTCAGAGAATATTAATATAGCCTAAATTCTAAGGTGGGATAGTAGTAATATACATACCAAGCTCATAAAATTCGGTTCAGCCGTTTATTCGTGAAAAGGTAACATACAAACAAACACACGAAAGAAACAAAATGCAGTCATGGTGTCTATGGCATGTGAAACGAAAAAGTATCGTGAAATTTTGAGAAAAAAAATCAATGTACACACAGAGGTTACAATTATATATATATATATATATATATATATATATATATATATATATATATATATATTTCAAGAAGTTAGTTCTTATGCCAGAAGATAGCTCTCAGAGACATGCCGATATCATAATAATTAATTAATAAGGCAACTCAGGACATATACTAGGTCGTACAGTAAAGTTTTGAAACTTGCAACTCTCGATCAATTGAAGTAGATTTAGAAAAAAAAAAAAATCAGGCACATACAAAGTTCAAAATTAGATTTTCGACGGATTTCTTTTCGGCGCAAGAGGAGTTATCCAGAAAAAGAAAGCAGGCTTACTCCAAGAATATGGACTCAAAACTCAAGATGTATGCCAAATGTCGACATCAAAACAGCATATGGATTATAAACAAACATTTGTATAAAATAAAGTTTAATATAAGCTGTCCTCTTAAACTGGGTACTCACTAGCTCAAAGTTTAAATAAAACAAATTCAATTCTTTAAAAGAAAGCATTTTAATGCAATATTATTACCTAAATACCTAAGCGGTCTGATTAGAAGGTTTTACAAATGAGTACCCTCAAAATGGGGGCAGCTTGTTATTTGTTTACTTATTAAACAAAAATTGGAGGCCATTATATCCACATAAAGTTAATAATAGTAACTCATGCCCACGTTACGTTTCTAAGTACTATTGGGACGGGCTATCTACAGTTTTAACATTCTTTTCTAGCCAAGTTGGGACTCAGGATTCTTTTTGGTTCGTCGAGAATCAAATTCCTATTGGCCATACTGAAATCGTACCCACGACTCTAAATTTTCCAAGTGTATTAAGACAACCCCTTAATTCACATGGCTAACCTGAGCTCCTATATATATATATATATATATATATATATATATATATATATATACAGTTATACATAATTATCAATTAAGATTTTTTGTTTTTAACTCGAAAATGTTTATGATGCTTGACAATTATTATTATTATTATTTATTAACGTCCACTTTTTGCAACTTAGGCTAATCGGGACGGGTTATCTACAGGTTACCACCCTTTTCTAGCCAGGGTGGGCTTTTAGGACGTTATTTAATGAATTTCATCACTAATTAATTTCCTTTGCCCAGGCAAGAATCGAACTCGCCACTCTAGGTTTACCATGTGAGATAAAGGTTAACGCTTTAACTCGCATGGCTAACCTGAGCCCCGCTTGACAATTAACCCTTTCATTCAACACGAAATATCATATTCGTTAATGAATAAAGTTAAGATGGAGGATACAAAAATTCCATTTTCGATATTTCAGTTATTATGAGTCGGATCAAAAATGATTACAGAGCCAAGGTCGTTAAACTATTGATGCTCTACAATTGTTGTTGAATGCATTTTTTCGTAACTTAAATATTAAGCGAGATATTCGTAATTTCTAGTAGTCAGCCATCAGTACACCACCCCATTTGCGTTATTGGATTTTTTCTTAGAAAAGGGAATATATGGCGAGATGAGATCACTAGAGTGAAATCTGCTTAGCTTAATCAGCGTCTGCGTGGCACACTTTCCAGTTATGTGTATTAAAACTGCAGCTTATCCTCTCATTAGTGAATATCGAGAACGAACTGTCTGGACGAAGGAAACTCCTTCGTGGGAAGGAATAGCGTTTCTCCCTGCCAAGAATGCAATGGCTTCATTCAAGGAATAATTGGAATGATTATTATTACTATAGCTATTATTAAAATGCACTATTAAATACTTCAATTAACCAGCCTTCAAACAGCTGTCATCGTGATGTATACCGTCAAATGCAATAGAAAGGCATTTATGCGGCTTTGAGAACTTATTTTCACTTTTGCATTGAGCAAAGATAATGAGGAGCTGGTATGGGCTGGTCCCACGTACTTTCCCCTCGGTGCCTAGATTGGAAGGAAGTGTATGGGAACCTGGGTATCAGCGTCCTATTTCAATATCCTTCACATCTGTCAAAATCAGCTGATTGAACGAAACGCGTAGCATATGTGAGTAAAACTATGACAGTGACAGATAAGGGAAATTCTTATGTGCGTCTCGCTGCTCAGTACATTAATACATTTTTAAATACATATAGTTTATTGTCTCCATATCTATCAGGGTTCAGGCATGGCCACAATACGTGTACAACTTTACATACAAGAACATCCGACATCAGAAAATCCATGAATGGATCGTAGGAAGTTGGTTTTGTGGGTTTCACTTGATTTCAAAAAGGCTTTTGAAACAATAAATCACCAGATGCTTGTAATGAAGATTGGTGCTATATGCACGGGCGAGCAAATAATTTGAATAAATAAAATCCTTTTTGAAAATCGGAGACAAACAAATAAATTAAAAAAACAATTCTTCTAACTGGGTCATAAATAAATCAGGAGTACAACAAGGATCTGTATTAGGGCCACTTCTGTTCCCAATCTACATTAATGACATAACAATTTGTGTCCTACATAGTATTATTCACTTACGCAGATGACGTTGGACTTTCGGCTGCTCCGGAAAACGCAGAAGAAGTTTTACAAAGAATAAACGAGGAGTAAAGAGGATCACTGATTTGTGTGTTAGTAATGCGTTAACTCTGAACACAAAAAACCAAGTCTACTACTGGGATGGATATATGAAAAAAACATTATTTATTAGTTTTTTTTTTTTAAGCTTACGTTTTTTAAGCTTATTTAATTTATAATAGTCTAATTTAATTTATAAATAGTGCAATAATAAGCGAGCATATCAATTGTCTGTAAGGGAGGACCATTGGTTCTATGACAATATGTAAAAGCATCTATCAATTTCTCTCTCTCTCTCTCTCTCTCTCTCTCTCTCTCTCTCTCTCTCTCTCTCTCTCACACACACACACACTCTCTCTCTCTCTCTCTCTCTCTTTCTCTCTCTGAGACACACATATAGACACTCATGTAGCAAGATAATGAGGGGCTGGTATGGGCTGATCAGACGTACTTTCCCCTCTGTACCTAGATTGGAAGGAAGTGTATGGGAATCTGAGTATCAGCATCCTATTTCAATATCCTTCACACGCCCATCTGTCAAAATCAGCTGACTGAACGAAGCGCCCAGTATATGTGAGCAAGGCTCTCTAGAACTGTGACAGTGACAGATAATTGAAGGGGAAATTCTTATGTTACTATGTGCATAAGTAAGCAAGCGTTCATTGGACGGACCGACACGAATATGAAAGTATGGTGTTTTTGACATCTTGGGTCATGAGCACGAAAGGTTATCTTCGTCTTTGGGCTAGGGCTTTTCGTAAGATATTCCCTAATAGGTTACTCCATAAATGAAAATTTGCTAAATTACAAAATATGAATTCCTTGTATTCCGATTGAAACAAATATGAAAAATGTTTTGCTGCATTTATGCACACACACACACACACAAACACAAAAAATCGAAGTTAGCATTAAATTGTTCTAGTGTTGAAAAAATGAGGAAAATCCACTCCCAGATAAATGGAAGTCAGTCACGGTTCTCAGTCTTGCAGGAAAATAATGGCGTTAATCCTTGACAAGATCCAGTATGCCGGAAGTTGAACGTTGAAAATCACGAGGAAGAAAAAACAAACTTTTCCATATTCCGTCTCATTTCACTCCTTCTTACCCTTTGAAAGTTAACTTAATTGAAATATTGATTGAATATTTAGTAATTAAAAGTAATCAATTAAATTGATTTCAGATATTAGACCATATGGATAGAAAGAGACCGTCGGTGGCTTTGTAGACATTTTGACAGAAATAGAAGAGAAAAAGCCCAACTCACAGGGGGGTTCGTTAACTAAGCAGATTTCCCACGAGCCAGAATGGCAGGCTGGTGACCTCATGTCACCATCTATTGTCTATTTCCCCGTAACAAGAAACCCATTTAACAGTAGTTAAATTATAGCAGGGCATGAGATGTTTTGTCTCTGATTTACTCAAAGTGAAATACCTGTGACTAGAAGTGGGGAGTGGTGGTTTAGTGATGGCTGAAAACTAAAAGATTCTGTCAAGTAGAGACTGCGTAAACTAAGCAGATTTCCTACGTGCCCATATAGCGCACTTGTGATCTCCGCTCAACACATATTTCTGAGTAAAATAACCGATGTAGAAGGCAGCGGAGTGGGGGTTACTGGAGGCTGAAAGCAACAAAGCACGAGTAACACGCTTAATAAATGAGTTACGAAAAAAAAAGCAAATATTAACAATTGTAGATCACCAATAGTTCAACAAGATTGGTTCTATAACATTTTAATAACGGAAATATTTTGAATTTTCAAATTCCCCCTATCTGCACCCCCTATTATTCCTTGTCCGAGTTATGCTAATAACAAATACGATCTTTAGTGTTCAGACTGAAACGGTCAAATGTTAAGTAAGGTATAGATAAAATAAACATTATCGAAACAAGATTGTAAAATCTTAATTGATGATGTCATCACACAACGAATTTAAATGTATGTGGCATAGTAAAGGTCCTTCGAAAATTAGTATTTATCAGCTTATTACTTTTCTGACATGAGTAGGAGTGGGGGTTTAGAAAACTAAAAAATTAAATGACCTCCGGTAATATTCAAGATACAGAATAAATGTATATAATAACATTTATGGACAATAAGTTATGAAATCTTCTAAAAGAGATACACATTATGAACTTACTGCCATAAAAGCATTGTAACTACAGTCAGTGTGTGTAATCCTTTAAGTAGTCAGTGAAATATGTTGAGACCGATTACCATATTTTCTAAACGCTGAGATGCCATGTAAGAAAGTTTTTATAATCTAAGGACATCTTAGTCTGTTTCGAAATCATTGTTCGAAATGGTAATGTTGTTCAATAATCCTTGGGATAAACATTAATTTACATTGTAATTTCACTGAGGCGCTTATTGGAATGGTCGCATAGTTATAAAAGTAAAAAATGATCTTACATAAGTGTCGCTTAAACTATGGTGATTTCCCAAGTTCTAGAATACTAAAGTGAGTGAGCTCGGAGTGTGCCTTGGCTTCCTTCACAATGTTGTTCCAACTCTTTTGCCTTCCATCTTGTGAGACTTTGGTTCTCTTCGACGTCTTGTACCCTTTGCCTTAGTGGTCGACGTACTTTTCTCGTACCAGACACAGATCCGTGCAGCAGTTTGCTCGGTATTCTGATTTAGGAAGTGGCCCAGCCATTCTATACGGCGTGCATCGATGAATTGGACCACATTTGCATCTTTATACAGGGTATGCAGTGATCCCGAACCTTCATACGTTTGAGTCAGTGTCGAAGTCAGGATCATAAATCTTCTTCGAAACATATATTCAGGGACTTTTTGGTGGTTTTCACAGTCAGGGTGTACGTCTTTGCACCAAAAGTTAAGGTTACGCATTTTGTACAGTGATTCTCGATAGTATTATACTTTTGAAGAACTTTCTATTAGCAGAAATACCCGATGAACTACCATTATTCTTTTAGCAGATTTCACTCAAGGGAAGCTGCTATTAAGGTCGTACTCATGACGCGATTTTCAGAATTTTTCATCAAATGTCCATCGATCATTCCAGAAGATGACGAAAATGAGGTCCGTTCAAAATTTTATATATATATATATATATATATATATATATATATGTGTGTGTGTGTGTGTCTTTTAACGCTCTAGCGGTCACAATATTTGCTTTATTGTTACCAAAATCCATATTTAAATGTTCTATGTAAAAAGAAAGATCAAGTTGTTTAATGGCTAAATCGGACTATTGGTAGCGGGGAGGTTTAGAGGGGATAATTTTCGAAATATCTCCGTTATTATACGTCGGATCGAAAAATTGTATAGAACTTGTCTTATTGAAAATTGAATAAACTATAAATATTGTTCTATACATATTTTCTGTATCGTGAATATTAACCGAGATATTTGGATTTTATTGCTTTTAGCTTTTAGTAAACCCCCACTCTTACTCGTGTCATATTATTGATAAGCTATTATATCATGAGCCATTTCATTCCAAGGTTAAATATCAAATATTGTTTTCATTGAACTCTTACTTTATGAGATAAATGCATTACGTTCTGTTGACCCCCCTCCCTCTCTTTTGTTCGTGGATTACTAAAATTTGTGTGAATGAGTCAAAATTATTTTCATTTATAGTAAATTACAGCACTATAGTAAATAGTTTTCAATGAAATGAATGTGTTATATTCAGATGTATTTCAGCAATTGTTTTTATCTCCGATCTAGATTATTTCTTTCTTTTAAGCTCTCAGAGGTTGCTAGCCTGTTTGTTTACAATTCAGACGTTTTCCGTTGGAAGATCACAGAAATTAACTGAAAGATTTCTCATTACAGTATTTATTCACTTAATATTCACGGTGGTGTGTTTGTTACCAGTATGTAGCTATTGTAAAATTTCCCTTGGGAAATTTGCTTAGTTAACGCTGCCCCTGCGTGAAGGACTTTTATTTAATTAATTTATTTGTTTATTCATCATTCAGCCCTTAGCCTAAATATATGAAACAATTTTACTTTCTCGAATGAATATCCATTAATATCAATTTACTGCGGTACTGCCATGTCCTAAGCTAATATTCATGTATTTAATTTCGCTTTTGCAAAGGCCCATTAAAGAGTGATGTAATATTCCTACCAATGAGGCAAATATGTCCTGCATATGCACATAACTGGGCACATGGATGTAAGATATTTCCTGATTTATTATGTTTATTAATCATATTATCCAAGTGCTGAGAATGGACAATCCAATTTCCTCATTTCATACCCTATTTTCTATTTAGCAATGTAAACTGGAATTGAAATTGGAGCTGTGCATGAAGTGTTAAGTAATACTATTAAATTTCATTAATGTTTATTGGTTCAAGAGAAAGCTAAGAAAAAAAGTAAGTACAAATAACTTGATTATTATTCGAGTTAGAGAAGGGTGTCTAAGGACAAAATGCAGTACTTCTCTTTATAAAAAGTTGCTTATATAATATTTTTTGAACGACACATTATAACAGAGATATAAATATGAATTATATTTATTCTTTTGAAGCCACTCCCCTTAAATTCTGGTAGCAGGAACAAAGAAGCTCAGTTTTGTTTATAATTGAACTATTTTCTAATATAAGCAACCTTAAGTTGTTAACATTTTGTAAATAAACTGGAAATAGTTTTGCTTTTAGAGAAAAATATTTTTATGATACACAAATGTGGTCGTATACTTATACATATCTTCTGTATCTCTAATAGAGCCGAAGAAATTTGTATTTTTTTTTATTTTAGCCCCCTCAGAACTCTCTGACACTTGAATTGAAATATCTAGTGCTACACTAGATGTTAGAACAGTTGGAAATATGAATAGTCAAATTAAATTACTACTTAAGAAGTGTCCTCAAAAATGTAAAAGGCGAATAATTCCATCCAAATCTTAAAAACGAAATTCTTCGCTTGAACAATACTTCCTTTACTATGTTCAAGGAAGAAAAAATTGGTTTTTGTTTTGTTAATTGTTATAACTATGCTTAAGGATTGGTTACTTTGATATTTGGACAAGTTTAAATTTCCGCAAATAACTTGTAGATCCGGTATTACGAAAGTTGTCGATGTCGACTCCCTGTGGCCGAAAGCGGTTTTCCAGGGGTTAAAATGAACGAAACCTGAATTTGGGGGCTGGCGAGGTCTAAAAATCGACTTCTATTAATTAACACAAATTCTTATTAGAAACTTTCCAGATACTGTATAAGTTGTGTTACGTGTACTAACTTGTTATAAAGATGAGTAATATTTTCAATATGGTTACAAATATTTTGGCAAAATAAAGACACCGTTGGCTTTAATCTCGCATGGTAACGCCTGAGTGGCGAGTTCGATTGCCGCCTGGGCAATAGAAATTTATTTAGTAACGGACTCACTATATAAAATCCTTAGTCCCACCCTGGCTAGGAAAGGGTGGTAACTTGTAGATAACCCGTTCCAATTAGCCTTAGTTGCAAAAAGAGGACGTTAATGAATAATTTAATTTAATTTAAAATAAAGAAACCATTTCAAAATTAATGAACTCCAAAATTGAAGGCAGCAACTTGCCAATATTGAAGAAGATTTATCTAAATTGGCAGAAATTGACCAAGTTCATCCATCACACTGAATTTAGTATCTGTACTAAACGATTATAATGTTTTATTACTAAAAATAACCAACTGCTAAGTATTTTTACATAGTTTGTATTAAAATTATTAATTTCACTTAATACTTACTAAATTTTATTTCTATTTACTTAGATATATTTTGATGTGATAATTGTGTCAAGTTTACTCTGTTGACCAACCGCCTACTTTTTGTATTAATAGGAAAAAAAAAACTAGATATAGGATTTTTTAAGTAACTTAAGGGGGTCTGAGGTATCAGTTCATTTTGGAAAAGGGGTCACTCACCCAAAGTAGTTTGGGAACTCCAGTCCTAAATGATAACCATAAAATAAAATGTCTGCGTAAACTAAGCAGATTTCCCACATAATAGTAACGCCCATATACCATTAATTATCTTTAGTGTTGAATGAAAAAGTTAAATATGGAGTATGGTATAAAAAAAAATTAACATTTTCCAGAAAAGAAGGTAAAATATTAGTTGATGACGTCATCGCACAACGAATTTCCTTGTGTCTCGCATAATGAAGTTCTCGTGATTCGATATTCACTCTTAGAATGAAGTTGTTCAAGATATAATAGATTATTGTTAACATGACTTGAGCAGGAGTGGGGTTTTACTGAAGGCTGAAAACTAAAAAAAATCCAAATATCTCGGTTAATATTCATATTAGAGAGAACATGTATATAACAACATTTATAGGCAATTTACAATAAGAATGTTGTACACAAATTTTCGATCAGACGTACAATAACGAGCTATTTTGAATTTTCGAAAATCCTCCCTCTAAATCCCCCAACTCCGTTCACCAATATTTTTCGAAAATCGCATCATGAGTACCCCTCAGTAGCTGGAAGGATATTATTAATTTCATTGGCCGAAGAGCAGGAAGGATTTATTTAAATACAAATAGTATCACAAAAATTTAAAACACCGACGTGGAAAGGTAAAGTTATGACAAGTTACTTATATGTTTTGTATTGTATCAACATAGTTTACATCGTTCGCAAATAAATTCATTCATATGAGAGAGGTAGATGTATAATACAAAGGACTATGCGATTTTATACAATCGCAGCCCCGGATTGGGAATGGACTACGAATAATTAAGTATATTTGAGAAATAATTGGGTTTATTAAATTCAGTTTTTTTTCCGCAATAGTACTAATCCTGAGCAGAAGGTCCGGATTTCCCCCTTCTATCGTAAAATCATTGTACACCCCCCCCCCCCCCAGGTATCTTGCCCATCTCTGGTCATCTTCAGTGACCAACCTCAACTAATGCATATTGTTCCGACAACCAACTTCCGAAATGCCAACGGTTATTCCTTATCACTTAGGTTAGCCAAATCGAAACGGAGTATAGCTGAGGTACTTACTCTAGCGGCTGGAGTGGACAGGCACAGACTGAGAGGCAAGTCGTGAAAATACCACCTGTAAGAGCGAAGTACCCAGCTGTATCGGGGGGCCGGCACCGGCGGTCTTATTATGCAAGACACAGGCTAGAAAGGGAAAGGACGGTGAACGGTAGAGGAGGCAAATACAACAGCAGTGATTGGACTGTGCGCAGTCTGTGGCCGGGTGAAACTATCGAGGAAGAATTACATACCCAATCAGCTGGAACAAATCAGGAATCGAGTAATAATAAGTCTATAAATATCGATTGAATATTTGTCACACCGGCTTGCATTCACCATTATAGCTGTAGGTAACTATTTCCTTTATAGGCCAAATGATATATTTGTTTCTTATTAATGTATGTTTATTTTCTTTATATAATTCATTAACTAACCACATATGTTATGCTCACTATCAAACTATGTTGTTTTCAAACTACCGACTCAACTCAATTTTTAGCGAGGAAATCAGCTGTTGAGGTTATTGGCGCGATTTTCAAAACATTTCTTCAAACCTCTATCGATACTACCACACAAATGACAAAAATGTCATGAAACGAAAAATCCGTTCAAAATTGTATAAGGTCGCCTCGCAAGCTTAATTTGATTATTTCCAAACTCGGTATTTAGTCGTTTTATATAAAAAAAAATCAAGTTCGTTAATGGCTGAAATCGGACCGCTAGGAGGGGGGGGGATTAGAGGAAATGATATTCGAAATATCTCCGTTAATATACGTCGGATCGAAAAACTCTAAAGAAACAATCTTATTGAAAATTAAATGGACTATAAATGTTATTATATACAATTATTCTCTATCTTGAATATTAACCGAGATATTTGTATTTTTCAGTTTTCAGCCTTCAGCAAACCCCCACTCCTACTAATGCCATATTAACAATAAGCAGTTATATCATGGACCACTTTATTCAAAAATTAAATAAATATTAAGGTATTACGATATTCCGATTTTGACTCGAAATGTAGATTTTATCTATACTCAATATTTAATCGTTTCTTTCAACTCTAAAGGTCATACTTGTTGTTGGCCCAATTGAAAGTAGTACAAGGGTAGTTTAAAGAGTTATTAGTTATAGATATAGAAGAAAGACTACTACTTTCTTGTAGTCAATCCATGCTATAGAAATATTCCGCTGTCTTTTGGAGACCTGAGACGCTATAAATGAATCTATAACTAATAACTCTTTACATCCCTTAGCAGCACTTTTACAACCTAGCTGCTCTGGAGCACGAAGCCCGATAACCTAGAGAGGCGAGTTCCATTACCGCTAGGAAAGTGTTTAGTGATGAACTCATTAAATAAAATCCTTAGTCCCACTCTGGCTAGAAAAGGGTGGTAACCTGTAGATAATCCGTCCCAATTAGACATAAGCAACAACTGGACGTTAATAAACAAATGAATTAATTAATTTAATGTATGTTAACGTATATTACAACACAATATATTTGTATAATTCAAGATGGAGATTTGCTTAATAATTTATAGAGCTATTATACCACCTAACATTTCATTTCCAATTTCTTTGGCTCATTACTTTGCTTGATTTCCCCCTTCCAGGACTCTTTAGTTTTTTTTTTATTTTACGTCCACATTATGCAACTAGGCTAATCGGGACGGGTTATCTACAGGTTGCCATTCTTTTCTAGCCAGGGTGGGAGTTCGAAAATTCAAAATACTTCCTTTTTTATATGAGTTCGATGGAAAAATGTTATAGAATCAATTCGAGGCGACATTCGATCTGGAGATTTTATGGGTATAAAAAGGTGAGCCCCCGCAAACCCCTTGAAATGTGTGCCTTAGCAACACCTCAAGACTTTCAGACCATTCTTTAACATTTTTTTTTTTTTTTTTAAAAAAAGAACGCCTGAGTAGTGCGCTCCTCGCTTTAACAGAATTTGTTTCTGGTTAAGTACTACACACTAATTAAACTGTGAGAGGGTTAGAAGTGAAGTGAGCGGAAGACGTGTTTAAGTTTTAGATGACATTTACATTAGCCTGGCTTCAGCCGGTAACCAGATGTTCCCGATGCAACAGGTGAAGCACCTACTTATTAAACGGTCATGGCGATGACTTAAGCTCCATAATTTAACTACCGCCTGTACCAATTCTTTTTTTGGCTACCCGTCTTATCCTTTGGTAGCTTTTGGTAAGGAATTCCATATAGGTTACGAAATGAATAACAATCTTGGAACAGAGCCAGTGACGTAATTCTCCCTTAAACGTTACCAACTGTGGAGAATGAACCAATCCTTCAACTCCAATTACAATAAACTATGGATACCAAGCTACATTTACATTATAACTAATGTACCATCAAGTTCCAATTACTTTACAAATAATGTATCACCAAACTCTAATTACATTACAGTTAATGGACCACCAAACTACAATTACATTACAGTTAATGGGCCACCAAACTACAATACCATTACATCTAATGGACCACCAAACTACAATTACATTACAACTAATACACCACCACACTACAATTACATTATAACTACTGTACCATCATACTCCAAATTACTTTACAAAAAATGTATCATCAAACTCCAATTACATTACAGTTAATGGACCACCAAACTCCAATTACATTACAGTTAATGGGCCACCAAACTCCAATTACATTACAGTTAATGGGCCACCAAACTACAATTACATTACAGTTAATGGGCCACCAAACTACAATACCATTACATCTAATGGACCACCAAACTACAATTACATTACAACTAATAGACCACCACACTACAATTACATTATAACTACTGTACCATCATACTCCAAATTACTTTACAAAAAATGTACCACCAAACTCCAAATACATTACAGTTAATGGACCACCAAACTCCAATTACATTACAGTTAATGGGCCACCAAACTACAATTACATTACAGTTAATGGGCCACCAAACTACAATACCATTACATCTAATGGACCACCAAACTACAATTACATTACAACTAATACACCACCACACTACAATTACATTATAACTACTGTACCATCATACTCCAAATTACTTTACAAAAAATGTATCATCAAACTCCAATTACATTACAGTTAATGGACCACCAAACTCCAATTACATTACAGTTAATGGGCCACCAAACTACAATACCATTACATCTAATGGACCACCAAACTACAATTACATTACAACTAATACACCACCACACTACAATTACATTATAACTACTGTACCATCATACTCCAAATTACTTTACAAAAAATGTATCACCAATCTCCAAATACATTACAGTTAATGGACCACCAAACTCCAATTACATTACAGTCCATGGGCCACCACACTACAATTACATTATAACTAATGTACCATCTAACTCCAATTACTTTACAAATAATGTATCACCAAACTACGTATAATTATATTACAACTCATGGCCGATCAAACTCCATTTACAGGAAAAAAAATAATGTCATCTAGGTTGTGTATGTTAATGCCTATGTTCGATGAGGTTGCAAGAGAATAACTGTTTTAAAAAAGTCCGTCACACAGAGGCTGCGTAAACTAAGCAGATTTTCCTCGTGAAGTTTTGCAATAGATAAATCCACATACTGGTAGCATTTTACACCACCGTGAATATTAAGTGAATAAATACAGTAATGAGAAGTATTTAAGTCAGTTTTAATAACTTTCCAACCGAAAGCGTCTGAATTGTAAATAAACAGATCTGCCAACTATTCACAGCTGAACAGCTAGATAGGAATATTCTTCACCGGAAACAAAAGCAATTACTGAAATGCATCTGAATGTAACATATTATTTTTATTGAAAACTATATTCTATATATAGTACTGTAATTTATAATGAATAAGATTAATTTTTATCTTAATCACTCAAATTTTATCTGAGTGTAATATTTTTAATTGCATATATCTCATATAATAAATGTGTCTTGAAAACAATATTTGGTATTTAATCTTCAAGTAACATGCTTTATTGTTTAACAGAGTATTGTGTACGGGTATGTGGCATGAGTAGAAGTGGGTGTTTGCTGAAAACTGAAAAATACAAATATATCTGGTAATATTCAAGATTGAGAATAAATGTATATAAGAATATTTATAGTACATTTAATTTGCAATAAGATTGGTTCTGTACAATGTTTTTATCCGACGTACAGTAACGGAGATATTTCGCAATTTCAAAATTCTCATCCTCATAACCCCCCCCCCCTTGCCCTGGTCCGATTTTAGCTGTTAACGAACTAGATCTTTATTTTTGCTTGAAACGCTTATATATCGTTTTGTTGCGTTTTCCCTTAAGGGGAAATCTGCTCAAAATATAAATAGCCTTAACCACGCTCTTCTCCGACTCATGCCATATTAACTATAAGCAGATATATCATGAAACGTTTAATTCGAAGCTTAGATAACAAAATATAGTTTTCATGGAACACATCTTATGTGAAATATATACAAGTATGTCCAGTTTGATGTTTATTTCATTAATGCTATACTCGATATTAATCGTTTCATGCAAACATAAAAATTGAATACGGTAATTCCTGAAATCGCCCTGGGAAGAGGGAAGAGGTTCAAAGAGGACATTGAAATTTTTAAATAACTCCATTACTAAGGTTCAGATCGAAAGATTTTATATAACCGACCTTGATCAATATTTAATTTTCTACCTCTTTTCAACTATTATCCGAGTTATTTGTATTTTTTTTTTTTTTTTTTTTGGTAACCCCATATCTCTACACATTAGATTTTTACTAGTAACTTAACCACTTAATATCTCATTACCAGTTTATATTTCAATCGCTGCTTACATAGGTATTAGGGAGTAATACAGTATGAACGGTGTGATGAGATCACTATGTTTATGCAATTGGCATATTATTCAAGCAGTTAGAGGAACTTCAATGACAGCGAATCGGTTAGGAGGTAGAAAATGAAAGGATGTCTCAGGTCGATTAGGAAAGTCGTTTTCGTCGATTTGTGAGCATTAACTCAATAATAAGATAGGGCTTGGAGTTCTTCCTTGAGGAACGCCATTTAGTTCGAGAAGCAGTGGGCGCTTTTATTTAAATTATGTTATCTGTATGCAGAACTCAGATTTAAATTATGTTATGTGTATTCAGAACTTTTTGCACCAACGCTCGCCATATTATCTTACATAACAGCTTTAAATAATGTTGTTCGTTCTAAATTAAAATGTGACAAACACGCAAATAGATAGTCACTAATCGTCACTAACTTTCTATATATAATCTTGTATTATGGTATTAAAATACATTTTATATAAAAATGGAAATATTCCATATGAAGTCAATAGAAGTATAGCACATGCTAAATAACCTTCAAAAGCAAAAGAAGCATATTAACTAATAAGCATAAATACATGGATACCAAAAACAATGTTTGCTTGTCTTTCGTATGGAATTTATTGCTTTGGTCTCCCCACAAAAGGGAATAGAATAGGTTGGAATCAATGGAAATGTGGATCTGGCGTAGAATCACTAGAACAAGTTGGACTCAACAATAAGAATCCAACATGGAAGTTCTAAATGCGGCCACCACCACCACATAATTTTCGTGGAAAAAAGCCATGGAAAAAAGGAGAGTGAAACATCTTGGGCACTTCATAAGGCACGACGATTTAATTACTAATGTATTTGAAGGTAAGAGAGAGAGAGAGGGAGAGAGAGAGAGAGAGAGAGAGAGAGAGAGAGAGAGAGAGAGAGAGAGAGAGAGAGAGAGAGAGAGAGTGAGAGAGATATTCTTGGCCATAGAGGAAGAGCAAGGCCTTGAAAACCCTATTTTGAAAACATCAAGCATTTTATGGATTTTGGTGATTATAGTGATATGAAAAGAGGGAGCTTACAATAGAACACAAAGGTTGCAACTAGAAGGCGTAGCCTGCAGATCACGATGATATATAAAAATATACCCGGAATCAATGTAGAGAATGGAGGGACAAAAAACCCACAAAGTCTTAGTAAACTAAGCATATTTCCTTCACGAATGGTGATATCTTATCACTTTCTATTTCCTATTTCTCTTAAGTATTTATTTAATAAGACCACTACAATGACGATTTATTATGCAAATTATTTAAACTAGTATAAGTAACAAATGTTACATTCCTATTTTAATTGTGTTATGGAAATAAAAGTAAGAGCCTCATAGGAGACAGACAGTAAATGAGTCCAAGTAACTACGTGAGGACATGAATAGTCTAATAGTAAATGAAAAAGATAAAAATAGTAAATGATATAGATATAGCCAATGTGATAATGATATTGTAAAATACAAACACACAAACGAACAGTCAGTTAAAGCTTAAAGTTGCCATTTTTGTGTGATCATTACTACGCTTGATGTTTAAACATTCTATGTAAATTAAAAATCAATTTTGGGCGGTGTTTATAAGTGGGAATATTGAAAATTCAAAATATCTTCGTTATTATAACTCTGATCGAAAAATTGAATAGAACTAATCTGATTAAAAATGTAATTTCCTATAAATGTTTCACTATCTTAAAATTAAACCGAGACATTTGCAGTTTTCAGCCTCTTACTCATGTCAAATTAACAATAATAACCTGTATAACTACCAAATATTGTTTCTATTGAACTTTTATAGTGTGAGATTTGTGCAAATATTTTCGGCGTGACACCATCATTTATGGCACGTTTACGTTATAAACTACAAATACATGATTTTTATTTTATCAATACTACACTCGATATTTGACTGTTTCGTTGAAAATTAAAGATTACAGTAGGTAATAGCTGAAGTTCGGCGTATCATATTCCAGTTCGTGGGATATCTGCATGCGCTACGGACTTTTTAATTGATAGCTAAATTTGAACGGGTCGAATTTTCATCTCCTACATGGATGTTAAATTCAATTTATTTTTTTGAAAATTGAGCCATGATTATAGCTCAATTAAGTGATTTTCCTAAAGCGAAACTGCTAAATAAATCATTATTTATTTAGTAAAAACTTTTACTACTATGGCTATTCTATGGGACTAATGGGGTTATCTACAGGTTGCCACCCTTTTCTAACCCGGATGGAACTAAGAATTTTAATTAATGAGTTCGTCACTAAATAAATTCCTATTTGTCTATGCAGGAATTGAAGTCGCCACTCCAGGTTTGCAATGCGAAATTGTAGCCACCCCTTTAACTCACATGACTAACCTGAGCTCCACTAAAGAAAATGAGGAACCACTATAATATTTTCTTCCACCATATGGACCATTACTCAGAGTTTTCCTTAATAGTAATATTTGGAGCATGACGGGGAAACGTAAACGAAACAACGGGGATGTAAAAGTCTAAAAGTTTTCCAGTTCTAATATAATAAAGTTTGCGTTTTGTCAAATTGACCTGTGATAGAAAGAAGTAGAGCGAAGGCGGATAAATAGGTGTAGGTACCTAGTTGTAGCCAGGTCAGCTAGGTACCTAGCGGATGCTATTGGGCGATGACCGGAAGTCATTGGATGGTTTCCTACATGCAGGCACCAACTATCCGTTGCAGCCAGTTACGCCTCGCAGCGTCCCTAGAACCTTCATACGAAACAGATGTCTTCCCCCAAAAGCCTTAGATCTAATAGGTCTACTAACATTCTCAGATATCAATATGTAATATATATATATATATATATATATATATAAAATTGTAACCTCTGTCTGTACATTGATTTTTTTCGCGAAATTTCACGATAACTTTTCGTTTCACATGTCATAGACACCATATCTGCATTTTGTTTCTTTCGTGTATGTTTGTTTGTTTGTTTGTTACCTTTTCACGCATAAACGGCTGAACCGAATGTTATGAAACTTGGTATGTATATTACTACTAACCCAACTTAGACTTTAGGCTATATTAATTTTCTCTGAGACGAACATGAGTGGGGGTTATAAGGGAAGCCTGAAATTAAAAATAGCGATATTTCGTTTTCTATTGGTTTTTCAGTAAATATGCACATAACAAAAGTGGTTTACTTTGTTATTTAGAGTAACTTTTGTTATATACACTTTTGTCGTATACCAAAGTTTAAATGCGTTATACGCTAAAAATTATAGCGGGAGTTAACAATATTATTTGCCAAAAAAGACTCAACCGAACTAAATAAAACTCGGTATGTGTATTAGCAGTGAGGCCTTCATTATAAAAAGCCATACCAACATTTCTATGGACGGGCAGGAGTGGGGGGTTATAAGGGAAGCCTGAAATTAAAAATAGCGATATTTCGTTTTCTATTTGTTTTTCGGCAAATATAAAACATAACAAAAGTTGTTTATTCTGGTATTTGGAGTAACTTTTGTTATATACACTTTTGTCGTATACCTAAGTATAAATGAGTTATACGTTAAAACTTTAGCGGGCACTAACGGCTGAACCGAACTTAACAAAACTGGGTATGTCAATTAGCATTAATTCTTCTATGATTATAAGTTATATTAAAATTTTTAGGTTCGAACGGGAGGGGGGTTAAAAGGGAGGCCTTAAATAAAAATTGACCATATTTAAATGTATAAGAGACGGGAAATATAAAAATATCGAAGACTGTGAAGCCTTATCGAACAAATAATTCTATTATTAGCAAATCCACGGCAAAGATGGGTATCAATCCTAAACACTGGGACGGGTAAATTTCAAAATATTGTGCAATGTAAAGCCTGCTAAAAAATACCATCACCATTCAGCCTCAAATGAATTCCCGGGCGAAGCCGGGTATCTGAGCTAGTATATTTATATATATAAAATTGTAACCTCTGTCTGTACATTGATTTTTTTCGCGAAATTTCACGATAACTTTTCGTTACACATGTCATAGACACCATAACTGCATTTTGTTTCTTTGGTGTCTGTTTGTTTGTTACCTTTTCACGCATAAACTGCTGAACCGAATTTTATAAAACTTGATATGTATATTACTACTGACCCAAGTTAGACTTTAGGCTATATTAATATTCTCTCAGACGGACAGGACTGGGGGTTATAAGGGAGGCCTGAAATTAAAAATAGCAATATTTCGTTTCCTATTGGGTTTTCGTCAAATATGAACATAACAAAAGTTGTTTATTTTGATATTTAGAGTAACTTTTGTCGTATACACTTTTGTCGTATACCGAAGTATAAATGAGTTATAAGCTAAAAACTGTAGCGGGAGTCATTAATTTTATTAGGCTCAAAAGACTCAACCGAACTAAATAAAACTCGGTATGATTATTAATGTTGACGCCTTAATTGCCTTAATTATCATAAGCCATACCAACATTTCTAGGGATGAGCAAGAGTGGGATTTGTAAGGGATATTTCATTTCCTATTGGTTTTTCGACAAACATGCACATGACAAAAGTTGTTTATTTTGTTATTTTCAGTAACTTTTGTTATATTCACTTTTGTCGTATAGAAAAGTATAAACGAGATATACACTAAAATCTATAACGGGAGCCAACAATTTTGTTGGGCACTAACGATTGAACCGAACTTAAAACTCGTCAAGTCAATTAGCATTAATTCTTCCATGATTATAAGCTATATTAAAATTTTTAGGTTAGAACGGGAGTGGGGGTTATAAGGGAGGCCTGAAATAAAAATTCGCGATATTTCATTGTCAGTTGTTGAGGACAGTGAAGTCTTACATAATTCAAATTAATTTTATTAACTAATCCACAGAAACGACGGGTGTTACACACTGGGACGGGTAAATGTCAAAATATTGTGCAAAGTAAAGCCTTGCCAAAAATATACCATCAACATTCAGCCTCAAGTGAATTCCCGAGCGAAGCTGGGTATCTGAGCTAGTATATATATATGCATACATGATAACCCAATTTTCCAAAGTTTTTTTCCCCTCGGGGGAAATCAGCTGCTGAGGTTGTACATAGACGCTATTTTTTTTTTTTTTTTTTTTTTTTTTTTTTTTTTTTTTTTTTTTTTTTTTTTTTTTTTTTTTTAACAATTTCCTCAAATGTCCTTCATAACTAGTAAATGACGAAAATGAGGTTCGTTCAAACTACACGTAAACACACACACACACACACACATATATATATGTGTGTATATATATATATATTTATATATATATATATATATATATTTATATATATACATATATATATATATGTATATATATATATATATATATATATATATATATATAGAGTGAGAGAGAGAGAGAGAGAGAGTCAAGGGTATACATTTGGTCTGTAAGCGCACCAGCTGTCGCAATGGGACAGGTCCCCTAACCGGAGATTAAAACACCCCCAAGGGAAATCTGGTTCTGAGGGTGTTTAAGGGGGATAATACAAGAATTCCTTATTATGAGTCGCATTGAAAAACTGTTATCTATGATATTGCAAATTTAATTTTCTATAGACTTCTTCTCTATTTCGGATATTAACGGCACCTTTTATTTTTCAGCCTTCAACAAATCATCACTTATAGTCATTTCAAAATAGGAATATGCATCCCATTCGTTGATGACTGAATTTGGATGAGGAATGGGTGGGGGGGGGGTTAGAGGAATGGGAAATTCCAAAATTCAAAATATCTCCGCTGTTATGTGCCGGATCGGATGTGTTTATAGAACCAATATTGTTAAACTATTGACACTTTACAATTCTTGTAGTCTCACATCTATCCAGTATTTCGATTCCTTTTTAAAATGGCTTCGCACGATGGGAGAAACAGAGAATATTGTTATGTATTAAGTCCCACTTTTTGCTACTAAGGCTAATTGGGACGAGTTATATACAGGTTAGCACCCTTTTCTTATCAGGGTAGGACTTAGTATTTCATTTAATGAGTTCATCAATGAATAAATTCCTATTTGTGTAGGCGGGAATCGAACTCCCCACTATAGGTTTACCATGCGAGATTATAGGTCACGCTTTAGCTTACACGGCTAACCTGAGCCCACCGAAGTAGAGAATAGACTTCGAGTTGAACATCGTGTCATTTACGAGTGGGAAATTACGCTTTGCTTACGCTGCTTCTGGCGTTTCTCACGCTTTAAGATTGATTCCATCATTTTTTTTCTGCGTTGACAAATGTTCCAAGGGAGACGACTCAGAACGGGCGAAGGAGGTCTAGGCTGTCTGACTCTTGCTAATGTAGCACCATAGCTGTGTTGTTACGCAGCAAACTACTACCTTACACTGCCATTAGCAACAATTAGCAACAGCTGGGGTTTATACCAACTCAAGGTCAGCTGACAACACTACTGACTTCAGTCGCCGAAATAACTTTGACTCACTTTCCAGTATAAATTAGCTTTAGAAATCATTCCAAAATTTTGAAACACTTGTAAGTCTTTTTAGCCAGTTATGTCGAAGTAAATAAAATATAGCAATCTCGAAAAATCCAAAAATTTTTAGATATCAATAGAATTATCCGTTTTTCCTTTCCCTGAATTCTTTCAGGGGCAGATTTCCCTTAGTGGAAATCAGTTATTGAGGTCGTACTCATTATGCGATTTTCGAAAAATTTCAAATCTCCATCGATCTTACCCAGGAGATGACGAAAAAAGTCCGTCACGCAGGGGCTGCGTAAACTAAGTAGATTTCCCATGTGAAGTTTTACAATAGAGGAATCTGCATACTGGTAACACCGTGATTAAATTCAAACGGTGAAAATGCAAATATTTCGGTTAATATCCGAGATACAGAATAAATGTATATAACAATATTTATAGTAAATTTAATTTGCAATAAGATTGGTTCTATACAATTTTTCGATTCGATACATAATAACGGAGATATTTCGAATTTTCGAAAATCCCCCTCTAAACCACCCCCCCCCCTCTGGTCCGATTTCAGCCATTAACGAACTTCATTTGTCTTTTTACATAAAACGGTTAAATATCGAGTTTCGTAACGATCAAACAAAAATTGCGACTGCTAGAGCGTTAACAGACACACACACATATATATATATATATATATATATATATATATATATATATATATATATATATATATAGGGGGGGGGCTCAGGTTAGCCATGCGAGTTAAAGCGTTGACCTTTATCTCACATGGAAAACCTAGAGTGGCGAGAGTGCTTGATTGTTACCAAACTCGATATTTAAACGTTTTATGCAAAAAGACAGATCAAGTTCGTTAATGGCTGAAATCGGACCAATTTGAGGGGGGGTTAGAGGGGGGATTTTCGAAAATTCGAAATATACCCGTTACCATATGTCGGATCAAAAAATTGTATAGAACCAATCTGTAATTTGCAATGAAATTTTCTATAAATATTGTTCTATACATTTTTTTTATATCTTCAATATTAACCGAGATATTTGCATTTTTATTAAATGTGGGCGTATAACGGAAGAGTGAATTTCCAGCCGAGAGCTAGTTCAGCCGTTTCCGTCACTGTTCGTCTCTCGCATGGAGATTTCTCTATTCTAAAGCTTCACGTGGGAAATCTGCTTAGTTTACACAGCCCCTGTGTGACGGACTTTTTTTTCAGAACCGACAAAACTTAGACTTCCCTCATACCAAAAATTCGTGTGGGTGGATCTGTCCCTTCATGGATTCTTGCCCCAAAGCACAATTAAGTTGTTAATGGTTGGTATCACAATGATATCCATACTATATCCTGCCTCATTGGGCATTAATCACTTAGGCAATTGCCTGGAAGTATGTATGTTCCAGTCCTGCTGTTTGCAGAAACTCTTCAGCAGCCGTAACTTTAGCGGGTTTATCTGTCAAATCTTAAAGCTTAGTCTATGTGCTAGTTGCGTGCTCTAAGTTTATTAAATTGTTTTTACTGTATTAAAGATTCGCTTTGTAAATGTGTAATGGCGTTCTTAATGCACCTAGGCCTTTTAAGTCCAATGATACTTACAAACGGAAGTTTAGGACGTTAGTAAAATGATTTAATTTGTTTTTCTTAAGGAGAGAGCACACGCTGACCACGGTAACATTTTCATAAACTAAGCTATTCACAACTCACAAAACATTTTTATTTTTCAGCTGAATAATGGGTCACAAAAAACATATGTTCAACAAAAATAAATCAGCTGACAGCTGTAATAATTATTATTCCCCAGATAGTGCATATATTTGAACGTACACAGTGCAACGAATATATTATATGTACTCAAGGGAAAACATAATAAAAAGAAAAGTATTCTCTGATCTCACTATTTGTTAGCTTCATAAATGTCCAGCGAAGCAGAAAAATATTCTGTTCTGAAATGGGATCCCGTACACAAAAAGTGCAGAGGAATGTAAGATCTAGCCCTAAGTTATACAAGGTATGGACTTAGGTGCTTTTGTGAAACGTCAAATCGCGCTCTCTCCTTACATTTCCCGGCAGACGAATTATTTCAGCAATAAATTTTACTTAGCAACAGAGATAGGCGTCATAAAAAGCTTGGTTATGGAGGGAAGGGGTAAGAAAGAGGGAGAGAGAGAGAGAGAGAGAGAGAGAGAGAGAGAGAGAGAGAGAGAGAGAGAGAGAGAGAGAGAGAGAGAGAGAGAAGACGTGGACGGTGTGGGACAATAGGACAAACCTTGAGGAGGCTGTTGTGCGTGACTTGAATGCCAAATAGCAAGTATGTCTCAGCTATGCTCCGCTTCCCACTTCTGCTCCGACTCGGGCCACATCTGGGATTATTTTCATCCCGACATTGATGGCTGGAATAAATAAATATGAGTTATGCATCGCCCCCTCATCCTTGGTAGCAGAATTCGCCGGCTTTCCAATAAGAAGTACCCCCACCGAGAGTAAATTGTGAGACAGCATATGCCGCTCCCCTGGATTCTGAAGATGGACCAACAATCACCACCTGTTAATACATGGACATCCATATAAAGTTTTCTTAAATTATTGAGATTATCCAAACATCTAGGACGTAGCAACTATATATATATCAGTTTTAAAATACTCCAAGTCCATCATATAGGGGCTGCGTAAACTTAGCAGATTTACCACCTACTGGGATGACACACTAGTCGTCTCAACATATTTTCACTATTTCTAGCCTAAAAACGAGAAAGCGCGAATAGCTCGCTTAATACTTTAGTTACGAAAAAACGCATAGAACAACAATTGTAGTTAACGTATTATAGTTTAACGAGCTCTTGGCTCCAAACGTTTTTCGATCCGACTCATAATACCTGAAATATGGAAAATGGAATTGTTGTATCCTCCATATTTTCATTTATCTGAAAAATGAAAAATTCCATGAGAACAATATTTACGGTATTTAAGCTTCAAATGAAGTTTTTCATGATATAACAGCTTATTGTTAATATGACATGAGTAGGAGTGGGGGTTTACTGGAAGCCAAAAGTAAAAACTACAAATACCTCGGTTAATACTAAAGATAGTGAAAAAACTTATATAACGACCTTTATAGAACATTACATTTTCAATGAGATTGGCTCTAAACAATTCTTCGATCCGACGCATAATAACGGAGTTATTAAGAATTTTCGAAATACTCCTCCTTTGACCCCCCCCCTCCCCCCTGTCTGATTTCAGTCATTAACGAACTCGATCTATTTTTTTTTTTGCATAAAAGATTTCATTATCGAGTTTGGTAACGATCAAACGAAAATTACGACAGCTAGATCGATAACAGACAAAACTATAATATAATATTTAGGAGTGGGGGTTTACTGAAGGCCGAAAACTGAAAAATACGATTATTTCACTTAATAATCAACATAGTGAAAAAAAAACAAAAACAAAAAAAAAACATGCATTACAATATTTATAGAACATTACATTTTCAATAAGATTGGTTCTATACAATATTTCGATCCGACGCATGATAACGGAGATATTAAGATTTTTCGAAATTTCCCCTCTTTCTTCTTACATTAAACGTTTAAATATCCAGTTTGGTAATGATCAAACAAAAATTACCACCGCTAGAGTGCTGACAGACAAATATGTATATACATTTTACATTACATCTCCTCGGTAGGATTGATGGACATTTAAGGTATTATTTCGAAAATCGAGTCATGAGTACGATCTGAATGTATCATTCAGACGTTCAAAAATTCCCTTCAATTAATTCTTACAAACGAATGACAATTAGTGCGGTAGAGGACTGTACCCAGAATTACGCCTGTGTTCAGATTTCCTGAATGTCAAAGAATAAAAGTCCCGTCTCAATAAATGAGTTTATTGGTGTCCCTCTGTGCTAGTATCTCGCCAACTTTGTAGACTCATAAGAAATGAGAGAATTTTTTTTTTGTGAATTAGACACAATTTCTACGTCTACTCTACGTGTAAACACACATACTATGACAAAGTTTTTTTTTTTTAGCATTTTGTCAAAACATTTAACAATTTTATATAATAATATATATATATATATATATATATATATATATATATATATATATATATATATTAAAATTTAAATAAGAACATGGAAATTAAACTTTACAAAAAAAAAAACATTAAATAAGAACAATTTGGAATACAATTAAATAACCAATAAAAAATTACATAATATTGATATCATATTATATTTTCCTCTCTCAGCTTAAGAATATCATAGGCTATTGCTTTTAACAAATTTAGATGTTTTGAAAATAAAATATCAGGACTGATAGGCCATACGGGAATATGAGTCTTTAACTGTCTTTGTATGTCTTGAGTCAGTCTACTTTCATAAATCAGGTGGTGAATGTCTGTTAAGTGTAACTGTTGCATTTACAACTATTTGAGTCAGTAAGTTTGAATCTGTACAAGTAAGAGTTTTGTATTTCCGAGTCCAGTTAGTATTTGTGTTAGATAAAATGTATGTTGGGAGAGTGGGATATTGGTTTTTAAAATAGGAATTAATACTTTTAGCAGATTTCCCTTAAGGGAAATCAGCTATTGAGGTCGTACTCATGACGCGAGTTTTGAAAAATTTCCTCAAATGTCCATCGATCCTACCCAGGAGATGACGAAAATGAGGTCCGTTCAAAATTATATATATATATATATATAATATATATATATATATATAATATATATATATATATATATATTTGTCTGTTAACGCTCTAGCGGTCGCAATTTTTGTTTAATCGTTACCAAACTTCATATTTAAGCGATTTACGTAAAAAGAGAGATCAAGTTCGTTAATGGCTGAAATCGAACTAGTGGGAGGGGGGGTTTAGAGGGGGGGATTTTTGAAAATTCAAAATATCTCCGTTACTATACGTCATATCGAAAAATATTATAGAATCAATCTTATTGCAAATTAAATTTACTATAAATATTGTTATATACATTTATTCTCTATCTTGAATATTAACTGAGATATTTGCATTTGTATTCTGCATGTGCTCGGCAGCAGTGGCTATGTTCGGACTTTCCGCCGTGAGCTTGGCGGCCGTTTTTGTAATTATTCGTCTCTCTAGTGAATAGGTTTAGAGGTTACTTACTACTAAAGCTGTTATTAGGCAGATTTCTATATTGTAAAACTTCACGTGGGAAATCTGCTTAGTTTACGCAGCCCCTGCGTGACGGACTTTTTTCTTTCAGTAAAGATTTCAATACAGTTGGAGTAATTTTATTGTAAATTACCTCTTCGTTACTGTTAGAAGTACTTTTGGCGTGGTTATCGACTATTTCATTGCCCATTATTCCAGTATGTGCCTCGACCCATTTGAAATGAATGAATGTCAGTCTGTTTTTCAATAGTGTTATATTATGGCGAATTTGTTCTGTATGTTCGTCGTGGTTTTTCATGTTGTCTAGTTTGTGTAAAAGCATTTGACTGTCTGCGTGTAAGTGTTTGGTGGCAACACAATTTCATTTACACACTTTAGAGCCTGTAAGACGGCAATAATGGCAAAGGTTTCTAGAATACATAATAAGGTAATAAATATATGTATATTTGGACTAAAGGCCACACATCCCAAGTCTTGCGGAATTTTTGCATTGCACCACCATTAGTTGAAGATATTGTGACACACAGAAGGGACACAAAGGTGACGCTGTAACTTATATTTGGAGGCACGGAACCTAACAATGACCTTATCCAAGATTGTTTAGCAAGTGGGCGGAGTTAAGCATTGCTAAAGCAAGCGGTGTTTTCAAATATTGAACTGTCACTCGTTAAACTCGATGACATAATACGAAAAATATTTGTCTATGAGCGATTTCCAAAGATTTTAAAATTTTTGTGAAGTTACGCCATCACATATTACAACATATAGAGCTAGAATCTCAAAAGTTAAATAATTTTTTTTTATTTTTTATTCATTTATTGAGATAACACATTTGAAGCTTTGTTTTCAAGATTGTTTGCGTAAGAACTTATTGTCCTATCAAACCCTTAGATTAAAACATGCTTAAAGCCATTGATCTTATTATCTATAGTGTTTAAAAGAATTACCTAGTTGGTAAAACTGCTTGAGGATGGCGAAGAGCAAAACCAATGGTAGGTTATTGATAAAAATCCACTAAAAAGTCAATGCCTTCATAATAATAATTGCATATAACTCACAGGAACATAAACTTGACATAGAAGAACTTCCTCACTATGTCAGAATAAGTCAACCTAATTTTTACAGGAGACCACGATATGTAAGAAACATGAAAATACTTTGTGATTTTACTTTTTTGACTCGAAAACTTTATCTATACAATTTCCATATTTCCAGAGGAAGCCGAAAATTCAAAACATCTCAGTTACATTTTAACAATAAGCTGTTATATCATGAAGAACTTTATTTGAAGCTAAAATACAGAAAATATTGTTTTCATGGAACTTTTCATTTTTGAGATAAATGCAAATATGCATGATACAATAATTCCATATTTCATGCTCGTTAAACTATTGATGTTCTACAATTGTTCTTTACGTTTTTTCGTAACTTAAATATTTTGCGAGATCTTCCTAATTCTTTGTTTTCAGTCTTCAGTAAACCCACTCATTTACATTATTGGATTTTTTCTTAGAAATAGAGAACATGTGAAGATCATTCGAGGGAAATCTGCTTAATTATGCAGCCCCTGCGTGACGAACGTTTGGTTTATCATAAATTGTACCAGGTTCGGTAGCCATTGAACTTCCTTCTTGAGAGTCCCATGTTGTTTGTGGTTTCGTAGGGTTTAAGGGCGAAAAACTACCATGTTATCATCGCCCTGTAATATCTATATCTCACATTTTAGTATGCTCATCCATATAGCCATTCTAACAATATAAACGTAACTTGTAGTTTAAATTTCTTTGTATAAATTAGTAATTTTCACAAAATTAAACAATTTATCTAGCTCTTTCGGGTCATCTCCAAGGGGGGGGGGGGGTCATCATTGGAAATATTGCATTCCTTTCGAACATCTGTATACTTCTGACATTCCATTAATATGTGGTAGATAGTCAAGTCTGTGTTACACTTACCACAAATCGGGGGTTGATCTTTTTTCATAAGATAACCTTGCGTAATTCTTGTGTGCCCTATTCGGAGTCTTCCTAATACAACTTCATCTCTTCTGTTGTCCCTTGTCGAATATTTCCTTGGACGGACGGTGGTTTTAATAGTTTTTAGTTTATTGTTCTGGGTTTCGTTCCACATGTGAAGCCAGTTTTTATTTCTTCTTTTAGTGGTTGGTAGAGTTCTGCAGATGTAATTGTTGTTGGGGTGATGGAGTTGAGTTGGTGGGCTTCTCTGGCTGCTAATTCTGCTTTTTCATTTCAGTTCCAACATGTGGGTCATCTCGGGGACGACTGTGAAAAACGGGTTCCGTGAACTGGCGGCGGCGCTAAGCCCTGCAGTCCGTGGGTGTGATGAGTCGACTCGACCAACCAAAAATAGCAGTTCCTCTCTCAGCTGCTCTGACTCATTCCACTTTTTGCCGCTATACTCATGCAGCGCTGTCAGCTCTCGGGGAAAGGAACATATACCATTAGTGAACATTACATTGGAAAACGAGATGTGGGAACTTCCATGACACACTTGGACTTAGTAGTAGTAATTAACCATTGAATCCGTTTTGTTGCACTTCACTTAAAATTATTTATGTTATATCGAATCAAATACGAAATCTCCGTTCTATCGTATCGAAAAATGAAACAGAACAGAATTGAACTTTCTATGATCAATAAACAAAAGGAGAGGGGGGGGGGGTAATCAACAGTACGTATTTGCATATATCTCACCTAGTGGCGGCTAGCGCATAGGCACGGTGGAACTGTAGCACCCCCAATTTCCACTTGATATTATCTATAACATTTAATATAATGAGCCTTTTTTCTATATACTTGTATAATATATAATCCCTAGTTTATGAAAAAAGTTACAAAAATCTTTGTATGGAACTGTATGCTTCAGTTCCAGCGGCGAGGTGTTTGACTGTTGTGCGCATGCGTACAAAGGCAACTCCAAGCGAGGCTGCAAGGGAGAGAGAGCACTGTCGTTCCCGCAGTGCCAACCCTTGCGTGAGAAGGCTAAATTCCAGCACCCCCAATAATTTTAGCTACGAGCCGCCACTGGTCTCACGAAATAGAAGCTTACACGAGTTTCTAAACCAATTTCGGGAGAGCCGAACATTTATGGAAACCACTAAACTAAGTTTAGGCGGAAAGTCACCGACAATCGCCGGAATAGAACCGACAATAGCAGATCTCATCTCGTCCGTAATCCGCACATACTTAATAAAAATAGAAATATCTTGGTTAATATTCAAGATAGAGAATAAATGCATGTAACAATATTTATAGTAAATGTAATTTGTAATAAGATTGGTTCTATACAAGTTTTCGATCCGACTTATAGTAACGGAGATATATCGAAAATGCCCCCCTTCTTAACCCCTCCCCTCCAACTGGTCAGATTTCAGCCATTAACGAACTTGACCTTTCTTTTTGCATAAAACGAATAAATATCGAGTTTGGTAACGATCAAACAAAAATTACGCCACTAGAGCGCTAACAAGACAAATGTATATAATTTTGAATGGACCTCATTTTCGTCATCTCCTGGGTAAAATTGATGGATATTTGAACACATTTTTCAAAAATCGCATAATGGGAAATCTGCTAAAAGAGCCCTATACAACTCTTTTGTTCCGTTAAGAGTAAGTAGATTAAGTAAGAAGAAAATTGAAGTTTTAGAAGATTTTTATATTTTGCACCTTCTACTCCCCTCTCCTCTAAATCGATTTCATTAAAAAAATATTTTAAAACTCAAGAAAGGGGAAAAGGGGAGTTGCACAACTAGACGTTACAACAAACCTAAATATGAAGTTTCTACATTCAAAGGCTAGTTTGTTTTTCAGTCAGCGAGATACCTTCATGCTTAAGTATAGACATCAATCCGAAATTAGCCAGGTGAACGTGCTGCTTTGAAATACTGTTCATCTCTTCTCAAGATATATTATCCATTTCAAAGTGAAAAAAATATGCTGAAATCCGTCGAATGCAATTGGAGGTTCACTGAACGCTGGAGACATGAAAATACGAATTACATCCTTAATATTTGAGGTAAGGAAAAATGTATAAAACAACAATGGATAAACAAGATTGGTTCTGCAATATTTTTGGATGGGGCCCATAATAACGGAGATATTGTGAGTTTTCTCATCTCATATGTTGAATGAAATAGTTTAATATTTTGAGTAAAGTATATGTCAAATAAAACTTTCGGTATAAGAACGTAAAATCTTAACTGATGACGTCATCCCACAAAGAATTTAACACAGAATAACGTCAACTTTTTTTTTCTATTGCAATACTTCTTTAAAATTAAAAATGCAATTAATGTACTGCAAGATTGGGTATATAACATTATTCATAGGTTACAAGATATTGGAAGCATTTGCGAATTTATATTTTTCTCTATCCCTAAACCCTTCTCTTCCGATTTTAGCCGTCTTGCATGAAACGTTTAAACATGGCCTTTAAACATAACTATACATATAAAATTAGGAATGCCAATTTAGAAAATCGTTTATATATACATACATTTATGTATTTAATTGCCTCATAAGATTATCATTATTCAAAACTCTTCAACTAAAACTTTTGTAATTTAAAACGAAAATGTAAATATTCATATTCAAATACAATAACACTTTAATTTATATTTATAGATGAGCATCATAATAAATTAGAACTTACCGGAAAAGAGTTTTCAAAGTAATAAGTATTGAAAGAGAAGCGGAACTCACCTGGAAAAATATTAAGGAAAAAGATTAATTAACAAATAAAAATGAGTATAGTACACTATCAATTATGGGCAGATTATATCCACCAAGATAAATTATAATAAAATAAATATGAACGTCGGAACGATCTTGAAGCGTGGGAATTTTTCCCATACAAAATTCAACGTTCTATAAGTTGACCTTCTGTTAAAGGATTTTCATTGGGTAATCATTATTATGCATCAGTGATAATTATGTCTATTGTTTGCAAAAAGTGTGTTATTAACGTTTTGCTTTTTATTTTATTTTATTTTTTCCTTTTTGAAATGAAATACTTGGTTTTATAGAGTTTGGAGATCTTAAACCCTCATTACCAGCGTTTTACGCGCCAAAAATTCGATCGCATTGGATTTGCGCTAATCACTTTCATGTCTATTATAAGGAATTCTGGTGGTCTTTCATTACTCTGCCAGTACACCTTCATCTTTTATTGATACATGACTTTATTATTTGACATTCAGGAAATCTGAACACAAGCCGTGTCTGTAGCTGAATAGCTCCGAGTACAGTCGTCTACCGCACTAAGTCATTCGATTGTAAGGATTAATTGAAGGTCGATTTTGAACGAAATGAAATACGTTTTAGAAGATTTCCCTAAGGAACGTATCACTTACTATATAGCTAACATACTCAAGATGCTTTGAATTACTACGCAGTACTATGGCTTCATATAAGACGTAAAATGATGTATTAACTTATTGTAAACATCAGATGACTCAAAATAGGGCTCACAGAAAGTTGAAAACTAAAAAAATAACAAGCTCAATAGCTCAAATAATATTCAAGATAGAGAGGAAAAAAACGACTAAATTTAGAGTTTGGTAGCGATCAAACAAAAATTGCGACCACTCTAGCGGTCACAGACAAATACACATATATATACAGTTTTGAACGGACCTCATTTTCGTCATCTACTAGATAGGATCAATGGACATTTGAAGAAAAATTTCGAAAATTGCTTCATGAGTACGACTTCAAAAATCTGTTATAAAAGAGTAAAACAACAATTGTAGAATATTAGGTTTTCAACGAAATTGGTTGATAATATTTTGCAATACAACTCATAATAGTGAAGGTTTTTTGAATTTATGTTTCCACCTCCCCCCCCCCTCTTGTACAATTTTATCCATTAACGAATTTCATCTTCAGTTTTACACGCAACAATAAAATATCGAATTTGAAAAAAAAATTATGATCTATACAATAGAAGAAACAGGTGCATTTATAAGAAATGAAATGCATTTATTTCTATTAAATTTTCACATAACACAATTGGTTTGTGAACCCTTAAAAAAAATTACTAATATTCTGTCAATTAATTTATTTTCATATCATTGAATATCATTCATACTTATAACATTGGGACATTTGTTATAAAATTAGTTCAAATTCATAAAATCTACAATTTAATAATTATATATATATATATATATATATATATATATATATATATATATATATATTCATTTCGTCACAAATCTTAATACCTATCTACATACATGCCATACATTTTTAGGAGATGACGAAAATGAGGGCCGTTCAAAATTATATAAATATAAATATATTTGACTGTTAACGCTCTAGCGGTCGCAATTTTTGTTTGATCTTTACGAAACTCGATATGTAACCGTTTTATGTAAAAAGACAGATCAAGTTCGTTAATGGCTGAAATCGGACCAGAGGGAGGGGGGGTTTAGAAGGGGGGATTTTCGAAAATTCAAAATATTTTCGTTATTATGCATCGGATCAAGTAATTGTATAAAGCAATCTTATTGCAAATTAAATGTACTATAAATATTGTTATATACATTTATTCTCTATCTTGAATATTAACCGAGATATTTGCATTTTTATGAAGTCTGTGGTCGGGTATAGTTCCCCCCCCCCCTTCTTTAGCTCTTGGACTACTAAAATTTGAGTTATTAAAATATAAATTATTCTTACAATTCAGAAGCCGTTTCAGTTGGGAATTTATTTTAATTAACTGAAAGATTTCTCATTATCTAATCACGGTGGTATTGTGTTATCAGTATGCAGATTTCTCTATTGTAAAACTTCACGTGGGAAATCTGCTTAGTTTACGCAGCCCCTGCGTGACGGACTTTTTTAATTTATTGACATACAAATTTATAAAAAGATGACAAGCTTTATAAATGGTGAGCAATTTGTTCCCACCATAAAGAGACAATGTTCCTGATCATGAATTATTTTTCTCCGATTTTTATAACAAATATTTCTTAGTTATATTTAATATTTGAACATTATTGATAGCATCCATCCTGTGTATAAAACACATCCTTCAGGCACCATGTCCTTTAATTTATTTTCAAAACAAAGAATATTTTTTAATTGATTTAATCAATTTTAATCAGTTTCAGTCCTGAAAGTGATATACTTTTCTCGAATTATTTATTTTTGTGGTTGGGGTATATATGAACGTGTCTCATTTTAGCCATTTCCTATTTTGGATCTATGTACGTTGGTTTTTTTTTTTTTTTTTTTTTTTTTTTTTTTTTTTTTTTTTTTTTTTTTTTTTTTTTAAACTACGACATGGGTATATCGTCTATTGTTGGTTTCTAGTGGCTATCGCTAAAAAATATATATGTATTCCTGGAACCATAGTATAATTAATACGTTCTTGAAAATGACAAAACCCATTCGGTGAGAGAGGCGCTAATAACCGAGAAGAAAACCTTTTTTCCTCCGTTGTCACATAGTCATTAATGGACAATAGCGAATAAAACAACAAATAAACAACAAAATATCCCCAGGGCAGAAGAAAACCGAACGAGATTTGTATGGGGGCGTTGAAGCGTGAACAAGTGTTCTTTTAGCCAATTGGGAGGAGCATTGCGTCAAGACGTTTTTGTAAGGGGTTTCTTCCTACAGTCTTATATAACAGAATCCTCGTCGGATCAAAGCAGTGCCGCCCCACTTGTCGCACATATTTCAAAATCGTTTTAATTCCTTTAATTGTCGCCGACGAGCGAACTGTCACCTCGCTAACCTTCTATTACATGGTCAGGTTGTCGCAACGCAAGCTAAGTACTTTCGTATTTACGAATAAGCCACTAATTCGTGAGAAGTTAATACTTAGACTTGATTACAAGGAAGCATGATTGGTACAAAATAAGATTTAACTGCTCTTATTATAAATGTAATAATTGTTTTCAAATTTCCCTAGAGAGAAATCAGCTATACAGGTTTTACTCATGTCACAATCCTAGAAAACGTTTTTCAAATCTACACCGATCCTACCTAGGAGATAACGAGAATTAGGTCATCTAATATATAATAGGTTGTAATATAAGTTTGTAGCGTTCATCATTATTACAATTTAATCCTCTCTCTGTTCATAAAATCATGTTTACTTGGTCAATAATGTTTACATACATTAGGTGTAAAAGCCTCCTCTCCATGTCAAAGTCATATTAACTATTGGCTGCAGAACCACTTCATCATTCACCACAGTCATCATTTACGATTTTACATTCTAAACGACTTGATTTTTATTTGACTAACACCACACTCGCCATATATTTTAGTGAAAAACTAAAGCTTATATTTGGAAATGGAAATTAACAGACGATTCGGATAACTTTACGGACTGCTAAACACAATATCTCACTTGTCTAACGGAAACAAACTAACAAGCATATGCAATAGAAGTGTGGGCTACAGCAAAACCTTTGAACATCAGACTCATCCAGACTTTCCAATCCAAAGTTCTGCGCACCACAGTAGATGCTCCATATTATATTACAAACCACACCTTCCATAAAGATCTTAATATCCCATTTATAAAGTGCCTAATTCGCTTAATATTTAGAAAATTCCACAGGAGGCTATCCAATCACCCTAATCCAGAAGTCCTAGCCCTTTCCAGTACCACTCATCCATATTCCCCTCCACGGCGCCTCAAGAGACAATGGCCCAGAGATCTCCTATAGAAGTGTAAAGTGAAGTGATAGCAGTGGCTATTTTCTTATCAAGTGCCATTCCTCCTTAGCTCTTGACTTCCTTGCCAGGCAGGGAGAGGCTGCTCCTCTCATTGTGGTGAAGGGCTGTAGCTTCTCTCGAGAGTGAGAAGGACGATTGTATTGTTCATTCACATTACCAAATGTTTTATTTTTAACAAAATAAACTAATAAATAAAGTTATATTTGGAAATGGCTAAAATCTTTTATAAAATTGTATATAATGTTGTTGGAATTTTAATTTTCTAGAAAAAATGTTTTATACCTGCTTTCTATGACTTCACTATTATTAGTGTTTTTAAAAATCATTTTTTGTAAACCATTAGTCATCCGATTTTAGTACCTCTATCACTAAACATGTCAAGTTCAACTGACATTTTAATCCCTGTTTGCTTGACTTCTACTGTAAGAGAAAAAGAGAATAGATGGTGAGATTACCGTGGTCCAGTGCTTGGAAAATCTGCTTAGTTTACGCAGCGCCTGCTGTAGAGGGACTTTTTTTATTAATGAAAAAAGATATCGCACCTGCCAATACTGGAATTCGATAATATCTCGCTCTATTTTCTACTGGGCTAGAAGTGCGTCTACCGATTTGTACAATAAACGCCTATAAATTAATAAATATTTATATAGGTGGGTAAAGTCATGAAACATAAAGTATAATTGCCAATTATTGTCCTTGGACAATCGATCAACATGTGTCAGTGTTGGAAAGGATCTGCACCTGAGCTTGGGCATTCGCCTAGATGTCAAGGTCTGAGTATACATATGTCGTTTAAGAACATTTTTTCTTAAGTAAAAAAAAATAAGATTCACTTAGTTACATTCAACTTTAAGCAAATATTTTCTTTACAGCAACAACGTCGTTAACGATAAAACATGATTTAAGCAGATTTCCCTTATGGAAAATCAGCCATTGAGGTCCTACTATGACGCGATTTTCTAAAAATTTCCATTGATCCTACCTAGTAGATCAGGGGTGAGCAACCTTTTTAATCAAAGGGCCAATTTAAATTTTAAAATTTTTTGGCCGCACATAAAGTAACACATTAATTATTTACAAAACTTTATTTATAATATAAAGAATTTATATACAAATTTTAATCCTAAATAAGAACTAACAGAAATAAGAATTTTCTAGAAATTTTTAATGAGAAATTTGGCACTGATTTTTCGATACAAGTTCATCAATATCAGCCGGAATTGATGGAGTAGCTACATGTCCGCATCTTTCTAATGGTGTATCAATCAGTCTTGATCGTGGTCATTTTTGATTAATTTCATGGTCGAAAATAATTGTTCGCAAACATACGTACTTCAAAACAGAGACATCATTTGCTTTGCATCTTAATTCAAAAGCAGACATTTCTCAGGGCTCACATAAGATTTATAAAAATAATTAATGTTAACTGAGAAAAACACATTTTTTAAATCGCTGTTATTCTTTATGTCAATCAGTTCATTTGAAAATCTTCGGGAACTGCATCCACACCAATATTAAGTGGCGAGGAATACGTTTTCATGGAAACCGATATCTTCTGAGCTTTAAACATTTGGAATCGTAACTGAAATTAGTTGATTAAAATGTCTATATATTGTGCGTATTTTTAAGAAGTAGTGTCGTTTTCTTGTTCAGAATGTGGAAAGTGAGACACATTATTCTGCAGAAGATGCTGTTTCCACAATTTCAATTTCCCCTCGAAGCCCTGAATTCTACACAATTCTAATTACAAATTGTGAATAAACTGTTCTTTGCCTTGAAGTTTCACATTAAGATCATTGAGATGCTGATTCAGATTAAGATCAGGATGATAAGAAACCCAAAATCCCACAACCATGCTTTATTACCAAAATGAGGAAAGGTATATCCCAGGATAGGCCCATCATATCCAAGAACAATTGTATTTCGCTTTTTAAATTGTAAAGTTAAGCACTTTTAGCATTACGCCTCTACTAAGCCAACGTACTTCTGTATTGAAAACCACGTCTCCATATTCAGGTCCTAAATCTAATAGGAATTCTTTAGATTGACGGTGACAACGCACACGACTTTACTAAATTTATTAGTTTAATTATTGGTACTGTGACATTTGGCCAGCTCAATCTTTTCGCACACATATTTTGCAAAGGTTAAGGAATATATCCTTTCCTGTAACTTTCTTAATGTCTTCCCGATACTCCTACCTCCATGCTTGACATTGCTTGTGCTCCATCTGACCATATACCAATATTTTTTAATAAAATTGAAACATTTTCCAACACAGACTTTAGTTCATCTTACAGGTCTTTGCCTTGGAATCAATGAACAGTCAGAAATTCTTTTATCACCTCTATCCGCAAAGGGCTTCAGTTTTCTTTTTGCCAGTATTTGACTAAATACTGAATTGAATAAAACTAACCTTAACTGCTGTATTTCATAAGTTACCTTGATTTTTAAAAATAACCTGTTGTTTCCCAAGTTTTCCTCCATTTGATTAAACCCATCTATCCGGTTATGTTTTGTATCCTAATGCCTTTGTAAATTATATTCTTTTAATGTCGACACAGTCTTTGAGCATATTAAGAATACAGCTTTATCTTTGAGGAAAGTGAAAAATTAATCAAATTTCCACATTTCTTGGTAATGACTGTGCTCATCCGCAACCTTCCGTTTTTTCATTTGCTTTCCGACTTATTTTAATCCGAATTATGGATTAAAAATTTGAAAGTTAAATCAATTTGTAGGAAAAATTAATTTTGAATAAAAAAAATCTAATATTACCTTTTTGACATTAATATTGTACTCACGCCTTTCAAGAAACACAAGAAAATTTTAATATTGCTAGTTAACAGCGTACCAGACTGTTTGAGTGACAATAGCAAACACGAACAAGCACAGACGCGGTGCGTTCGTATTGAATGACAAGTAAGTAACTCGTCACAAATAATTGTTTCGGTTTAGCATGTACTACCAGTAAATTATAATTAATTTTTTACAATATATTGATGGGAGAAAGTCGATAAATTAAATTACATTTTAGAAGCCCGCGGCCCGTGTGTTGCTCATCCCTGTAGTAGATGACAAAAATGAGGTCCGTTCAAAATGAAAGGTCAAATTCGTTAATGGCTGTAATTGGACCAGTGGAAAGGCGGGTTTAGAGGGACAATTTCCGAAAAATCTCAGTTACTACACGTTGGACCGAAACCTTGCACAGACCCAATCTTATTGCAAATTAAATTTACTAAAAATAATGTAATATACATTTATTCTCTATCTTGACTATTAACCGAGATGTTTGCATTTTTATTAAGAGTGTGGGGATAATGCTAAAATTTTAGTTATTAAAATATAAATTATTCTGATTCATTATAAGTTGCATAGATATGTATAAGTACATAACTGTTTTTCTTTTCGGTGAAGAATATGTCTTATCTGTTCAGTTCTGAGTGGTTGGTAGACCTATTTGTTTACAATTCAGAAGCCGTTTCTGTTGGGGGCTTATTAAAATTAACTGAAAGATATCTCATTTTATGTATTTTGCTCACGGTGGTGTTAAGTGTTACCAGTATGCAGGTTTCACTATTGCAAAACTTCACGTGGGAAATCTGCTTAGTATAGGCAGCCCCTTGTGGTGGGCATTTTGAGTTTTTCACAGGGGTAATTTTAATAAAATGAATTTCTATCAGATGTCGTACCATGCCTGAGCATATGGCCGTCATTATTATTTTGATTTTATATATAGTTTAGGTAGTACTATTGCTTTATTGGAAGATCAAAAGCTTCCAATGAAAAATCACTATTTCTGAGTTATGGCACTCTGCCAGAAAATGAGGGATACGTTGTTGTGACTAAAAGATCAGACATTTCTTCTTGAAGGATGAGGTTGATCGTGAAGCCAAGCCTTTCTCTCCTTGAATGATTAGGCGTGTAAGGACTTGAGGAGGAAATCCTTTGAAAAAGACATATATCTTTCAGTTTCGTAAGCGTACATAAAGTTTTACGAGCGGCCATATTTGGTACAACGTTTTCATAAGAATGCCTCGTATTTTCCACGGCGAGGGAAAGGAAGTTATGCAACGCCTGAAGATGATAATTCTTAACGATCCGCGGGGGAAAAAAGCTGCTTTTCAATGGGCAAAGAAATCTCACAATTAACGACCAAGGTCCTTTCTTAGTGCGAATGTCAATATGCAATTAACTAGTTAACTTCTTCAATTACGTATTATTTCATTCACTACCTCTAAAGGACTAAAAAGATTAAAAATGATCGCCAAAAGTTAAAAAAGAAAAGAAAACATATAATGCATCTAGGATCTTTATTACTTAGTTATTTTTTTATTGATTTAGTCGGGCATGTAGGGTCTTAGAAATGAAATAAATATTGTTGCCGACGTTTTGGTATAATTTATTACCTTTCACAAGAAGAGTAATAAATTATACCAATCTTTTCATGAAAAGATTCATTTTTCCTTCTTTTTTTTCGAAGTTTTGAAAATACGTTCATCACTAATAACTTCTTCCAAATTGCATACAAAACTAGCAAAAAACAACTTCATAATTTACGCTGCACTAAATATAGAATGTTTACGAATCACAAAAGCAGAAAGCAGGCTAAACACCAGGCCATTCAAAGAGGCGGTAAAAGGTGAAGTAAAGAGATATAGACACCCAATTTGGTACAGATATAAAAAAGACCACAAGGAATCTAAAAACGTTGTCTGCAAAAAGGGCGTATACCATCATACGCCCTTTTTACATAGACCTCTTCAATTAATCCTTTTTCTTAATAAAAACTGCTATAATACTAAAATAAAAAAATAAACTTTGGCATAAATAACGTAAATATGAATGACAGTAGGTGACATTCTCACCCCCACTCCTTCCTAGAAAGGTTTTTGGAGGATATTACTGGAAATCGTTCGAAAACTGTTAACACGGTTACCGAATACGTGTACAATGTAATTTACAAATGTAAATAAATTCATATATCGACGCTGAAGAACTGTATATATGTTTTGAGTTTAAAACATTTTTAAAAATCTGCAACTAATGATTTTTGGGTTGAATTTGTGGAAATAGTTCGAAAATTATTTTTCAAACGAACCTCCTACGGAGCTTAGCAAAAGGGCGCTATAAAAGTTTTCCTCTGACATGTGCATAACTAAATAAAGAAAAAAAATAGGTAATACTATAAATTATACAGATAAAGGTGTTTTATTTGACAACATGTGGCATACTTAACTTCCTGATTCAATTTTTATTACTGTTATCTGTCCAAGCATGGAGGTAAGATTAAATGTCAGGGAAAGATATAACTACAGCAAGGTTTCTGTCTTCCATTAAAGGCATATCACGCGATCAAGTTCCCTCACGGCCTGCTTAAAATAATACTTCTAATGCTGTATATAGTCAAAACGATGGATAAAAAATACAATAGGCTTTGGTTTTTGTATAGAAATGTGGGTTAAGGACAGTGGCGCAGCTCACGCAATGTTACGGGGCGACAACCTCTGCGGGGAGGGTGTCACTGGGTCTAGGCTAACTCAATAAAAAAAGTCCGTTGCGTATGGGCTGCGTCAGCTGAGCAGATATCCCACATGTCCTAAAGACGTACAGTGGGGGGAAAAAGTATTTGCACAGCCTCTGTTTTCTTTAAAAAAATAAAATTGAAATTCGAAAACAATTCATTCGAATCCAATTCAACCTAACAATAAGTACAACTAAAAAAATATCAGTGAACATTCAATTTAATACCTTGATCTTAATAAAAATTATTTTAAAATAACATAAACACCAGGAAAAAAGTATTTGCACGCGCCCTTTGTTTGTACATAACTACAAAGTTCGGTTTGTTTTCTTGCTGTTTTTTACTTCCTATAAAATAATCCTATTATTTTTTGTCAGTATTCGAAAATATCTCAATCGCGTAAGATCTAATTTTAACTACTAAATAATGCCAAAAACAACTAAGTGCTGCCTCTCGCGAAAAAGTGATTTTATTGCGCAACCAACAAAAATTGCATCGTGAAATATCAGATTTCTTGGTCTTCGTTTATCTAAAGTAAGGATGGTAATTAAGAGATATGAAGAATGAGGTTCAGCTGCCAATAACCGAAGTAAAGGTTGTCCCAGGATACTAATTGAAAGAATGGAGTAAAATAAAAATTGAAGCTTTTAAAAATCCAGCTGTAAGTGGAGGTGAATGAGGAACTGAAAAACCAAAACTACGATTTCTTTGAAACGTGGTGGTTGCAATGCAATGGTTTGGGGGGTTGCATAGCTTTTAATGGAGACGGAAATCTTCTGGGATTTCAGGAAGGAATTGCTTTGCCATTTTTTCATCACTTCTTTTTGTAACAAATCTTATATATAATATATGATATATATCACGCAGGGGCTGCTTAAACTAAGCAGATTTCCCACGTGAAGTTTTATAATAGAGAAATCTGCCTAATAACAACTGTAGTAGTAAGAAACCTCTAAACCTATTCACGAGGGACGAATAGTTACGAAAACGGCCGCCAGAGCTCACGGCGGAAAGTCCGAACATAGACTTATATCTCAAATATCTCAGTTAATATTCAAGATACAGAATAAATATATAGACCAATATTTATAGTAAATTTAATTTGCAATAAGATTGATTCTGTAATCTTTTTGATCCGACGTATAGTAACGGAGATATTTCAAATTTTCGAAAATCGTCCCCTCTAAACCCCCCCTCCCACTGGTCCGATTTCAGCCGTTAACGAAGTTGATCTTTCTTTTTACATAGAACAACTAAAGATCGAGTTTGGTAACGATCAAACAAAAATTGCGACCGCTTGACCGGTAACAGACGTATATATATATATATATATATATATATATATATATATATATATATATACATACAGTTTTGAACGGACCTCTCAACATTTGAAGAAAAATCTCGAAAACTCCGTCATGAGTACAACCTCAATAGCTGATTTCCCTTAGGGGAAATCTGCTAAAATGAATGTTTGTCTGTGTGTCCTTTATAGAATCGTAAACGGCTGAAAGGAATTTTATGAAACTTGGTATGTATATTACTACTAAAACAGGTTAGGTTTCTGGCTGTATTAATATTCCCTGAGTCGAACAGGAGTGGGGTTATGAGGAAGGCCTGGAATTAAAAATAGCATTATTTCGTCTCCTATAGGTTTTTCGGCAAGAATGCACATAACAAAAGTTGTTTATTTTTAGTAACCTTTGTAATATACACTTTTGTCGTATACCGAAGTATAAATGAGTTATACGCCAAAAACTATAGGGGGAGTCAACATTTTTGTTACCCAAAAGACTCAACCGAACTAAACGAAACTCCGTATGTGATTTGGTATTAACACCTTCCTGATTATAAGCTATATTCAAATTTCGAGGTACAAACAAGAGTGGGGGTTATAAGAGAGTCATCAAATATAAAATCGCGATATTTCGTAGTCTATTCATTTTTCGGCAAACGTGCACGTAACAAAAGTTGTTTGTATTGTTATTTAAAGAAACTTTTGTTATATGCACTTTTGCCGTATAACGAAGTATAAATGAGGTATACACGAAAAACTATAGAAGGGGTCAACAATGTTATAGGTGAAATTCTAAACATTGAGACGGGAAAATGTAAAAATATTGTACAAAGTAAAGCCCAAAAAATACCATCATCATTCAGTCTCAAATGAATTTCCCGGGTGAAGCCGGGTACCTTAGCTGGTTTTTAATAAAAGATAATGGGGCGAGGGAGTAACTGATTGGAATCTGATTTCTAAATACTTCATTCGAGTTGTCGTCAACAATTTCGATCCCTTCTACTCCAGTATGACCTTTTACTTTTCCAATCTCCATATGATACCTTGCTTTTAGTAAAGTAATTATATTTTTTACAATATCAAGTGTGCCATATTTTCCTTGGAGTTGTTATTTATAATGCTGTCAATATCTTGATTGATTATCAGTGCCAATGATTATTTTTTGTTCATTATTTATTAAATCTTCCTTCCCTTTTAACGTGGCCATTGGAAATGTAAAAATATAGATCTTATAGAGAGCAGCTACTGCATTTTTCATGGAATCTGTATTTCAAAGTTCTTCTTTCATATTTTTAGCCAAAGTTCTGATCTTGTTTCTTCCCATCTGTTTAGTACAGTACATCGTAAACATTGTTTGCCTGTTTATGGCTACTTGAAGAATTTCTTGTTCATAATTCATGTTCTTGTTTTTCAGGAACTGCATGTTATAAATGTCATTTATTACGATTATCAAATTTAATTCTGAGAGTGGTTTAAGGCCGGCTAGAGGCAGACAGGTCGAACCTTTCGGGACTTGTGGCATTCCTTAATTGGCGCACATTGGGTTTCTTAATTTTGGCAGCGCAGGCAATTGAGGAGGCGGTGGTAAGAGGAACGATTGGGCGGAACGGAAACGTTTGTAGCGAGCAGTCGAGAGAACCAAATATGGAGGAGCAAGGCTGCTGCATGTGGGAAGTGTACCGCCCTGCTCCACAGGCAGTTCTGCTATTTAGAAAGTGTTCCCTCTTAATATCTCACACCATCATCTGCAAATAGCAACCAAATTAGATCTGGATGGATTCATTTTATGAAAATCTATTTTATTTTACCAACTCCCTACAAAATTGTTGTTATTATGTTAAAAAATCTTCAGTCAGAGCTCGACGACACCCCCTCCCCCCGCACTTTTGATGTGGCGAGGGTCCATGGGCATCAGCTAGAACATCTCGATTGGAGAACATCAGTCTGGTTTGGAGTGAACAGGTGATCTTCTAATCTTATTGAACTATTCCCATCCAAATATTATTGGACCTCATTGGATGCCATCGCCGATCTTATTGGATCCCCGCCTCAATCTTATTAGACTTTATTGGATCCAAGCCTCCATCTTATTGGATCCCAGTCCCCATCTTATTGGATCCCAGTCTCCATCTTATTGGATCCCAGTCTCCATCTTATTGGACCCCAGTCACAATCTTATTGGATCACCGTCTCCCTCTTATTGGACCTTACAGGATCCCCGCCTCAATCTTATTTAGACCTTATTGGATCCCAGTCTCCATTTTATTGGATCCCAGTCTCCATCTTATTGGACCCTCGTCACCATCTTATTGGATCACCGTCTCCATGTTATTGGACCACACAATATCCCCGCCTGAATCTTATTAGACCTTATTGGATCACAGTCTCCAACTTATTGAATCACCGTCTCCATTTTATTGGACATTATTGTATCCCAGTCTCCATTTTATTAGACATTATTGTATCCCAGTCTCAATCTTATTGGACCTTATGGGCTCCATGTCTCAACCTTTTTGGACCTTAGGGCTTCCAGTCTCAATCTTATTGAACCTTATGGGCTCCCAATCTCAATCTTATTGAAACTTAGGGCTCCCAGTCTCAATCTTATTGGACTTTATGGGCTCCAAGTCTCAATCTTATTGAACCTTAAGGCTCCCAGTCTCAATCTTATTGGACCTTATGGGCTTCTAATCTCAATCTTATTGAAACTTAGGGCTCCAAGTCTCACTCTTATTGAACCTTATGGGCTCCAAGTCTCACTCTTATTGGACCTTATGGGCTCCAAGTCTCACTCTTATTGGACCTTATGGGCTCCAAATCTCACTCTTATTGGACCTTATGGGCTCCAAGTCTCAATCTTATTAGACCTTAGGGCTCCCAGTCTCAATCTTATTGGACCTTATGGGCTCCAAGGCTCAATCATATTGGACCTTATGGGCTCCAAGTCTCAATCTTATTAGACCTTAGGGCTCCAAGTCTCACTCTTATTGGACTTTATGGGCTTCAAGTCTCTCTCTTATTGGACCTTATGGGCTCCAAGTCTCACTCTTATTGGACCTTATGGGCTCCAAGTCTCACACTTATTGGGCCTTATGGGCTCCAAGTCTCAATCTTATTGGACCTTAGGGCTCCCAGTCTCAATCTTATTGAAACTTAGGGCTCCCAGTCTCAATCTTATTGGACTTTATGGGCTCCAAGTCTCAATCTTATTGAACCTTAAGGCTCCCAGTCTCAATCTTATTGAACCTTAAGGCTCCCAGTCTCAATCTTATTGGAGTTTATGGGCTCCAAGTCTCAATCTTATTGAACCTTAAGGCTCCCAGTCTCAATCTTATTGGAGTTTATGGGCTCCAAGTCTCAATCTTATTAGACCTTAGGGCTCCCAGTCTCAATCTTATTGGACCTTATGGGCTCCAAGGCTCAATCTTATTGGACCTTATGGGCTCCCAGTCTTACTCTTATGGGCTCTCCAAGTCTCACTCTTATTGGACCTTATGGGCTCCAAGTCTCACTCTTATGGACTTTATGGGCACCAAGTCTCACTCTTATTGGACCTTATGGGCTCCAAGTCTCAATCTTATTGGGCCTACTCAAGTCTCACTCTTATTGGACCTTATGGGCTCCAAATCTCACTCTTATTGGACCTTATGGGCTCCAAGTCTCAATCTTATTGGACCTTATGGGCTCCAAGTCTCACTCTTATTGGACCTTATGGGCTCCAAGTCTCAATCTTATTGGACCTTATGGGCTCCAAGTCTCACTCTTATTGGACCTTATGGGCTCCAAGTCTCACTCTTATTGGACCTTATGGGCTCCAAGTCTCACTCTTATTGGACCTTATGGGCTCCAAGTCTCACTCTTATTGGACCTTATGGGCTCCAAGTCTCACTCTTATTGGACCTTATGGGCTCCAAGTCTCAATCTTATTGGACCTTATGGGCTCCAAGTCTCACTCTTATTGGACCTTATGGGCTCCAAGTCTCAATCTTATTGGACCTTATGGGCTCCAAGTCTCAATCTTATTGGACCTTATGGGCTCCAAGTCTCACTCTTATTGGACCTTATGGGCTCCCAGTCTCAATCTTATTGGACCTTATGGGCTCCAAGTCTCCATCTTATTGGAAGTCTCCATCTTATTGGACCCAGTCACCATCTTATTGGATCACTTATTGGACCACACAAAATCCCCGCCTCAATCTTATTAGACTTTATTGGATCACAGTCTCCATCTTATTGAATCACCGTCTCCATCTTATTGGTCCCAGTCTCAATCTTATTGGCTCCAAGTCTCAATCTTATTGGCTCCCAGTCTCAATCTTATTGGACCTTATGGGCTCCAAGTTTCAATCTTATTGGACCTTATGGGATCCAAGGCTCACACTTATTGGACCTTATGGGCTCCAAGGCTCAATCTTATTGGACCTTATGGGCTCCAAGTCTCACTCTTATTGGACCTTATGGGCTCCAAGTCTCTCTCTTATTGTACCTTATGGGCTCCAAATCACAATATTATTGGACATTATGGGCTCCAAGTCTCAATCTTATTCGACCTCTCCCTCTTATTGGACCTTACAGGATCCCCGCCTCAATCTTATTAGACCTTATTGGATCCCAGTCTCCATCTTATTGGACCCCAGTCACAATCTTATTGGATCACCGTCGCCCTCTTATTGGACCTTACAGGATCCCCGCCTCAATCTTATTAGACCTTATTGGATCCCAGTCTCCATTTTATTGGATCCCAGTCTCAATCTTATTGGACCTTATGGGCTCCAAGTCTCAATCTTATTAGACCTTAGGGCTCCCAGTCTCAATCTTATTGGACCTTATGGGCTCCAAGGCTCAATCTTATTGGACCTTATGGGCTCCCAGTCTCAATCTTATTGGACCTTATGGGCTCCAAGTCTCAATCTTATTGATGGCTCCCAGTCTCAATCTTATTGGACCTTACCAAGTCTCAATCTTATTGGACCTTATGGGCTCCAAGGCTCAATCTTATTGGACCTTATGGGCTCCAAGTCTCACTCTTATTGGACCTTATGGGCTCCAAATCTCACTCTTATTGGACCTTATGGGCTCCAAGTCTCAATCTTATTGGACCTTATGGGCTCCCAGTCTCAATCTTATTGGACCTTATGGGCTCCAAGTCTCAATCTTATTGGACCTTATGGGCTCCCAGTCTCAATCTTATTGGACCTTATGGGCTCCAAGGCTCAATCTTATTGGACCTTATGGGCTCCAAGTCTCACTCTTATTGGACCTTATGGGCTCCAAGTCTCACTCTTATTGGACCTTATGGGCTCCAAGTCTCACTCTTATTGGACCTTATGGGCTCCAAGTCTCACTCTTATTGGACCTTATGGGCTCCAAGTCTCAATCTTATTGGACCTTATGGGCTCCAAGTCTCAATCTTATTGGACCTTATGGGCTCCAAGTCTCAATCTTATTGGACCTTATGGGCTCCAAGTCTCACTCTTATTGGACCTTATGGGCTCCAAGTCTCACTCTTATTGGACCTTATGGGCTCCAAGTCTCACTCTTATTGGACCTTATGGGCTCCAAGTCTCACTCTTATTGGACCTTATGGGCTCCAAGTCTCACTCTTATTTGATCTCATGGGCTCCAAACGTCTTGCATATTATGATTTTGGTGCAGGATATTTTCCTGGAACTTGTGATTGGGAAGATCATCTTGCTCAAATGGTACCTAATCCAGGCACTGCTGGAAACTACGTATTCTATTTTTTGCAGTTCCTCCTTGAGGGAAATCAGCTGTAGAACTCATGACGTGGTTTAAAAAAACAAACACCGGCCATCAAATGACCATCGTTCCTACCAAGAAATGTACTTTAGGTGGGGGGAGGGGGTTAGGGATCGGAAGTTCCTTTATTACGAGACGGAGTTTGATATTTTGTTAAGGTAAGGCCGGGAGGAGCCTAGAGGGAAGGAAAATAATATTAAACAAGGAAAGATAGTGTACAGGGAATACTTGGTGCCAGTAACAACCTTGTGAAGGTACTGATGTTGGTGCTCTTAAAGTGCTCATTCGCATAGAATGAATAACTGTGAAGGAATGACAACTTTGTATTCTCAACTGAGATACCAAATTCTTTCACCATCTCAAAATGGAAATAGTAGACCGATTCCAATTGGATTCGAAAACCACACGCATAAGTGGTCCATCGCAGTTTCTAAAACTCATTTTAAACTTTCACCGACTCAGAGCGGAAAATAATTTATTACACTCCCGAAGACATAATATATGATTCGAAAATGAAATACAATTCGAGAAAACTTTCACACACGACGATGCCCGTGCACATTCCACTGTGGAGTGACCCTTGTTTACTACTGACTTAAATATCCTTAGAAATTTTATTATTTATGCTCAAAAGAAAGATGTATTAATAAACTCTCAGAAGATTTGAGTTATTATTATTATTATAATTTATGCATATAATGGCTACAGACCATTAAAATTTATATTAATGTTTTCTGTTACAGAGACCATAAACTGAGCTATGAACAAGCTATCAGACTTATTCAAGCGTTTATGGGTAATATTTTAGAAGATTTCCCTATCATAGCAATCAGCTGTTGAGGTTATACTCGCGACATTATTTACGAAAACTTTCTTCGAATGTTCATCAGCCCTACACAGGCGATGACGTAAATTAGGTTCATTCTAATTTAACACACACACACACACACGTATATATGTATATATATATATATATATATATATATATATATACATTTTTTCGATCCGATTCATAATAGCTGATACTCATCATTTAAAATTTGTCTCCTGTTTAAACCCCACATCCTCCCCATTCAATGATTTCAGCCAATAGTGAATATAACTTGAATTTATATATATATATTTTAAACAGTTAAAAATTCATTTTTCAAGTCACAAATAGAAACAGCTAGTCCGTGGATCTGATAGAGTTTGCTTAATGTGCATTGCATTGACATGTAGAGCGATAAATCCTAAAGGATTCTGTCTTCACGAGAAAAACTCTCCAATCCAATGAACTGCCACAAATAAGTGCATCGATGCAAAAATGTATTTTTGCCACGGCTTCTTTTTCACTCTTTTTCATTTGACGAATAGGAATCGTACGATTCATATAATCGATCGTCTGTTATCATCAATCGATCGTCATTTCCCATCAATAGTTTACGCAGTTTCTGCTATTTGATGTAATTTATCAACGCCTACTTTACGCTATAACGGCTAATTTGGTAGATTTCATATAATGGCTCTAGCTTATTTAGTAAATAGTCCTATAATGGTCGTATTTTGCCAGGATTAACATAAAGGCTTGTTCTTGCAAAAAATTACAACCAAATTGTTTTCCTGTGTTCAATTGTATTAATAATGACTGTCAAATTATAACATATCGATAATTTACAATTAGCTATGGAAAACTAGCTTTTTCGTATTAAATGTTTTTTTTTTCAACATGTTTTATTTTATTTATTTTTTTCTATTGATTAACTATACGGATCGTTAATCATAAGAAACAATTGGTTATTGACACTAAAACGATCATTAAAATGGTTCCAATGCATTGGTTCTGTCCGTTTACTTGCTATCTAAGGGAGAGGTGGGGATAAAAATAAAAATGGACCAAAGAAACTCCTGGCAACATCCAAAATCATAATCTGCAAGCTTTTCTCAGTTCAAAACTATTCAGAGAATAGGATCCTCATATTTTACACACTTCACTCCCTCTTGAGCCGGCACTAAAAGAAGTATAAAATGTTTCCCAACGACTAGAGACGAGAGAAAGGAAATGAATCAGTGAGGTATGAGCAACAGGTGGTTTTAGTGAGAACGGTTTCCGGCGGAAGTTGTAGGGAAGGCGAGGCTGTCTTGATCGCTGATTACCGATGTTAATTGGTGCCCCTCCGCCCTCAATAGGAAGAAGTTATAACATCCAGTTTTTCTTTTTCAAGGGCATCGATGATTCAGGGTATTTCTAGGCCGATATTTATCACTCGTTTCGAACTCATGGTTTAACCCATTAGCATTTTAATTAATAAAAGAGAAATGAACATGTTAACTGGGAAATAATTTATCATATCGCAAGTTCAGAGCATAACGAGGAAACCCAAGTACGAGGTTTAGATGGAGATTATCTACAGATTACCACTATTTTCTAATTTACGGGAATTTACTTATTGAGGTCGTCATTAAAAAAATCCGTCACGCAAGGGCTGCGTTAACTAAGCAGATTTCACCCTCTCGTCACGTACTTGCATTTATCTCATGGCGTAAAAGTTAAATGAGAACAATACTTGTTATTTAGGCTTAAACTAAAGAGATTCACAATATAACAGCTTATTGTTGATATTGCAGAAGTCGGAGAGGGAGTTTACTAAAGACGTTAATTATTTATTAACGTTATTATTATTAAAAATTGGACGTTAATTATTTATTAACGTCCACTTTTTGCAATTAAGGCTAATCGGGACGGGTTATCTACAGGTTACCACCCCTTTTTTAGCCAGGGTGGAACTGAGGATTTTATTTCATGAATTTCGTCACTAAATAAATTCCTTTGCCCTGGCGGGAATATAACTCGCCACTCTAGGTTTACCATGTAAGATTAAGGTTAATGCTTTAACTCACATGGCTAACCTGAGCCCCGAAAAATTGTATAGAAACAATCTTATTGCAAATTTAATGTTCTATAGGGGGCTCAGGTTAGCCATGCAAGTTAAAGCGTTGACCTTTGTCTTACATGGTAAACCTAGAGTGGCGAGTTCGATTCTCGCCTGGGCAAAGGAAATTATTTAGTGACGAAATTCCTTAAATAACATCCTAAAATCCCACCCTGGCTAGAAAAGGGTGGTAACCTGTAGATAACCCGTCCCAATTAGCTTGAGTTGCAAATAAAAAGTCCGTCACGCAGGGCTGCGTAAACTAAGCAGATTTCCTACGTGAAGTTTTACAATAGAGAAATCTCCATACGAGAGCCGAACAGTTACGGCCAAACTAGGCTTTTGGCGGAAAACTCACTCGTCCGTTACACTTAATAAAAATACAAATATCTCGGTTAGTATTCAAGATAGAGAATACATGTATCGAACAATATTTATAGTAAATTTAATTTGCAATAAGATTGGTTCTATACAACTTTCTGATCCGACATATGGTAACGGATATATTTCGAATTTTCGAAAATATTCCCCATCTAAACCTCCCCCCTTTTGTTGGTCCGATTTCAGCCATTAACGAACTTGATCTGTCTTATTGCATGAAACGTTTAAATATCGAGTTTGGTAACGATCAAATAAAAATTGCGACCGCTAGAGCGTTAACAGACATATATATATATATATATATATATATATATATATATATATATATATATATATATATATATAATTTTGAACTGACTTCATTTTCGTCATCTCCTGGGTAGGATCGATGGACATTTGAAGATATTTTTTGAAAATCGCGTCATGAGTACGACCTTAATAGCTGATTTCCCTTAAGGGAAATCTACTAAAAGTGGACGTTAATAAATAATAATAATAATAATAATGTTCTACAAATGTTGTTATGTGCGTATTTTCACATGGCTAACCTGAGCCTCTAATACTCAATACTATGTTTTAGAAAGTTAATATGAAATTAAAAGCCGTTTTATTAATGACTCAAGAAATGGAGTGGAATTCTGTACGCTGAGGTGTATATTTCTCACTTTCTACGCCCCATTGTGAATTTCTATCGTGAGATAATCCGTCGTTTTCACACTGCATCCCCACTAGCTGGAGTAATGATGCATTCTGGACTCCATGCACCGATTGCAAGATGCAGTTCCCACCTGGCCCGTCTATCGGAAGGTTTTCCTTAGGCTCGTGACCTTTTCCCATCCACCTGTGTTCCTCTCCATTGTGCTTCATTCTCCTATGATTTCCCCGTTCCCTCCGATATGAAGACCACAAAGGAATTAAGCGACATTCCCACAGGACAGGAAGAGGGAAAGAGGATGTTGCAATTACACACCTCTGGTTCCGTGCCGACTCAATGACCGATGAAGGCTACGCCCTGGACACAGGAAGAAAACTGTAGATTCGCACTCTGTTAATGATTCTTTTGTTGTGGTTGGTTTGGCCTTTGGAAGGTTCAAAACAGAATTCAGATCAATGAACAATCATTTCAATGATTACTGCTTTAGCAGATTTCCCTTGAGGTATCTTATCTATTGATGTTGTACTCTGGTAAATCTTAATGAACTATTGTTGTCATAAACAATACTCTGCTACATAATAAATCACATTTTTCGAAGTTTAAATACCAAAAATTGTATTCAAGAGACCTTTATTATACGAGATACGTGCAAATATGTCCTGCGACGCCCCCCCCCCCCCGTCTTAAGGTTTTGGACGACTAAAATTTGATTGATTGAGATAACAATTATTCTGACTCATTATTAAATACAGTACTAGGTATAGTAAATAGTTCTCAATGAAATTAATATGTTATATTCTGATATATTTCAGTAATGTTTTTCTTTGCGGTGTGAGGCGGGCAGACCTGTTTGTTCACATTTCTAACCTAACGCTTCCTGTAGGCAGGTTATTGAAATTGGCTGAAACATTTCTTATTTTTTGTGTGTATTCACGGTGGTGTTGTGTTATCAGTATGTATATATATCTTTTACTTAACTTCCCGAGGGAAATCTGCTTAGTTTACGCAGCCCCTGCGTGACGGACTTTTGACTCTCCCTGGACCCATATTAACTACTTTCTCCATGACATCTGTACCCATGCACAAAAACGACTTGCTCTAGAATGTTGAAATTTCATATTTCGGTATGTTCTAACGTCTGGTTGTGCACCACGGCCTTTTGATGAAAATCGACTAGGGGGAAGAAGAGGGGTTTATAATAGGGTGAAAATGAAATTTGCAAATTTCTCCGTACCTATTATACATAGAAGAAAAGTATATATGCCTTTTTTTATCTTGAAAAAATATATAAATTATGTTCTATGACATTTTTCAATCTGGTGCATTAAAAGGAAGATATTGTTTACAAATTTCAAAAGAAATAATTTCAAATGAAGAGCAACTGAACATTTTGTGTATGGTAAATCAAATAAAGGGTTAGAACGGACGGTCTCCACCGACAGGTATGACAACCTTATTTTGTGTATATTTAATTTAATGGAGGTACAATGTCATGTTATGCCCACAATATTATGTCCATCGGTCATACTTATATTCCTCTTTTGATGCTCTAGTGGTCACAATTTGGGTTTTAAGTGTTAGCATACTCAATATTTAAACGGTTTAAATGAAGCTAAAGACCACTAAAGATGTCTCACAATGGACCAGGCGGAGTGAAGGTGTTTAGCAGGATACAAGAACAAAAAAATTAATGAACAATATTGTCTCTGTAAATTGGAGGCAAGGTTCTCATCATTTGCAAAACATTAGTAATATTTCAGTAATTTAAGATTAATAATGAAACATGTCAAGTAAGTTAAAAATATAATGTATTGTATATATTTACATTGTTCTAACGTTTAACATAAATAATATGGATAATGTCCTCATAGTACAATGATAGAAAATATATTATTTTGGAATGTAAATATTTTATAACTCATTTAACTATTTCATAATTTTGTTAAGACAAACCAAAAAAAGTGGTTGACGTATCCCATTACGTTTTTTAACATTTAATTGAAATAAATACCTATCATTACTACTTTATTGAAAGTAGTTAAAAAGTGAAAGGGGAGAAATGAAGCGAGGTGATTAATATTGAAGGATAATACTGTCTCCTGCAATTTCTTTATAACTTCGTGTTATTTATTAACGTCCACTTCATTCTACGTAAAACTGTAAGTAAGACGCTACTATTCGAGGTGTTCTACATACAGGTTACCACCCTTTCCTAGCTAGAGTGTGACCAAAAATTTTATTTAGTGCTTTCGGAAGTAAATAAATTCCAATGTGCGGACTAAAGACGTTGCAACTACATAGTGAACTCTAACCTCCCTAACAAATTAGGGACTCAACTCTAAAAAAGTGAAATTATATATATATATATAAAACTTTTGTAAAGAAAGCCACCAAAGGTTTATAAGTTTACTTTAGACTTTATATTGACAACCAACGTCGTGAGAATTTCCAATCTTATCGCATCAGAAGAAATATTTTATCTTCGGTTATCTATTTCCATTTTTTTTTCTTATAAAAAACGGTTTAATGCGAATAAATCATGAACTGAAAATTATAATCTTGGCCACAGTTGCCTAGAAAGAGTGGGACTTCCTGCATCCTCTCTGCAATGTTGATAATTGAAGGAGTTACTAGATTGTTATACGATCCAGAATTCTTTTTAAATAAAAAATTCCGTCACGCAGGGGCTGCGTCAACCAAGCAGATTTCCCACGTGCGATACATATTCTCATTTATAGAATACGGGTTATCTACTGGTTACCGCCCTTTTCTTGCAAGGCTAGGACTAAGGATTTTATTTATTAAGTCCGTCACTAAATAAATTCCTATTGCTCAGGTAATTTCCACTTGAGGTTTACCTTAAAAATATTAAAAAAAAAAAATTGAACTCAATAGTTCTTAGTTCATTAAAAGAACTAGGGCGGTGAAAACCCAGATGTTGATTGCCTTAAAACAACAACCAACTAAGCTCTTAAATTGTCACACCCACGGCGCTTGCTAATAGAAAAATAATCAGACGTCTTAATTAGTTGTTAAATTCTTTAAATATTCATGGCGGACATATCGGAAAAACTAATCAGAAAACAAGCTTTATGCAAGGTTAGACAAAGGAGAGACATGACCTTCAATTTAGTGTCATACTGTTTATATTATCATAGCAAGACTGTTTACTAACATAGCCGACACATAAATAAGATAAATCAGTAAATGCACTTCTTATCTACTGATTAGAGTCTGTCTTTTACCTTGAGTTCCACCAGATCCTACTATACATAATAATAATTAGTCTTTATACCTAAATCGAAAATGGAAACTGATTATTTCAACGACCTCCCCATAACCAAAGTCCATCATGCAGGTACTGCGTAAAGTGAGCATATTTCCCACGTGCTGGTATAACTCACTAATGAACTCATCTCAGCAAATATTCTCTATTTCTATGTAAAAAAAAAAAAACCGATGAGTTGAGGGTGGTGGGCACTGAAGGTTCACAATAAGAATGTACGACTAACTCATTCACTAGAGTTACAAAAACTTGCATAGAAAAACAATTTTAGTCATTAGTTTAACAAGATTGGCTCTATAACATTTAAACCCCATTATTCCCGGTCCGATTTCCGCCAATAACAAGTATGATCTTTAGTGTTGACTGAAACGGTCAAATATCGAGTATGGTGTAGATCAAATAACATTTTCGAGAACGTAAAATCTTAACTGATGACGACATCACACCAAGAATTTGGATGTACCTTAATAAAGATTTCTCGAAAACAATATTTGGAATTCAAGCTTAGAATAAAGCGTTTAATGATATAACAGCTTATTCTAAGTTTGTATTCTGGGAGGTGGAAGTGAAGACATCATACAAGCGATGCTGGAAATGGAACATTATGATAATGATTACCATAAAACTTCAACACCGGATAAATACATGTGTCTTTACTGTAATCTTGTATTACTGTCTGTTAACAAGATATAGCTCAATGAAATAGGTTCATACTTTTTAAAAGACCCTGTATATAAGATTTGAGTAAAATGCCACAATTACACAATAATAATAATTTGAAGCCACAGGGCGCTTTTGACGAAGTGCACCATCGTCGTGCCCTGTCGAGACACCAAAAAAACAATAAAAACCTATCAATATATTACAGATTTAAAAGATATTAAAATGCTCAACATTAAAAACCAACATATAACAATAAACAATATAAGTATATAAAAAATCCCGGTTAAGTATAATAAAATAAATCATTAAGTCAACCATAGAAAAAAAAAAACCCTTGTTCCCAATACATCACTCCGTTCATTCAACAGGACGCAACGATAAAGCTCTACGTCGAATGCTTTGCCCCTTCTATAAGGCCATATTGTTATTGCGGCATTTTAATCAACCTGAAATAGCTTATTGTTAATATGACATAAGCAGGACTTTACTGAAGACTTTAAACTAAAATATCCCGGTTAATTTTATTAATTGACGCTACAGAACATATGTATATAACGACATATAGAGGTAATTAAATTTGCAAAAAGTTTGCTTTTATACACTTTTAGCAGATTTCCCTTAAGGGAAATCAGCTATTGAGGTCGTACTCACGACGCGAGTTTTGAAAATTTTCTTCATATGTCCAACGATCCTACCCAGGAGATGACGAAAATTAGGTCCGTTCAAAATTATATACCTATATGTGTGTCAGTTAACGCTCTAGCTGTCGCAGTTTTTGTTTGATCGATACCAAACTCGGGATTAAATTGTTTTATGTATGAAGAAAGATCAAGTTTGTTAATGGCTGAAATCAGACCAGTGGGAGGGGGGGGGTTTAGAGGGGGGATTTTCAAAAATTCGAAATATCTCTGTTATTATGCGTCGGATCAAAAAATTGTATAGTATCAATCTTATTGCAAATTAAATTTACTATAAATATTGTTCTATACATTTATTCTTTATCTTGAATATTAACCGAGATATTTGCATTTGTATTCTGTGTGTGGTCGGCAGGAGTCGGCTATGTTCGGGACTTTCCGCCGTGAGCTCTGGCGGCCGTTTCCGTAACTGTTCGTCCCTCGTGAATAGGTTTAGAGATCCCTTTCTGCTACAGTTGTTATTGGGCAGATTTCTCTACTGTAAAACGAGGGAAATCTGCTTAGTTTACGCAGCCCCTGGGTGAGGGACTTCTTTGATCCGACGAATAATAAATAACAGAGATATTTGGAATTTGATAAATACATATAAAATTTTGAACGGACTCATTTTCGACATCTCCTAGGTAGTTTCGATGAGCATTTGAAAACATTTTTCGAAAACAACATCAATAGCTAATTTCCCTTAAGAGAATTTTAAAACGAATGGCCCCTGAAGACGTGGCGTATAGGCCACGAAATTTGTAGGACATTTTTTAATAAAGTCTGAAAGTGAGAAAAATGAATTTTTATGAGTGACTCTTGCCATTAAAATACAAAGAATATTTGGCACAAAATAATAATAATTAAAAATTAATAAATATAAGAAAACTAAAGAATATTATAATTTCCAGAAAATTACATTGCCTGGGCTTGGATTCATCAAAATCAGTCAACTGGGTTTCAAGACTATTGATGGCTTCAGAATTATTAATAAATTTATAATTTTCTTGGACGATGTTGGTTAACGTAGTCAGTACGTAATGATGCAGCTTATATCTTGAGAATATGCAAAATAAGTTGTAAAATCTCTTTTTGATCTATGTCTGTAGCTTCGGAGGTGCGGTGAATTATTCAAAGTTTTGGCGGGAAAAAGGACTTCCCCCAATTATTCAAATGGTGTCTTACAAGGTCTTTTTGCTTTCATGTCAGAATCCATTATTCGAGTAACAGCTGTGGATTACAAAACATCAAAATGGAGTTGTGAGTGACGAAATAAATGGCAACTTTCCAACTATTAATGTATATATTCCAACGAATTTTACATACGTATGTTCATATCTACTTGTTAACTACATATATATTAGTCGTTACCCTCGTGGGTAAATGTACTTGCTTATTAACATGTTGTATTATTATCAGATTTCCCTGACAATAAGAGTTGCTAAATCATAAGAAAAACTCTAGTTGCAAATGTAATGCTGTACACATTTTTTCTATGCACGTTTTTTTTATCTTTAATATTAAACAAGGTTTTTGAAAATTTTTCATTTTATCGCCCTTCGTCAACAAGAAGCCAATATATCATGAAACGTCTTATTTCAAGCTCGTATAGCCAATATTGTTTTCAACAGATCTTTACAAGATGAGATGCAAGCAAAAATACATTATGTAATAACGTCTCAATTCTTCTTATCGGAATTTTATTTGGATATGGAGAATATATGGTGATAAGAAATCAGTAATGTATCTTGTCAAATCTGCTTAGTTTACTCATCCTTTGCTTGACGGACATTTTAGTTCTGCAATCCTTCCTCCTCCCCCTTCCATCATTAATGAGTATTTCCATTTCCTTAATTTAATGGTAGCTTTCAGGATCGAAATTGTCTAAGAAGCAAAGCTCAATTAAATAAAAGTAGTAATGAATATTACAGTAGCATTAAAATATATATATTTTTTAATGCAAACGTTTTCACCAGATAAAGCTTGCCGTCATACCAAATTCAAAGCCTATCTGATTTAAACCAATGAAATGATCAAACAGCTGATTCAATTTAATGAAATTATAAAACAGCTGATTCAATTTAATGAAATTATAAAACAGCTGATTCAATTTAATGAAATGATCAAACAGCTGATTTAATTTAATGAAATTATAAAACAGCTGATTCAATTTAATGAAATGATCAAACAGCTGATTCAATTTAATGAAATGATCAAACAGCTGATTCAATTTAATGAAATGATCAAACAGCTGATTCAATTTAATGAAATGATCAAACAGCTGATTTTATTTTAGTGTAATTATAAAACAACTGCTTTAATTTAATGAAAATTGTGAATTAAAATCAGTCGATTTCTAAAAGGAAAAATTATACAAATAAATGCTTTAAAAAACATTATTCATGTCACAAATGTTTATCTCAGTTAGTTAAATTTGTGTAAGAATATTGTTGGGGCATGCCCCTGTAAGTAGTTGGGTAAGATAAAATTATGTTGGGTCTTGTGACAAGACTCTTTTTTTTTTTTTTGTCAGGTATAAAATATTACAGATGTACTCCTTTTAAAGTAAATTTCCATTTAATTGCCACATATCCTCAGATTTTCTATCTAAAATATTTTTTAATAAAAATGATGGATAATAAAACGTTTGTCCGCATACTCATTACGGAATGCGTTTTAAAGTTTTACTGCCTTCTTTCATTTTCTAGACATTTTATTCCAGTCTTCGGCACTAGAAAATACGCTGTAGAAGAGAGCGACCATTATTACATGCAAGCGTGACCAGTATCTATCACAAATGCCATTTTGTTTTTTCATTTTGCTTTCACATTTATGACAATTATTTCATAGCGACTGAGAGATACGAGAGACTGAAATACAGCCAATGTTATTTCACTCCCGCCGAAACGAAATCCGATGAAATATGACGTAATTAAAACTATTCAGAGCAGGACAAGCCGTTTAAAACAGCGCTAAAATCATAATGGGATAAGCAGGCGTAAAGTAAATCGGATGACAAAAGGATTAGCTAGGGAAAGGGATCACTGGCTGATATTGGCCAATATCAATATCATCATTGTTATCAATATTTTATCAGACAATATCTCTTTATGTTTGGTTTTATGTAAAACTAAAGATCAAGCTCATTAATGGCTAAAATCGGATCGAGGAAAGGGAGAATTTCGAAAATTTCCAAATATCTACGTTAACGAAAAATCGTAGTGTTCAACTGCGGCTCATCGGTCCAATATCGTTTATTATTACTTCTTTTAGTAACTCTATTTGGAAAATGGAAATGCTAATGAAAATTAAAATCATTTACGAGTAAGTAAGAAGTAGGAAGACACCGAATATGGCAAACAAGATTTACGCATGGCTATCTTAAGACAAAAGATCAACCCCCTATTTGTGGGAAGTGTAACACACACTTGACTATCTACCATATATTAATGGAATGAAATGCGTATACAAATATTCGAAATGGACGCAATATTTCGAATAATATAGAAGTAGCTCTTGGAGATGACCCCAAAGAGATAGATAACTTGTATAATTTTGTGAAAATTAGAAATTTGTATAAAGAAATTTAAATTACAAGTTTTTTGTATCCTCATTTATATTGTTAAATTTAAAGTGGTGATATGGGTGAAGATATGATTACAACACAGATTTACAAAAATTACAATATTGACAATTTACATAAACACATTCTACTCTCAAAATGCAGGTTCTTAACCAAAACGAAAGTTATAGATATTCCAGGGTGATAATAACCTAGTAATTTTTCGCCCTAAAACCTTATGAAACAAACAAACGAATGTTTAGTAGCAAGTTCTGTGGCAACCATTTGGGTAGATAACCAGATAAACACAAATTGTAGAATTGATTTTTTTGCAAAAGGCAAAAAAACAATTCGCCCCAATGAGTAAAATGCTGCACACCTCCGATTTTTATTTTTAAAAATCGTCCATCGCGCAGACGCTGCGTAAACTAAGCAGATTTCCCACATTTCGGAATGACACACTATTGATTTCCTCTAAGCGCATATTCTGACTGGAAACTTAAGAAATACTCGTTTAATATTTGAGTTATGAAAAATGCATAGAGGAACAACCGTCGAGCATCAATACTATAACAAGATTAATTCTATAATATTTATCGATTCGGTTTTTAATAACGCAGACATTTTTAATTTTCAAATTCCCCTTCACATCTTAACCCCCCAATTGCAGGTCCGATTTCTGCCAATAACAAATGTGATCTTTAGTGTTGACAGTAACGGTTAAATATAGAGTATGTCAAATATCCAATAAGCACTTTCGTAATAAGAATATAAAATCTTAATTGATGACTTCATCTCACAACGAACTCGCATAATAAACGTCACAAGAAAACAATATTTGGTATTTATGAATAGAATAAAGAGGTAGAATAGAAAACAGAGAACTAAAAAATCCAAATTTCGCGATATTAGAGAAATTATGTACATTTAATAGGCAATTATATTTACTACTAGATTGGTTCTATACAATTTTTAAATCCAACGTATAGTAACGGAGATATTTCGATTTTTCGAAATTCTTCCCCTCTATAACCCCTCTTCTTGATCTTCAGTTTTGCATGAAAGGTCTATATATCGAGTTTGGTAACGCAAAAATTGCGACAGCTTGAGCGGTATCAGACAAATATTTATAAATATATAATTTTGATCGGAACCTCATTTTCGTCATCTCCTGGGTAGGATCGATGGACATTTGTGGAAATATTTCGAAAATCCCGTCAAGGGTACAACCTCAATAGCTGATTTCCCTTGAGAGAAATCTGCTAAAAAAAATTGAAAGAACTATAAAAAGCACCTTTAAATATTATAGTATATGGAGTTTTTTGAGATATATTTAGCACAAAGTCAACTTAAGACAGACTTAATTGGCTATAAACTACCGCGTCGATTAGAAAGATATAAAGTATTTATATATAGACATTTTACAACAAACGTCACGAGGAGATCTCCAGATAAGGAGACAGGGAAATGGACGAATTAAATAACATCTGTTTTGAATGGCAGATAAACAGCTGATCTGCTAATAAGACGGACTCCAAACCGGCCCGTTATAAAACGGGGTATTGTATAACAGGAGAAGTGGTACCCCTACTGCCAGTTACCAAAACTGGAATCGGGGACCCCTAATGACGCAATCAAACAGCCCACAGGTGTTTTGATTCATCTCAGCATTTCGCCAATGGACCGCATTTCAGTGGGGAAATATTCTTTTTTTTTGTCTTCTATATCCGATGTGGGTGTGATTCAAACAAAACGTGTTTATCAACGTACGTCCTTCACCAAACCAATTTGTTTCTGCTCCGCAAAAGTGAACGCTTTACGCATTTGATGCTACAGATTTGCCTCAGCAAACGTAGAGCGATCTATTTCTAAGGGCCAGACTTTTTTGAAGAAGAGAGCCAGATGGAAGTAGAATATGTTCGGCAAGGCTGTATATATATATTTTAAAATTTCAATACAGTCCAGTAGAACTTTGCTTAATCTTCTTTTGAATGTAGACATTTGCAAGGGTCAAAATGCCGCTGAAAAAGGATGAGAAGAAAACCAGTTGGTGACCTGTGTTTAGCAAAAGGTATAGCCTGAAATTTTCTGTATCATATTTTTGCAAGAACTGTGTACTTGAGTAAGACAGTAAATGCAAGGCAACCCTGAAGGAGCGATGGCACCTGAATATTCCAGACGTCTCGAATTTGGGGCCTAGTTCAGTCTGAGCCCTGTTTCTTTGAACTCGCCACCCGTTTATAAAGCGGCCCAGTTCCCCTTACAGGCAGTTAGTTCGCAGTTTTCTTACTAGTGAATACAGTGCGTTCAGTGAAGCTTTAGTGAACAGGGTTTTTAGTTTCAGCACAGTGCAGTGTTTCTTTGTGAAGATCAGTGCAGTGCCGTATTTTGTGACGTTCTGTGATTCACGAGATCGTTAGTTATTGTATTGTGTAATAAGAACTGGTAATCACATTGGGAGTAGTAGTGAAGAATAATTTACCAAGTGTGTAGTGTTTAGTCAAATAAATTGAGCAGTGATAAAAACGCCAAAGTTTGTGTGTTTAATTTTGCAGTTCAAAAGAACCCTACTAATTCAACCTTACAATATTGAAAGAATGGAACCACACGCATCGCCAAATCGGCAAGATAGACTGGAATGAAGTGAACTGAAATGTGTTTATTTCCATTAAATGTTATGATAACATAATAGGATACCCTCCCTTTCCCAGTCTCCTAATAGATTTTTACATATAAATAGAGAATGTGTGATGAGATTGGATCACAAATGTGTTATACCATCACGTGGAAAATCTGCTTAGTTCGCACAGCCCCTGCGTGGTGGACTTTCGATTAATTCTGTATAGTGATAAGATTTACACGGCTGGGAAGTATGATTTATTGGAATAAAAAGCCTATTAAATTTGGGTTCTCGGTAGAACCGGTGGTGAGGAAATGCCTTGAGGCACTCCATCAGAATGAAAGGTGAGAATAAAATTGTCAATTGCTAAGAGACCAATCCCAGCACTGGGTTTTAGCCTTCTGGTGTAAAGAGGAAACCCGCTCATTACTAAATTTTGCGGGAAATATTACTATATCTGGTTAGTATTTCTACTCCTTTTCTTCTATGAGTGACCGTGTCGAAGAATGTGCTAATCACTTATTGCTCAATATTGTGGGGAACTGACTGTTGACAGTGGTCTGGAGGCGGTGGAGGGTTTACCTGGAAAACCTTGGCGGTCCAACAAGGACTGCGGTTACTTGCAAGAGCTTACGCACACCAAAGTATACTGTTTTACTTATTATTACTATGATTTATATGGACGTTTTATTATTGATGCAATTTGTCATTCCGGATTTTCTGTGGTCTCAATAACTTGTCAGGATTGCTGTCGGTGTTAGGGCTGCTATCTCAGTCCTGGGAGCCTTCTAGTATTAATTCAAATACCAAGAAAAGCGATTCTATTATTACTATGTCAAACTCGTCAAAACTATAAAAGTATATTATCAAGTACTACTAAGTGACTCAAAATGCCTAAGGTAACACCCTTTCGTACTGTTTGCGTTTTGTGAAATTCGTTTAAGAAGAACTGGATGATGGAGTGTTCTGAGTCAATCATAACACCAAATCAGATAGCCTCAATAGGTGAGAGAATAGGAATATACTGATTGAAAATGTTGGCATGATAACTGCAACCCAATAAGCAACCAGCCTTTTTAGAAAATTTCCCTTACGGGGTTCCACTTTCGAAAAAATTCATCAATTCCTTCTTTGATCCTACCAAGTAGTTGACGAAAATCAGCTCCGTACAAAATTATATATAAATGTATGTTACTGCTCTAGCGCTCCCAATTTTTGTCTTATCGTTACCAAACTCGATATATAATTGTTTTATGTAAAAAGAAAGACCAAGTTCCTTAATGGCTGAAATCGAACTTGTGGAAGTTAAGAGGGGAATTTTCGAAAATTCGAAATATAATTCGGATCGATAAATCATAAATAACCAATCTTTTTGCAAATTAAATGTACTATAAATATTGTTATATACAGTTATTATCTATCTTGAATATTAACCGAGATTTTTGCATTTTTCAGTTTTCAGCCGTCAGCGGACCCTCATTTCTACTAATGTCAAACAAACAATACTCTGTTATATAATAAACCACTTTATTCGAAGCATAACTCCCAATATTGTTTTAAAGAGACCTCTATGACAGGAGAACCATGCAGATATCTTATGTTGACCCCCCACTCCTTCATGTCGTTCAATTCGTACTCCCCCCCTCTTTCAGAAGAGCCAGGTCTCCAGATTTGCAGAGCTGTATATAATAATAAATAAATTATACACCCTATATTCTCTCTCGCTCAACGTGGATTGGGGTTTTCCATGGAGTAATCCACGGACAAATAAAGCCTCATGGGAGAATAACTTCATTGAACAATTACTGTCTCAAGTTGGCATATGCCAGTGAGTCAAACACAGCTGACGTGCCAGCTGATCTCTATAATATCCTTAGACCGGTCGACTAGATTAATGACCCGCCAGCCACTTATGATCCGCCGGCTAAATTTCGGGCGTCGACCTTGAGACGGAACAGCTGATGAAAGGAGTCTCTTGAGTCCCTCTTATTAGGCTCAGCTGAGTTATAAATGAGCCGCAGCACTTGACTTTCCTCAAGCGGTCCTTTTGAGCCTTTACGAACAGCCAATCCATCATAGCTGACAGACCCTGAGGCTGACATTGTACTTACTCCGAGCCGGAATAAACTCACTCGACAATGGCATTCTCGCATTGTCGGTGCCTTTATAGAGAGAGATATATATGTGTGCTGCTGACAAAGATGGCGATGATTGTACTCATTGCGAAAATTTATTTGCTCCACTGATTACGGTCTTAGAAAATCATGAAGCATTTTATAACTAGCTGCTTCATCTTAGAGTACCTATTAACTTGCACAACATCCCTGCTTTCCTAGTACTCGGCCTTTAGTTTTACATGAAATATCGAGTTTGTTTATGATACCACTAAAATTACGACCGAGAAAGCGTTAACACTCAAGTGTATATATATATATATATATATATATATATATATATATATATATATATATATATATTCCGAAAATCTCGTACGACCTCACTAGCTGATTTCCTTTGAGGGAAATTTGCTAAATTGAGGTCCGTTTAAAATTATATATATGTTGTTGTTTTTTGGAGTTTTGGTCAGTGATGAAAAAAATCTAAGTTCATTCCAATATTTCGAGAATATTTATTTTCTCTTCTTCAGGGCAAGACTAAAGACACTTAAGAACTATTGTACATTACTGTTGTACCTCTGTTTACATTAGGAGTACTCCTAATGGACTATGATTTTTTCATCGACACTGACCAAAACTGCAAAAAAACAACAACACCGTATATATATGGGAAGGATAAAACTAAAAAATCCAAATATGTCGCTGGGTTTGTACTCATATCAAAGAAAATATGTATAACGTTGTGTATAGGTAATTAAATTTACAATTAGATTGGTTCTCTACATTTTTCGTTCCGACGCAGAAAATAACAGTGATATTTAGAATTTTCGAAATCCCTCTCCCCTGAACCCCTCATCCCCCCGGTCCGATGTCAGCTGTTAACGAACTTGATCTTTAGTTTTACATAAAACGTTAAAATATCGACATGAGTAGGAGTGGGGGTTTACTATAGGATGAAAATTAAAAAATCCAAATATCTCGGTTAATATTCATGATAAGGAAAGAGTGTATATAACGACGTTTATACGTAATTTAATTTGCAATAAGATAGATTAAGTAAAAGCCCGACTTCTGAACTTCATTACCAAAAATACTTTACTTCTCTACTAACAGACAAGAAACACGACCTATTTATTTACACAGACGGATCCAAAACAGACCAAGGAGTAGGAGCAGCTGCAATTGTTGGCTCAGCTAACTTTCAAAAAAAGCTGCCAGATGAGACTAGCATATATACAGCTGAGCTTGAAGCCCTGAAACTTGCGATAGACAACATAGCTGAAACTAAAGACACGGACATCATAATTTGCACTGACTCTCTTAGCTCATTACATTCATTAAAAAACATATATAGTTCACATCCACTCATCTCGTACTTATTACACAAAATCCAAACATTAAACAAAAGAATAACTATGTACTGGTTACCCGGACATACAAACATTAAACAAAGCACACGAGTAGACGTACTTGCCAAATCAGCTTCTCAAAAAAGAACTCACGACGACACATACTGTACATATGAAGATATTCAAGCCCAAGCAAAACATAAGATACTCAACTCATGGCAGAAAACTTGGTTTACCACAACTGATAACAAATTTCGATAACTGAAACATACACTTGGTGAATGGCCTTCCTCAAAAAGGCTATTTGGAAGAGAAGAAGTAGTTTTAACGAGGTTGAGAATTGGCCATTCACGACTAACTCACACTTACCTACTTACTGGAGAAGACGAACCCTACTGCCAACACTGTAACTGTAGACTTACTATAAAACATATACTTACTGACTGCTATCTAAGGACTCACATAGACCTACCATACACTTTGACTGAATTACTACATCACCGTAGCCAGTATATAGACCGCGTATTACACTACTTGAATAACATTTTCAGAAAATTATAATGTAGGACAATACTGAAAATATTTGCAGAAATGAGCATATTTACGTAAATATAATAATGTGATTATATATGTTAAATAACTGATAAGTGATTATATACGTTAAATAATTATATTATTATATGTTATAATAATATTATAACATGTTATATTAATTATATATGTTGAATAATTATAATAAGTGATTCTTATGTTAAATAATTGATTCGTCGCTAAATCGCCCCAGTCGCGAAATACGATTATCGTATGAATAATAAAAATTAATAATTTGGCAACACGAAACCAATATTTTGATAAATTTGTAAATGTTACGCACAGTGTTAGATTGTTAGTAGTGAGGACCAGAGTAGCCACCATATTGGTTTGTGCTCCAGTTTGCGTGAAATCTATACACAATTGGCCCACATCTGCCCGACGCCGAGGAGTGGAAAAGTAAGCGCTTTATGATCACCCAGTTCCAGCGAAAAACAAAAAAACTTTAGAAAAGTCCGTCACGCAGGGGCTGGGTAAACTAAGCAGATTTCCCACGTGAAGTTATACAATAGAGAAATCTGCCTAATAATGGCAGCAATAGTAAGGAATCTCTAAACCTATTCACGAGGGACGAATAGTTACGAAAACGGCCGCACTAGCTCTCGTCGGAAAGTGCCGAACATAGCAGACTCCTGCCGACCTCGCATACAATACAAATGCAAATATCTCGGTTAATATTCAAGATAGAGTATAAATGTATAGAACAAAATTTATAGTAATTAGCAGATTTCCCTTAGGGGAAATCAGCTATTCAGGTCGTACTCATGACGCGAGTTTCGAAAAGTTTCTTCAAATGTCCATCGATCCTAACCAGGAGCTGAAGATGAAAAGAGATACAGAATAAATGTATAGAACAATATTTATAGTAAATTTAATTTGCAATAAGATTGATCCTTTACTATTTTTCGATCCGAAACATAATAACGGAGATATTTCGAATTTTCAAATATCACCCCCCATCAAACCCCCTCTCCCACTGGTCCGATTCCAGCCATTAACGAACTTGATTTTTCTTTTTACATAAAACAAATAAATATGAACTTTGGTAATGATCAAACAGAAATTGCGAGCGCTAGATCGTTAACAGACAAATATATATATATATATATATATATATATATATATATATATATATATATATATATATATATATATATATATATATATATATAATTTTGAACGGACCTCATTTTCGTCATCTCCTGGGTAGGATCGATGGACATTTGAGGATATTTTTCAAAACTCGCATCATGAGTACGACCTCAATAACTGATTTACCTTAAGGAAAATCTGCTAAAAGCAATAATATACATTGTTTCTTTCAGAAAACTGTGATAGATAGTTTTTCAGCTCTTTAGTTATTCATTGGGTGACATAAGATTATTTTTAAACAATGCTTTAATTGTTTAAAGTTATTTGAGCAGGGTTGCGAAATTAAAATAGAGTCTATTCATTTTGAATTCTCACGAGCAAGAATTGCATGACAAATTTGTCTATTGTTATATTATTTTACCACGCAATTATCAGCGTCACGCCCAATTGCCTTTTCCTGTCCAAATGACGACCTTTCAAAAATGTTAATTAATCCAATAAACATTTTTGTAAAATTCAAGGACGGATTTAATCGCCCGCAAAATTAGATATGAAAGAGTAGAAACTAGCCTTTGACCAGAATTCCCTTAGTGACATTAGCTATTGAGGTGGTATTCCCCATGCAAATCTCGAAATGTGTTTTTCAAATTTCCATCGATCCTACCTATTTGATGATGAAAATGACTCAGATCAAAATTACCTATATATTATCTTCTAGAGGTCGCAATTTTTGTTTGATCTTTACCAAACTTGAATATAACTGTTTTACGTAAAAGTGGTAGGAAAATCGGAAATTCATTATATCTCGGTTACTATGAATCGGATTGAAAAACTCGTATATATCCCATCTTGTAATTGTTGTTCTAGACAGTTTTAGCAGATTTCCCTTCAGGGAAATCAGCTATTGAGGTTGTACTCATGACGCGATTTTCGAAATTTTTCTTCAAATGTCCATCGATCCTACCCAGGAGATGACGAAAATGAGGTCCGTTCAAAACTGTATATATATATATATATATATATATATATATATATATATATATATATATATATGTCTGTTACCGCTCTAGCGGTCGCAATTATTGTTTAATCGTTACCAAACTCGGAATTTAATCGTTTTATGTAAAAAGGAAGATCAAGTTCGTTAATGGCTGAAATCGGATAGTGGGAGGGGGGGTTTAGAGGGGAGGATTTTCGAAAATCTGAAATATCTCTGTTACTATACGTCGGATCAAAAAATATTACAGAATCAATCTTATTGCAAATTAAATTTACTATAAATATTGTTTTATACATTTATTCTGTATCTTGAATATTAACTGAGATATTTGCATTTGTATTCTGCATGTGCTCGGCAGCAGTGGCTATGTTCGGACTTCCGCCGTGAGCGCTGGCGGCCATTTTTGTAACTATTCGTCCCTCGTGAATAGGTTTAGAGGTTTCTTACTACTACAGCTGTTATTAGGCAGATTTCTCTATTGTAAAACTTCACGTGGGAAATCTGCTTAGTTTACGCAGCCCCTGCGTGACGGACTTTTTCATTTTCTTGAACATTAGCCGTATTGTTGCATTTAAGCAGATTCAGGAAATCAGCTATTGAGATTGCACTCATGGAGCGATTTACGAAAACTTTCTTCAAATGTCCATCGATCCAAAATAATAACCGCATCGGACCGAAAAATTGTCTAGAATGAATCTTATTCAAACTTAATGTTCAATAAATGTGGTTATGAATATATTTCCGCTATATTGAATAATGACCGAGATTTTTCCATATTTTACTTTTCAGCCACTTAGTATTAGTAATCCCCATTCCTACTCATGTCATATTAACTATAAGCTCTTATATCATGAACCATTTCATTCCAAGGTTAAATAAGAAAACTCGTAATTAATGACTGGAATAATTTATGTTATAACACTGACAGTAAACTTAGAGAAATCAAATCAAACACGCTCAACTGGACTTCAAGTAATAGACACTCTAGAAGAGAAGAAATTGTACTTACACGCCTACGCACAGAGCACACTAGACTAACGCATTCATATCTAATGAGCAGACAAGATGAACCTATATGTCGCTACTGCAACAGAACGCTGATTGTAAAACACATACTAACTGACTGCACACAAGTGAAAACGTACCCATGGCCCACAAATGTATGCGAACTACTGGCCGACAGTAGCCAATTTATAGATGATGTTTTTAAGTATTTAAGAAATAATGGATTATTTGATGAAATATAAAACCTATTATCTACAATTATGAAAGTTATATATAGCAAGCACTGTGGAATATAAGTTTTGCCTTCTTCCAGTTTAACTATTTATAGTTTTTCTTTTAGTTTTTTTTGTTTGTTTTATTTATATTTTGTTTTTTTCCTTTTGTTGTAAATATAGTAACAATTTATATTTAGTTTTGTCCATTTTATACATTTCTAAATGTTAGCTGTGTAAAATTTTTAATATTTATCTAATTTTGTAAAATTATATTCAAATATGTCAAAAGATGAATCGCCATTGTAGCGGCATCTCAAATAAATAAATACCGAATATGATTTTCAAGATGTATTACTTTATGAGACACACACTAATACGTCATATAATGACGTAATCAATTGTAATTTTTGGCCACTCGAAAATAATTATTTGATCTATACTATTCTCGATATAAAACCGTTTAAGTCAACACTAAAGATCTTATTTTGTATGGGCTGAAAATTCCAAATACACTCAACCTCACCGGACACCAGACCGGACACTTAGATTTAGTCTTATAATTTTGTTAAATACTTAATATATATGTATATTAATCTTTTTAATTAAAATAATTGGTTAATCTATAGGTTATTTAAACAAAATCTGCCAAAAGTGAATAATTTTTATTGATTATTTACACAAAAATACAAAATAAAAAAAAAGAAAAAGATAAATTAACACATTTAAAAAAAAAAAATTATTCTTCATTTTTATTACAGTGAATGGTAGACTTCGCTACCCCAAGCGTTTCGGCAATGTAACGTAAGCTCCGGCCTTCTATCTAAGTTTGAAAGACCCATTATTCTGGACCGAAATAAAAATAAAACATTATTTAAAGAAAATGCTTGGTTAATAATTAAAGATGTTTAAATGTGCGAAAAACTACTTACAGTTTAGAATAGATCAACTTCACGACAAATAAATCTAATCTGAGTTTTATCTAATTGTTTACTAATCCTGAAGGGATTAGTTCAATGGACTTAGACTCTAAATTCTCTGTAATAACTAGAATAACCACATAAAGAAAATTGCTGAAAATTAGCTTTTAATACGACAAAAATGAAGTGTCCGGTTTTTTTTTGCGGTTGAGTATATATCCGTTATATTCGTCGGGTCGAAAAATGTTATAGGACCAGTCTTGTTAAACAACTGATGATTTAGAAACTATAAGCTATACATTTTTTCTTGACACAAATATGAGTGCGATTAGTGGAAAATCAGTTTGGCTCACGTAGGCCCTTCGTAACGGTCTTTTATATTATTAAACTTATTTATATTGCATGAAATTCACATGCATATTAGTTTAATGCAATTAGAATACAAACAGTGGGAGGTGGTGAGAGGACTGAATGAGTCAGAATAAGTCACCCGTCACTAATAATGGTATGTGGCACTGAGAAATGCAATGGTTCGCCGTTATTAGATGATAATAGCGAATTTTCTACAAAAGGATATTCTCAATTTGAGATCGACCCGATGAAGAAAATAAAATAAAAGTTCATCCTTCCTAAGGAGTAGCTTCCGTATATAGCGTTCGTTTAAATTCATGAATCTGCTTTTGTGGGATCAGCAAGATTTTAGCAGATTTCCTACGTGAGGGAAATTAGCTATTGAGGTTCTATTCATTACGTGATAAATCTGTTAGCGACTCACCAGCCACGTTTTTTGTTATCATTGCCAAACCCTACATATGAACGTTTTATGCAAAATTAAAGATCAAATTCATTAATGGCTGAAATCTGACCAGGGGAAGGAGATGGGCTATTATGGGTTTGATAAAAAAATGTTATCTTGTAAAGCATTTAATGTTCGAGAATTGTTGTTAGCATTCATAGGATTTTTCCTAAAATAACTGGGTCAATAAACATCTCATCTTCAGCTTAAATTTCAATTCCACAAGATTTCGTGCGAACCATTCCAGAAAATGGGAAATCTGCTTAGTTTACGCAGCCCCTAAAGACGTTCTAAAAAAAGGGACGAAAAATTTAAGGGACATTAAACGGTTTTCAAATAATTAGGGCATAATAATCCACTAGGTTCTCGCCCAAAAAAAAACAATTATAAACCTAACAATTTCAAAAGAATGCGTACGTATCTCGCACAACTCAAAAACGACTAGTCTTAGAATGTTCAAATTTTATTTTTAGAATTATTGTGCCGTTTAGTTGTACGCCTCTTCTTTTAATCAAAATCGACTAAGGGGTTTAGAAGTGGACGGCCATAAAAAGTAGCCAATTCCTTAGAACCTATTAGAACTCCAAAACGTGGTATAGAACCATGCTTGTTTACCTTAAAACCACCTATAAATTATATTCTTTAGTATTTTTGATCTGATATATTGGAACGGAGATGTCTTATGTTACTTTCAAACCATTTTATGAATCAAAGTCCGTCAAGCAGGGGTTGCGTTAACTAAGATTTCCCACTTACGTAAACTATTTGCATTTATCTCAAAACGTAGAAGATCAATAAGAACAATATTTGGTATTTAGGCTTCAAATAATGTGCTTCATAATGTAGCAACTTATTGTTAATATCACATGGGTAAGAGTGGGGGTTTACAGAAGGCCGAAAACTAAAAAATGCAAATACCTCGGTTAATAAACAAGATAATGAAAAATCGTACATAACATAATTTATAGAACATTAGATTCACAATAAGTTTGATTCCATACAACGTTCGATCTGACGCGAATTTCCAAAATTTCGATATCTCCCGCCTCTAAACCCCCTCCCTCTCACTGGTCTAATTTAAGCCGTTAACGAACTTCATCTGCATTTTTCCTTAAAACGTTTAAATATCGAGTTTGGTATTGATCAGACAAAAATTGCGACAGGTGGAATGTTAACAGACAAATATATATACAATTTTAAAAGGGCCTCATTTTCGTCATCTAAGAAGGATGATGAGCATTTGAAGAAATTTGTTGAAAATCCCATCAAGAGCATAACCCCAATAGCTGATTTCCCCTAAGGGAAATGAGCTAAAATGCAGCAAAAGATTTTGTTTATCTTATAAAATAGCAGCACAAGAAAATCATGCCAGATAGTTTACTGTAATGATGTGACAAGATTTAAGGGGTGTGGAGAATTTTGCCAGCTAATGGCAGGGGATGGGTACAGCTGATCGATGGCCAATAAAGGAGATAACAGCCGCCGGTAGGTTATGGGTTGGGCCCAAGGTGATAGGAGAGATAAGGGCGTAGGAGGTGCCACGCCCACCCCGGCATCCTTCATGTACCACCCTTCAAATCTCCTCATATATGTGACATCAACGGGAGGAGCAACTGTATTTCCCCAATACACAAAAACGGAAAATAATAATACAAAATAAAAGAAACTTCCTGTTAACCAGAAGTCTTAGAAAATCGAACACTGAAATTTCAGATGTAAATTTTCATGGATTTTCATTTTAACAGTTTCAGCTCAATTTAATCTAACATTAATGAATAGACGAAGTATATATATAATGAATCTGTTACTGTCCATTTAAGCGCTTAATGTGTTCTTAATGTTATTATTCTATTTATATAGTTAAAAAGTCCGTCACGCTGGGGCTGCGTAAACTAAGCAGATTTCCCATGTGCAGTTTTACAATAGAGAAATCTGCATACTGGTAACACAATACTACCATGGTTAAATACAAACGGTAATAATAAATCTTTCAGTTAATTAAAATAAATTCCCAACAGAAACGGCTTCTGAATTGTAAGAATAATTTATATTTTAATAACTCAAATTTTAGTAGTCCAAGAACTAAAGAAGGGGGGCAGAACGTATTTGCATACATCTCACAAAGTAACGAAGGTAAGGTAAGGTTAGAAGAAGCTTCCACCTGAGCCGAGTACTGGCGAAAATGGCCGATCTAATCCGAACTATACCCGACCACAGACTTCATAAAAATGCAAATATCTCGGTTAATATTCAAGATAGGAAATAAATGTATATAATAATATTTATAGTAAATTTAATTTGCAATAAGATTGTTTCTGTACAATGTTTCGATGCGACGTATAGTAACGGAGATATTTCGAATTTTCGAAAATTCTCCCCTCTAAACCCCCCTCCCACTGGTTCGATTTCTGCCGTTAACGAACTTGATCTTTCTTTTTCTTTTTACATAAAACAACTAAATATCGAGTTTGGTAACGATTAAACAAAAATTGCGACCGCTAGAGCGGTAACAGACAAATATATATATATATATATATATATATATATATACAGTTTTGAACGGACCTCATTTTCGTCATCTACTAGGTAGGATCGATGGACATTTGAAGAAAAATTTCGAAAATTCCGTCATGAGTACAACCTCAATAGCTGATTTTCCTTAATGGAAATCAGCTAAAAATGTAAACACGTACTGACTGCAGGACACGTGCAAACTTAAAGGACCACGCGACTTGTAAGAATTACTTACCGACGCAACACCTTCAACAACTTTTTTTCCAGAATTTAATTCTTCTAACAATGATCAAACAAGCACTTTTAACTTAAACTATTTTAATTACTAATGCCTTTTTAATCAATTTATTATAACTTATACGAAATATATTTTTTAATATGTTTTTAACTTATTTGTTGTATTCACATAGATTAATTTGGATTCCATTTTATATTGAAGAGTTAATTTCGCATAGAGTACTCTTTGTTTTTAGCAGATTTCCCTTAAGGGAAATCGGCTATTGAGCTAAAACTCATGACGCGAGTTCTAAAAATTTCTTCAAACGTCCATCGATCCTACCCAGGAGATGATGAAAATGAGGTACGTTCAAATTTATATATATATATATATATATATATATATATATATATATATACAAACATTACGACCGCTAGAGCGTTAACAGACATATATATATATATATATATATATATATATATATATATATATATATGTCTGTTAACGCTCTAGCGGTCGTAATTTTTGTTTGATCGTTACGAAACTCGATATTTAACCGTTTTATGTAAAAGGACTGTTCAAGTTCTTTATTGGCTGAAACCGTACCTGAGGGAGGGGGGGTTTAGAGGGGGGATTTTCGAAAAGTCTCTATCTTGAATATTAACCGAGATAATTACATTTTTATGAAGTGTGTGGTCGGGTGTTGTCCGGCCGTGCTCGGCTCTGGCGGAAGCTTCTAACCTAACATGTACTTTTTAACCTTACCTAACCTTCGTTACTTTGTGAGATTTATGCAAATACGGTCTGTTCATCCGCCCCCCCCCCTTCTTTAGTTCTTGGACTACTAAAATTTGAGTTATTAAAATATAAATTATTCTTACAATTCAGAAGCCGTTTCAGTTGGGAGTTTATTAAAATTAACTGAAAGATTTCTCATTACCGTTTGTATTTACTTATGGTGGTGTTGTGTTACCAGTATGCAGATTTCTCTATTGCTAAACTTCACATAGGAAATCTGCTTAGTTTACGCAGCCCCTGCTTGGCGGACTTTTATAATTTGTTGTTGTTGTGTTGAATGTTTCTTTGTTGCGTTTATTTAGTAGTTCATTTTCCGAACTATTTCCGTTTTGTTTTGTTCAGTAGAAGTTTGAGAAAAATCGCCAAGTCCCGGGTGCTCCTAAATAAATCAATATAATTAAAATGTTCTGTTCGTGCAAATATAGCTTGGTTATTAGTCATTCTAAAGATAACACGGCTACATGTAAATCCTTTGGCGTTATCTAAGGCTTTCAGCTTGCTTACTCATTTAATAGTCTCCACGTCGTTACAGATAAACCTGAAACTACTTCCAAGTTTTGTTTCAATACAAAGATACAAGTTTAAGATAAGCGCTCGCCTCTCCTTGAGTAAATATCCATGTCCGATAGTTTCTTAATTCAATTATTAAAAAAAATAGGTCAAGCATTAATTACAAATGCATTTACGTAATCTATATCGTCTATAATAAATGGGACTGCGTAAACTAAGCAGGTTTCCCACGTGAATTTTACAATAGGTAAATCTGCATACACTTACCACAGTGAATTAATACAAACGGTAATGAGAAATCTTTCAGTTAATTTTAATAAGCTCCCAAACAAACAGGTCTGCCAACCACTCAGATAGATAGATAGACATATTCTTCACCGGAAAGAAAAACAATTACTGAAATATAACTGAATATAACATATTAATTTTATTGAAAACTATTTACTATAGCTAGTACTGTAATTTATAATGAATCAGAATATTTTTTATCTCAATCACTCATAATTTTAATAGTCCATGTACTAAAGAAGGGGGTGGGTCAACAGAACCTATTTGCATATGTCCCCCAAGTAGAAGCTTACAACAGTCTCTACACCAATTTCACGAGAGCCGAGCAATTACGGGAACGGCCGAACTATCTTTCAGCGGAATGCCATGAACAGAACCAAGAATAGCCGAATACCCAAATGCAAAATATCTCGGTTAATACTCAAGATAGAGAATAAATGTATATGACAATATTTATAGCACAAATAATTAACAAGAAGATTGTTTCAAAACGTCTCGATCTGACATATTAACAGAGATATTTCGAAAATCCCCTCTTAACTCCCCTCTCACTCGTCCGCTTTCAGCCGTTTACGAACTTGACCTTTATTTTTGCATAAAACGATTAAATATCGAGTTTGGTAACGATCAAACAAAAATTACGACCACTAGAACGTTAACAGATAATATAATTTTAAACATGCCTCATTTTCGTCATCTCCTAGGTAGGATTAATGTATGTACATGTATAAGAGACGGGAAATATAAAAATATCGAAGACTGTGAAGCCTTATCGAACAAATAATTTTATTATTAGCAAATCCACGGCAAAGATAGGTATCAATCCTAAACACTGGGATGGGTAAATGTCAAAATATTGTGCAATGTAAAGCCTGCTAAAAAATACGAACACCATTCAGCCTCGAATGAATTCCCGGGCGAAGCTGGGCAACTTAGCTAGTATATATATATATATATAAATATATATGTATATATATATATATATATATATATATAAATATATATGTATATATATATATATATATATATATATATATATATATATATATATATATACAGTTTTGAACGGACCTCATTTTCGTCATCTCCTAGGTAGGATTAATGGGCATTTGAAGAAATTTTTCGAAAGTCGCGTCATGAGTACGACCTCAATAGCTGATTTCCCTTACGGGAAAACTGAGGAAACTAAATATATTTTCACGTTCTAAAATGTTCATAAATAGGTTTTGTTTGATATTTACATTACTAATTGAATATAATGCAAATTATAAGCAAATACTAAACAAACAGCCAATGGGAATGTGATGCAATCAACAGCTTTCAATAACTGAAAAATAATAATAAATTTATATTACCTGCGAAAATGGGAAGACAATAAAATGACCATTTCCATACGTAAGGTAACCCAAAATGTTTATTCACGCAAAATGATTAGTCACCACAAAGCGATTATTCGCGCGAACAATACTAGTCGTTTGTGAGTTTGGTGACAGTCTCTTTTTTTTCTGAAATGATGTATTACTCACAATAGACCATCTATTCTACACATCCAACCAAGTGACAATAAGTGCAAGGTATTCGCTTTCATAAGAAGAACAGTCATAATATACTTTATGACTTTCGCTTCATCAATTATTGATGAGAAGGATATCATAAGAAATATTATGTTTTCAAGAAATCATCCAGATAACTAAATAAAACTGACGCGTAGTGTTATGAAGATGATTATTTACGTTCCCAGTTATTCAACATAATCATATACTTCTTTGGATATATATTTAGTTTATTTTTGAATAGATGTTGATATACAAGTAAGCAACTGCAATCGTTAGTTATTGTTTTCATTTGATGAAAATTTAAATTTATATATTTCAATAATAATAAATCCGTGAAAATATGTGTGTATCAAAGTTTACTAGATTCGGAAAAGTATAAATTAAGAATAAGAAAAAACACTGTTCACTGATAAAAATAAATTTTAATAGTATGCAAATTGGGAATATATTAGTTCTGTATTTAGAGTCATGGGAATGTTACGTATATTAATAATATGTCTACTCTTTAAAAATTCATATTAAAAAAAATGAAGAATTTAATATTAGGTATTGAATATATATATATGTGTGTGTGTGTGTTTGTGTGTTTTTTCAATGTGCACAGTTCTGGAAGAGTAATAGTCGTTTTAAGAGTGTTGAAATATCGGAAAATTAATATTATTTTTTAAAAAATGCCTCTAGATATATATTAATTTAAGCAGATTTCCTTTAAGGGAAATAACCTATTGAGAATGAATTCATGACACGATTTTCAACATTTTCCTGTTACGCCCATCGATCCTACCTAGTAGATGACGAAAACGAGGTCATTTTAATATAGATATTATTATTTACATTTATTTTCTATCTTTAATATTAACAATGATATACTCATGTCATATAAGGAATAAACTGCTGTATCATGTACCACTTTATTCGAAGCTTAAATACCAAATATTGTTTTCATTGAGCATTCACTGTGGTGAGATGCATTCAAATACGTAGTGCCGTGTTGATGACGTCATCAATTAAGATTTTAGGTTCGTGGATCGAAAATATTTATTTCATCTATACCATACTCGATTTTTTCTATTAAGCATATTCACATGTTCTACTAACAATATGAGTTCATAATTTATAATATTTCTCTAAAATTTAATTTCTCGATTCCGGTGTTTTCATGAGACTAATAGAAGTAACGGAAGTTCGCTAATGGGCAAACATTTGGTTTTTAAGGTTTCAACTAATTTCTCTATTTTAAAACTCCTTGAAGTCCTGGGTCCGAGTTTCGGTGTGACTTCTGTAAGTGTGTTTCATGTATGTACGCATCTCACATACTCAAAAAAGGGAAATCTGCTAAAAAACCAAGAGCCATAGAAAGAAATAAAATTTCACATTTATGACTATTACAACATCTAGTTTAACATCTCCCCTTTTGGTTTGAGTCGGCTGGTGGCATGCCAGCCCGAATTATTGGTATTACCAAAATAAAAATAAAAATTAATAACAAAAAATAAGATTCAATTTTCCTTATAAAATATTTTCAAAATTTATTAATAAGATATAAAACAATAAACAAACCATTAAGACAATATTTAAGGTTTATATTTATTCTTTATTTTTCTTTTAAGAATTATATTAAAATGGTTTTCTTCTAATTAACAACTTTTCCGAAAATTAATGTCCAGATTGTATATGGTTAATAAATTTTGGAATTTTATTTCAACAGAAATAACTCTTACTTTTTTTCTGAAGTATTAACGTTGTACAAGAACATAGTAACTAATAGATTCAGCTCAACTTGTGAGCTACTTCTTGAAAGGTCAGTCAACTTTGATTTTCATTAAAGTGATTACTAAGTATTATTAAAGTTAAAAATAAATTATTTATTGCATTTTCTTTTATAATTGCTTGGAAGCAGAAATAAAGTACCTACACTTATATCGTCACTTGTGACCTTAAATGCCACTTTTTATTAAGATCCCATTACCCGCCATAATTGGTTGAGAGTCAGTCAGCATAGATATAGAAAAAGAGATAGATTTAATATTGTTAATGGTATGACATTGAAGCGATTGTTATCTGCTTATATAATTTAACTGAGCTAGAGGCGAGATTAACTAGATAGGGGTAATCAATTTTGACAACTTCACTATGTTTTTCTTTATACTATATATAAGTTTGTTTAACCATGAGAATAAGTATTTACGGTCCATAAATTATGTTAGAGTTTGTCGAAGTGTTAGTGCATAAGTGTCAGGGTTAGACATTTTCTATGGTATGTCTGGGTTAAGGATTGTTTGTTTCGTAAATTAAGTACAATGCTGTATGGCGTGGATCCAACGTTCAGAAAGAATATCTGTCGTGTAGATAATAACGCTATGAGGTTGGATATAGTTTAAACCAATTGTCGAAATATGAAGAGCAGTCAAAATATATTTTATGACGTTCGCTTCATCAATTGTTGATGAGAAGGATATCATAAAAAATATTGTTTAACGAAATCATCCAGATAACTGAAGAAAACTGATTCGTGGTATTATGAAGATGATTATTTACCTTCCCAGTGATTCAACAACAATTAAAAAAAAAAAAAATAAAATAATGTCATATCCATAAAACTACTTAGATTAGATATTGATAAAGAAACACATTTGAAGAAACATATGTGACACGTTTTCGAGCCAAAATCCTGTGATATTTGTTAAAGTAATTTTATAAAATATGTCTCAAATCGGCCATTATATATATTAAAATTCTGTAACTTTTGTAGGGACTGATTTCATTTTCATGTTTGCCATTTAACTAATTCCATTGCGAGAATTTCAAGAATATTACTAGCATTGGCAAAAAAAGTAATGTATTTGACAACTGTCAACTGAACTGAACTTGCATGAAAAAAACTATAGTACTAACTATAGATTTCTTCAGTAACTCTTTGCTTATTATTCCAGTGAGTTATGGTTGATTTCAATAATCTTTTAGCACTTGTAAGTATAAAGTAGAAAATGGTTTTTCAAAAGAGTTTGCTCCCAAAATTCAAAGGCATGAATGAACAGTCTCTAATAGTTTCTCGAAAAAGAAAAAAAGGTTTCCTTAATTTCGAAACTAGGAATTTAAAAATATTGTAAAAAATTGTTCTCGCCCAAGGTCGTAGAAAGTGATAATCTTTAACTACGCAGCAAGAAAGCATCCAAGTAGATTTTCATTTAGCAAGACAACATTTACAAATGAATTAGACAATTTGTGATTTAATAAAATAATATTCCTCTCATAAAGTACTCCAGCTACTTCACATTTCTGATATCTTATTGATATATTTTGAGAACTAATTGGTAATTCTATTTATTTTTATTTAAAACCGAAGGGGGTTTCCAAGTAAGAAAGCGAACATTTAAAAAGGTCGCATGATTTACAAGAATCGGAACTAAAGAAAATTTAAGTTGCAAAAGGAAAAAATGTTGTAAAAAATCAACAGGTGTCACATTTAGAAAATTCTAAATCCTTCCAAATTAGGTTTGTGTGGTAAAAGTAAATATCAAGCCAGATCCATTAATTAATTTGAAAGGAGGGGGGGGGGCACACGACAAATGGCAAATATATCCCAGTACAACTATGGCTGCATCAATTTCAACATTTCTTCAAAATTAAAACTAAAGCTCTTTCACTATCAACATGATTACTATAGTTTTTCCAAGTCGCTTTATTCTCTATCTTTCAACACTAATTAATTATTTTTCAATATCAGCTTCCGGTTAACACCATTTTACAATAAAACATAAGTCTGCACTAGTGCGAAGCCTGTAAGTTATAAATAAATCCTTAATTCAGTTGTAGTAGAGATCCACTTCTTATGAAAATGTATTATATTTAGAAGAGACTGCACTTGAAATTTAATTGTTAATACGTGGGAAGGATAAAACATGGATTTGATATGCTCTTTGTTATCAGAAATGGCATACACAAATCTCCTTCCAAGATGTAAACATTTATTATAAGGACGGTGATTTTAAAAGCCCGAATCAATTAGCTTATTAAACATGCCTGTCCCCTTAAAATATTCTAAGTAGATTACATTTTGGTGGAGGTACAACCATGGCTATGTTTCTGATTATTAGCGAATTTTTGGTTGTAAATATTGAGGAGAATACAGATGATTTAAGAGCTATATTTAGTATTTTAAGACACAAAAAAAAAAAAAAAGGTCTTCAGGTTTCACCAAAACTCAAAATTATATATATATATATATATATATATATATATATATATATATAACGTATATTTAGTCTCACCCGCCTAAGCATTTGCAGACTAATTTTGAACACATGGGAGTAGTTCTGTGAACAATCCCCTCACTCACTAAGTCATTCATTAGAAATGATTAAATTGGATGCCGATTTTGAACACACAGGTGGTCATACAGGCTTAGCTCTGTCTACAATCCCCTATCGCACTCACATTCATTTCTAAGAATTAAATTGGAAGCCGATTTTGTATACATTACCGTAGTTCTGTATACAATCCCCTCAGGCTTTATATCATTCATTTTTAGGGATTAAATTGGAGACCGATTTAAACATACAAGTGGTCACATAGGCATAGTGGTGTGTACAAACCCTCTACCACACTCAAATTCATTTGTATTCAAGAAATTTGAGGCATATTTGAATACATTGGCGTAGTCTTTTGTAAAGCCCCCTCACGCACTAAGGCATTCATTTGTAAGGATTAAACCGATTTTGAAAATATTGGTAGTCTCATAAGCTTAGCGCATTGGACAATCCTGTATCGCATTGACATTCATTTGTAAGGGTTATTATTAATTATTAACTGTCATTTTTTGCGACTAATTGGGGCGGATTATCTACAGGTGACCAGACTTTTCTAGCCAGGGTAGGACCAAGGATTTTATTTAAACATTTTGAAAATATTGGTAGTCTCATAAGCTTAGCGCATTGCCCAATCCTGTAGTCGCATCGCCGCTCACCGTTTGTAAGGGTTATTATTAATTATTAACTGTCATTTTTTGCGACTAATTGATGCTAACCTAAGTCCCAAAGTAAGGATTAATGTATAGATGTAATTTTAGGCCGATTTTGAACACAAAGGAGTAGTTGTTTGTACAATCATCAATCGCACTCACATCTATTTGCAATGATTAAATTGGCGGCAGAATTTGAAAACTTAGATGCAGTATTGTGTAGAATCATCTACTGCGCTGTTACTAAATTGGATAGGGATATTGACCATTTGCGTTTATATAGATGACTATATAAATAAGAAGCGGTGAGCAGTAAAGGTTGTTTGTTGGGGGGCGAAGTGAAAGTGATTTGGTACTCACCTATGTTGACCAGCTTGACTCCATCTTCGGCAATGGCGGTGAGTGCTGCCGTCACGTTCTCCAGATAATGGTGTTGGTTCATAGGTCTCCTGATCCAGGACGTCCTCAGCTTCTTCTTCTGGAGTGCTTCGACGAGAGCACACAGCCTGGTCCCGTCGGCAAAGTCCTGCGCCAGATCTCGCACTTCCAGCCCAGACCCCCGCAGATGCTCGTTGACCCAGTTCCTGAAGGTGTGCGCCTGTATCTCGACCCAGAGGTCTTCGTGCCCTTTGATCTGCATCCCTTTGGCGGCATGTCCTTCCGGCGAGCGGGCTACTAGCCCTATCTGTGATATACCGACCGGTTCGGACGACATCTCGCCCCCTACTGAACCCGCCTTCCTCCCCCCTTAGACCGCCAGGGAGCGCCACTCCTCCTCCCCACTCCGAGGCAAGGTTAGCAGCTTACTTTATCTAAGTAGGTTTGACATTTCAGAACATTTCCGTCTCACATTTAATGCATAACATACACAAATCTTGATTGATTTAGACTTCCACTGGTCAATGTGATGCGGTGCCTTGGCTTTCAGCTCCAACAGCTAAGGTTGCATAAGCTAAGCAAATTTCCCACGTCTTGGATAACACCATATATTCTCTACTTCTAAGTACAACTGGGATGAATAGAAGAGGAGGGTAACTGAAGTACAAATAACTTGCTTTATATTTTCTTTAATGAATATTATTCAATCGAACTTATATTAACTGGGATATTATGAATTATAGAATCCCCCCCCCCTCTAAACTTCTCCTCATCCCGGGTCACATTTCAGCCAATAACGAATATGATCTTTAGTGTGGGACTTTTTTTCAGAAGGTTTTTCAGTACCATTGTTATTTTTTGATCTTGTAGCGTCTCGGTGACATATCCCCCCTTATTTGCCTTCATGATTAACCCTTTGACCACTTTCTCGCCTATCAAAGACTGACCGCCTGATAAGTCACTTGAGTTGTGTAGTGTACCAGTTTTAGCAGCTATTTAGGTTGCACTCATGATACAATGTTCGAAGAATTTCTTCAAATGTCCATAAATATCAGATATATTCGTTTTTATGAGTCGGATCGAAAAATTGTATAGAAACTATCGTATTGAAAATTTTATGTTCTATAAATGTTGTTATGTACGTTTTTAGCAGATTTCCCTTAGGGAAATCAGCTATTGAGGTCGTACTCATGACGCGAGTTTCGAAAACTTTCTTCAAATGTCCATCGATCCTACCCAGGAAATGACGAAAATGAGGTCCGTTCAAAATTATATATATGTATATATATTTGTCTGTTAACACTCTAGCGGTCGCAATTTTCGTTTGATCGATACCAAACTCGATATTTAAACGTTTTATGTAAAAATAAAGATCAAGTTTGTTAATGGCTGGATTTTCGAAAATTCGAAATATCTCCGTTACTATACGTCCCATAGAACCAATCTTATTAAAAATTTAATTTACTATAAATAATGTTATATACATTTATTCTGTATCTTGAATATTAACCGAGATATTTGCATTTTTCTGTTTTCAGCTTCTGAGATGAGATCGGCTAACTTCGGGTCTAGTCGTGAGTTTCCGTCAAGAGCTAGTTCGGGCCTTTCCCGTAATTGTTTGACTCTCTATTCTGAAATTTCTCTATTCTAAAACTTCACGTGGGAAATCTGCTTAGTTTGCGCAGCCCCTGCGTGACGGACTTTTTTTATCATTATCTTGATTGTTAAGAGAGATATTTGCACTTTTTAGTTTTCGGCCTTCACTCCTACTTGCGTCACATAAACAATACCCTGTTGTATTATGGAAAACCTTATTTTAAACTTAAATGACAAATATTGTTCTCATTAAGCTTTTCCTTTTTAAGTTAAATGCAAATACGTGACCCACTTGGGAAATCTGGCTCGTTGCCGCATCACCTGCGTGACAGACTTTTTTTTATTGTCAGCTGAGTAATTGCAGGAATTATAGCCGGACAGAGTCTCACCTGCAAATCGGCGAGCCACCACAACCGCCAATGTTGACCGAAATGCCGACTATTCATTCTCTACTATTGCTGTTCTTTACAATACCTAGAATATGTGGTTGTGAGTCATACAAGCGAACGGGAAATCTGCGTAGTTTACGCAAAGGGTGACATCATGAGGAAGAACGATGACTCAAGGAAACCATACTCCCAAGAATGGGTCATTAATTTCACATTTTTTTGAGTCAACAGAGGGTAATCTTCCAATGTGATAAAGTCCGTCACGCAGGGGCTGCGTAAACTAAGCAGATTTCCCACGTGAAGTTTTACAATAGAGAAATCTGCCTAATAACAACTGTAGTAGTAAGAAACCTCTAAACCTAAAACATTATTTAGGGCGTAATAACCCAGTAGTTTCTAGCCCCAAAAAACAGTTAACCTAACCTCTAAACCTATTCACGAGGGACGAATAGTTATGGAAATGGCCACCAGAGCTCTCGGCGGAAAGTCCGAACATAGCCTACTGGCGACCACACGCAGAATACAAATGCAAATATCTCGGTTAATATTCAAGATACAGAATAAATGTATATAACATTATTTATAGTAAATTTAATTTGCAATAAGATTGGTTCTATACAATTTTACGATCCGATGTATAATAACGGAGATATTTCGAATTTTTGAAAATCCCCCCTCTAAACCCCCCTCCCACTGGTCCGATTTCAGCCGTTAACGAACTTGATCTTCCTTTTTACATGAAACGATTAAATACCGAGTTTGGTGACGATTAAACAAAAATTGCGACCGCTAGAGTGTTAACAGACAAATATATATATATATATATATATATATATATATATATATATATATATATATATATATATATAGTTTTGAACGGACCTCATTTTCGTCATCTCCTGGGTAGGATCGATGGACATTTGAAGAAATTTTTCGAAAATCGCGTCATGAGTACGACCTCAATAGCTGATTTCCCTTAAGGGAAATCTGCTAAAACATTTATTACCATATTTCCCTTAATGGAAAATTGAGGTTGTACTCATAACGCGATTTTCGAAAATGTTTCTCAAATGGCGAAAATAAGGTCCGTTCATATATATATATATATATATATATATATATATATATATATATATTTGTTTGTTAATGCTCTATATTGATCTATATATAATATTGTATTCATTGAACGTTTACTGTGTGAGATACATGGAAATACGAAATGTGATTCGTTATCAGTAAAGATTTTGTGAATCGAAAATCTTTATTTCTTCAATACCATCTCGATATCTAATAATTCCACACTAAAGATCATATTAGTTAATGGCTGAAATCAGGGGTCGAATAGGGAGGTTTCGAGGGGAGAATTTTGAAGTATCAATATGTCTCCCTTATTATAAGTCGTATCGCTAAACCTTATTGAACTAATTTTGTTTAGTTATTGATGCTTTACAATTGCTGCTATATACACTTTTTTTAGCAGATTTCCCTTTTGTTAGATCGTTACCAAACTCGATATTTAAACGTTTTATGCAAAAAGACAGATCAAGTTCGTTAATGGCTGAAATCGGACCAGTGAGAGGGGGGGTTTAGAGGGGGGATTTTCGAAAATTCGAAATATCTCCGTTACCATACGTCGGATCAAAACATTGTATAGAATCAATCTTATTTCAAATTAAATTTACTATAAATATTGTTCTATACATTTATTCTCTATCTTGAATATTAACCGAGATATTTGCATTTTTATTAAATTTGGGTCGATAAGGAATGACTGTTTCCCGCCAAAAGCTAGTTCGGCCCTTTGCCGCAACTGTTTGGCTCTCGTATGGAGATTTTCCTATTGTATAACATCACGTGGGAAATCTGCTTAGTTTACGCAGCCCCTGCGTGACGGACTTTTTTTTTAGTAACTCCCGTATTAAGCGAGTTATATATATTTTATTGTTTTCGGCCTCCAGTAGCCCCACCCCCACAATCCTTTTACTTATTGATTTTTTACTTTTACACAAAAATAGAGAATGTGTGATGATACGAGGTCACAAATGTGTTATACCAGCACATGGAAAATCTGTTTAGTTTACGCAGCCCTTGCGTGGCGGAACTTTAGTATTTTGGTACATTTTTTAAAAACACAAGGAGAAATTAGCATAAACAAACAAAATAACCCACCAATCACTAATATTGGAAATAGGTTTTGTTGTGCAATTTTTTTTTATTTTTCATCTGTTCAACTGATGATTTTCAGAAACAATTGTTCTTTCAGAGTATTTTAGCAAAACATCAATGAGAAAAACAGTTTATTCATAATTATGTATTTTCTCATATATAATTATGAATTTGTATAGCCCCGCCATAATTCTGATGTTTCCATTTGGATTTCAATATTTATTGTTCATATTTGAAAAGTCATCTAGTTTAACGTTGTTTTGGAAGGTCCTACACTTTTTTAGTAAAAATTACCAAGTGATCTGCGTTTTAATACAGTCATATAGTAGCAAATTTTCTCAAAGGGCGAATCTTTTGAACAGGAATAAATTCGTGAGTCAATATTAGATCAGGCCATTTTGTGCTACTAAAGTTAATTGGGGCAGGCTATCTATAGGTAACCAATCATTACTAGCCAAGGTTGGACTAAGGACTTTATTTAATGAGTTTGTCACTAATTAAATTCCAATTACCCAGGTGAGAATCGAACTCACAGCTTTAGGTTTACAATGTGAGATTAAGACCAACAACTTAGCCCACATTGCTAACCTGAGCCTCAGTAAATATTATGTTTACTATGGAAGATAACTATCCATGTTTGCCTCCATACTCTACATATAGACCAAACATTGGGTAAGAAGATAAATGCTTAAGAACTGTTTTTAGAAATATAAGTAAGAATGAGTGAATTTCCCCAGAGGTGCATTTTGTGACAGCGTGCAGGCCACAATGTATAATCTTGCCTTTAATGCATACATTTAAAACGTAACGTTCAAGTCTTTAAAACTGAGAAAAATATGAAGAGAGCGCATTTACACATAGCTTTTATATCCAAGAAATAATTTGGGGAAGCCAATGAGGGTGTACTATGTACATAATTGGAAAATCTCAGAAAACAGCTTGCATAGGCAACCCGCCACGCTGAACTGTCATGATGTAAACTTTTGGAGGACCAGGGTTGACGGCTGAATAGAATTTCATAAAAATAGCTCAAAAACTATTGACGGAAGGCAGCCCATACATTAACAACATATTATCATACCAACACAAAATTCAAATATACGACAAAATTTAACATACAAATTAATTCTGTGATGGACAACTAAATTTCAAATTGTATGCATTAATCGACAGTCATAAGTGTGTGTATGTATGTATGTATGTATGTGTGTATGTGTGTGTGTGTGTGTGTGTGTGTGTGTGTGTGTGTGTGTGTGTGTGTGTGTGTGTGTGTGTGTGTGTGTGTGTGTGTGTGTGTGTGTGTGTGTGTGTGTGTGTGTGTGTGTGTGTATGTGTGTGTGTGTGTGTGTGAGTGTGTGTATGTGTGTGTGTGTGTGTGTGTGTGTGTGTGTGTGTGTGTGTGTGTGTGTGTGTGTGTGTGTGTGTGTGTGTGTGTGTGTGTGTGTGTGTGTGTGTGTGTGTGTGTGTGTGTGTGTGTGTGTGTGTGTGTGTGTGTGTGTGTGTGTGTGTGTGTGTGTGTGTGTGTGTGTGTGTGTGTGTGTGTGTGTGTGTGTGTATGTATGTATGTATGTATGTATGTATGTATGTATGTATGTATGTATGTATGTATGTATGTATGTATGTATGTATGTATGTATGTATGTATGTATGTATGTATGTATGTATGTATGCATGTATGTATGTATGTATGTATGCATGTATGTATGTATGTATATATATATATGTATATATATATATATATATATATATATATATATATATATATATATATATATATATATATATCAACAGCTATCCTCAAGGAGGACATTACGTCAAATACTAGCAAAAGTACCATTTTCAGCCATTCAATTCCTATAAATCATTCACCATGTATGCTCTTCACCAATTTTCTTTGTCTTTTTTTGCGACTTTTTGGATTTTATATTTTATTTACTCTAAGCCTAATTGGGTGTAGTCACCTGTCTCTGATTATGATTACTTGAATTTAGAACTCTGTTCATTAATAAACTATTTATTTATAACGTTTACTTTTGTTATTCAACATTGTATAATTTTAATTTTTTAAAGGGCAAATCACGTTTGATGTGATGCCCATAAACAAATAAATATCTTGGTATGAAAATTAAATCTGTAGCCTAAAATTATCTATTTATTTCCTTTATTATGTATTCAAACCATTGCACTGCTGATCTGATTTGAACAAGAAATGACCAGTTGTACTCCAATTAAATAAAATATACAAACTGATATTCTGTACTTCATTTAAAATTATTTTATTTGAATGGGACACACGATATATCCGTGTCAATGGATCGCATCAAAAAATGTCATGGGAAATAATTGGATTATCATATATCATTTTATGATAAACAAAAAAAGGCCACATACAAACCATCAGTATCTCTAATAGATTTATATGTTCTTTTTGATTTACGTCCTCTTCTAAACCCAACCCCTCTTATTGTTAGTCCAAGGACTTGCTGCAATAGTCCGAAATAGAGAAATTCAACAATTTAAGGTCAGTCAGTTGTAGCAGGGTTTCATTAAGGGAAATCAGCTGTTGAGGTCAGTACTCATGACGCGATTATTGAAAAATTTCCAAAAACGTCCATCAATTCTACCTACGAGATGACGAAATGTGTGTGTGTGTGTGTGTGTGTGTGTGTGTGTGTGTGTGTGTGTAGATATATACATACATATGTCTGGTACCGTACTAGCGGTCGCAATTTTCGTTTGATTGGTACCAAACTTATTTGATATTTAAACATTTTATCTAAAACTAAAGATCAAGTTCGTTAACAGCTGAAATCTAGCCATTTGGAGGTAGGGTAATTTTAAAAATTCAAAATATCTCCGTTATTATAGTTCTTATCGAATAATAGTACAGAACCAATATTAATGCAAATTTAATGATATATATATATATATATATATATATATATATATATATATATATATATATATATATATATATATATATATATATATAAAAATGTCCACTTCATACAACTAAGGCAGGTAGAAAAGGCTGTCTACAGGATTTCTATCTCCATGTTAAGAATATTTTAAATAGTGAATCCTATACTGAATAAATTTCCTTTACATTCGTAAGAATCGACGATTTAATGTTGGCCATCTGTATTAAACCGAATTCATTAATATACATAGGTAATCTGAGGCCTTTCTCAAATAAAATGAAAGTCCGTCACGCAGGGGCTGCGTAAACTAAGCAGATTTCCTATGTGACGTTTTACAATAGAGAAATCTGCATACTGGTAACACAATACCACCGTGATTAAATACAAGCGGAAATGAGAAATCTTTCAGTTAATTAAAATAAATTCCCAATTGAAACGACTTCTGAATTGTAAGGATAATTTATATTTTAATAACTCAAATTTTAGTAGTCCAAGAACTAAAGAAGGGTGGGGGGGGGCGGATGAACAGAACGTATTTGCATAAATCTCACAAAGTAACGAAGGTAAGGTAAGGTAAGGTTAGAAACGACAGGTAAGGTTAGAAGAAGCTTCAACCTGAGCCGAGTACTGGCGGAAATGGCCGAACTATACCCGACCACAGACTTCATAAAAATGCAAATACCTCGGATAATATTCAAGATAGAGAATAAATGTATATAACAATATTTATAGTACATTTAATTTGCTATAAGATTGATTCTGTACAATTTTTCGATCCGACTTATAGTAACGGAGATATTTCGAAAATCCTCCCCTCTAAACCCCCCCCCTCCCACTGGTGCAATTTCAGCCGTTAACGAACTTGATCTTTCTTTTTACATAAAACGACTAAATGACTGAGAACTGAGTAGGATCGATGGACATTTGAAGAAAAATTTCGAAAATTCCGTCATGAGTACAACCTCAATAGCTGATCCTTTTTTGGAAATCTGCTAATAGGGTAAAATTCATTTGATGAGATATAAAATTTTATAACAATTAAGACTTTGTTATAGTATTTCTCAGGAATGTGTACCGAAATATAGTTAGATATAGGTGTCCTGATATAAATGAATCAACAAAATCCTTGGGTGTGTAAAAAATTGTTCCAAAAAACATACTACACACACCTATCATTCTGCATATTTTTCGCAAAACTTATTCAATTAATTACAGGCCCTTAAAATATTTTGAGTCCTATGAACAACAATTTGTAATTATTTGCTCTACATGGCTTGCAACATTTACTATAAGGAAATGTACTGATACTTTTACACACACACACACACACACACACACACACACACATATATATATATATATATATATATATATATATATATATATATATATATATGTGTGTGTGTGTGTGTGTGTGTGCATAATAAAATTTTTAAAAACGATGGTTTAATAAATAGGTTTAAAAAGCAAATTATTTCATTCATAACGTTTATGGGACACCTGCTAGGTCTCTTAGGAGATCCCTCCTTTAAACATAATATGCCCGTCACACAGGGGCTGCGGAAACTAAGCAGATTTCCCACGTGTGCCAGGCATTTGCATTTATCTCAAAAAGTAAAAGTTCAATGAAAACAATATTTGGAATTTATGTTTCACATAATGTGCTTCATAATGTAATAGCTTATTGTTAATGTGACATGAGTAGGAGGTAGAGGGGTTACTGAAGGCCGAAAACTATAAAATCCAAATATCTCTGTTAATAATCAAGATAGTGAAAATACGTACATACCAATATTAATAGAACATTACATTTTCAATAAGATTGGTTCTATGCAATATTTTGATCCGACACATAATAACGGAAATATTTCTAATTTACGAAAGGCTTTCACTCTAAACCTCCCCTTCCCCAGGTCCGATTTCAGCCGTTAACAAACTTGACTTTTCAATTTACATAAAATGTTTATATATCGAGTTTGATAACGATAAGTCTGTGATTGCGAAAGCTAGAGCGGAAACAGACATATATATATATATATATATATATATATATATATATATATATATATAAAATTGTGACCTCTGTCTGTACATTGATTTTTTTTCGCGAAATTTCACGATAACTTTTCTTTTCACATGTTATAGACACCATAACTGAATTTTCTTTCTTTGGTGTCTGTTTGTTTATTTATTTGTTTGTTTGTTACCTTTTCACCCATAAACGTCTGAACCGAATTTTATGAAACTTGGTATGTTACTACTAACCCAACTTAGACTTTAGACTCTGTTAATATTCTCTGGGACGAACAGGAGTGGGGGTTATAAGGGAGGGCTGAAATTAAAAATCGCAATATTTCGTTTTCTAAAGCATTTTCGGCAATTATGCACATAACAAAAGTTGTTTATTTTGTTATTTTGAGTAACATTTGTCGTATACCTAAGTATAAATGAGTTGTACGTTAAAAACTACTGCGGAAGTCAACAATTTTATTTGGCACAAAAAACTCAACCGAACTAAACCAAACACTGTGTGTATTAGCACTAACACCTTCCTTATAATAAGGCATACTAACATTTCTAGGAATGGACAGGAGTGGGGGTTATAAGGGAGGGCTGAAATTAAAAATAGTGATTCGTTTCCTATTGGGGTTTCGGCAAATATGCACATAACAAAAGTTGTTTATTTTGTTATTTAGAGAAATTAGCTCAACAATTTTTTTCAATATGAACAAACAGGCACCTCACCTGGAAAAATTAATTCATATTATAATATATTATTATAATATTTTGTCCTTAATAACTGAAATCTATGCATAATGCACAGGAGACGGGAAACATGGCAATTTGGAGGACAGTGAATCTTACATAAAAAATTAATTTTATTATTAGCAAATCCACAGAAACGACGGGTATTAACCCTAAACACTGGGACGGGTAAATGTCAAAATGTTGTGCAAAGTACCCGTAAAGCCTTGCCAAAAAAATACCATCAACATTCACCCTCAAATGAATTCCCGAGCGAAGCCGGGTATCTGAGCAAGTATATATATATATATATACTTGCTCAGATATATATATAATTTTGAACGCACCTCATTTTCGTCATTTACTAGTTAAGATCGATGGACATTTGAAGAAAGTTTTCGAAAATCGCTTCATGAGTACAACCTCAATAGCTGATTTCCCTTAAGGGAAATGTGCCAAAACTAGTTTTATTTCATTCTTTATCTTACTAAAGAAAGATATTCAACAAGTCTAAACATAATTGTAATGCAGTTGAACACCCCGATATAAGTCCCACCATAAATCCAACTATACATAAAACAATGAAAACATGATGGCGTATGTTACTGAATTACTATAATTAAATTAATTGCTGGAGCACGCTCACTAAATAATGTGAGAAGTTTTCCCAGAGAAGAGAAATCTGTCGGAACTAACTAGATATTATCTGTATTTCCTTTTATTGCACTTAGAATAATCAATGCAATGCATCTTGCTCAGCGGAATATTATTATTTCACTGTTTTTTACATCTTCCATTAACTATATTTTGGGGAAATGTTTCTTAGGGGTTTCGTTCGTTTCGGGATTGTACTGGTATATTATAACATTCTTCAAATGTTCACTGATTCTTTCCAACTAAGTAACGTTAGACGCTAGCAGCAAGGTTATCCAATTGGAGATTCCTAAAAATAAGTCCGTTAAAAATAAGTCTGCTGCGTAAAATAAGCAGATTTCCCACGTTTACAATAGATAAATATACATACTGGTAACCCTAACGCGAATATTAAGTGAATACAAACGGTAATGAGAAATCCTTCAGTCAATTTACAAGTTAATAATCTCTACAACGGCTGAATTGTAAACAAACAGGCCAGCCAACCTTGAACAGCACTGAATAGGTAGATAGACCAGAAAGAAAAACAATTAATGAAATATATCTGAATATAACATATTAATTTTAATGAAAACTATTTAATTAAAGCAAGTGCGGTAATTTGTAATGAATCGGAATCATTTTTATCACGATCACTCAAAATTTTAATATGACATCAGTAGGAGTGGGGGTTCGCTGAATGCTCAAAACTGAAAAATACAAATATCTTGGTTAATATACAAGATAGAGAATAAATGTATATAAAAGTATTTATAGTACATTTAATTTGCAATAAGATTGGGTTTATACGATTTTTCGATCCGACTTACAATAACGGAGATATTTCGAATTTTCGGAAATCCCCCCTCTAAACCCCCTTTCACTTGTCCGATTGTAGCCATTAACGAACTTGATCTTTCTTTTTACATAAAACGTTTAAATATCAAGTTTGGTAACGATCAAACAAGAATTTAGACCGCTAGAGCGGTAACAGACATATATATATATATATAGATTCCCTCTTAAGGGAAATCTCCTAAAATTGTGGGGGGGGGGGGGGTAAATATGGTTTGGAAAATTGTAATTCGCACTAAGAATGTTTCTAGATCATTAAAAAATGTACTAAAACAAATTTAGTTACAGGGTAGTATAACGTTTTAAATATGAAATTCTAGGGGGAGGTGGGAAAGCCGGAGGCATATTTTACACCCCCCCCCCCATTCTTAGAATCTAGTCGAGAGAAGTCGATAAGAAGAGACTCAGAGCTAAATAATTTATACGTTATTTTGTTAAACAGTTACTCCAGTCGTTTATTTACTTTGTTTCTTTTAAGAGAATGTGTGCAAGAATTATTATTTCGCCAAAGATTTACTCTCCTATGCCAAGGTTTGTTAAAGAGCTCTCTAACGAGGGGAATAGGAACTAGCTAGTTCTAGAAATCGATAAGAGATAGCGCTAGCTCACTCCTTATCAGCTGGCCGCTTCACCCAATAATTTATCAACGAGTTCTGTAAATGGCTACAGCTGTGTGGTACATAATTATTTAGAATGAAAAATTATACTATTGTGAATCATCACCCTCTATCTGTCAACAGATCTCTCGGGGTAAATAGTTCTACAGATACTATTCAGTGGAAGGGTGGGGGTGTCTGTTACTCTTGTTATTTTTATCCTTTAAAATAGTGGTTGCCTCAGCCTTGAGGCTGTTCCACTTCTGTCTGTGAGCCAGCAAGTTTTTTGCCCTCTATCAGATGTTATATGTTTTGATTGTTGCCCACTGGCCGGCCGTTCCTCCCCTATCTCAAATAATGTTGATTTAATCAATTCAGTTTTACTTCCTAAACAGAATGGAACAGTTTACAATAGGGGCTTTTTCTGCAGTTTGTGCCACCGTAGTGACAAACCCACTGGAAGTGGTGAAGACAAGGTTCCAACTCCAGGGGGAGCTGAAAGCGAAAGGACAACACGCAGTGCACTATAGAGGTTTTTTCCATGCACTCTTCACTATAGTCAAGACTGATGGTCTCCTCGCTCTTCAGAAAGGGCTCCTACCTTCAGTCCTACATCAGATTTTTATGAACGGTTTCAGGCTCGGAGGTTTCCACATAGCCGAGGAGAAGAAACTCAATTTAAATGCTAAAGGTGAAGTTTCGCTTGCAAGGACTGCAGCTATTGCCGGTGTCATGGGTGCAGTTACAGCTTACACGGGAAGCCCTTTTTTTCTGGTAATTAATAGTTTTTTATTTAAAATTTCTACTATTGAGTTGGTAGAATGCCGTTGAATGATTAAACACCTAAACCTTTTAGTTCTAATGCAGAGTAATTTTTACAACTCAACAGAAGGTCCGAATACTGCTATACTCTGTTAAGTAAATTGATTAAGGTCATTATTTCACCATGTATTTTCTACAGTAACATAGATAAATGCAGCAAGCAGTAGAATTATTGTTAACTAGGAAGGGAGATTGAGATATCATAATTAAGTACTGGGAAGAATTATAATTATCTCATTCTTCTCAATAGTTAGTATTCAAATATATCTGAAATATGTGTAGGCCATAAATCCAAATATATAAAAACTTATACATAAAAGCTTTTATTATAAAGAAAACCCTAAAATATTATTGTAATGTCTTCCATAGACTTCTTCTTTATCTGCAAGAACTTGTTTTCTATTTATAATACTGTTGAAATAATACAAATATTAATTGCCTATGTTAATTTTTTGTTGAGCAACCACTTAGGACTATAGAGTAAATTATTTTGAAATCTTATTTCATTTTTCTTATAAATACCAAAACTTTCGTTTGCAGGTCTTCAGCCAGCAAATATTGATTGAATCATTGTTTTTTGAGACTTCTAATAGAAATAATTGAAATGATTATCCATTTAATAAAATGTCCTAAACCAATATACATTTATATATATGAAACATTGCACCATCTCTGAAAGATCTTAGGGGGGCGTGATATAAATATAAAAATGTTTATGTAAGGGATTGAAATATTAGTTTATACACCTTTTGCATTCTTTTCTTAGAATACTATTTCTTTTTATTTCTGTCAAATTAGTTAAAACATCTTATTGTAATTCATGGAAATACTATCTTTGACTTCTCAACTTTTCTCATTTTTTTTCAATTTAAGAATTTATTTATTTATTTTTTTTTATTTTTTTTTTTAGAAATTTTAATATATTTTGTTTATACACTAGATATATTTCCCCCTAATGAAATTCCATTTCTTGAGTTATTACAATTAAAAAATGAAACTCCTGAAAATTTTTGCATTACTTTGTGTGTGGAAAGACCCTCAAACTATGTAAATGATGTAATCATGTATATTTTTGTGTTTTTTTTTTGTTTTTTTTGCAAAGATTTATTATGTAATTAATTATCTTATCTTGATTCATGAATATTATCTCTTTATTTACCTTGAACAAAAAAATAAATCAAATCAAATAACCATATTAAAAGAAAAACAAATTCTTCATAAATTACAATTTTTAATGATACTCAAAGGTTCAAACATTTATTTAGAAATATTTTATTATTTATTAACGTCTACTTTTTGCGACTAAGGCTAATTGGGACAGGTTATCTACAAGTTACCAACCTTTTCTAGCCAGGGTCCAACTAGGATTTTATTTAATGAGTTTGTCACTAAATAAATTCCTATTGCCCAGGCAGGAATCGAACTCGCTACTCTAGGTTAACCATATTTAGCAATATACTGCTGATCTGCTGTAAACACAGCTTACAATCAATAGATGCTACTTAAGTTTATTTTTATTTCATGCAGTTCAGTTCTTCTTCTTTGTCGTATACATTTTGAGTTTGTTTTTCCTTAGTTGTCCCCTCTTCTACTTGTCTGAATTTTACAATAACCTGGTATATCATGATATTTACTATTCACACATGGCATGCCACTTATTGTTTAGATGAAAAATTAAACAAAAATAACATATGTATACTATTATTATGAAATTTAAAAAAGTTATAGATCACTCATCATAAATGTCTTGTAGGCATTGTGTCCTTTCGTAAGCTGCTCTTTTCGTACTACTATACCCACAAAAACCATAAGATGTATGATATCTTCAAAGTAGAATTTTGTAGTAGATATTTTATATTTGTGATGAAACCATTGTGCTTTATGATATGGCCAAGAAATCATTTCATTAGAAACTAATAGTTCATTAATTGCAGTGGGAGGGGGGGGGGCAGAAATGGAGTTTAGAGGGGTGGATAATTCAAAATATCTCCATTATTAAGAGTCTGATCAAAAAATATAACAAATTTTGTCGCAAGATTTTCTTTAATTGAGTTTCTATGCACTTTTTCTCTATCTTGAATATTAACCGAGATATTTGCAATTGTTAATTTTCAGCCTTCATTAAACCCACTCTTTCAGTTATCCTAAAAATAAAAATAAGTCAAATAAAAAATAATAATAATGCTGGTATAGATTTCTGGGATAGTCTTGCTAAATAAAAAAAAATAATTCTAAATTATTTAGAACTAAAAATAGGTTACAAATATTCAGCCTTGACTAGCCTCTTCTGAGCTGTATTTGTTTCTCTCAATTCTGTATATATTGTACTAATGAAGGAATACCATGCATATTCACAGCTTCGTCATGTTTTAAAAGATATTTATCACCTTGGATTCTTTAACCCAAGTGCTTCATGAAATGTTTAAAAATTATTTTTTAAGGATTATGCTTGAAAAATAACATCCGACTTGATGTTAGTCAGAAAGATAAAGATTCTAAATAAATATAAATAGGCTTAGAGTAAAAATCTTCAATTTAAAAAAAATAATACAGAAGTTAAGAAAAACATGCTTTTAAACATGTGTTTTTATTAGAGTTTTTAGAGTAACAGATATTGTTTGAAACTTAAATCGGAAAAAGCCCAGTGGCAAAACCAAAGTGCCAATTTTTTTCTTCACTGTTATTACAAAAGGAAGAGATCTCTAGCCTATTGACACTTCTTTTTAATATTTGCAAATTGTTGAAATTTCATATTTAGGACTGTTATTAAAGTCCGACATCGGGTGAAATCGACAGGGGGAGGGGGTTTCATCATCACTGGCGCTACATCCCGCGAGGGGACAGGGCCTCTTGCAGCTTTGACCACCAGTCATCTCTGTCCTGCGCCGCCCTCTTCCAATCCGAATCCCCAGCATGGATCGGGCATCCTCGGCCACGCCATCTATCCACCGCAACCGTGGCCTCCATCTCCTTCTTGTGTCATATAGCACCTCTTGCAGCACCTTCTTGGGGATCTCGTCTTCTGACATTCTCGCCACATGTCTAGCCCATCTGAGACGGCTTACCCGGATGAATTTCATTATATCTGCATCTCCATGTAATGTCATAACCTCGGAATTAGTCCGTCGCCTCCAGATCCAATTTTCACAGACGCCTCCCCAGATCATCCTCAGAATCCGCCTCTCAAACCTAGCCAGAGCTTGTTCCTGCTTCCTATTAATTGTCCAGCATTCCGTGGCATATGTTAAGACTGGCCTCAGAATTGTCTTATAGAGGCGGATCTTTGTAGCTCGAGATACCACTCGGCTTTTAAAATGCTCCAGCAGTCCGTGGTAACATCTGTTGGCGGAAATTACTCTACGCTGGATCTCTTGGGCAATGTCATTCTGGGAATTCACTTGCGAACCCAAGTAAACAAATTCCTCCACTCTCTCGAAAGTAAAAGGCCCAATATGAGTAGAAGGCTCTCCTCTATGACCTGTTGTACACATATATTTAGTCTTATTTTCATTGAGAACGAGGCCTAATTTTTCAGCTGCTTGTAGGGAGAGGGGGTTTAGTTGAATCAAAACAAAAACAAAAATTGAATTTCATTGTTAAGGTTACAGATATGAAAGATCAGATTTAATGTGGTTAATCGTAAAAAATATTTGTAAACTATGTTCTATGACATTTTTTGATCTGTGGATTGGTAATTCATTTTTAAGTGTAGTAATTTTAAATGATGTGTAGCAAAAGATCTTGTAAATTTAATAGAAGTACAAGGAAGTCATCACATGGTGTCTGCATCAGATTTTCCTTTAGGCTATAATAATTTTTTTATAAATGTTGTTCTGTATACTTTCTCTCTTCTCAAAAATTAACTGAAATATTTGCATTTTTTTTAATTTTCAGCCTTTAGTACTCCCCCTCAGCACCACCTTTTTAATCTTTGCGTGTTAACAATAAGTCAATATATCTGGAAACGTCTTATTCCAAGCTTAAATACTAAATGTTGTTTTCAATGGACCTTTATTACCCAGCACAAATCTTGACTCGAAAATGTATATTTGATCTGTAGTTTATTGAATATTTAACCATTCTATTCAATAATTATAAATTCCTGCTTCTACTCTTCAGATTTTTACTTAAAAATTGAAAATGTACGGTGAGATTAGATCACTAATGTGTCATACCAGCATGTGGGAAATTTGCTAAGTTTACGCAGCCTCTGTGTGATGACATTTTTTGATATTGATGCAGGACATTTTCTTCAGTAAAGCACAGAAAAAAATGCTGAACTAATTTTTCAATACTATTCACCAATAACTCCAAATTGATCAATAATGTTTTGTTAGAGTTTCAAATTTTTATGTTTGTACTAGGATTATTTTATTTTTTTTTTTTTCACAGTTGAAAGTGCAGCTCCAGTCTAAGTCAAGTGAGAGTATTGCAGTCGGTACACAACACGATGTCCGTGGTGTTATTCCAGAATTCAAAAAGCTCTATATCGCACACGGGGTCAAAGGCTTGTGGAGGGGTGTTGTTGGTTCAGTTCCTAGGAGAATAGTTGGTTCTTCCACACAGCTTGTTTCATTCACTTATATGAAAGAAATACTTGCAACAAATAAGGTACGTTATTAAATTTCACTTAAATACATTTTTTTCAAATAATTATTTCAATTTATTTATATTGTTGTGGGATGGAAAATCTTGTCGTCTTCACTTACATTTGCAAACAAAGAAGATTAAAGAATTCAGAATTTATCAATTCAATTGTAACTGATTTATAACGTACAAATATTGATTATTTTTCATATATTACCTCTCGATTAATTGATCATTTAGATAAGGTAAATGCAGCAAAAATGTTATCTCCATAAAACCATTGCAAAACAAATTTCAGTTATCTGATATCAACATTTTATCTTTTACATTTTTTCAACACTTTTTTATTGTCAAAATGTGACCTCAATCCATTCTTCGTTAAAGTGAAATGGTGGAACATATGAAAAAACCCATGAAATATCTTCCACATATTTATTTTTCCCTCAACATGTTTAGCGTCCTATATGACTACTCTTCAGGAGTAGTACACTTATTAAAAGACAGTCACTGAAGTTGATAATGCATTGACAATTCTAACACAATGCAAATTTACACAGTTGAAGATTAAAGAAGTTTTAATAAACAACCACTTGTATCAACAAGGTAGCATTCAGCATAAAAATCCACAAAAATACAAGGTCAACAACAAAAAAAGAAGTTTGTTCCATTCAAATATAACTCTGCAATAGCAAATCACATCGTGCGACCAATAGCATTGGCATATGGGGATAAAATCAGAAAACATTTCAACCGTGTAAAAGATAAAATTTAAGACTATGATATAAAGTGTTCTGCATGTGACAATGTGTCGCAAACAGTTTCAAACCTTTAGGAATGGATTAAAACAGCATTGCAGAAATGTCGGTAATTAAGAAAATAGAACCTCTTTGGCCTATCATTCATTCTTTGACGTTTAAACATAAATTTAGATAAAGACAAAAATTTGACCAAGAGGAAGGCAAAAGAAAATATCAGCCAAATTAAAAACAAAAAAGGGCCTGCGTAAACTAAGCAGATTTCCCACACGAGTCACACATTTGCATTTATCTCAAAAAGGAAATGTTCAATAAGAACAATATTTAGTATTTAAGCTTCAAAAAATGTGCTTCATATTATAACAGCTTATTGTTAATATGACATGAGTAGGAGGGGGGGGGGTTATTAAAGGTCGATAACTATAAAATGCAAGTATTTTCGTTAATAATCAATATAGTGAAAAAATGCACACAACATTATTTATAGAATATTACATTTGCAATAAGATTGGTTCTATGCAATTTTTCAATCTGACGCATAGTACCAGTAGTAGTGGGAGCACTGGTTGGGTTTCAGCCATCAACGAATTATTTCGAGTTTGGTAACAATAAGACAAATATTGAAACCGCTATAGCGGTAACAGACAAATATATATATATATATATATATATATATATATATATATATATATATATATATACACACACACACGCACAATTTTGAACGGACCTCATTTTCGTCATCTACTTGGTAGGATTGATGGACATTTGAAGAAATTTTATCACATCATGAGTATGACCTCTAACTGATTCCCCCTAATGGAAATCTGCTAAAAATGGTGTGAACCAGAAAACTGATATAAGGAATTTATTTAACATATTTATCAAATAGCTCAACTTTTTTCTGTTCTAGATTTTTTTTTATACTGTTTTTCTGTTCTAGATTTTTTTTTTATATTGTTTTAATGTAACAATGTAATCAGATAATTGTTGTATGTCTCCATTTTGTCAGTCTTGGCATGACTGCTTCGGTGGTTGAATCTTTTAGCAGATTTCCAATAAGGGAAATTAGCTGTTTCGTTATTATTCATTTTGTGATTTTCGAAAAATTTCCTCAAATGTCCATAGATCCTACCTAGTAGGTGACCAAAATGAGTTCCGTTCAAAATTATATATATATATACTTGTCAGTTACCGCTCTAGCGGTTGCAATTCTTATTTGATCATAACCCAACTTGATATATAAGCAGTTCATATATTACTAAAGGTTGAGTTCCTTAATGGCTGAAATCCAACCAGTGGGAGTAAGGGTTTAGGGGGGAGGGGAAATTCTTAATATCTCTGTTATTATACATCTGATTGAAAAGAAATCTGCTTAGTTGACACAGCCTTTGTGTGGCGGGCTATATATTTGTAATTAGTGTACTACTTTTGAAGAGGCATCATAGAGAAACATGTAGGGAGAAAACTAAATAAGTGACCTTCCAACATTTCACTTTAAAAACTTTTTTACTACATTGTTCCCAAATCCACACCATTCAAGTAACTAAAGGGAAATAAATCTATTTAGAAGTCTAATCTTCATTTATACCCCTTTATATCTAGAACGAGATACAGCATTCTCAAAACGCAATAAATTCCTTAATTAAGCTCTTCATTTGTTAAGTTCAATTAGATAAAAATGCCATCAGCTTCTTTTAAAATCTTTTTAAGGGCCCTACATGTTTTGTGTCCTTCTAGTACCTCCTCGGGGGCTGGTTAAGTACATTTATTACTAGTAGTTTAAATAATCATGGTTAGCCTACACAATTGGTAATATATTTTGGAGGGAATAAATAATAATTTTGTAGAACACTTTTATTTAATTTAACGGTAGAATTTACAGTCTATATGTTTTATGTTCTTATTGTCTATTTTCATAATTTGTCCGTGTCCTCTGCTTAAAAATGAGAATTTTTTGTCCTTCATTCTTAAAATAATTCTCTAAAACGCTTAACTTACTCTCTGCCTTAACGGCTTAAAAAGTTTCAATTTTGATGAGCAGGTGTAGTTTTTACTATTGAGAACTAATGAATTTAATATCTCGAAAACCTTAATTATGTTATTCTATTCTAAAGTAATATAAAAGTGCATGACTTATAGTTTAGAAATAAATAATCAGTTATTGTCTTAAACAACGTTTTTCCACATTAATATTTTTCCAAACAATTTCATTTTGGAGTTTACCAAACTTGAAATTATAGCAGATCAAAAATGAATATTTAAAATAAGAATAGTAGTCTGCATAAGATTGGACTACTGCAAAATAATGTAATTGAAAAGAAGTCCTTGGATTAAATTCACTTTTTATCTATTTTCAGAATCTTTGTTGAAAATATATATATATAGAGCTTAAATAATAAAAATCAAATGAATGGATTTGAAATGTTATCTCATTCCAAAGTCATGAGGTGAGTGAAATGAAATAAAACCTCTTGTTATGCTTTTCAAGTTTTAAAAAATCCCATTATGACCTACCTCTTTTCCTTTACATATTATCATTTTGGGCACCTTTTCACAATTATTTTTTAATGAAAGTTAAAAAAGAGTTTCTGTTATATCAATCTATGTTATCAGGTTAATAGTGTTGCTTGATACATGAGAAATAGTGCAATGAGAAATGGAAAGCATAAGATATACAGAAATTTGTTTGGAATTTGCATGTTAATATATTTCCCCAATTCCCTTGTTTGTCTTTGATGCATGGTATCAATGAAGGTGTGGAGTAAAATATTCTTTTTTTATGGAACTTATTTAGATTCTAACACTTTTTATGTTGCCAAAAGTAAACTAACATGATTTTGGCATATTTAATGATTGCTGATTGTTTAGTCTATTAGTTGATATTCTATCTCAGATATTTTATCTAAAGTAGTAGGTATATTTACTGAAAATTGGAGCACTATTGAGAAACGAATATTTTTTTATGGCCCAAAAATAATTAAACTGGGCAAGTACATGGAAAATAGAGTTGTAAGTGCGGCATCAATTATGCCAGCAAATGAAGTTCTTACTTTGGTTTTAAAGCACCTAGATTTATGATAAGGGAGAATATTGTGCATGTATCAAATGCAAACGCATGATTGCTGTCCTTTGGTGGAAGAAATCAGTGAAAATAGTATTTTCAATTGTGTTATTGGTGAAAATTGCAATTGGTTTGTTATAAAATATCACTTACAGTTCTACTAGCAATTGAGACGGAGCTGTGGGGGTGGGGTGTAATACACTCACATCATTCATAGCTGGATGTGCGAACCAGGACTTTGGACTATTCATTCCAGTCATCAGCTAATATCTATGAGTTTTTGATCCCTGATTTATTATTTCATATTAATTGTTCTTCCTAAAATACCACTAAAAATAACATATTTTTGCTAATCTACACGATTCAAAAATTTAAAATGAAGCTGCAGTATTGGAGCATGCTTTTCATTTTACTTTTAGCTGAGGTCATAAAACTTTCTTTAGAAAAGACCACTTAGTACACTTGAATATATATTCAATAACATAGTTAATTCCTTGTACAAAGTAAATGAAGTATTGTTTCATGAACAGTTTTGGTTTCCTGATTTCTGTTGAATTGTCCGTTTCGACCCTCACTGAATCCATCTAGTCCATTTGGGTATGACATCCACATATATGCATGCATGTATCTCACTTATCTCAAAAATGACTAGCCTTAGAATATTGAAATTTCATATTTATGGCGGATGTAACATGTAGTTACGCACCTCCCTTTGATAGAAATTGACTAAGATGAAGGGGAGGGGGGGGGGGAGGACGAAAACAATAAAAAAAATTGTAAATTTCTCTGTAACTATTAGAGATACGGAAGACTGGTATCTGACGTTTAGATGTTTGTAATAATAAGATCTTTAAACTATACTCAGTGACATTTTTTGATCTGATGCATTGGAACAGAGATATAGTATGTCATTGTAAATGAAATAATTTTAAATGAAGTGCAGGAGCACATTTGCATGTTTAATTTAATAGAAGTACATGGTAGTCATATCGTGCCTATATGAGATTTTTTTTATTATTGATAAAAATGTTTAATTCTATCGATAGAAACAATTCTTATCCTTAAGAGAGTTATGGCAAATAAGATAATTCTCAATGTACCATCCCTTTTGATTTACTTCAATCTTTTTATGTAAATACAATATTAACCCGTAAGCCATATTTAGCAATGACTATAGTTTGCTGGCCTATGTGATTTCGATTGGTAAAATAGGTTATAAACACTATGGATGTGTAAGCTCAACAACCTCTTTACTGTTATATGTTTTTATTATTTTTATCTTGTTAGTATATTATTTTATTTCAATACAAGTGTTGTTCAATTCAATTTATATTTTTAGTACTATAAAGTAGAAAAAGGATACTTGAATGCTTTCCTATCAAGTCTGGTTGGAGGAAGTGTAACTACTATTATGATGAATCCATTGGATACGATCTCAACAAGACTTTATAATCAAGGTATCTATTCATTTATAGAAATAATAAATTTTAGACATTAATTTAAGATTGGGAGGTTACGAAGTATAAGCTTCTACTGACGAATGAACATATTTCCCCAACTGAATTTCTTACTAGTTTACACTATTTTATGTCAGTTGATTATCATTAATCTAATGTGGTCAAGTGGGTATAAGGATTGTGACAGATGTATGGTGACGACGAAACTATAGTGGTTCTTGTGAAGGACAACAGAACTGAAAAAGGTGAACATGAAGTAGAGCATATTACACTCAAAGCTAAATAGCTATCTTTTGACGGGATTACAGGAAAGGAGGAATCTAACATGTTCTTTAGCAATGGGAAATAAAAACAGTTTTCATCATCATGAAATAATCTTATATATAAAAATGAATGTTTGTGTGTATGTCCTTTATAGACTCGTAAACGGCTGAACCGAATTTTATGAAACTTGGTATGTATATTACTACTAACTCAGGCTAGGTTTCTGGCTATATTAGTATTCTCTGAGACGAACAGGAGTGGGGGTTATAAGGGAGGCCTAAAAATAAAAATAGCAATATTTTGTCTCTTATTGGTTTTTCGGCAAATATGCACATAACAAAAGTTGTTTATTTTTTTATTTAGAGTAACTTTTGTTTTTATACTTTTGTCGTATACCGAAGTATAAATGAGTTATACGCTAAAAACTATAGTGGGAGTCAACAATTTTATATGGCACAAAGGTCTCAACCGAACTAAACGAAAATCCGTATACGATTTGGTATTAACACCTCCCTGATTATAAGCTATATTAAGATTTTGAGTTGCGAACAGAAGTGGGGGCTATAAGGGAGGTCTGAAATATAAAATCACTATAATTCGTAACCTATTCATTTTTCGGAAAACGTGCATATAACCAAAGTTGTTTGTTTTGTTATTTAGAATAACTTTTATTATATTCACTTTTTTTATATACTGAAGTATAAATGAGGTATATTATTATTTATTAACGTCCACTTTTTGCAACTAAGGCTAATTGGGACGGGTTATCTACAGGTTACCACCCTTTCGTAGCCAGGGTGGGACTTAGGATTTTATTTAATGAATTTTGTCACTAAATAAATAAGGTATAGATGAAAAACTCTAGAAAGGGTCAACAATGTTATATGACATGAAAGACTAAATTGAAATCAACGAAACTCCGTATTTTTGACTATAAGCTATATTAACATTTTTAGGAACGAACAGGAGTGGGGGTTGTTAGGAAGGCATGAAATGAAAAATCGTCATATTTCGTTACCTATTGTTTTTTGGCAAATGAGCACGTAATTAAAGATGTTTAATTTGATATTATTATTGTATTATCATTATTTGTAAGTATGCTGTAGACCTATTGTATTTTATTCTATATGTATTTGTAAATGTTTATATGTTTTAGCTGTGTTAGTATTTGTGGAATATATTGACTGCTGTTAGTTAGTAGTTCTGTCACATCGTAGGGTATGTCAAGGGTTTTTCGTTTTTTTTTTTGTTTTTTTTTGCCAATAAAAATAAGGGTAAATAAAAACATTATGAACCGGTGAAACAAACATATAATTAATTTATATTTTTAGATAGCAAATATTTGTAGTTTAACAGTACACACATAAAAAGTCTGTCATGAAGGGGCTGCGTTTTCCAAGCGCGTCACGTTTTTTGCATTTATCTCAAAAATTAAAAGTTCAATGAGAACAATATTTGGTATTTAACCATCAAATAAAATGCATCATAACATAATAGAATATTGTTAATATGAGATGAGTAGGAGTGGGGGTTTACTGAAGACCGAAAACTAAAAAATACAAATATATCAGATAATAATCAAGATACTGAAAAAATGTACATAAGAACATTAAATTTGCAATAAGATTAGTTCTATACAATTTTTCGATCCGACACATAACTGAGATAAGAATTTTCGAAATTCTCCCCCTCTAAACCCCTCCCTCCTCCTCCTGGTCCGATTTCAGCCGTCAACGAACTTGATCTGTCTTTTTGTATAAAATGATTATATATCAAGTTTAGTAAAGATAAAACAAAATTTGCGACCGCTAGAGCGGTAACAGACAAATATATATACTAGCTCAGATACCCGGCTTCGCCCGGGAATTCATTTGAGGCTTGATGGTGATGGTATTTTTTTGGCAAGGCTTTACTTTGCACAATATTTTGACATTTACCCTTCCCAGTGTTTAGGGTTAATACCCGTCGTTTCTGTGGATTTGTTAATAATAAAATTAATTTTTTATGTAAGACCACTGTCCTCCATATTGTCATATTTTCCGTTTCCTGTGCATTATGCATAGATTTAAATTATTAAGGACAAAATATTATAATAATATATTATAATTTGAATTAATTTTTCCAGGTGAGGTACCTGGTAGTTCCTATTGAAAAGAATTGTTGAGCAAATTTCTCTAAATAACAAAATAAACAACTTTTGTTATGTGCATATTTGCCCAATAGGAAACGAAATATCACTATTTTTAATTTCAGGCCTCCCTTACAACCCCCACTCCTGCCCATTCCTAGAAATGTTAGTATGGCTTATTATAAGGAAGGCGTTAGTGCTAATACACATACTGAGTGATTTATTTAGTTCGGTTGAGTCTTTTGTGCCAATTAAAATTGTTGACTCCCGCTATAATTTTTAGCGTATAACGCCTTTATATTTCGGTATACGACAAAAGTGTACATGACAAAAGATACTCCAAATAACAAAATAAACAACTTTTGTTATGATACAATTGCCGAAAATGCAATAGGAAACGAAATATCGCTATTTTTAATTTCAGGCCTCCCTTATAACCCCCACTCCTGTTCGTCTCAGAGAATATTAACATAGCCTAAAGTCTAAGTTGGGTTAGTAGTAATATACATAACAAGTTTCATAAACTTCGGTTCAGCCGTTTATGCGTGAAAAGGTAAACAAACAAATAAAGAAACAAACAGGCACAAAAGAAACAAAATGCAGTTATGGTGTCTATGACATGTGAAACGAAAAGTTATCGTGAAATTTCGTGAAAAAAATCAATGTACAGACAGAGGTTACAATTTTATATATATATATATATATATATATATATATATATATATATATATATATATATATATATACAGCTTTGAACAGACCTCATTTTCGTCATCTCCTGGGTAGGATCGATGGACATTTGAAGAAAAATTTCGAAAATCGCGTCCTGAGTACGACCTCAATAGCTGATATCCCTTAAGGGAAATCTGCTAAAAATTTATAATTTACTTCCTATTATGTCATGGGTTCTGTTATTACCAGTTATAGAATAATGAGTTTTATTATTTAATTTAAATTAAACAGACGAATAGGGTGATTTTTGTTTTAAGATCCTGCTGAGTCTAGTTCATCTCTTCTAAATGTTTTCTTGTTCTTCATTGAGTATAACATTCGCTATGCTGTCCAACTTTTAAGACCAGATTCCTCATATTAATGCCTGAAAAATCTAATTAGTATGAGGAAAAGCCATATTTGCCATGGGACAAGATGTCCACAATTAGTATTTTATTATTCACCCAGTACACAGAAATAACAATACATGCCACCTAATAAAAACTACATTGATTTTATAAGAATGATGCCAAGGTGGAAAACTCTCCTCTCGCTTTACATACCCTAACCTCTATGTCGTCTGTTCATTGTACTTAATTTTTTGCAGATTTCCCTTAGGGGAAATCAGCTATTGAGGTCGTACTCATGACGCGATTTTCAAAAAATTTCTTCAAATGTCCATCGATCCTACCCAGGAGATGACGAAAATGAGGTCCGTTCAAAATTATATATATATATATATATATATATATATATATATATATATATATATTTGTCTGTTAACACTCTAGCGGTCGCAATTTTTGTTTAATCGTCACTAAACTCGGTATTTAATCGTTTTAGGTAAAAAGGAAGATCGAGTTCGTTAACGGCTGAAATCGGACCAGTGGGAGGGGGGGATTTTCGAAAATTAGAAATATCTCCGTTTCTATACGTCGGATCGAAAAATTGTAATGAATCACTCTTATTGCAAATTAAATTTACTATAAATATTGTTATATACATTTATTCTCTATCTTGAATATTAACCGAGATATTTGCATTTTTCAGTTTTCAGCCTTCAGCAAACAGCCACTTCTACTCATGTTACATAAACAATACTCTTCTACATTATAAATCACATTATTCGAAGTTTAAATACCAAAAACTGTATTCAAGAGACCTTTATTATACGAGATACATGCAAATATGTCCCGGTGACCCCCCCCCCATCTTAAGGTTTTGGACTACTAAAATTTGATTGATTGAGACAACAACTATTCTGACTCGTTATTAATTACAGTAATAGGTATAGTAAATAGTTCTCAATAAAATTAATATGTTATATTCTGATATATTTCAGAAATTGTATTTTTTCCGGTGTGAAACGGGCAGACCAGTTTGTTTACATTTCTAACCTAACGCTTCCTGTCGGCAGCTTATTGAAATTGGATGAAACATTTCTTATTTCTGTTAGTATTTATTCACGGTGCTATTGTGTTACCATTATGTAGATTTATCTATTACTAAACTTCACGAGGGAAATCTGCTTAGTTTATGCAGCCCCTGCGTGACGGACTTTTTTGATCATTAGAATATGTAATGAAGTAGAAGAATCTATTTAAATAGGCAAATAAAAAACAAAATTCATATATATATATATATATATATATATATATATATATATATGGTGTTGTTATTATTTTTGGAGTTTTGGTCAATGTTGGTGAAAAAATCTTAGTTTATGCCGATATTTCGAGAATCTTTATTTTCTCTTCTTCAGGGCTGTAAAATTACAGGTACTACTTTATAATATTGCACATTGTTATTAAACTAGAGTGTAAAAGGGGGTGTTTTTTCTATTATTACTTACCAAGACTAAAGATACTTAAAAACTATTACACATGACTATTGCACTTAGGACTAGGGTTTATTGTAACCTCCCTTGTTTTGTTTACACAGCAGGCGCCTTATGTTTTGTATATCTATAGTATATTGTCTTTCTTTGTTGAACTATATTATAATTATTGTATTGAAGTTGTTATATTTTTTTTATAGCTATTTTCATGTTGTATGAAAGTTATTGTGTTATTGTTATGTTATGATGTTACAGCTGTTATTGTTATGTGTTATTACAATTATTGCTATATTTTGTTAAAGCTATCTTCATGTTGTGTTAAGACTATTATGTTATTGTCATTTATAAAGACTATTATGTTATTGTCATTTATATTATGTTGCAACAGTTATTGTTACTTTATATTAAATTACAATTACCTGTAGTTTTACAGCCCTGAAGAAGAGAAAATAAAGATTCTTGAAATATTGGCATAAACTAAGATTTTTTCACCAACATTGACCAAAACTCCAAAAAGAATAACAACGCCATATATACCATATATATATATATATATATATATATATATATATATATATGTCCTGGTTGAAAACATCAACACAATTATACATATATATTTGGCATTTATTAACCTAATCCCTTTGCTTCATTTTTTCAGGTGTCGATAAATATGGGAGAGGCCTGCTCTATTCTAGTTACTTCGATTGTGTAAGAAAGATTTACAAAAAAGAAGGCTTCTTTGGATTCTACAAAGGGATAGTTCCTCTTTATATCCGAACTGGCCCACAGACGGTCCTTGTTCTAGTCATTTGGGATTCGACTAAAGATTTTCTCTCCGAGTGGAGGCGAAGTAGAGAGATTTTAACATAATGATATTTTTATCGGATGTTTGCTGAAAGTAAATCCTTGTCTAAGTCAGCTCAATATTGCATTTAATGCTCGAAAAGCATTTTGTTTTTTATAGTATTATTAGTCTAGGCCAGAAATGTTATTGTTTAACAACGCCAATTAAAAAAGAAAAATATTTTTGATGTTTGAATTAAAACTATGATCAAATTCTGCTCAAATGTTCAGCAGTGGAAGTACTATATTATAATTTGTTATGGTTCCTGAAGCTTATCAAAGAACAAAGATATTTGTTAGTCAAAAATAAAGCTATAATGGTATTTATTGTTATTATCTTGAAATTTTAATTATTAAATTTTCTTTATAAGTACTTTTTCTTGTTATTGTCCTGCTCATGTTCATTCCTACATTATGAAATTTCTTATATTTAATTATTTTGAAATATGTTTAATTATGTTTTGAGGGGCGATGGAGCCTTTTTCTAAGTAGGTATTATATTGATGTCTAGTTGCTGAAGACAGTTCTTTGTAACTCTTAATTTGAAGTATTATTCATACCTGAACGCAGCTCTGGCTCATGAATACTATTATTAATCTTATAAAGGATCACCTTTATGAGACTGTGGTAAAATACTTCTTACCTACATTTAATTTCATCATTGCTAGTTGGAAGTGTACAAACAAAAATATTGGAAATTTACCTTGCTTTGCAAGAAATTTGAATTAAATGAAGAGCTAACCAAGAGTGGAGAGTTCAATTCCTGCCTAGCCAATAGGAATTTATTTAGTGATGGACTCACTGAATAAAATGTAGTCCCTCCCTGGCTAGAGAAGGGTGATAACCTGTAGATAACCCATCCCAATTAGCCACAGTAGAAAAAAATGAACGTTAATAAATAATAATAAATGCAGTGCTGAATTGGTCAACAAATTGTGTATGAGGGGTTAGTAGACATAATATGAAATTAAATTTAATGCAGTTTTAGAGTGCACTGATTGGATCTTGATAGTGTGAAGAATAAAAGTTGATTTATAGAGTCATGTATGACTGCCTTGGTGTAGTTGAATTAGTTGTGAGGCCCTAAATTGCTACTTTCTGTGATTCTCTGGTTCTTGGCAACTACGTTGATCTGTGTCCCCTCATTCAAAATCGTTGTTTTATTGTTACTAAACTCAACATATAAGTGTTTCATGTAAAACTAAAGATCAAGTTCAATATCGGCTAAAATCGGGCCAGGGGGAGAGGAGGTTTAGAGGGAGAGAATTTTGAAAATATGAAATTTCTTTGTTATTATACGTTGGATCGAAAAATCTATAGAACTAATCTTATTGTAAATTTAATTGTCTGTCTATAAATGTTCTTAAATAAATTTTTTTCTCTAAGGTTAATATTAACCGAGACATTTGACATTTTTAGTTTTCAGTCTTCAGTAAACCCCCTTCCTACTCGTGTCCTAATAGCAATAAGCTGTTATAACAAGAGTCTTTTAATTCTAAGCTCAAATACCAAATATTGTTTCTATTGGACCTTTAACATTCGAAATAAATGCAAATTCATTGTCTGATGACGTTATCAATTAAGGTTTTACATTCTTGTCTCGAATATCTTTATTTGATCTACACCATACTGTATATTTAACTATTCAATTCAACACTAAAGACAATATATGTGACTGACAAAAATCGAACCAGGAATAGTGGGGGTTTAGAGAGGGAGGGAAATTCGAACATTCAAATTATCTCCGTTATTGTTAAACTCGAGAAGCTCTCGCTAACCCAGTTATTTGTACTTCCTTATTTTCAGCCTTCAGTTACCAACCCTCCCATTCTACTCATCGGTTTTTTTCTTAAAACTAGAGAATATGTGGTGAGATTGAGATCACAAGTGTCCTATACCAGTATGCGAAAAATCTGCTTACTTTAGGCAGCCCCTGTGTGACGGACTTAACACACACAGTTGACCTGAGTCTCTGTGAGTTAAATATAAAGTGATTTAAGAATTTTGACCTATTGCCTGTTAAGGATAGCATGTCACATTGGGTTTTCTAATATTATTTAAATAGAATCTAGATTTAGGTAAAGTCTTTACTATTATATATTGCCAGAATACTCAGAAAAGTTTCCAGTAAACTAACCCCATCTGCTCCCTTAGTTTCTAGGAACTTGAGAATCAACCCCCATCCTGCTGGTAATAATGTATAAACAGGCTCTTCCATTTAAAGAGCTCGTTAATACAAAATCGGTTACAAAGAACAAAAAATAGGCCTTGATACAAAATTTAATTATGTCTATGATTTCGGTAGAACCTTATTTCTGATTTTGATTTGAAACAAAGTTAAAGAAATTTAAAACACTTCATTGAAATTAAATTATTTATTAACATCCACTTTTAGCAACTAAGGCTAACTGGAATGGGTTATCTACAGGTTACCGCCATTTTCTAGCCAGGGTGGGACTAAGTACTTCAGATTTAAGTATATTTAATGAATTCCGTCACTAAATAAATTCCTATTGCCCAGGCAGGAACGAACTTGCCACTCTAGGTTTACCATGTGCGATTAAGGCAAACGCTTTAACTCACATGGCCAACTTTGCCCACACACTTCATTGATAAATTGTCACTAGGAAAGGTTAAATAAGGACTTACTAATTTTACCACTTTCCGAATAAACCACAGCATGGAACGTAAGAGGTTCTGAAATAAGAAACACAATTTTTGATCAAAACATATATTGTACACAAATACATAACGTGCTATAAACTCTTGTGTGGGTTGATAAGACTAATTAACTGTCTTTATATAAATAAGTTCATTAAATTCAACCACAATTAGATATGCAATTGAAGGCACATAATTTACAGAGATTAAACTGAATAATAGTAACAGCATACAATCATTTAGTATCTGTTAATGTATACATATATAAACATTTGGATCAAATAACAAATATATCATATTAAATCACAATTAATTAAGTGCACTTCCTATTTATAAACAGCGTCAGCCATCAAAAAGACGACATCTAATATACATTTTATACACTTGCTTTACGTGCACCCAACTTAACTTCCAAAAAAGAATGAATCTATTAAAATATTTATATTTAAAATAAACACTATTTATAAATATACAGAACAATATGAATACTTTAACAATTAAATAATTATCTTATCACCTAATAAAGCTAAAACTAACAGTGGTATAAACCTTAAATCTTCACATAATAATACATTTATAAAGGAAGGAAGAATTACCTGCCTTAATGAAGGAATGAAAGTTTTTAAATCTTAAAATTGACCAACAAAAATTTACAAATTATGCTAATTTTTACCCATTAATATTTCTCCTTTAAATATCTGACTGCTTTAGATTAAAGGCAGATTAACACAAGTTTTCTAAAAGTCTTTGCAGAATATGTTTTGTAATTAAAAACCTTCAGGACAGGTTCTCTTTGGCTATGTGTTAATATTTAAGGAAACTTTTTTAAAGAGTAATACCATTTTGTAGGATTTCGTATGATTAAAGTATATTAAATACAGCCAATATTTGTTTTTCCAAAGGACATTTTAAAGAGATTCCATAATTTCTGGAATTCAACAAAATATTTACAAAGATCTTTGATTCATCCATTAATTATGCTGAAGTAATTTATTAAATATCAGAATGATATTTAATTTATAATACAACAACTTTCTCGGATGTAGAAATGGAAAATCAAAGAAACCACATGATACCCAAAAGTTAAAAAAGGTAACATAGCGAGTGGAAATTCAATGAACCATTATATTTCGATAAGACATTGTTTGTCCTTTGACGAGTTTAGAATTTATTAGACGATAAATTCCGATTCTATCTTTCACTGAAATGAAATGAGAAGTAAAACTTGATCTCGGTGATGCTACATTCATATTTTCCTTTTAAATATTAGAATTGAAAATCAGTTTTTTATAATAATAAAACGTAATCACAAACAAATATCACAAAGGTAAAGAGAACACAAAATTAAAACAAACATAAATATATTCCAAATGCATGTAGTATGGGAGCGGTTGTAGACAATTTTATCCCCGGGACTAAGATGTATTGGCTAAAGTTGCTATTGTTTAGAGTATACATAGTTACAAAATAATATCAAATACTGACATTCTAAAATGAAATATTAAATGAATATTTATATTTGAATAGTGTTCAAATTCAAGTGTATAATACCTGAGGGACAGTTTATGTTAATAAAAATAGTTTCTAAACAGTTGATCTATAGTAATCTTTGAAATTTTAACAAAATAATATTACATCACTGGTATTATATTAATGTAATGTCCATTTCAGAATTATGGAAAAATTTTTTAAAAAAATATGCTCTGGGACTGTTTTCAGAGAATAACATTCAGAATAGGCTTACATGTTTCTAAATTAAAAGAATTCATATACTCCCTAAAAGATGGAGACTAGTAATTTTTAGTACGACAATAGTACTAAAAATAACTACCACTTTAATACAGGGATTTGTATTAATAAAACAAATTTCAACTTAATGAAAAGTATACTAGCAAATAGTGTTTCCATTCATACGGACAAACTTTATTGGTAAACAATGGTTCCAACTCATTTTGAAAATACAAGTTATGACTGTAATTTAAATTAATTTAAAAGAATGAATATTTGTAGTAACTAACAGTTATGTCAATTAAGTAAAGGATAAAATGTTTAAAATGAAAGTAATACAGTCTATTGAGTTTGATAAAAAAATAATGTAGAAAAAAAATAATGCTGTTTGAAAAAATAAATATATATTTTTTCTCAACACTCTTTTTATAAATACAGCGAGGGAACTGTTCAAAGATTTGAATCCTATTTATATAATTTGATGTCTACTTAGGACAGCACACAATCTATAATACTCTTACTGGGATCAAAATTTACAATTAAGAGCTGGTGGAAATGTACCCCAACTAACGACTCTTTGACGATGGATCTACTATCAAAACAACAACAATGTTTACACATATTAAGTAGTAGAAACTCTTCAATTCTACTCCTTGCTTAGAGGTTATGTACACAAAATAATTTCACATCAATGTAACAAATGGGTTAACGAGCAGTTAATAGTATAACGCCTCCCGTATTTGTTTTGCACAGGCTCTTTTACTGATTATTAGATCCGAATACTCTATGGTCTCGTAGAGGATCTCGTTGTTTAACATATGAGAGCCCTGTTGTCTGGAGTGACGGTGACAGAGGGCTGGTGTTGGCAGGCCGGCCCGCATTTAGAGCAGCACGGCAAACACTCTCCTATGGTGAACGGCATCTCTCGAAGTGATGCTGCTCCACTCAGCCAAGGGTGGCCAAGGCACTCTACTGCACTCAATCTGCACCTGCAATAATACACACATATTAGTAGTACAAACTTTATAAGAAAATTTATCTTAAGGCAAATCAGCTATTGAGGTTGTACCCATGACACAAAGTAAATGTTATTACATTTCTGTTTCATACCACATAAATCCATTTTAGCAGATTTACCTTAAGGGAAATCAGCTGTTGAGGTCGTACTCATGATACTATATTCGAAAAATTTCTTCAAATGTCCATCGATCCTACCCAGGAGATGAAGAAAATGAGGTCCATTCAAAACTGTGTGTGTGTGTGTGTGTGTGTCTGTTGTGTGTGTGGGTGTGTGTATATTATATATATATATATATATATATATGAATATAAAATTGTAACCTCTGTCTGTACATTGATTTTATTCGCGAAATTTTACGATAACTTTTCGTTTCACATGTCATAGACACCATATCTGCATTTTGTTTCTTTCGTGTATGTTTGTTTGTTACCTTTTCACGCATAAACGGCTGAACCGAATTTTATGAAACTTGGTATGTATATTACTACTAACCCAACTTAGACTTTAGGCTATATTAATTTTCTCTGAGACGAACAGGAGTAGGGGTTATAAGGGAAGCCTGAAATTAAAAATAGCGATATTTCGTTTTCTATTGGTTTTTCGGTAAATATGCACATAACAAAGGTTGTTTATTTTGTTATTTAGAGTAACTTTTGTTATATACACTTTTGTCGTATACTGAAGTTTAAATGCGTTATACGCTAAAAATTATAGCGGGAGTCAACAATATTATTTGCCAAAAAAGACTCAACCGAACTAAATAAAACTCGGTATGTGTATTAGCAGTGAGGCCTTCATTATAATAAGCCATACCAACATTTCTATGGGCGGGCAGGAGTGGGGGTTATAAGGGAAGCCTGCAATTAAAAATAGCGATATTTCGTTTCCTATTGGTTTTTCCGCAAATATAAACATAACAAAAGTTGTTTATTTTGTTATTTGGAGTAACTTCTGTTATATACACTTTTGTCGTATACCTAAGTATAAATGAGTTATACGTTAAAACTTTAGCGGGCACTAACGGCTGAACCGATCTTAACAAAACTCGGTATGTCAATTAGCATTAATTCTTCCATGATTATAAGTTATATTAAAATTTTTAGGTTCGAACGGGAGGGGGATAAAAGGGAGGCCTGAAATAAAAATTCACCATATTTACACGTATAAGAGATGGGAAATATAAAAATATCAAAGACTGTGAAGCCTTATCGAACAAATAATTCTATTATTAGCAAATCCACGCCAAAGATGGGTATCAATCCTAAACACTGGGACGGGTAAATGTCAAAATATTGTGCAATGTAAAGCCTGCTAAAAAATACCATTACTATTCAGCCTCAAATGAATTCCCGGGCGAAGCCGGGTATCTGAGCTAGTATATATATATATATATATATATATATATATATATATATATATATATATATATATTTGCCTGATACTGCTCTAGCGGTCGCAAATATTGTTTAATCGTTAACAAACTAGATATTTAGTCGTTTTATGTAAAGAGAAAGATCAAGTTCATTAACGGCTGAAATCAGACCAGGATGAGGGGGGTTTAGAGGGGGAGAATTTTGAAAATTTGAAATATCTCCGTTACCATACGGCGGTTCATTGCAAATTAAATGTACTATCTTATAGCAAATTAAATGTACTACAATTATTGTTATATATATGTATTCTCTATCTTGAATATTAGCCGAAATATTTGCAGTTTTCAGCCTTCAACAAACCCCCACTTCTACTCATGTTACATAAACAATACTCTGTTATATAATAAACCACTTTATTCAAAGCTCCAATACCAAATGTTGTTTTCAAGAGACTTTTATTATACGAGATATGTAAATATGTTCTGGTAACCCCCCCCCCCCTCTATCGCATTATAATGCAGGATAAAATATATCTCGGACTACTAAATTTTGATTGATCGAGTGAAAAATAATTCTGATTTATTATATGTACAACAGTACTAAATATAGTATATAGTTTTCAATATGTATTGTAGATACCAGTATGTATATTTATCTATTGTAAAAATTCAGGTGGAAAACATGAATGAAAATATAGCAAGTCTAAATCATCAAGTGATAATTGAGTATGGCATGTCAAGCCTTCCAATCACCATAAGCCCATCACTTCTCAATCAATGGACTTTGGAAATGTCTCACTCACTTCCAACTGGTGTTAAGTGGTTTCCTAATTAAGAAAATTATGTATGTAAGCAATGATGGAAAAAATTAATTATCATGTAGAGGCTCACATCACTTGCATGTATTTAACGTAATCTTTAGTCATGTAACTGTAAGAATAATGAAAATAATTGTCTGTACTTACCTTGGATCAATAACAAGAGTAGACTGTATGAAATGAATAGCTGTAGAAGAGACTCCGGAGAATAGTTCCTCTGGGAAAGTGAGCGCGCATTGTGAAATGTTGCAGAATGTCTCCTGCTTGGTGGAGCCTGCGAATGGAGAATAGCCCGTCAGGAGGACGTAAGCCAGCACACCCACCGACCACATGTCTGTTGCCAATGATATAGGCTCGTAAGACAGAACTTCTGGAGCTAAAAACAGAAAATTACATTCTATAAGTAAAGGATATGGGCTGAGACACATTAAGATAAAAAGGGGCAATTATGAGGTCAAGTAAAATGTTAGTAATAAATGAATGCTTAGTTAATATAAAAGACTAGTCTTCTAGGAAAGTGACTTAGAAATTTCAGGGATGTAGTTATCAAAGTGTTAATCCCTTGATTCTTTTTTTATATATAGGCATTTCCTTGAAGCAATAGAGTAGACCCCTGCTATAACCCAAGTAAAAGAAAAATGGAACCTCCACTTCTTATGGGGGTATACAAGCTATAGGCAGAGGTCCAAAAATAAAAAGTATTTAACCAACCACCTACACTCAACCCATAATTAAAAATAATATGTAGCGCAATAATAATATATACTTTTTAAGCCGATAGAAAAATCACATATATAAGCATATATAACAAAAATGTATGAGTGTTAACATGAAAATCCTTTATTTCTACAAAGTATAAACTCTATTGCTAGTGAGACTCATAACCTCAGTTAAAAATATGACCTAGATAACATACTGAAAACTGAAAAGGAAATCATCAGAAAAATTCAGTTAGTCCGAAACTATCGAGAGAAAATTTATAGACTACATTCATACTCTGTTACAGAGAAGTACTCCAATACTGAGACTAGCTTCCGTAAACACTGGCTGAAATTCTGGCCTAACCAAGAAATTCCTATAATGTGAATCTCAAATGCTTAACAACATGGACCAAACAAGTCAAAATCGACCTAGAAAAAGCCAACATTGAAATAACAGATACTAAAGACGAAATACATGCAAATAATCTACAACTAGGAAGTTAGATATGAGATCCCTGACCAACAGTCACAAATGGACTGAAGAAATAGAAGCCCAACATTGTGAAAGAATGATGAAGTATTGGAGAATAAAATGCTTCTAGTGACCCTTAAAAGGTCGATAAACAACAATATCATCCCTAACCACCCCTAACAATAATAAAATAACATTTGAAATTTTGTGACAGAAAAGAAAATGTTTATCAATAAATAAATATATGCTAATTTGTGTTAAATGTTTATGAAAAATATTAGCCAATTTAAGTTGTTTAAGGCTGCTCCACTTTCAAAGTTGTTAGCTAAAATAAAACAACTTGCAACAATTCTATGAGCTCAATACTTAAGGCTTCAGGACTTTCGATTACAGCAAGCAGTTTGTTGTAGATTCAATAACATTATCTTCAATTGACATTCAACAAGTACCAAAGCATTTATCATATCAATATGGTTCTAGCTTTTTCATTAAATTCAATCTTGTCAATTAATTTAAACAGCCTACAATCAATCCAGGCGCACCAAGGATGTTACAAAGAATTACTAATTTGATTCTATCAATAATTATTTATTAGCAACATACATTCTCATATATTTTTATTTCACCAATTATAAATTTTTAATATTGCATTCACTATGACAATAATAAAAACCTGATGTGGGCACCACACGACTTCATTGTACTCCTATTAAGTAAAATAAACAAAATGTTTTGATAGACTTTATTTAATATGACTTCGTTTGAAATTTGTATATTATAACTCCGTTCTAATGTATTGGATCAAAAAATGTCATAAACATTATAAATCTTTTCATAATAAACAAAAATGGCAATAAACAAATAAATGTGTTGTGCCTGGAATAGATACAGAGAAATTTGGAATTTTTAATTCCCGCCATATTGAAAAATTTGTCTAGTTCACAAAAAGGAAAAATATCTAAGTTTTGAAGATCAATTTTACTTACCGACATAATCAGGAGTGCCTAAAATTTCCCGGACTTCAACTCCATCCTGAATAACACGAGAAATACCAAAATCACATAGTACTATGTCTGTGTCTGGGTAATCTCTTGTGAGAAGCATATTTTGTGGCTGAAACAAAGAGCAAACAAATATTTGAACCATCAAATATAAAATATTTTTAAGACATGACTATTAAAGAAACGAAATGTAACAATTTTCCTTAAATTATTAATATTTTAAAACAGTAAGTACGAATTTGACAGGTATTTCCACCTACAAAACAACCAAATTTTGTAAACATATTATTTTAGCTAGTCTTCTTCTGAATACTAACTTAGAACTTTTAATGACATTAAATACTTTTTTTGAAGGCATTTTTAATTCTGATTCACATAATACTGATAAAGCCCACTGAAACTGTAGTGACAAAATTTTAAAAAATTCCTCATCCCTTAATGTGACTGATTTGAGAATTATAATCTATATTTGAAGGGGGGGGGAGGGGTAATAATTTTTTATTTGGAATCTTTAGTGTGGCAATCTTTCTTTTTGAAAGATAAACAAAATTTTCTCCATAGTTTGACTAGCTGCTCAAATTTATAACCAATTTTATCAGCTAAATTAACTGTTCAAAATAATAATAAAATTGAAAATAATCAATTTGATTAAAACAAATTGGTTAAAAATAAAATAAAACATTAGATTAAATAAAAGGCATTAGTAATTAAAATTGTCTTAGTTAAAATTGCAAGTTTAAATATTGCTAGAAGAATTAAATTCTGGAAAAATGTATTTCTACTAAAAATATTCCTTCGCAGAACTGTTTTGATTTGTCTTCCAGGCACTAATGATGTAGTACTAAAAAGCACTGTGCCAAATAAAACTAGAAAGTGAAGGTACTGACATTTCTGTTACTCTGATCTAGAATATTATGTTCTGCTTATAGTTAGCACGAACGTAAATATTAGAAGATTATAAAATACAACTTATCTATAAATGGAGCAATACCTTAAGGTCTAGGTGGGCTATGTTATGATCGTGAAGGAATACGAGTGCTTCGAGGACCTGCCTCATTACTGTAATCGCTTCTATTTCTTCGAGACCATCCTGGACGTCTACCACTCTTTGTAATTCGCCTCCAGCTGCTCTGTAAAAGCAAAAATGAACGCATATTTTATAATGGAATACACTAAGAAAAGGTAAAATAAAGGAAATGGTGTACTCTTTTGAATAAAGAATAAATCACTCATTTTTACATTATTTTTCTCTTTTTATGTTTACTCCAAATCAAATATTCATGAAACCTTTGCCTCATTACATTTGTTTGCCAATACAGTTTCTCCTTCAGAGAGTGGAGGTAGATTGATTCAAATCATAATTGGTTTTCCTTACAAAGGAATAACATTAGTTGAAAATTAATGGGCCCAACTAGCTTGTAGAAGTTCTTTGAACTTATTTAGAAAGGGCAAGAAATTAGTGTCAAACACAACAATATAAATGCACTACTAAACATATTTTAATTTAAGGGAAGGTTTGTAAGTCTTGCAGCCATTGCAAACTATTAAAAAGTCCAACACTAAGCAGATTTCTCTGCTTCATTTTCCTCTTATGAAGAACTGTACACAATTGAAATTTAACCTGGAGAATAGATGTTTGGTAACATAAGAGTTAGATATATAGGAATGTATAAACATGTGTTCTGAATTATAGGACATTGCAGAAACAAAAAGGTTGCTTATATAATTTTTCTATAAGTGCTTAACAATAGTTATTTATTATACAAGTGATGAAAGTAGATCATTTTACAACTTTACAGAGTTGTAAATTCTACTTTCGTCACGAGTGTAATATTAAATTTTTTCTGTAATTGTGTAATACATGATCAGATCTAACCAGAATATGAACAAAATTAGGATGTTGTGAAGATTATGGTATGTTGTTGGTAGGTTATAAGCATGGTTGTGAAAGGTTATAAGCATAGTTATAAAACAACTAGTGATGATTGTGAAGTAGTGCAGTTATAAACAAGTGCAGGTTATAAAAAAGGAAGGTAATTATTATTATATTTAAATTTTAAAATATATTGATTATTTCCACCAATAATTCATTCACATTTCAATTTATTTTGTTAAAATAAATTCTTACAATGTTAAGAAACATTTAAAATCATTTAATTTCCAACTTCAAATTATTTTTTAATTTATACTTATTACTAATTAAGAAGGCAATTCACTTTTTTCACTTGTGAAGAAAGTGATTACTTTCTTCACTCTATTGCAAAATGTTTCACTTTCTTCACTCATTTCAGTTTAGTAATGTTACCATTATTCAACGATTACAGAAAAAAATATTTATGATTGTACAAGATACCTCCTAGTCAAATTACAGTCATTAACAAACTTCTCTTTAGCTTTGTATCATTCAAATATTAAGTATGACATCTATCAAGTTAATGTTGGGGTCTCTAGTAAATATAATCTTCATTGGTCACTTAATATCAAACATAAAATCAACTAACACAGTAAAGTTCTGTTGAAAGCCATATTTGACAATTAAGCGACGAATAAGACATTTTCAGCTTATTATTAATATATATAAGACGAGTAGGAGTGTATTATTATATTACAAAAGCACAAGATTATTTACTTAATTATCTCATTACTTTATTTATTTTGTCCATTGATTGTAGTATGCGGTTTAAGTAATAAGGTGTGTTTTTTGAATAACACATTTTGGTCAGTTGGCCATTTTCTAATATAATATAATTTCTTGTTATAAAATTAGTCAAAGTGGTGTTGCTAGTGAGGAACGCAGTCTGTTCCGTAGTACTATCATAGGGGCAAGTGCTTCTGTGCATAATTTCAAAACTGAGTACATACATCTGTGTAGTCAAGGATTCAGTAGTTCACAAGGGGGTTTGAAGTGTAGGTACCAGTTGTGTTTATACAGTTTTAATAGTAGATTTTGATAATGCAGTTTTTTAAGCGTAAACCTTTGTCTGTTCTGTCAAAAACTCTGGCTCTGCCCCATTGATTTTGGGAACATTTAATTGTTTCAATACAGAAAAAACTATTTGTAATGATATTGTATTTTATTAGCATATATTTATTTTATATTGGAATGGACGTGGATACGAATATTTCATTTTCAGAGGAGAGTATACCTCCACAAAAAAAATGCCACAAAACAGCAAACATTTGCTTATTGTCTATGATGTAGAAGCAGTTTTTCTGAGATAACTATAATTTAGAGAATATATTTTAGGTTCATTACTCAAATCATATCAATGGATAGGATCCACCACTGAAATATAACATGACTGTCTTCTGATTATGGTTTCTGTCCTGCGAAATGACCTACTAATCTACATTTACTGGATTCAGTTATGAAGATTTCGTTGAAGAAATGATTAATGCTCAATATGTTTATAATATAGAATTTGATAGTAAAACACTTTTAAGAATAATATAATATTTGAGTATTAAACTTACAGCTCAAGGACGAGAGCCATTTCTGTGGGTGTTTCATATACCTCCTTGAGCCTGACTATCCTGTGGCTGTCTTCGGACAACCTGAGCACTGCTACTTCGTGCAATATTTCATCCCTCTGGTCCATCGACCTCCGTCTCTTCCTGATGAATTTACCAGCATATGCTACTCCTGTCACTTTGTGGACCAGCTTTCGAACTGCAGCAAACTTCCCCCTGTAAATTATAAAAAAATTATTTAAAATCATATGGGTCAAAAATAATTATGAGCAAGGAACTAAAAATGATTTAGGGATGTTGATCTTCAGATTAAGAAATTAATAACAATGGAAAGGAGAAATGAAATTATGGATAATGGAAAAAGATGTTTCCAAGGACAATAATTGCTTTTGACAGTTTCCCTTAGGGCAAATCAACTATTGAGGTTGTACTCATAATGGGATTTTCAAACAATTTCTTCAAATGTCCATCGACCCTACCTAGGAGATGACGAAAATGAGGACTGTTCAAAATAATAATAATAATAATATTTATTTATCTGTTAAAGCTCTAGAGGTTGAGATTTTTGTTTCATCGATACCAAACTCGATATTTAAATGTTTTATCTAAAAATAAAAATCAAGTTCGAAAATAATTTTGGTATTTACGCTTCAAATAATGCATTTAATGATATAAGCGCTTGTTGTTAATATGACAGTAGCGATTTACTTCAGACTAACAATTAAAAATAATCCAAAACTCGTTTAGTATTCACAATAGAGAAAATGTATAGCACAACATTTATATAACATTACATTTTCAATAAAATTGGTTCTCTAAAACTTTTTGAAAATCGTGCCATGAGATCAGCTTCAATAGATGATTTTCCTTAAGAGAAATCTTTTAACATTAAGAAATGTTTAGCCAGGAAACGTTTGAATCATTATCAGATTATCCGCTGAAGTAAAATAAAACGATGGAATTAAAATATATTTAGTAAAAATGCGTCCATAATGTTGTTATATAATTTTAAAAATTAGAATTTCAATATTTTGGCATAAAACTCAAGGAGAGTTTTTTAATAAAGTCTCCTTCAGTTTTATGCCAAAACTATTATTTTTTTTAATAATGTATAAATGGTACTGAGCGACATCGCCTAGTTGCGGAGCTCCTCAAATAAATAAATAAAAAACTTAATAATGTGCACATACATGTCAATTATAAACGTTTTGGATAAATTGTAAACGTTCGACAATTTCGTGGAATATATACTCAACTGCAAAAAAACCGGACACTTAGATTTAGTCTTATAATTTTGTTAAATACTTAATATATATGTATATTAATATTTTTAATTAAAATAATTGGTTAATCTATAGGTTATTTAAACAAAATCTGCCAAAAGTGAATAATTTTTATTGATTATTTACAAAAAAATACAAAATAAAAATTATTCTTCATTTTTATTACAGTGAACGGTAGCCTTCACTATCCCAAGCGTTTCGGCAATGTAACGTAAGCTCCGGCCTTCCATCTAAGTTTGAAAGACCCATTATTCTGGACCGAAATAAAAATAAAACATTAATTAAAGAAAATGCTTGGTTAAAAATTAAAGATGTTTAAATGTGCGAAAAACTACTTACAGTTTAGAATAGATCAACTTCACGACAAATAAATCTAATCTGAGTTTTATCTAATTGTTTACTAATCCTGAAGGGATTAGTTCAATGGACTTAGACTCTAAATTCTCTGTAATAACTAGAATACCCACATAAAAAAAAATTTCTGAAAATTAGCTTTTAATACGACAAAAATGAAGTGTCCTTTTTTTTTTTTTTTTTTTTCTTTTTTTTTTTTTCGGTTGAGTGTATTTATATGTATCTAAGCTTGTAGGAGAACGAATACTTGGGAGGCCATAAAAGAGCAAATTGCAGGTGAAAATTACACATGATGAGATCCGACAAATCAAACGGAAGTTAGCAAATTTTTTCTTGAAAATCCTCTCTCCCTCGGGTCGGATTTCAGCCGTTAACGAACTTGAACATTCTTTTTACATAAAAAGTTTAAATATCAAGTTTGCTAACGATCAAACAAACATTGCGATCGCTAGAACGGTAACAGGCAAATATATATATATTTGTACCGTAAGCTTGTAGGAGAACGAATACTCGGGAGGCCATAAAAGAGCACTCGCAGGTGAAAATTACCCATAAAGAGGCTGTTCACCTACAGGTAACAAACACGTCCATAAAAATCGGGTGACACGATAAAATTTCAAATAGCGCAAGTCTATTGTGTGCGCTAGAGTTGGATAAAGCACGTAGGCACAACATCAAGGGTCTTCATTACTAGCCGTATATATTTCATTCAGCCGATAGGAGTGGAGGCGTTCGGAAAGGAAACGTCCGCGAATTTATTATATACCTGAATGGCGAGACACCCACATCACAAAATGGAGCAACGTAATCAGGAATCTGCGCCGTTTCTAGCCAAAAGGAAATTTAATTTTTTTTTTGCTAGTCATGGGATAATAGCAATGTACTCGATATGGAAGGAGACTATTTGGTTAACATTATAATTTCAAGATGGAATATTCTTTAATTTCGGCGGAATGGCTATGTACTCTTTAGGTAAGGCAGTAATCTCTCTGCCCACGCTTGACTTTCTGTTTCTCAACTAATGGAAAAATAGAATAAAAAAAGTAAACAAATTAATCGCTCCCTTTTCTTATTTACATATAGATTAATTTTTGCCCTACTGGTGCCACCAGGAGAACTGGAGCAGTTAAAGACTGTCCGATTGTAATTAATTATTTCAGAAAATTATTACATACAACTTTGTTTATTAATTTATTTTTATTGTTCGAAAAAATGTTAGTTCGGTTTCTACGTTGTTCGTGCTATGTTTTAGAACTTCTTACAAATATGTAATACAATTGTCCCAGATCGCTTACAACACTCCTGTTATAGCTGGACTATCAATAATTAATTTGTTGAAGTGTATTTTTAATTACTTTAAAGCAGAAGCCAGTCAGGCAGGGGCTGCATAAACTAAGCAGATATCCCCACGTGAAGTTTTACAATGAGAAATCTGCATATTGGTAACACCACCGTAAGTAAATACAAACGGAAATGGCGTCCGAATTGTTAACAAATAGGTCTACCAACCACTCAAATCTGAACAAATAGATAGACATGTTCTTGACAGGAAAGAAAAACAATTACTGATGTATATCCGAGTATAACATATTTAGTTTATTGCAAACTATTTACCACATCTAGTACTGCAATTAATAATGAATCAGAATAATTTATATTTTCATAACTCAAATTTTAGTAGTCCAAGAACTAAAGAAGGGGGGAGGGGATCAACAGAACATGTTATCTCACAAATTAACAGCTTAAAGGAGTCTCTAAACCACTTTTACGAGTGCCGAACATTTACGGAAACACCCGAAATAATTTTCGGCGGAATGTCAAGAACAATACCGAGTACAGCCGATCTCATCTTGACCGTTATCTTCACACACTTAATAAAAATACAAACATCTTGGTTAATATTCAAGAAAAAAAATAAATGTATAAAACGATATTTGTAGTAAATTTAAATTGGATTAAGATTAGTTGTATACATGTTTTCGATCCTACACGTCGACCGATATATTTCGAAGTTTTGAAAATCACATAAAGCGATTAAATATCGAGTTTGGTAACGATCAAACAAAAATTGCGACTGCTAGATCGTTAAATGGCATATATATATATATATATATATATATATATATATATATATATATATATATATATAATTTTGAACGGACCTCATTTTCGTCATCACCTGGGTTGGATCAATGGGCATTTGAAGAAAAGCGTCATGAGTACGACCACAATAGCTGATTTCCCTTCCCACGTGCGTCACGTATTTGCATTTATCTCAAAACGTAAAAGCTCAATGAGAACAATATTTGGTATTTAGGTTTTAAATATAACAGCTTATTGTAATAGGACGTGATTTCTTTTTAATAAAACCATTCTACATTGTTGTCATTCATACTAGTCTAATGTTTATTTGTTATTTTTATTACTTGTATTTAATGTTTGTGTATCGTGTTTTAATTTTTTTTGTTGGTTCAGTTTTTGTTTGTTATTTTTCAACAATTTTGTTTTTATTTTACATTGTTAAATTCTGAGTCAAATAGCCTGGTTGCGAGTGCTCCTGTATAAATAAATTAAAAAAAAAAAATATGATGAGTAGGAGTGGGGGGGTTTACTGAAGGGCGAAAACTATAATATGGAAATATCTCAGTTAATAATCAAGATAGTGAAAAAAGAAATTCCGTCACGCAGGGGCTGCGTAAACTAAGCAGATTTCCCACGTGTAATTTTACAATAGAGAAATTTCACGAGAGCCGAAGAGTTAAGAAAACGGCCGACCTAGCTTTTGGCGGGAAACTCACTCTCATCCGTTATCCGCCCCGATTTCATAAAATTGCAAATATCTCGGTTAATATTCAAGATAGAGAATAAATGTATATAACAATATTTATAGTAAATTTATTTTGCAATAAGATTGATTCTATACAATTTATCAATCCGACGTATAGTAACGGAAATATTTCAAATCTAAGAAAATCCTCCCCTCTAAACCTCCCCCTCCACTTCTCCGATTTCAGCCATTAACGAACTTGATCTTTCTTTTTACATAAAACGACTAAATATATATATATATATATATATATATATATATATATATATATATATATATATATATATATATACAGTTTTGAACGGACCTCATTTTCGTCATCTACTAGGTAGGATCGATGGACATTTGAAAAAAAATGTCGAAAATTCCATCATGAGTACAACCTCAATAGCTGATTTCCCTTCGGGGAAATCTGCTAAAACGTACATAACAACATTTATAGAATATTACATGTGCAATAAGATTGTTTCTATTCAATTTTTCAATCGGACGCATAATAACGGAGGTATTTCGAATTTTCGAAATTCCCCCACACCCTAAACCACCCTCCCAATGATCAGATTTCGGCCATTAAAGAACTCCATCTTCTTGTTTACATAAAACGATTAAATATCGAGTTTGGAAACGATAAAAAAAGATTGTGACCACTAGAGCGTTAACATGCATACATACACACACATACGGGCCTCATTTTAGCAGATTTCCCTTGAGGGAAATCAGCTATTGAGGTTGTACTCATGATTTTCGAAATTTTTCTTCAAATGTCCATCGATCCTACCCAGGAGATGACGAAAATGAGGTCCGTTCAAAACTGTATATATATATATATATATATATATATATATCTAGCTACCTATCTATCTATCTATATATTTGTCTGTTACCGCTCTAGCGGTCGCAATTATTGTTTAATCGTTACCAAACTCGATATTTAGTCGTTTTATGTAAAAAGAAAGATCAAGTTCGTTAATGGCTGAAATCGGACCAGTGGGAGGGGGGTTTAGAGGGGAGGATTTTCTTAAATTCGAAATATCTCCGTTACTATACGTTGGATCGAAAAATATTACAGAATCAATCTTATTGCAAATTAAATTTACTATAAATATTGTTCTATACATTTATTCTGTATCTTGAATATTAACTGAGATATTTGCATTTGTATTCTGCATGTGCTCGGCAGCAGTGGCTATGTTCGGACTTTCCGCCGTGAGCTCTGGCGGCCGTTTTCGTAATTATTCGTCCCTCGTGAATAGGTTTAGAGGTTTCTTACTACTACAGCTGTTATTAGGCAGATTTCTCTATTGTAAAGCTACACGTGGGAAATCTGCTTAGTTTACGCAGCCCCTGCGTGACGGACTTTTCGTCATCTCCTGAGCCTCATGAGTACGACCTGAATAGCATATTTCCCTTAAAGAACCACAGTATTATTATATGTGGTTCATTCATCGTAGTCGTGTATGACTGAGACCTTTCCCCCAACTCGCCCGTTCTGGCTGGTTACTCACAATCCCCAAGAAGACATTAATTCCAAACTAGACTAGATTGACAGAAGACAGAGAAGCAGGTCGGCACCTGGGAACAGCAACTACAATGCCTGGGTACCATCCGACGAAGTTCTCACGCCGATTTCTTTGTTCCTTTTTCCCTTTTTCGCCCCCTCTCCCCCCGCCAACAGAATGGAATTCGTTCACATGACACACTATACGCACTCTCGTGCTCTCTTTCCTAATTACGTTTACAAGCTGATTATGCAGAAGCCGCTATTAAAACATAAATGAAAAGGATGATTAGCCGAGAACTAATTTCTGGAATGTGTGTGATTCAATTAATGCAAATTGAACAGAGCCAAGGCAACCTCTTAAAATGCTCCAATTTCACGGGCATATTTTCCCGGCTGAAAATCAGATTTTCTTGAAATTGGTTCTATGTTCGTTATTTTCTTACAAGATTTTTATTTGTATTGGACCTTCCAGCTTTATGTTCACATAGTGGGACACACGCTTTCGCTCACTTCGACCTTTCGTAAATTCACATTTTTCATTTTGATTCTTGAAAATGTTATCAAGCAAACAATTCATTCATAAAATTCAATTGCGGAGGATTTGTATCTTCGAATCACACCTTTCTCCTGGAATCCACAAACTGGGATAATTCAAAATAAAAAAACTGTTATAAAGAATTCCTAAATAAGCTTGTAATAATTTTATTATTATTTAATTTTCCTTACTCAAGGTGTACTCTTCCTACATAGTTTGTTTGAAATAATTTCGATAAGAGTAACACAACTAAAAATAAAAAGTCCGTCACGCAGGGGCAGCGTAAACTAAGCAGATTGCCCACGTAAAGTTATACAATAGGAAAATCTCCATAGGAAAGCCAAACAGTTACGAAAACGGCCGAGCTAGCTTTTGGCGGGAAACTCACTCGTGCGTTATCCGCCCCATGTAATAAAAATGCAAATATCTCGGTTAATATTAAAGATAGAGAAAAATGTACAAAGCAATATTTATATTAAATTTAATTTGCAATAAGGTTGGTTATACACAATATTTCGATCCGACTTATAGCAATGGAGATATTTCGAATTTTCAAAATTCTCCCCCCCCTCCCCTGGTCCGATTTCAGCCGTTAACGAACTTGATCTTTTTACATAAAACGACTAAATATTGAGTTTGGTAACGATTAAACAATAATTGGAATTGCCAGAGCGGTAATTTACAAATATATATATATATATATATATATATATATATATAATAAATGAGCAGACCTCCTTTTCGTCATCCCAGTGCATGATCGATAGACATTTGTAGAAATTTCGAAAATCCCATGACGAGTACAACCTCAATAGCTGATTTCCCTTAAGGGAAATCTGCTAATAAAATTCTAATCAATTGCACAATCCATCAAGTAATATACTTGACTTTTTTTTAACGGACCGTTTCTTAATCAATGGTTGCAGCTAATTATACCGAGTATTTAACAAGTAAAGAGATCCATTTCTGAAGTCACTATTATTTTTTAACCAACTATTAGAGTTGTATGTTACAAATGAACGATTCCAAGCCCTTTCAATCTGTATTCAGAGTTGTGAGAATGTTTTTTGAAGAGGTTTCAAAGTCGATAAAGTACTTCAGCAAAAATTTCCCCATTTTTGCTGTATATTCAATAAAGAATAAAATAAATAGGAGAAATTTTACGAAATAAATGTATGTTTTTTTTATTTGAGTATGTGTGCGTGTTAGTGCGAGAGAGAGAGAGAGAGAGAGAGAGAGAGAGAGAGAGAGAGAGAGAGAGAGAGAGAGAGAGAGAGAGAGAGATGTGAGTAGGAGAGGGACAGATAGATAGCATTTGGAGGGAACGGGAGAAAAGAGTATTCAACCCCAAATAGCTTTTCCAGACGAGCAAGCCGTTCATCAAGTCAGCTGCTATCAGTCATGTCGCAGCCCAAAACGAAGAAACTTTAACGAGAAGCTCCATCGCGCATTTAAATTGTCCCATTCATATTGCAAAAAAATATCCGATTGAACTGAACATTTACTCTTTTATCCATTCTATTAAAACTGACTCTACACCGTGAATATTATTATTAATTCCCATATTGTAAATATTATGAAATAACTTTTACGCAAAACTACCTGATGATAGATATTCTCTGTAGTAATTTATTCTAAATGGGTTGAGAGTACCTCATCGAAGGCAGCTTAGCAGACCTGGTTGTTTACATTTCAGAAGCTTCCCGTCAGGAGGTTTCTTATTATCGTTTGTATTTATTCACTTGATATTGACAGTGCTGTTTTGTTACCATTATATAGATTTATCTAATGTTAAAATTCACGAGGGAAATCTGCTTAGTTCAAGCAGCCTCTGCGTGACGGACTTTCTAAGTAATAAATCACTAACAGAGAAGTTTTTACATAGGAACCACTGCAGAGTCTAGCGCCTATTCCTTTTATTGGTTCCCGTATAAATCGGTATATCCTGCTCAAAGGAGCAATTACAAGATTTAGTTTTGAGAAAAATCCGTCACGCAGGGGCTGCGTAAACTAAGCAGATTTCCCACGTGAAGTTATACAATAGAGGAATTTCTATACGAGAGCCAAACAGTTACGGCCGAACTAGTTTTTGGCGGGAAACTGATTCATCCGTTATCGGCCCCCATTTAATAAAAATGCAAACACCTCCGCTAATATTCAAGATAGAGAATAAATGTATAGAACAATATTTGTAGTAAATTTAATTTGCAATAGGATTGTTTTTATACAAGTTTTTGATCCGACATATGGTAACGGAGATATTTCGAATTTTCGAACCCCCCCCCCTCTCAAACTGGTCCAATTTCAGCCAATAACGAACTTGATCTGTCTTTTTGCAAAAAACGCTTAAATATCGAGCTTGGTAACTATTAAACAAAAATTGCGACCGCAAGAGCGTTAACAGACAAATATATATATATATATATATATATATATAATTTTGAACGAACCTCATTTTCGTCATCTCCTGGGTAGGATCAATGGACATTTGAAGAAATTTTTCGAAAATCGCGTCATGAGTACGACCTCAATAGCTGATTTCCCTTGAGGGAAATCTGCTAAAAGACACATTCGCGCAAGCACGCACGCACGGGATATAGATAAGGTGTAGAGGAGGTAGCGGGTGCCGATAAGGAGGGAGCTAAGGTGAATGTCAGGATGAGCCAGGAATATCCTGGACACCTAGCTCCTGGCACCAACACAACATTCCACTCCTTTATGATTCATCAAGCTCTATACTCTCTTCCGAAACACTCTATTTATGGGGGCCCTTGTACCCCCTCTCCCTCTACACACACACACACACACACACTTTATCCAGCTGTCCGATAATCTACCGCCCATCTGCTACCTCAGATGAGTCCGACAGATCATCTGTCAATCCCCCAAAAGTTCTCATTTACAACTGATCGCCAATAGGGAAAGAAGTATACTTTTTTATGAGGAAATATGGATATCATAATTTAGTTTAGCTGCGTCGACTAAGCATATGTACTACCTGCTTTAAACGCTGGTTGTCAAAATAAGAACCCAATTTTAGCAGATTTCCCTTAGGGGAAATCAGCTATTGAGGTTGTACTCATGATGGAATTTTCGACATTTTTCTTCAAATGTCCATCGATCCTACCTAGTAGATGACGAAAATGAAGTCCGTTTAAACTGTGTGTGTGTGTGTGTATATATATATATATATATATATATATATATATATATAATATATATATATATATATATATATATATACTAGCTCAGATACCCGGCTTCGCCCGGGAATTCATTTGAGGCTGAATGGTGATGGTATTTTTCAGCAGGCTTTATCTTATAATCATGGAAGAATTAATGCTAATTTAACTTCGGAGTTTTTTTAAGTTCAGTTGAATTGTTAGTGTCTAACAAAATTGTTGGCCCCCGCTCTAGTTTTTAGTGTATATCTCGTTTATACTTTCTTAACGACAGAAATAAATATAACAAAAGTTATTTTAAATAACAAAATAAACAACTTGTGTCATATGCATATATGCAGAAAAACGAATAGAAAACGAAATACCGCTATTTTCAATTTCAGGCTTCCCTTACAACCCCCACTCCTGCCCGTCCCTATAAATGTTAGTATGCCTTATTATAATAAAGGCGTTTGTGCTAATACGCATACCGAGTTTCATTAAGTTCGGTTGAGTCTCTAGAGCCAAATACTATTGTTGACTCCGGCTGTAATTTTTAGTGTATGACGCCTTTATACTTCGATATACGACGATAATGTATATAACAAAAGTTACTCTAAATAACAAAATAAGCAACTTTTGTTATCTTCATATTTGCCTAAAAACCAATAGGAAACTAAATATCGCTATTTTTAATTTCAGGCTTTCCTTATAACCCCCACTCCTGTCCGTCCCTAGAAATGTTGGTAGGGCTTATGATAATTAAGACAGCAGATCTAATACACATACCGAGTTTTGTTTAGTTCGGTGGAGTCTTTTGTGCCAAATAATATTGTTGACTCCCGCTATAATTTTTAGCGTATAACGCATTTACACTTCGGTATACGACGAATGTGTATATAACAATAGTTACTCTAAATAACAAAATAAACAACTTTTGTTATGTGCATATTTACCGAAAAACCAATACGAAACGAAATATCGCTATTTTTAATTTCAGGCCTCCCTTATAACCCCCACTCCTGTTCGTCTCAGAGGATATTAATATAGCCTAAAGTCTAAGTTGGGTTAGTAGTAATATACATACCAAGTTTCATAAAATTCGGTTCAGCCGTTTATGCGTGAAAAGGTAACAAACAAACAAACAAACAAACAAATAAACAAACAAACAAACAAACAGACACCAAAGAAACAAAATGCAGTTATGGTGTCTATGACATGTGAAACGAAAAGTTATCGTGAAATTTCGCGAAAAAAATCAATGTACAGACAGAGGTTACAATTTTATATATATATATAGATATATATATATATATATATATCTATATTATATATATATATATATATATATATATATATATATATATTTGTCTGTTACCGCTCTAGCGGTCGCAATTTTTGTTTGATCGTTACCAAACTCGGAATTTAATCGTTTTATGTAAAAAGGAAGATCAAGTTCGTTAATTGCTGAAATCGGACCAGTGGGAGGGGGGGTTTAGAGGGGAGGATTTTCAAAATGTCGAAATATCTCCGTTATTATGCGTCGGATCGAAAAATTGTATAGAATCAATCTTATTGCAAATTCAATTTACTATAAATATTGTTCTATACGTTTATTCTGTATCTTGAATATTAACCGAGATATTTGCATTTGTATTCTGCGTATGGTCGGCTATGTTCGGCCTTTCCGCCGAGAGCTCTGGTGGCCGTTTCTATAACTAATAGTCCCTCGTGAATAGGTTTAGAGGTTACTTACTACTACAGCTGTTATTAGGCAGATTTCTCTATTGTAAAACTTCACGTGGGAAATCTGCTTAGTTTACGCAGCCCCTGTGTGACGGACGTTTCTTATAATAAGAGGGAATGAATGCCAATAATTATGAACTTGGAATTTAAATAAAACCCCGTCACTCGGGGCTGAGTAAACTGGTCGGATTACCCAAATGCTAGTATAATACGCTTGTCATCACATCTCATTACATATTCTTTATTTATATGCAAAAATAATCGATGAATAGAAAGAGGGGCGCCACTGAAGACAGAAAACTAGGAAGTACGAATAACTCTCAGAACAACAATTGTAGAACATCAATGACGTAACAAGATTGGTTCTTTACGATACTTAAAATTTTACGAACAGACTCCAACTAAGGAAAATCTTTGCAATTTTCGAATTCCTTCCTCTAAACTCCGGCTATTCCAAGCCCGACTTCCGACAATAACAAGTATGATCCATAGTATTGACTGGAACGGTTAAATATCGAGTATCCCATTAATCAAATCAAATTCACGTAAAGAACGAAAAAATCTTAAGTGTTGGCCTCATCGCATAACGCATTTGCGTGTATTTCACAAAGTAAAAGTTCAATAAAAACAAAATTTGATATTTGACCTTGATATGAAGTCGTTCATGATATAACGGCTTATTGTGTTAATATGGCAGTATCTCGGTTAATATTCATTATAGGGAAACCATGTCAAAACAACATGTATAGAACATTACATTTACAATAATATTGACAGTATAACATTTTAGCAGATTTCCCTTGAGGGAAATCAGCTATTGAGGTTGTACTCATGACGGAATTTTCGAAATTTTTCTTCAAATCTATCCTACCTAGTAGATGACGAAAATGAGGTCCGTTCAAAAATGTATATATATATATATATATATATATATATATATATATATATATATATATAAATATATATATATCTATCTATATATTTGTCTGTTACCGCTCTAGCAGTCGCAATTTTTGTTTGATCGTTACCAAATTCGATATTTAGTCGTTTTATGAAAAAAGAAAAAAAAAAAAGATAAAGTTCGTTAACGGCTGAAATCGTGGGGGGGGGGGGGATGAGAGGGAGAGGATTTACGAAAATTCAAAATATCTCCGTTACTATACGTCGGATCGAAAAGTTGTACAGAATAAATCTTATTGCAAATAAAATTTGCTATAAATATTGTTATATACATTTATTCTCTATCTTGAATAATAACCGACATATTTGCATTATATTACATGGGGGAGGATAACGGACGAGTGACTCCCGCCAAAAGCTAGTTTCCCCCCCACCTTCTACACATCGTGTTTTTTTTTTTTTTTTTTTTTTTTTTTTTTTTTTTTTTTTTAAATATACATAGAGAACGTATGAGACTAGGTAAGAAGTGTATTATACCGGCACGTGGGAAATCTGCTTAATTTACGCAGCCCCAGTGCATGAGGGACTTTTTCAATCCAACGCCTTAATAATGGAGATATATATAATTAGAATCGAAACTCCCCTCTAAACCCCTACCACTTGTCGGATTTCGACCAACAAACTTATATTTCATTTTATATATAACATTTAAAAATCGAGTTTGATGGAACAAAAGTTGTGAACGCTAGAATGTTAACAGACATATATATATATATATATATATATATATATATATATATATATATATGTCTGTTATATAGTACAATCTGTATACATATAAATGGATCTTATTTTCGTTATCTCTGGGGTAGGACCAATGGACATTTGAGTACATTTTTCGAAAATTGCGTCATGAGTACAACCTCAATATCTGATTTCCCTGAAGGGAAGCCTCCTAAATCTGGGTAAAGCCTTAAAATGAACCTTTATAACGCAGATATTTCGAATTTTTGATAATGTCCCTCGTCTAAAAACGCTTATTTGATGAAAGGATACGTGAATGATATCACTGCTATATTCAGATATGCCTATAAAAATTGTGTGTTAAAAATTAAGTACGACAGTTTGACAAAAAGTAACAAACTAATTACAAAAACGAGAGGCTGGAGCGCCCTCCTTCTCTATTTATAACCTTAAAAGAAAATTAACGCACATGTACATTGGGTGATTTTTTATTAATTTTTAATATTTCTTATATAAATAGTTTCTTATACGGTGCTCATGATTGAGGCCGCCTCGTTCTTCCTTAAAATAGGCTAAATAACGCCACGAATTTTACAGCCAACCTACCCCATCATGCAGCATCCATACTTACCAAATAAATATTCATTTATGAGGACACCATACTACCAGTTCAAAAGTTAGAAAGAAATAATATGTACGTAAATGTTAAGCTCTATACGTATCACCATAAAGAGAGATAGATAATCTCTGATTTTCACTATACCGTCAAAAGGAAAAGAGTAAGAATATCGAGTGTAGTCACTTTTTCTTCTACAAGAGAGTAACCAAAAATGAAGACAGTAGGAAGAAAAGAAAGAATTGCAGAATAAATAACTCAGGTTTACAAAAACACCGAACAAAAAACGCAAAAATTAGATATTATTGTCATATTTGTTTTTGTCTCTTAATAGTGACGTTATGCAACTTGTATTTTATTGGCGCACTTATTACTGATGAGGCTTTCATTTATATTCGGTTGAAAAAAATAGTGGAATAATTCAAGTTATTATTTAATTCAGAAACCTAAGGACATCGTTTTAAATTCTGTTATATGGTATACGTTATCAAGAAGTTTATTTTTGCACCCTCTGTATTTTTATGGTGTTCTTGAATTATTTTTAAAATTACATTAAGTAATATATTAATGTCCATTTTATGCAACTAAAGCTAATTGGGGCGGGTTATCTAGTGGTTACCACCCTTTGCTAGCCAGGGTGGGACTAAGGATTTTATTTCATGAATTTCGTCACTAAATAAATTCCTACGCCCAGGCGGGAATCGAACTCGCCAATCTAGGTTTACCATGTGAGATTAAGGTCAACGTTTCAATTCACATGGCTACCTGAATTATTTTGATAGTTGGGGAATAATAATCAGAAAATTAGTGACATTTTTTATAGGAAAAGATATGAATAGGTTTAGTCACATATTACAGAACATATATTGTAAATGCTACTGATTTAAGATTATGGTCCATATATCAAATATGGAAATTGAAATTAATTTATTTAGAGTCCAAAGAAGGTTTTCTTTATAAGAAATATGTTCCTTAAAAAGATTGTGAATAAAATTATTTGTTAAATGGACTGGGGATATAAAATCCTTAGTCCTGCCCTGGTTAGAAATGTGTGGTACCCTTGAGGTAAACTTAGCAATTCTACTTAATAGTTGATATATACTTTTGTATTTGATTCAACAGAAGGAAAATACGTACGGACGCAATCATTACTTCCTGACAAGTACTAACAACAAACTACGAACTATTAAGAACACTATTTGCATGTAGCCATCAAGTTTTAGAAACTCTAGGAGAGAAGAAGTAGTTCTCTCGAGACTTAGAATCGGCCACACCAAATTAACACACTCATACTTAATGACAAAGACTGACAGACCTACTTGCTCAACTTGTAACATTCCCTTGACGATAAGACATATACTGACAGAATGCTGAAAACGACAACACCAGGACTTCCCCTACGACTTACACCAACTTTTGACGGAAGGCACACATTAACAACATATTCTCATACCTACACAAAATTCAAATATATGACAAAATTTAACATACAAATTAAGTCTGTGGTGTGCAACAAGATTTCAAATTATATGCATTAATTGTATTATATGCGTTTGTACACATGTATATGTTTACCCTGAAGGAGGAAATTACGACAATCATTAGCAAAAGTACCATTTTCAGCCATTCATTTCCTATTGATCATCCACCAACTATGCTCATCACCAATATTTTTTGTCCTTATTATTTTTTTTCTTTTTAGTTATTTCTTTTTTTTTTCCGTTCACTCATAATATGTTTATCTATTTCACGTTTGTTATTTGTCATTGCTTTTTGGCATTTGTTACTGTAACTTGTTGTTAGGTATTTTTTATTATTACTTGTTGTTATCTCTTATCTATTTTACTTTTGTTATTTACCTTTGTACAAATGCCGACTTTTGAAAGCGCAACTCACTTTTGATGTGATGTCCATAAATAAATTAATCCCTACGCCACGCTGCGTATGTTTCCCTCATAACAGCAATCCAACCTCAAAAGCTGAGTTTTCCTTCATTAAGAGAAGAGGAGCACGTTAATCGGGGTTATTAGAAATAGTTAAAAACATAGTTTGTAATAGGTTGAGAGAGATTGGCCACACAGAGATATACCCAAGTGGCTTGCCTCATTATCTGTGTATATTTCAGATTCTCTATTATCTCTTAAGACCCATTCGTATCTCACGCTTCGATAGGACGTGGCGATTGGGAGGAAGCCGATCCGGATAAACGTTCCCAAGTCATCTGTCATGGCGAATCAGTGGCTTGTATCTATATGGATTGAGGTTAGCCGAGATAGACGAGACTTGCAAAGGTTCGGAGGCATGTCCAGTTATATGTCATATATCAAACTCCTGGTTCAACCTTTCATCTGATAAGGCTGGATAACACAACTCATCCCAACACCCTCAGATGTCTGATGTAAGCTGTCATCCTTTTTCAGCATTTTCCCACGCATTATTTTGCTACTTGATGAATAGCGTGTTGCCTTCAGGACGCCCAGAACACTATTCTGTTAATACGGATTCTGTCCCGTATCACTTAAGGTGTTGACGTCATTTAGGACCCATTCGTCTCTCCTGTGATGGGAAACGGTCTCCGAGTCCTGGAAACGAACAGTCCCTATTTCGAAATGAGAACCGTTGCTCTACTCGTAAGCCATAAATCATATCTGTATTGCCCCAGGCTGGGTTTGCTACGCCCTGAACACTTGGGTTGGTCCTGAACACTTGGGTTGGCACACGCTTGCCCTCAATGTTCACCGCGCCCAGCCTTGCACGCATCACACTGCTGCGCGAACCACAGTCATATGAGTTGCTAGACAGATATTTTGGATAGAGGTACGACAAGAATTAAAGGATATCTAACGTTTTTAGCATATTTCCCTAACGGAAATCAGCTATTGAGGTCGGACTCATGACACGATTTTTAGCAGATTTTCCTTAAGGGAAATCAGCTACTAAGGTCGTACTCATGACGGGAGTTTCGAAAAATTTCTTCAAATGTCCATCGATCCTACCCAGGAGATGACGAAAATGAGGTCCGTTCAAAATTATATATATATATATATATATATATATATATATATATATATATATATATATATTTGTCTGTTAACGCTCTAGCGGGCGCAATTTTCGTTTGATCGTTACCAAACTAGATATTTAAACGTTTTATGCAAAAATAAAGATCAAGTTCGTTAATGGCTGAAATCGGACCAGTGGGAGGGGGGAGGTTTAGAGGGGAGGATTTTCGAAAATTCGAAATATCTCCGTTACTATACGTCGAATCGAAAAATTACATAGAATCAATCTTATTGCAAATTAAATTTACTATAAATAATGTTATTTTAAAATTTCCTTAAATGTCCATTGATCCTACCTAGGAAGATGAGGTCCGTTCAAAATTATATACATTTATTCTCTAACGTGAATATTAACCAAGATATTTAGATTTTATAGTTTTTTAAACCTCCACTCCTACCAATGTTATATTAAAAATAAACTGTTATATCAGGAACCACTTGAAGGAATATTGTGTTCATTGAAACTTAACTTTGTGAGATATATGCAAATACGTTCTGATGACCTCTCCCCCCCCCCTCCTTCTTTCGTTCTTTTAACTTCTTTTGTACTTAAAATTTAAGTAATTGAGATCAAAATTATTCTGATTTATTACAAATTACAGCACTGGCAATAGTAAAAGTTTTCAATAAAATTAATATGTTATATTCAGATATATTTCACTAATGCTTTTCTTTCCGGTCTAGAATTAAGGTTGGCCAGCCTGTTTGTTTAAACTTCAGACATTTTCAGTTGTAGTTATTAACTTGTAACTGAAAGATTTTTCATTACCGTATGTATTTATTCACTTATTCCCGGTGGTGTTACCAGTATGTATATTTACCTATTGTAAACCTTCGCTTGGGAAATCTGCATAGTTTACGCAGCCCCTGCGTGGCAAACATTCCTATATATATATATTTAGAATTTACTATAAAGGGACGTGAGTCCTCTCAACTGAAATACTAGTGGTGTCAAGTTCGAAAACAGGGATTCCATGCTAACGTTATACAGCTGTGTGGATACCGCGCTTTTAGTATTGTATCACTCAACATCGTGAGACAGTTCAGCAGCAATTTGAATAAAGGAATGGCTTTGTTTCGTCTTTAGGACACCAGAATGGGCCCCACCTTGTAAGTATACTCAGGCCCTTCATGTGTTCTTGAGGCAAAGATCATCATTTTTAGGAGTATGACTTCTTATTATGTTCTAATTTCTATTCAATTAGTCTATTTAAATAATTGCAATGAGTAAATAGATTAGGATTCCTCTGTGAACTGGATAGCGTTTAAAGTTCGCTTGTTATACTCCCTGCGCCATCTTAGTGAGAAGTGAAACTGTGAGAACGTTTTGAACTACTTCTTAAAGCTACTTGTTCCTGCCCCAAATAAGCATAAGTATTATTTAATAGAATAATATTAACAGAGTAGATAATTTTAATAGTCAACTTATCATATTTTAAAAAAGGTCCGTCACGCAGGGGCTGCGTAAACTAAGCAGATTTCCCACGTGAAGTTTTACAATAGAGAAATCTGCCTAATAACAACTGTAGTAGTAAGAAACCTCTAAACCTAAAAAACATTATTTAGGGCGTAATAACCCAGTAGTTTCTAACAGTTAACCTAACCTCTAAACCTATTCACGAGGGACGATAGTTATGGAAACGGCCGCCAGAGCTCTCGTCGGAAACTCCGAACATAGCCTATTGGTGACACGCAGAATACAAATGCAAATATCTCGGTTAATATTCAAGATAGAGAATTAATGTATAGAACAATATTTATAGTAAATTTAATTTGCAATAAGATTGGTTCTATACAATCTTTCGATCCGACGTATAGTAACGGAGATATTTAGAATTTTCGAAAATCCTCCCCTCTAAACCCCCCCTCCCTCTGGTCCGATTTCAGCCGTTAACGAACTTGATCTTTCTTTTTACATAAAACGCTTAAATATGAAGTTTGGTAAGGATCAAACAAAAATTGCGACCGCTAGAGCGGTAACAGGCAAATATATATATATATATATATATATATATATATATATATATATATATATATATACATACAGTTCCCTCATTTTCGTCATCTACTAGGTAGGATCGATGGACATTTGAAGAAAAATGTCGAAAATTCCGTCATGAGTACAACCTCAATAGCTGATTTCCCTTAAGGGAAATCTGCTAATATTGAATAGTAAATGGATTACTATTGTTAATGATCATGTGAAATGGCAGTTGTATAACATTGATAAACTGAACTTGTGGGCGTCCTGTAATGCCTACAAGGCAGGATAATGCCTACATTATTTATTTATTAATGTTTTTCATATCATAATCATATGTTTTAGCAGATTTCCCTTAAGGGAAATCAGCTATTGAGGTCGTACTCATGACGCGAGTTTCGAAAAATTTCTTCAAATGTCCATCGATCCTACCCAGGAGATGACGAAAATGAGGTCCGTTCAAAATTTTATATATATATCTATATATATATATATATATATATATTTGTCTGTTAACGCTCTAGCGGTCGCAATTTTTGTTTGATCGTGACCAAACTCGGAATTTAATCGTTTTATGTAAAAAGAAAGATCAAGTTCGTTAATGGCTGAAATCGGTCCAGTGGGAGGGGGGGTTTAGAGGGAGGATTTTCGGAAAATTCGAAATATCTCCGTTATTATGCGTCGGATCGAAAACTTGTATAGAATCAATCTTATTGTAAATTAAATTTACTATAAATATTGTTCTATACATGTATTCCCTATCTTGAATATTAACCGAGATATTTGCATTTTTATTAAATTTGGGCCGATACCGGATTTTTGAATTTCCCGCCAAAACCTAGTTCGGCCCTTTGCCGTACCTGTTGGGCTCTTGTATGGAGATTTCTCTATTGTATTACTTCACTGGGAAATCTGCTTAGTTTACGCAGCCCCTGCGTGACGGACTTTTAATTATTAACTTTGTTTTACTCTTTGTCTTAACATTGTTTTCTTCCGTCGAGTTCTGTACGCTATAAATCTCCTTAAACCCACTTAGTAACTTTTTCATTAACTCGCGATAAGCTCAACCTCACCTACCAAATTTAAATAAAATATAGAGGGGCAGAATTTAAAACAAGTCTCACATTGTACAAATCATTTACAGGAAATGATTGAAAAAATGGTTAGTATTTTAAAAATTGGAATTGGGAGAAATTCGCGGAAATAAGTGCTGGGGGAAAGGAACGTTCTTTGGCAAGGGTTAACAAAAACCGTTTACTAAAAGCTCAAAAAAATACAAATAACGCGGCTAATATTCAATGGAGGGAAAAAAAGGACTTTAAATTTGGAAATTCCCTCCATTGTGGGTAATGTCAATGGACAATTTCAATGTGAATAATCAAGCCAATTGTTATATGATTCACACTATTTGCTTGTAATATTTTTATATGTTGTTGCAAATAAACGAATAAAAATATATAAAAAAAAAAAAAAAAATTGGAACACGATTGATCCCCTATAATTTTCCCCTTCCTCATACAAATCCCTGGCCTATACAAATTCCCCTTCTATACTTCCTTCTCCTGGTAAGATTTAAGGCGTTAACGAACTTGATTTGGTTAGGTTTGCGAACGAACTTTAAAGATCGAGTTTAGTGAAGGCCAAACAAAACAATTCGGGTTATATGCAGTTTAACCCCACCTTTGGTGGAAATGACCGATAGGGTATTTTGGAAATTTTTGAATGCGGTGACCAAAGCCTATCCTCCACAGTCTAAAGATCCACCAAATTAAGTGTGTAAAAAAGATAAAGTTAAAAAAAAGGCCGCGGTCGCCAATTTCAAAAGTGCGCCGCCAAGGGTGGGGTTAAACTGCATTTTCACCAAAAAGTCGTCACTCAGGGGCTGCGTAAACATAGCAGATTTCCCATGTGAAGTTTACCAATAGAGAAATCTGCATACTAGTAACAGAAGTAGTAACGAGTCTCTAAACCAATTTCATGAGAGCCAAACAGTTACGGAAATGGCCGAACTAGCTTACGGCGGAAGCTCACGACTAGAGCCGAAATCAGCCGATTTCATCTCGTCCCTTATCCACTCACACTTAATAAAAATGCTAAAGTCTCCATTAATATTCAAGATAGAGAATAAATGTATATAACAATATTTATAGAACATTTCATTCGCATCAAGATTTATTCTATATTTTTTGATTTGACTTATAGTAACCGAGATATTTCGAATTTTCAAAATTCTCCCTCTATAAACCCCCCTTCCCCCAGGTCCGATTTCAGTCGCCAACGAACTTTCTTTTTGCATAAAACGACTAAATATCGTGTTTGGTAACGACCAAACAAAAATTTCGACCACTAGAGCGTTAACATAATATATATATATATATATATAGTTTTAAATGGACCTTATTTCCGTCATCTACTAGTTAGCCGTGTGAGTTAAAGCGTTAACCATGATCTCACATGGCAAACCTAGAGTCGTGAGTTCGATTCCCGCCGGGCAGAGGAATTTATTTAGCGACGGAATTCATTAAATAAAATCCTTAGTCTCAACATGGCTAAAAACGCGTGGTAACCTGTAGATAACCCGTCCCAATTAGCCTTAGTTGCAAAAAGTGGACGTTAATAAATAACTTAATTTAATAGTTAGGATCGATGGACACTTGAAAAAGAATTTCGAATATTGCGTCATGAGTACGACCTCAATAGCTGATTTTTTTTTATTTTCATGCAACTAGGCTAATCGGGACGGGTTATCTACAGGTTACCATCCTTTTCTAGCCAGGGTGGGCCTAAGGAGTTTATTTAATGAGGCCGTCACTAAATAAATTTCTACTGCCCAGGGCGGGATTCGAACCCGCCACTCTAGGTCTGGCATGGGAGATTAGGACCAAGGCTCTAACTCGCACGGCTAACCCGAGCCCCAATAGCTGATTTTAATTAAGGGATATCTGCTAATACCATTTAATGAATTATATGGTTTAGCTCTTATCAGAACCTTCCAATCTGCATTCTTCCTCGTGCTAAAAGTCATCTGAAGCAGTAGCTATGACGGAACATTTGGCAGAGGTTTCCTGAAATTATTTCGGCCCGTTTAGTCAGGAGTATATGAGGCGTGAGGTATGCAGGTGGACGAGTGCCCATTGCGGAGGTACTATAATAGCGAGTCACCGGAAGTATGGGTGCGAAGGGCACATCCCTGCCTCCCATCCCGCACATCCTACAGGAATAGACACAGCGAGTCCCCAAGGAGGCGGCAAGGAATCCCAGGGTCGGGCAGGAGTATCTGCCAACAGTGCTTCCTACTCTATTATCTAGCAGTTCCGTCTAACTAGTTTCTACGATACGCGCTATGAGAAATGGGACCCACGTCAGGCGCCAAATTCATTGGAGGTCTAGTTTTAGCAGATTTCCAGCAGATTAGTTTGAACTCCTCCTAAACGGCTGGACCGATTTGAATGAATTTGTTTGCATGCGTTTGGATGACGCCCTGGATGGTTTAGATTCACAAATCAGCACGGCAGATGGAGCACGGGTGGGGGTTGTAAGGGAGACCTAAAATTAAAAATAGCGATATTTCGTTTCTTATCGGTTTTTCGGCAAATATGCACAGGATAAAAGTTGTTTAGTTTGTAATTTAGAGTAACTTTTCACTTTTGTCGTACAACAAAGTATAAACGAGAGATACACTAAAAACTAAACCGTGAACCAACAATTTTGTTGGGCACTAACGATTGAAACGAACTTAACAAAACTTTATATGTAAATTAGGATTAATTCTTCCATTATTATAAGCTATATTAAATTTTTTAGGTTAGAACAGGAGTGCGGATTACAAGGGAGGCCTGAATAAAAAAAAAAATTCGCGATATTTCATTTCCTATTTTTTTTTAGGCAGACGCTCACATAACAAAAGTTGTTTTTATACGGTCATTATACATAAAAGTTGTTATGTTATACGGTCCGCTAGGAGATATATATATATATTGAATATCCCATCATGAGTACAACCTAAATAGCTGATTTCCCCTAAGGGAAATCTGCTACAAAAAACAATCATGGATGCTTCAATACTGCGACAACGAAAAGCATAGTTGTGATGTTTAGTAGGTTGAAAGGATGAGTCTATTGATGACAAGGGTAGAGAGATTGTGATGACCCTGATGATGAGCTGAGAGGCAGATGAGACTAATGTAGATTTATGTATACGAGCGGATATTAGCTAATCCCGGGGCTAGGCTAGCTAGTCTGAACCAGCCCATATGCAAGGCTGCTGCTGCCTAGCTCTATAAGACATTTATCAAGGAAGGTCTTGTCAGCTGAGGCCCTGTTTACAAACTGGCACTGATAAGAAAGGAACCATCTGATAAACGACTTTCGTCTCTCTCTCTCTTAACACTAGGAAAAGGGGAGTGGGGGGGGGCGGAAATGCCTAACTTGATGAATGGGATGTTGGAATAGAAAAGAAGAAAAATTGGAGAAGGCCTATTAATCAATGAAATGGCACGCTCATACATCACACAGCTTCTAGAACACGCCTCGCCCAATATCAGGTGTATTGGCTGCTGATAACCAGGCCAGCTATTCAGACTAGGATACAAGTAATCAGAATAAAGGTTTTCTTGACATACATTACAAGACAATAAAATCTTTACAATTACAATGCTCCGTACAAAAAATCAGAATTGACAGAAAAAAAGGTCCGTCGCCATCAAGGGATGCTTTAACTAAGCAGATTTCCCACGTTCGTTACGTTTTTGCACATACCTCAAAACGTAAAAGTTAAATGATAACAATATTTTGGTATTTAGACTTCAAATAAAGTGTTTCATAACATAATAGCATATTGTTACTATGAGATGAGTAGGAGCGGGGGTTTACTCAAGACCGAAAACTAAAAAATGCAAATATCTCGGTTAATAATCAAGATATTGAAAAAACGTACATAACAAAACTTTGACCGGTAAGCTTTTGATCTTCAAATTTTTTTTTTATTTATTATTTATTAACGTCCACTTTTTGCAACTTAGGCTAATCGGGACGGGTTATCTACAGGTTACTACCCTTTTCTAGCCAGGGTGGTATTTTAGTTATTTAATGAATTTCGTCTCTAAATAATTTCCTTTGCCCAGGCAAGAATCGAACTCGCCACTCTAGGTTTACCATGTGAGATGAAGGTCAACGCTTTAACTCGCATGGCTAACCTGAGCCCCTTTTTCAAATTTGTATTTTTTCTTAAAGTCTTTATGTTCTAATTCAAAAAATATCACCTTCAATGTGCAAATATATATCATATTTTAAGATAGTTTGTTTGAATTTCTTACATTTAAATGTTTGCCAGGAGGGCACTGATGATGGAGCGTATGCTCTGAAAGCGCTCTGTCGCGTAGAATAAACTACTGTGAAGGAACGAGGCCTTTCTTTTCTTACCTTATATATATAAATACATATAAATTTAACTACTTCAAACATGAAATAATAGGAATTTTAAAATATTATAAATCAGCAAAGCTGGTGACATTTATTTTCTACTTAAAACTATTTTTATTCAATTTTTTTACTTAAGAATAAAATCAAGACATAATTGAGAGCTCAAATGTTTTTAAAAAGATCAGAAACCTACAAAAATTTAACCGAAGCCACTAATGGAGGGACAAACAATTGGAGGAGCATTGAGATGACATATTAAAGAAAATTAAAAAATTTTTTTTAGAGCCTATGAGAAACTTGAATGTCAAGAAAAAGACATTTCTCTAAGGTGTCAAATCACATTTGAAATACGATGCTTTCAGGGAGAGAGAGAGTTTGTTTTCGCTAACCCCAATACATAGAATGGGCAGCCGGTGACAGCTGAATGGGAAATGTTTATAAGGTGGCCATGCGCTTGTTTACTATCTCCAACAATCAGCAGTTGTTTCCAACACAGCTTCCTGGCTCTAATGAGAGGAAATGACAGCCAACACCGAGGCCAGTAAAGGCTGAAGCCATCCAATGAAACGTGATATATTGTAATTAATTTCGTTTTAAGAAAAAGAAAGGACTCGATATTTCATTTTCCAATATAATCCCCTAATTTCGAATGGATTCAGACATATTAGTAGAAATATAGGGGACTTTGCTTGAGCATATAGACAAGACAAAATTAAGAATAGTTTTAGCCTTGCAAAGGACTCATTCAAAAGTAGCAAATTGAAATATATATGGATGAGATAAACTGTTTAGACTGTGAAAATGAATATACAGGAAGGTCCGCGCGACTTGAAGAAACTAAAAGAACATATAAAATATTCAGACGAAATGATCAATAAAATTCTGTCACTGACCATGATAGTTTTTAAACAGGGACGTTGGTATACTCCTGGGAATTTTTAATAAATGATTAAAAAAAACAAAAAAAATATATCATATTATCAATAAGCTGTAACACCATGGACCACATTATTCTAAGCTTGAATAACAAATATTGTTTTGAAGAAACCTTTATTAAGGAAGATACATAGAAATTCGTTGTGCGATGACGCTATCAATCATGATTTTACGTTCTTGTTTGGAAAATGTTTTTTGACCTATTCATTCCATACTCGATATTTAATCGTTTGTCAACACTGGAGATCATATTTGTTATTGGCTGAAATCTGTGGAATAGATAGGGGAGAATTCGAAAATTCAAAATATTACAGTCAGTATGAACGTGATTGTAAAATGTTATAGAACCATTCTTGTTAAACTGTTTCCGATCTACAATTGTTGTTCTATGTATTTTTTCGTAACTCAGGTATTAAGCGAGCTCTTCGCGCTTTCTTCTTTTTGGCCTAGAAATAGTGAATAGATGAGATGAGACGACCAGTGTGTTGTACCAGCAGGTAGGAAATCTGCTTAGTTCACGCAGCTCTTGCGTGACGGACTTTTTTGTTACCTTTTAAGTTGCGCTCCCGAAGAGGTGTTAATGTGACTCATTCAGATCAGATTTTAATAAGTGGAGAGTGCTTTTATAACAATTAACCCTTTTAGCAGATTTCCCTTAAGGGAAATCAGCTATTGAGGTCGTACTCATGATGCGAGTTTCGAAAAATTTCTTCAAATGTCCATCGATCCTACCCAGGAGATGACGAAAATGAGGTCCGTTCAAAATTATATATATATTTGTCTGTTAACGCTCTAGCGGTCGCAATTCTTCTTTGATCTTTACCAAACTCGGAATTTAATCGTTTTATGTAAAAAGGGAGATCAAGTTCGTTAATGGATGAAATCGGACCAGTGGGAGTGGGGGTTTAGAGGGGGGATTTTTGAAAATTCAAAATATCTCCGTTATTATGCGTCGGATCGAAAACTTGTATAGAATAAATCTTATTGCAAATTAAATTTACTATAAATATTGTTCTATACATTTATTCTGTATCTTGAATATTAACCGAGATATTTGCATTTGTATTCTGCGTGTGGTCACCAGTAGGCTATGTTCGAACTTTACGGCGAGAGCTCTGGCGGCCGTTTCTATAACTATTCGTCCCTCGTGAATAGTTTTAGAGGTTAGGTCAACTGTTTTTTGGGGCTAGAAACTACTGGGTTATTACGCCCTAAATAATGTTTTAGGTTTAGAGGTTTCTTACTACTACAGTTGTTATTAGGCAGATTTCCTTATTGTAAAACTTCACTTGGGAAATCTGCTTAGTTTACGCAGCCCCTGCGTGACGGACTTTTCTACTAGCGGTACGCGTTTTAGTGTTAATAGCTCCGGATGAGCTAACCTACTTTGGGGATTTGGCGATGTCTATCCTGACAGTAAATATTGCTAATGGTATAAGGTAGTAAAGGGGTTATTAGACTTCCAAAACCTATTAAGAGCGGAGTTTGAGGGCGGCGGGGGAGGGAGGAGTCGACACAACATCAATTTTCGTTAAGGCCTATCTTGGAACAACCTAGACAGGATTCATTATGAAACAAGTTCGCCCCCCCCCCCACACCCTTTTCAAAATGTCAACGCCGAGAATAGTCTATTCCTGGACTAGATTCCCTCGAGAGAGAGAGAGGGAACACCCTCTTTGAACGTACAATTATAAGAAAAATAAAGCGATGCAGTAGGTTGACGTTCCTTTGTGCTGCCCGGACGGCTGTCAGAAGGAGTGTAACAGCCGTGACGACAAATGGAAGGTCTTTTGTGAATATAGCATGTCTGTCATCAAGAGGCGCCGAAAATTAATATGTTTGTCTTTGTGTTCATGGAGAGATCATGAGAGCTTCTGTAGCACGATTCCGAGGAATAATTTTCCTATAATAACAATTCAACAAGCTAAGCAAGGAGTCTCTAATGAAAAGATGCGTTTATCAATAATGAATTGAAATTAATTTCAGTGATAATGAAATTTTATAGCACATTTGCCTTAAAGGGAATCAGCTATTGAGGTCGTACTCATGACGCGATTTTCGAAAAATCTCTTCAAAAATGTGATCCGTTCCAACTTACATATATTTGTCTTTTAACGCTCTGGCGGTCGCAATTTTTGTTTGACCGTTACATGATATTTAATCGTTTTAAGTGAAAAAGCAAATTAAGTTCGTTAATGGCTTAAATCCAACTAATGGGAGGAGAAGAGGAAGCTTTAGATCGGAGGAATTTCAAAATTTCTTAATATCTCCGTTATTATGCGTCGGATCGAAAAATTGTCTAGAACCAATTTTGTTGCAAATGTAATGTTCTATCAATTTTCTTAGGTACGTTTTTTCACTATATTTGTTATAACAGAGATATTTGAATTTTTAGCAGATTTCCCTTAAGGGAAATCAGCTATTGAGGTTGTACTCATGACGGAATTTTCGAAATTTTTCTTCAAATGTCCATCGATCCTACCCAGGAGATGACGAAAATGAGGTCCGTTCAAAACTGTATATATATATATATATATATATATATATATATATATATATATATATATATATATATATTTGTCTGTTACCGCTCTAGCGGTCGCAATTTTTGTTTGATCGTTACCAAACTCGATATTTAGTCGTTTTATGTAAAAAGAAAGATCAAGTTCGTTAACGGCTGAAATCGGACCAGTGGGAGGGGGGGGGGGTTTAGAGGGGAAGATTTTCGAAAATTCAAAATATCTCCGTTACTATACGTCGGATCGAAAAATTGTACAGAATCAATCTTATTGCAAATTAAATTTACTATAAAAATATTGTTACATACATTTTTTCTCTATCTTGAATATTAACCGAGATATTTGCATTTGTATTCTGCATGTGGTCACCAGTAGTCTATGTTCGGACTTTCCGCCGAGAGCTCTGGTGGCCGTTTCCATAACTATTCGTCCCTCGTGAATAGGTTTAGAGGTTAGGTTAACTGTTTTTTGGGGCTAGAATCTACTGGGTTATTACGCCCTAAATAATGTTTTAGGTTTAGAGGTTTCTTACTACTACAGTTGTTATTAGGCAGATTTCTCTATTGTAAAACTTCACGTGGGAAATCTGCTTAGTTTACGCAGCCCCTGCGTGACGGACTTTTTTTTAGTATACGGTATTAAGGAAGGCTCCACTCCTTCTCATGTCATACTAACAATAAACTCTTATATTATGAAGTACATTAATTGAAGCCGAAATACCAAATATTATTCTCATCTAACCTTTACGTTTTGAAATAACGAAATAAGTAACGCACGTAGGAAATCTGTATAATTAACGCAGCCCTTGCGTGACCGACTTTTGTCTAGTTTCGGCATGGCATTAGTACTAACGTAGTCAAAAAAATCTAGCCTTTGATTGTTGAAATTTCATATCCATAACTATTATACCGTTTCCTTTACCTTTAAATCATGTTCTTCTTTTGTTTACATCAAAATCAACTAACGTGAATGAAGTAAGGGAATAGAAGAGAGCAGAAATAAAGAAGTGTAATTTTTCGCGTACTTAAGAGTTACAAAAACTTGAATAATTTTTTTTAAACCATAAAGATCTATAAATTAGGTTCTATGGCTGTTCGCGGAAGAATCAACTCCGCGAATAGTGAAAAGGCGCGTGACCTGATGACGTCATCCACCGCCACTCAACCTTGCCCTGGACTGGGACCTCGCTGCCGGCGCATCCAGCCACGAGGGGGACCGGCAGGAAAGGACAAGAGGGGACAGGAGGAAGATGGCAGGCTAGTGCGGCCAGTGAAAGGGAGTCATCGTCATCGCACTGAAAAAACCCCTCAAAATGCTGGAGTAGACTAAAAAGGGCCCGTCGGGCGATGAAGCCCTGGAACAAGGAGGGGGAGAACACAAGACATTAAAGAAAAAATAGTGAGTACTCACTTATTTACATACACCGCACCCCGAAGCCAACAGGCATCAACCACATCATGGGCCCCACCGAGCAACATACTTCAACAAAAGTTCAGTTCAACCCAGAGCAGCTCACCCATCCCCACTTGTAAGAGAATCAAAATTTTGTTAACATTTATTTATACTATTTACCACAAACATTGTAAATTACAACATTGTAAATTAAACATGCCTTGTAATTTGCCCCAAACAATACAGTCCACTCTCTCAAACTAACAAAATAAGGGGCGAAGGGGCATCTCCCTATATCCTTTAATGGGAAGCCTCTTCGATCCCCAAACATGGTCCAGCCGGGCCGGATATGACCCACAAACATGGTCCAACAGGGCCGGATCCAACAAACAATGGTCCAGACGGGCCGGATTCGACCCACAAACAATGGTCACACCAACCAATTGACCCCCCAATCATGGTCACCAACCAATTGACCTCCAAATATGGTCCAGTAAGACCTGATTGATAAAGCTTGATGCAAAATGTTTCAATAATAAAAATCATACCACATTCACTGCCATCAAGCTCATATACATTGAATAATAATGACCATACTGTATATAATGCCAAGTGCATAACAGTAATTGATAATAATTCATAAACAAACAGCTGCTTTAATTAACATAAATCAACTCCCCTTTTGATCTTGTGTGAAATTTAGCAAAGACAGAATTAAACTATCTACTGTATTAATCTAAAATTTGTCGAGAATCATTCTTTGTTAACTTATTTTACATTATTTTATAGTTACATTAGAGTATAACCTATTCCAATCAATTTACTATGATTTACCAGTGTGTTTTATGCATTTGTTCATCTTAATTCATTTCCAAAATCAATTTACATTATTATTAGCATTGTCGATGCTCATTCAAGCATCATTCAATTTTAATTCAAATCTTATCTGACTTTAGCATTTAATTGCATTTAGTAACTGTAATGTGAATAGAACAGTTACTCACTAGAGAATATTTATCTTATTTTCATAAAGCACATATATCTAATCAATGTTCTCATGTATTAATATATACATCAATATTTAACTTAGTTACTTTACTCATAGTTTTTATTTAATCAATTTACTATGATTTACCAGTGTGTTTTATGCATTTGTTCATCTTAATTCATTTCCAAAATCAATTTACATCATTATTAGCACTGTCGATGCTCATTCAAGCATTACTCAATTTTAATTTAAATCTTATCTGACTTTAGCATTCAAATTGCATTTATTAACTGTAACATGAGTAACACAGTTATTCACAAGTGAATATTTATTTTATTTTCATAAAGCACATATACCTAACCAATGTTCTCATGCATTAATATATTTATTCTTATTTAGCTCAGTTTTTCTACTCATAATTTCTTTATCACTACACAATGTGTATTTGTTTAAGCAATTTAATTGGCAATATGGTTATTTCAAATAACTCATACCCTACATTAATACTTATAAGAACTTGGCATGGATTGTACAAATGCAACCTCAAGAATGTTTCATTTCACTACTTTACTTTATTTTATCAATGAAGTTTACATGTTGTTTAATCATTTTCAGTAAACGAATAATGTACATGTGACTGATATTCTAGCTTTAGTGTTTACCTGTGACCAGAAAGGAATTTGTACACAATCTATTCAAACAAAGTTACATTTATTATACACAGTAACATTATCAAATACATCATTCAAAGTACATCTAACAGTTAATCCAAGAGATCACTAATTCAAACATTGTACACGTCATCATTCCTCAAAACAGGTGAGATCCCTTATCTATAAAAGGTTTCAACATGGTTACAGCTCTCTCCCTGTTACATAGAGCTCACTCACCTATTAAAGGGCATACATAGATTGCCTGATTAGACTACCTCACTGCTGTGACGTCATACACTCTTTGTATAGTCTACATCCCTTCTTCGCTTAGTCACATTATCATTATATTAATCATGGGGCTCCCTTTGTTTATATTTTCTTCTTCGAATATGACTTCTCCTTGTTCTCCTCCTTTCTTGTATTCCCTTGTTTCCAGCTGTCGCTCGACTGGCTTGAAACTCATTATTGATTATAATCAAGACATCTTTCTTTGATCTTTGATCAAAATGCCCGAGTCAATTCCAGACTATGCTCATTCCATCGCTCGCCTAGAACGGCGATTAAAAAGGCTGAATCGTGACATCAACAGCGTCACTGAAGCCTCCAAATTCAGCCTCGAAGATGACAATGCGATTCGACACTTCAAATCTGTCTACAAAACTGCCCAAACCGAATGGACAGAGTTCCGAGAAGTATGGAATGAAAGGGATGAATTCCTACTGTTAGATGGTAGAGAAATCAACTTCTCTGACGTATGGTCGACACTGTACGACGCCACCAGACGCGTCATGATAGATGCTGAAACCACTCACACGCGCATCCAAGAGCGTTTCAACCAAGAAACCATTAATGCAGCCCAACATCAAATCGGATTCGAGTCCACGAATCGTCAACAATTCTTAAACACAACACAGGTGTCAACCCCCAGGACGCACCTCCCTATCATTGAAATTCCCAAATTCCATGGCGACTTGACAAAATGGAACCACTTCAAAGACACCTTCAAGTCCTTGGTCCATGACGAACCATCTATCACAAATGTTGAAAAGTTCCACTACCTCCTCAGTGCACTGAAGGGTGAGGCAGCTGCTTTGATATCAAGGTTTCAGGTGGACGACCGATCATACATCCTTGCTTGGGAAAAGCTTTTAAAACAATACGACAACCCTCGTGTACTTGGCTCATTGTACATCCAAAGAATGCTGGAGTCCAACACCAGATCTCTCCCGACACCAACAAAGAGATATGAAGCTTATCTTGCTAATATCCGTGACAGCCTTGACGGCTTTCGTTCTCTCGATCTTGAAGACAAGGGAGAATTCGCATTGGCGATTCTTGCGCTTCGAGACTTGGACCCGGAAACGCGAAGAGGTTTTGAGTTAAGCCTCAAGGACAGCACGAGGTCACCGACAGCCGACGATGTAATAGAGTTTGTCAGACAGCGTCTAGGGGCCATCAAGTTTTCAAACCAATTTTGTTTTCAATCCGAAGCTCCTGCGAAACCACGACGCCAGAGTCCCTACAACACAAGATCCCGTGAGACTCCACCCAATCGCTTCTCTCAGAAGTACTCCACCGTCAATCTTCACTCAACTTCAAGATCTCCAGAAGCTCGAACAGGAGCATCGACTGCCCGGCTCCAACGTCCGCACGATCGGAGCACCTACTCCAACCCCATCCTACCTAAATGCCCATTTTGCAAGGGAAAACATTACCTCCTAAGGTGTCCTGACTTCATTAATATTCCCAGCCGGGAACGCATCGCATTCACTGAGGGATGGAAGGGCTGCAAGAACTGCTTGAGGGAAGATCACCTAACCACGAAATGCACCTCAAAGTACAACTGTCGGCGTTGCAACAAAAGGCACCACACCCTCATTCACAATGAAGAGGACACGCCCATCCGCGCATCCTCTCCTAGGCAACCTTCGAAAAAGGCGCAGGATACACCTGAAGGTAGTGGAGTAACATTCACCGCTTACGGCTCAACAACCCAGCACACACCGGAAGGAACAAATGCGGTTCTCTTAGGGACGGTACAGATGATGATAAAGGGATCCAACGATCGTCTGTACAAGGTACGAGCGCTTCTTGATTGCGGGAGCCAGCACACATTTATCTCCAAGGCACTCGCCCATAAGATAGACCTTCCTGTTCGGCACTTCAAGCGCCGCATCGCCGGCTTAGGTAACACCACAACGGCAAGACCAATGGGAATCGTGGCCATCGAATTGAAGCCGCTCGATATTGACAGAGTTTTCACGACTGACGCTATCATAATAGACTCGATAGCTCCCCGCCTTCCCAACCAAGACCTTGACCCTAACATCCGCAAATCATTTGCAAACATTCAACTGGCTGACACCACATTCGGACAGTCTGGAGCAGTTGACCTACTCATCGGGGCGGATCTCTATCCCCTAGTAGTCACCGGAGCTCCCTACGCCTCTGAAGTGCCTGGGTTCTTCCACATCCCAACTATATTTGGTCTGACAGTCATGGGTAGGCCACAACGCCACAAGTCTACTGAATCCTCATCTTTTTTCACCACGTCTCCTGCTGATACTGTGGAACAACGGCAGCGCTTTCGGGAAGTTCAGAAACCTGCCCCAGTTAGACGGAGCAATCCATGTGAGGAAGCATGCAGAGAACACTTCGACCTCACTCCCGAAAGGCGTCACATTGCGCGACATCCATGTAAGGCTGCACCTGCCGATGTGGGAAACAACAGGAACATGCTGATGAAAACCTCTGCTCCCCCGAATACAAACTTCGCAAAGACCATGACCTCGCGCAAAATTACCACGCATTCATCCAAGAATACATCAGGATGGGCCACAGGACTTCCACCTCATCGCCATACCACATATGATATACCACATCCTGGCGTTTGGCAAGAGGCTCTATTGAGGAAGCCATACAACCTCCGACGCAACTGATCGCCTTATTTGCTCTAGGAAGCTTTCAACTGGGCAAAGGGTCGAGTTACAGCACTCGTCCCGGACACCATGGAGTCCATATAAGCAGTCAGCATGCCACCTCCTGACAACCATTTTTTTTTTTCTTGTATTAAGGTCCTGTTACTCAGCTGGGACTCAAAAAACGACACCATCTCATCCAACCACTTTAATCCTTCACACCATCATTACATCCTGAAGCGAAGGATCCTAAAGGGTGAAGAAGAATTATTACTTTTCTTATTTTTTTTTAGAAGATATACATTTTTTTTATTATGATTCTCTTCGAGATCACAAGTTTCATCATTTCTTTCTTTATTATTCCAACTTGCAAACATTTTTATTCCTTAGAGGATCTTTATTTTTTTTTATTCAATAACAGCCCCCCACTCACTCACACAAAAACACAGACGCCACACAAACACACACCACAAATGGCTCTGTGCTTTAGATCTAAGTTAGTTTTTAGTTTTTAATTAGCCCTAGCTAATTCAAGGTGGGCGGTTTGTTCGCGGAAGAATCAACTCCGCGAATAGTGAAAAGGCGCGTGACCTGATGACGTCATCCACCGCCACTCAACCTTGCCCTGGACTGGGACCTCGCTGCCGGCGCATCCAGCCACGAGGGGGACCGGCAGGAAAGGACAAGAGGGGACAGGAGGAAGATGGCAGGCTAGTGCGGCTAGTGAAAGGGAGTCATCGTCATCGCACTGAAAAAACCCCTCAAAATGCTGGAGTAGACTCAAAAGGGCCCGTCGGGCGATGAAGCCCTGGAACAAGGAGGGGGAGAACACAAGACATTAAAGAAAAAATAGTGAGTACTCACTTATTTACATACACCGCACCCCGAAGCCAACAGGCATCAACCACATCATGGGCCCCACCGAGCAACATACTTCAACAAAAGTTCAGTTCAACCCAGAGCAGCTCACCCATCCCCACTTGTAAGAGAATCAAAATTTTGTTAACATTTATTTATACTATTTACCACAAACATTGTAAATTACAACATTGTAAATTAAACATGCCTTGTAATTTGCCCCAAACAATACAGTCCACTCTCTCAAACTAACAAAATAAGGGGCGAAGGGGCATCTCCCTATATCCTTTAATGGGAAGCCTCTTCGATCCCCAAACAATGGCATTTATTGATCCGATGCATTGGGAAGAAGATATCGTACTCCAACAAGGTTAGAACATATTCTTCATGTTTTTATTAACATTATTATTTATTAACGTCCACATTTTGCAACTAAGGCTAATTGGGACGGGTTATCTACAGGTTACCAGTTACCTTTTCTAGCCAGGGTGGGACTTATGATTTTATTTATTTATTTTTTAAATTAAAAAAAAAATAAGTATTCCAAGTCTGTTATTTTTTTATTCACAGACTTGGAATAAATCGTTATTGATTTTTAACCTTAATTTTCGACCCTTAATTAATGATGTCATTGTTCCTCCAAAATGTTAACGTGTTCTATAGTGCAGAACTGTTAACATTTTATTTCTTGTCTGTTAAGTACAAAATAAAATCTCGTCATTGTTACATCACTGAATTTGAGACATCATTAACAATTGAAACTCAAATAGCCACAAAATTGACGATACGTCCTCGCTCTTCTGGAACAAGGATATGTGCAGGCATCAAAATTTTGTATATAAGTACTTATAACCTCTCCCTCCATATATCTATTGTAAGAGAAACTACCTTTGTACGATGTGGCGACATCGTTAAAAGTAACCAAAATCGATCCAGAAATATTAACAAAACATTATTTCATTAGGACTGTTAGATTGTAGGTCAAAACACAGCCTTGCAATAACGGAGTCAAACAGAGTCGGGGGCAGACTACAGACAGCAGTGAGATTAAACAGATATCGTGCTAACCTCCAGACGACTTGTCTGTGGCATTAGACGAATGGCGGGCAATTTGAATATGAAAACATATATAAGTGACGTAAGTTTGGGGACAAGATCAGCTGATTAAATTAAAATATTAAACAAATGCCATAGTATAAAACAATGCTTATATATACTCGAATTTCGTGAAAAATAAAGCTCTTCACTTACTCATCAGTTGAGATAAAGCTTTATACTAGGAAATTAGTGGTGACTATTGGATTAATTTAAAGCACTATTTTAGTGCGAGTGATCATGAAGAGGATTCAGTGGGACAAGAAACATATGGAGCTGTGTTAAAATAGCAGAACGACAACTATAATTTGAACAGCTACTTTACGATTAAATTTACCCTACTGCCACGTTTTACCTCAAGATTTAACGCCTCAATGACTTTGATGTTGTGTACGCGTTACATGCCATCTCGTGCTATGTGATATATATATATATATATATATATATATATATATATATATATATATATATATATATATATTTACAAATCGCATTTTTGTTTCACTGTTACCAAACTCGACATTTAAACTTTTTGTGTAGGATCAGTAGTTAGGGCTAACATCGGTTCAGGGAAATTTAAAAAAACTTGATATATCTCCGTTATTAATAGATGCATCTAACAATTGCATTTTACTAATATTTTTACTTATTTACTCATTGAATAAAATCCTTAGTCCCGCCCTGGCTACAAAAGTAACCTCTAGATAACTCGCCTCAATCAGCCATAGTAGGAAAAAGTGGACGTTAACAACTAATAATAATCTTTTTCTGTAATCGTTGAATAATGGTAACATTACTAAACTGAAATGAGTGAAGAAAGTGAAACATTTTGCAATAGAGTGAAGAAAGTGAATTGCCTTCTTAATTAGTAATAAGTATAAATTAAAAAATAATTTGAAGTTGGAAATTAAATGCTTTTAAATGTTTCTTAACATTGTAAGAATTTATTTTAACAAAATAAATTGTAATGTGAATGAATTATTGGTGGAAATAATCAATATATTTTAAAATTTAAATATAATAATAATTACCTTCCTTGTTTATAACCTGCACTTGTTTATAACTGCATTACTTCACAATCATCACTAGTTGTTTTATAACTATGCTTATAACCTTTCACAAACATGCTTATAACCTACCAACTACATACCATGATCTTCACAACATCCTAATTTTGTTCATATTCTGGTTAGATCTGATCATGTATTACACGATTACAGGAAAAATTTAATATTACACTCGTGACGAAAGTAGAATTTACAACTCTCGTGAAATTACCAAACTCGCTTCGCTCGTGTGGGTAAACGTTTCACTCGAGTTGTAAAATGATCTACTTTCGTCACTTGTCTAATAAATAACTATTATACAAATATAATTCCCTAACAATGTTATCCTGTAAACATTTTTAGCATTCAGTTCTTAATAACCCCCATTTCTAACAGTACGATTTTGACGTCGATTTAGTGAGTCACTGGCAATCCCATATCAAGCTACTTATATACATCGGTTTCGTACTACGGGAGAAATAGAGAATAGATGGTGAGATGTGATCAGCGCTATATGTATCAGCTGGTAGAAATCTGCTTAGTTTACGCAGTGGAACTTTTACGAAGTTTTTTAATGTTTGAGAGATTTATACTTTTCAGAAATTTTTATTTGAATAGCAACGTTGCTCCGATTCCAATAGTAGATACAAAAGGCGGGTTCTAGTATGACTTATTTTTAGAAATGTCATACTACCCCGTGAAATCTTCAAAAAAGTAAAAGGCAGAACTTTTTCCCCCCACGCCAAAAGTTCCTTAAAAAGTCTCAAAAAACGCTAAAAAAACCTATCAAAGCTCTCGAAAACAAAATTGGCTTAACAACTCCTGCAAATTTAACTATCAAAAGAGGGTTTTCAGGGCATCACTAAAAATACAAGATAGAAAATGGCATATCTTTGTAGCAGCTATATTTGTTTTGTTTTTTAACTAACATTTTATAAGAGAGAAAAAAGTAACAGAAAGGTTTTATTAATCTACAAAAAAAAATGCCTGCAACTTTTCATCAAGCCCCAGTATATTTGTATCATAAAAATAAAAAAAAATAAGGTTAGAAGAGAGAGAAACGAAAAAAAATCAAATTCTATGTAAAATAAAAATACTTGCACGTGAAATATCTTTAATCAAATAAAAACAAACAGCTTTTGACAGTATTAGAACGCCACTAAATGCTGAGGAGTATCAGTACACGCTCCAGTTAGTCCCCCAGCCCCAGTTTGAACACAAAGAAGTAACGATAATAGAAATAGCCGGAATGAAGAGAGTGAGACGGGCAGATATAGAGAAGGATTTGTTCCCGAGCCAGAGTGAATGGGGATGGTTAATGCCGCCAAAATAGTTGTCCTCCCGCCAAAAATGCGTCGGGTCCCCCCTAGGAAAGGTATGTGTCTCCCTCTTTATTTATAGTAAAGGCAGGCACTCGACTCGATCTGCTCTGCATCTTAAATACAACGGGGCTACGAACTCTCCAGTACCACAAATAGCGTCCAAATATCTCTCAGTCTCATTCATGGATGACATTTACTAAATATATCAGCCCGAAAAATGGTTTCGTTTGAAGAATTTCATAGCACAAATCAAACTTGATTCATGTGTTTTCTAGTTGTGGTAAATTTGTGACTAGAATCGCCAAGATAAACTCATAAAAACATTATAAATATCTCAAAAGAAAAGGAAGCAGCAAGATTTAGATTTAACAGAAATACAAGCGTCTTTATGTGACTTTTTAAGACCTAAAAATAATGTGTTAGCCAACAATATATTTTCATTTTTAGCAAAGTAATATCCTAACCCATATATAATCCGTTCTCAAAGTTATATACAACATCTTAGGTAATACAATATACAAAGATCTGAATCAAGCTCGTAAAAGTCCGCCACGCAGGGGCTGCGTTAAAAAAGCAGATTTACCATGTGCGCTACGTATTTGCATTTATCTCAAAACTTAAAAGTTTCATGAGAACAATATTTGGTATTTAAGCTTCAAATAAAGTGTTACATAACATAATAGAATATTGTTAATATGAAATGAGTAAGATTGGAGCTTTACTGGAGACCGAAAACTTAAAAAAATGCAAATTACTTAGTTAATAATCAAGATAGTGAAAAAATGTACATAACAACATATATAGAACATTACATATGTAATACGATTGGTTCTGTACAATTTTTCGATCCGACGCATAATAACGGAGATATTAAGGATTTTCGAAATTCACACCCTCTAAACCCCCACCCCCTTCCCCTGGTCCGATTTCAGTCGTTATCGAACTTGATTTCCCTTGAGGGAAATCTGCTAAAAACATATTCATCTGAGCTAAATAGTCGCATCAATATTTATTTGGATGGGATTTTTTTAGTCTGAAAGTAAGTTATACAATTTTTAAAAATGTGTACTAAAACCTTATAAGAATTTTGACTTTGAACCTTAAAAAATGACGTTGATCTATAATAAGAGGAAACGATAAAATTTTCATTCAATTTAATTTGAAATCGAATCTTTACACACATGGTACATATTAAAAATATTGATACATACATACTATAGTGATTTTTTTTTTTTTAAAAAACTCTGCCCAGAATATGAAAAATCTATATAGAAATATTTCAAAATATAATTCTTCTTTGTAAAAGCGTGTTTCCTCTATATTTCTTAATTAAAATAAAAGAGTTTTAATACAGAATAAATTATTGTTCAGAGAATGTTTATGTTACAGATACTATTTTAAAAATAATAATGATAAAGGTATTTGAGTTAATTATTTAAGTTAATATACACCGGCAGAAAATATTATTCTTTTGCACTATAATTTATGAAATAAATAATACTTAACATAACTCATGCAACGTTAAAATAACAGCAATTAGCTCGTCTTTAAGCAATGGAAATAAATGCGTTTCACTTTATTTTATACTCAAAATACCTGCATTATATAACCAGCCTGTTTGAGTAATGTTTATGATTTTAAATTAATACTTTGTATGAGAACAAAACATTACAATTTTCAACAATAATTTATAGGTATTATTAAGAGAAAATACTTAGTTTTATTTCCAAAAAAAAATGATATAGAAATTAAAACACATACTTATTCATATATAGACGTACAACTTCAGATAATGTGAAATATGACACGTGGGATAATGATGAGTCAGAGAGACAGTTAAAGAATTGTAGGCCACTGAGAGATAGATATGTGTTTATTTAGATTGAGGGCTAAACAAAAATGCGGTCGAATAACACTTAAAATATGTCAAATATTTTGGAAGAGAAAAACAAACAGAAATTGGAGCGAATAATTTGAGGAGTGACTGTGAATAGAATCAAAATATACTATGGCAGCTTACCAAGATAAATGCAAAAAAAAAAATAAATAAATAATTACAAGATATAAGATTTAATTAGAAGGTGCTATCATTAGCCCACATTCCGACGTGAGAAACACCTGGGCTATATTTAAAAATAAAGAATTTTTTCTCATTAAGAGGTTCCTAGGGAAAAATCTAAAGGTTACATTTCAGGCATTTCTTCATCACTTTAAAAAAAAATGCAGACGTGTAAAGAAACAGCAAAAATAACACACAAACATTTACACGACCAATTGATGTAGTATTTATATTATATTTTATTAATTAACGTCCACCTTTTTGCAACTTAGGCTAATCAGGACAGGTTATCTACAGGTTACCACCCTTTTCTAGCCAGGGTGGGATTTTAGGATGTTATTTAATGAATTCCGTCACTAAATAATTTCCTTTTGCCCAGGCGAGAATCGAACTCGCCACTCTAGGTTTACCATGTGAGATAAAGGTCAACGCTTTAACTCGCATGGCTAACCTGAGCCCCGTTGTATTTATAGACAGGTAATTCATTTATAGCAGATTCTACAAATAAATAAAAACACTGCGTAACAGCTATAGGGATGTAATAATTTGATGGGAGCGTCCAATAAAATGAATGATATCATTAATAAACAATGGGTCAGAATTTATAAAACACCAATTTTCTTCAATTCATTAACATTGTACATTGAGTTGTGAATTTGATTCCCTCCTTGGCAATAGGAATTTATTTAGTAACTAACTCATTAAATAAAAGCCTTAGTCGCACATTTTCTAGAAAAGGTTGGTAACCTGTAGATAAACTGTTCCAAGGAGCCGTAGTAGCACAAAATGAACGTAATAAATAACACTTAATACTTTACATGCTTCGCTTATTTCCCCCAATTTTACCCCACATTAGGTGTGCATGAACTTAACACTAAAACGCAGTCAATCTTAAATTTTAAACATCCCATAACTTTCGGATCAATTTTTTTTTAGATGTAATATCATTTTTAATTCTTGCAAAAAATTAACTTATACACGAAGGGCCAAGGTCGGCCTTTCGGCTTTTAATCGTTTAAGAAGTAGTCATGGCATTGTGAGCTCTAGAGGGTATTTACACAATCAGGAAACCCTGATTACTTATTTGCTATATTTTTATTTTAATCTATTATATTTCTAAACTTCTCATTTGCAAATTAAAATTTCAAATCAAGTTAACATAGGCTTGTTAAGAAGATTGAAATAGAAAATAGAACGCACGGTGACATCATTTTCATTCCAGCTTGGTTTTATTTCCCTTAGGGGAAATCTGCTAATAAGATATGGATTAATCGAAATATTATAGATACAAACATTATTTCAACAACCTTTTTGTAGTTGGCAGAAGTTTTATAAGTTACAAAGAAAAATGTAAGCCTTATAGAAGACAATAGGTTTTATTTCAAACATTGAGGTCAAACGAAAATATATATACATCAAATATTTTGAATATTAAAAATATTTATTTATAAATCAGAAGAAGATAAAAAATGAAACAAATTATTATTGATCATTGAGCTATATGGAGAAAGCTAAATGAAGCCAGAATCATTGTTGCAAGGTTGTAAATTTCGTAAAATTTGCAATTGAGAACATATTTATGGCTGTTTGAATTTGCATAGTCGTGCATCAAGGGACGGGACACACAATGGCGAAATCGGCTGGGCAAACTGCAATTATGCCAACTACTCAACCGGGGATTGTGATAATTAAATACTCCTCCAGACAAAGAGTCAATTCGACACGATTTCAATATTGCCGCAATAAATCATTATTGTAAGGCTTACCTGATTTCAAACACTGTAATTAATTTGTCCGTCCGTAATAAAATATGTTTCTTCTTATCTTACCTCAATTGCGACATTATTCGAGAATGTGGAGTCAATAAGTGATGTGTCATACCTGAAACAAAAATAGTCAATGAGCCAACATACTTTATAAACAAGTCCTACAAAATGATATTTATTTTAATGAATATCTATCATATAGAAAAAAACTTATTAATACTCTGAAAGAAATATATAAACTAGATGTGATTAATAATAATACGAAAGAATACAAATAAAAGTCCCTCACGCAGGAGCTGCGTCAACTATGCACATTTCCTGGTATAAAAGACAGGAGATCTCATTACGACTAAAATTAAGAAAAAAGTCCGTCATGCAGCGGCTGCGTAAAGTAAGCAGATTTCCTACGTGAAGTTATACAATAGAGAAATCTCCATATGAGACCCCAACTGTTACGGAAACGCCCGAACTAGCTTCTGGCGGGAAACTCACCCCTCTGTAATCGGCCCACATTTAATAAAAATCCAAATATCTCGGTTAATATTCAAGAGAGAGAATAAATGTATAGAATAATATTTATAGTAAATGTAATTTGCAATAAGATTGATTTTATACAATTTTTTGATCCGACGTATGGTAATGGAGATATTTCCTCCCCTCTAAACCCCAGCCCCCCTCCCACTGGTTCGATTTTAGCCATTAACGAACTTGATCTGTCTTTGCAAAAAAACGTTTAAATATCGAGTTTGGTTACGATCAAACAAAAATTGCGACCGCTAGAGCGTTAGCAGACATATATATATATATATATATATATATATATATATATATATATATATATATATATATATATATATATATATATATAATTGTAACCTCTGTCTGTACATTGATTTTTTTTTTTTGCGAAACTATAACTTTTCGTTTCACATATCACAGACACCATAACTACATTTTGTTTTTTCGAGTATGTTTGTTTGTTACCTTTTCACGCATAAACGGCTGAACCGAATTTTATGAAACTGGGTATGTATATTACTACTAGCCCAACATAGACCTTTGGCTATACTAATATTCTCTGTGACGAACAGAAGTGGGGGTTATAAGGGTGGCGATATTTCATTGTCTATTTGTTTTTCGACAAACATGCACATAACAAAAGTTGTTTACTTTGTTATTTAGATTAACTTTTGTTTCATACATTTCTTCAGGAACAATGTGTGGAGTAAGTAATTTTCGTAGAAATATCGATATGCTTAACAATTCATTCCAATTTGAACTATGAGGTACCTCACCTGGATTAATTAATTCAAATCTATGTTAATATTTTGTGCTTAATAACTGAGTATGCACAGGAGTCGGGAAATATGGAAATTTGGAGGACAGTGAAGACTTACATAAAAAAATAATTGTATTATTAACCCTAAACACTGGGACGGGTAAATGTCAAAATATTGTGCAAAGTAAAGCCTTGCCAAAAAAATACCATCACCATTCAGCCTCAAATCAATTCCCGGGCGAAGCCGGGTATCTGAGCTAGTATATATATATAATTTTCAACGGACCTCATTTTCGTCATCTCCTGGGTAGGATCGTGTCCTCATAAGTACGAGCTCAATGGTTCTATAACCAACCCCATTAGGGAAATTTGCTAAAAGTCCGGCAGGCAGAGCAGCGGAAAACTAAACATATTTCCCACGTGATTGACACGATAATTATCTGAAGCAAATGTAAACTGAACTTGAAATTTTGCAATGTATATGAAATGGAAATTACATTTCGCATAAGATTGGCTGTATAACATTTTTCGATCCAACTCATAATAATAGAGATACGCCGTATATGTCTCCCCCCAATCTCTAAACTCCGATCCACCTGATAATGAGTTAATGAACTTGATCTTTCGTTTTACATGAAAATATTGACTTCGGTAATGATTAAACAAAAAGAACGACCGCTAGAGTGGCTAGATATAAACACCCAAACACAGTTCGGCAAGAACTATTTTTATAAACGGATGAAGGAGGTCATTCATTAATTTTTATCTAGGAATTACGGATATCTGTTATCTGTTTTACGAATATATAAAACAAATGTTATAATTCATTATTTTTTTTATCTTAAATAAGGTGTTTAATATTTTATCCACCAGATAGCAATTTTAGTTTGTCAGAAAAGAGGTATAGGGTACTGTATTAATTATAGAACAAAAAAGAGGAAGTGTGATGTAATGAAATTATAATAACTTTGTACTAAATGTATTATTTTATATGGATAAATTATGAAATATTGAATAATAGGTAATTTCTGGTTATTTCGAATAACGGGTAATTCATCATCCGATGCTTTCCAGTTACGGGTAACGGTTGAAAAACGATCTTTTATTCATTATTTGGATAATAAATTATTCGAATACGCCCAACTCTGTATATATATATATATATATATATATATATATATATATATATATATATACTAGCTCAGATACCCGGCTTCGCCCGGGATTTGATTTGAGACTGAATAGTGATGGTATTTTTTTGGCAAGGCTTAACTTTGCACAATATTTTGACCTTTACCCGTCCCAGTGTTTAGGGTTAATAACCGTTGTTGGCATTTGTTAATAAGAAAATTATTTTTTATGTAAGTCTTCACTGTCCTCCATATTGTCATACTCGTATTTCCCGTCTCCTGTGCATTATGCATAGATTTCACTTATTAAGGACAAAATATTAACATATATTTGAATTCATTTCCAGATGAGTTACCTCATAGTTCAAATTGGAATGGATTGTTGAGCATATCAATATTTCTACACAAATTACTTGCTCCACACATAGTTTATAGTGTATATCTCGTTTATACTTTGTTAAAAGACAAAAATGAATATGACAAAAGTTACTCTAAATAACAAAATAAACAACTTTTGTTATGTTCATGTTTGCCGAAAAACGAATAGAAAACGAAATACCGCTATTTTTAAATTCAGGCCTCCCTTACAACCCCCACTCCTACCCGTGCCTAGAAATGTTGGTATGGCTTGTTATAATGAAAGCGTTAGTGCTAATACATATACCGAGTTTTATTTATTTCGGTTGGGTCTATTGTCCCAAATAAAATTGTTCACTTCCGCTATAGGTTTTAGTTTATATCTCGTTTATAATTCGGTATACAAAAAAAGTGTATATAACAAAAGTTACTCTAAATAATAAAATAAATAACTTTTGTAATGTACATATTTGCCGAAAACCCAATAGGAAACGAAATATCGCTATTTTTAATTTCAGGCTTCCCTTATAACCCCCACTCCTGCCCGTCCCTAGAAATGTTGGTACCGCTTATTATAATGGAGGCATTAGTGCTAATACACATACCGAGTTCTATTTATTTTGGTTGAGTCTTTTGTGTCAAATTAAACTGTTCACTTCCGCTATAGGTTTTAGCGTATATCTCGTTTATAAATCAGTATTCGAAAAAAATGTACATAATAAATGTTACTCTAAATAACAAAATAAACAACTTTTGATATATTCATATTTGCCGAAAAATCAATAGGAAACGAAATATCGCTATTTTTAATTTCAGGCCTCCCTTATAACCCCCACTCCTGTTCATCTCAGAGAATTTTAATATAGCCTAAAGTCTAAGTTGGGTTAGTAGTAATATACATACCAAGTTTCAAAAAATTCGGTTCAGCCGTTTATGCGTGAAAAGGTAACAAACAAACAAACAAACAAACAAACAAACAAACAAACAAACAAACATACACGAAAGAAACAAAATGCAGTTATGGTGTCTATGACACGTGAAACGAAAAGTTATCGTGAAATTTCGCGAAAAAAATCAATGCACAGACAGAGGTTACAATTTTATATATATATATAGATATATATTTGAACAGACCTCATTTTCATCTCGTCTTAGGTAGGAGTTTGAAGAGACGGTTCAAAACATGAGCACAATCTCAATAGCTGATTTCTCTCAAGGGAAATTACTAAAAACAGGGTTCGTTTGCAAAAATGTTAACAGGATAATAAAAAATCCTTGACAGCTGTGAAGGAGCTTCACTGCTAGTTCCCTCGTAATTAACAGCTGGGCAAGTAAGTATACTCCCCATCACCTGTTGCATAGAGCATACTTTCTCAGAGCAGTCGCTGCAGTGGAAAGTAAAAGTTGCTGAATACGGTAGAGCATGTTCCCACAATTAGAGCGGCCCTCGAGTTTCGGTACTCTGCCGGTCCGGTACTTTCGTCCGATTATCCACGGGTGTTAGGGGACACACACAAAAGGACCTCATTACGGTACGGACGTGGAAATCCTTCCCTCTTTCTAAATCGGCCCATTGTCGTAGCGGTCAGACGAAAACGTCCTGGGCTGAAGTACGACGCTCGCCTACTTCGGGCAGGGGGAGACGAATCCTCCGGACATATGGACGGACCTAAACAACCCCGAGTTGTATATCAGAGTATTATCCTCGTCCTACACGCCGGTAAAGAGTCATTTAAGTCAAAAGTCCAGTTGGGACCATATGTTGGGCGTAGGTTTGGTCGTACAACCTCTTCGGATGAATAAAACAACAACAACAAAGAAAGAAGAGTTATTAATCTACCTACAGAGGATATATAATGAACTTTGACCGTTGAATAATCCGATTGATTTGAGGACCCGACGAAATTGATGGTGAGAGGCAGACAAAGCCCAGACGGTCTTTGATGTTCATTAAATTATTTCAGCTACAGTTTGAATGCTCACTCGAACGAGGTATTCATTATTGTACCTTTGATAAATTCCTCTCTTTTTATACCCGCCTTGACAAAATTACAAGATTCCCATAGGGGTCCGTGGAGAGATAGAGATATTCCAAAATAAACAGACATAATCTGCATAGTACATAAAGTGTATCCTCAGGGAACAAGGTTAAATGAAACCATATGATAACAACTTTTCCTTTTATATCCCGATTTATGACGAAAAATATGTCGGTTTGTGATTTCGCAAGCTTGAAAAATGAGGGCCACTAACGCAAGAGTTCAGCCTCTTTTAATAGGTTTTACACACTAAATTAATGATACTTATTGGAGTTTCTTTAAAAAATAAATTTTCATATGAAGGTAAGGATTTGCGCCGTGTAGTCTCAGCTAAACGGTTTCTGGCTGAACCTACTTTTCTTCAGATGTCTGAACCCAGTAAAATTCAACAGGTGTTTGAGGTGAAAACTAAAAATTTGCATTTCCAGTGGGTTTTTGCAGCTACCATTTGAATTAATTTATGTTTATGTGAGTATAAAGAGGGATCGATTCGAAATAGACATGGCCTGACCTTTAGAGAGCCGATGGAGGAAAAATACAGCAGCAAATGCCAGAGGGGATTGCAAAGGGATTTGAAGAAGACCCCAGGCCTGTCAACAACTTAAGTCTATTTGTAATCAGCTATTTATAGGCTGCATGAAATGGGATTTCCAGGATGTTTCAACTGACTTGATTTCAGAGCTGATGTCTTAAGAAATGGCTAGAGGTTAATTTATGGAGGTGCCGCACGCAACTTCGTATGTGAGCCTTCTCTAGGCTTCGAAATATCACCTGATTGCGAGACACGACTTTCGTAACATTAAATTCGTAATCAGGAGCAATCCCTCAAGGCAGTTGTAAATAAATATATGCAAAGGAAAAGTGCACACCAGTATGGATCTCATCATGCAACCAAAAACAAAAACGTTTGTCTACTAAATATCATATTTGAAATTATTCGATTCAAATGTAGACTTAAGTGAGATTTGTAGGAGAACTAGAATAATAATGAACACTAAGCGATTTTTGAAACAATTATTGTGGACTTAATTTCCAAAGGACGTCAAATTATTATGGGGAAATGCAGAAGTATTTCTTTTATTTTAAATGGCTAATTTGTCATTTCGTGAATGGTTCATTCGATTTTGTTAAGCTGCAACCATAAGAAGAAGCAGTAGATTTCAGTGAATTCAATAATGTTCTAGAACCATTTTCTTGCCGGGAAAGGACTAAGAATATTATTTCGGGAGTCCGCGAAAAATAAATCAAAATGCGCATGCTAGACTCCAACACACGGTTCAAATTTTACTGAGTTTTAAGACCTACGGATTAACTATTAAAGACTACTATTAGACTAATCCCAAGCATTAGTAACTATGAAAGAATCAAGGTTTGATATGTCTAATAAAGGATTCGTACGGCCAGTATTTATGATACTGTTCTCATGCCTGTCTGGGAGATAGTCGTCATTGACTGATGGTCAAGTACAGCTGCGCCGAGTACAGAGCATCGAAAGCGCTTTGCAGCTGTATGCCACAATAGAATCAAAGCTTAATAGGGTTCGGGATGACCTTGTAAGATGAGGCGTTGGTCTTGGGAATTGGAAGTCCAAAAGTGGTGGGTTCGATTCCCGCGTGAGTAAAAGGAGTTTCACCCACTATCAGTACGAGCATATGATAAATCAACCTGACGAGACCTTCATATATAGCCCATCTCATCCCTCCTCAATACTATGCCATCATAATATCTTGACACCGCCGCCATACTCTGCCATACAAGAACTGAATAACAGGCACGAACGTTGGAAAAATGAATAATATATTTTCCTTGACCGAATCCCAAAAATCTTTCACAATTTGGAATTGATTTAAGGACGAGCTTTAAAGAAAATCATTAGCCCCACCTTGGCAAGGAAAGTGCGGTAACCTATGGATAACCCACCCGAATAGCTGCAGTACAATAAACAGGAAGTTAAAAACTATTTAAAGACGAGGTCTCTACATCAAGTCCTAGCTAGAAAATGGCTAGCCATAGTAGCATAAAGTGAACGTTATTAAATATTAAAAAAAATAAAAAAAAAAATAAAATAAAAAAAAATGTTTTGCAATATCCACGTAACTATAGGCATACACGACACCAGCCGGATTAGCACCTGGACTAGAGTTTACTCAAGTGAGAATGTTATTTCCATGAACACGATAGACCAGACTCGTTAAATGATGAGGAAAAAGAAAAATTTGCATGTGTGTGTGTGAAATGTACAAGCCGACATATGCATGAGATAGTGAAATATTATTTATTTATTCGGGAACGTATTTCGTGTAAGCCCGTGTTCTCATTCCGTTTGTAACGCATACCATTAGTTAACTTATGCATGCTACTCTACTAAGCTCTGTATCTATTAGCAGATTTCCCTTAAGGGACTCATGTCGCAATTTTCGACATATTTCCCCAAATATCCATGGATCCTATCAAGTAGATGATGAAAATGAAGTCCGTTCAAAATTATATATATATATATATATATATATATATATATATACTTGTCTGTTACCGCTCTAGCGGTCGCAATTCTTGTATGATTGTTACCAAACTCGATATATAAGTATTTCATGCACAACTAACGGGCAAGTTCGTTAATGGATAAAATTGGACCAGTGGGAGGGGGAGGGGTTAGAGAAGGAAATTTTTAAAATTCAAAATATCTCCGTTGTTATGAGTCGGATCGAAAACTTGTATAGAACAAATCTTATTGCAAATTTAATTGTCTAGAAAAGTTGACATGTAAGAATAGCATATTGTCATGTTATATCATGAACAACTTTATTCTAAGCTTAAATACCAAATATTGTTTTCAAGAGTCCTTTTTCATGCGAGATACTTGCCAATTCATTGTGCGATGACGTCATCAATTAAGATACTATGATAGTTTTTTTTTCGAAAATGTTTATTTAATGTATACTATATTCGACATTTAACCGTTTAGTCAACACTAAAGATCATATTTGTTATTCACCGAAATCGGACTTGGAGTGGCGGGAGTTTAGAGGGAGGGAGGGATTCAGAAATTCAAAATATTTTCATGACAATGACTGATGATCATGACCGTAAAATGATATAGAACCCATCTTGTTAAACTATTGATAATTTACAATTGTTGTTCTGAACATTTTTTCCTAACTAAAGTATTGAGCAGGAATATGTGGTGAGATGAGATCGCGAGTGTGTCATTCCATCACATGGGAAATCTGCGTAGTGTACGAAGCCCTTGCGTGACGGATTTTTATTTTCTAACTCCTACTTTCTTGTATCCTTTGGTATACTAGAGAACGAAACTCATGGACGTCTTTGTGAATCCACTTCTTTCCATAGCTCATTTCCAACGAAATCAGGGCATGCCCAACACAGGAAGACACGCATATTGCTGACAATTATAATTTATAACAATCGCTCAGGCATAACATTTTATCCAATGTGTGCACTGTTCTACAGTAGAGAGGTTCTGCTTTTGAGAAACGACTAATAATTAAGAATATGAATCAGCGAGCCCCAATGAGCTGGTGTTTATATCGGAGGAATGAGAGATGAGAGCCGAGAACTTGACCCTAGCCTAGAAATGTTTTAAATACCCCGAGGTGGACCATCCACCCACCCATTGCTAAAATTAAATAATGACTCGCATTATAGCACAACTACAGACAATGACTGTGGGCGCCGCGCTCAGGCTCTGAATCAGACGAGGGACTCTCGTACCAGAAATATTATGGACGGGGTTTCTTTAATCCACAAACTAACCTGCACCATCAAACATTGATTCGGTAATATTATTAATCATTATATTATGCTATGGCCTACAACCGATTATAAAGTATGCTGTGTATCTATAAAAATTAGCCCCTAAGACGAACATATCCAGATTTCATGTTTTGAAAAAAGGTTAACACCTCGACTAGGTGTTATATGTTTATTCCAGAGCTTGCGTTATCATCAGTATCTATAAATCGGCTGTGCGCTCTCTAAAGCTATCCCTGGAATAGACATTTAAAACCTAGTGGATGGTGTTGTCATTTTTCAGCCATGGAAGTATTACATCAACCCCCACCAGCAACTAGATTCAAGTAGATATCCAGAGAAAGAAAATTTATTTGGACCAATACATAAGTATTATACACAAAGTGTTATTGTACAAGATTTGTTACAAAATTCTTATATTTTGGTACAACTTTAGACGCAGTCATTCTTCAGTGGATGAACCTAAATTATAATGGGTGGCTCCACTTGCCATGGAAATGATGACATGATATTTCCTTACTAGTTGTTGAATGTGAACTGAAATAAGAACAACCTCCAATTCCTTGCGGATCCAAAGTACTTTGCTCTGGAAAGACTGGAGTCTCTTTTTGTGTGTGTTGCCCATGTCCAGCCAGACTGGGCATGCCTATGTTAATATAGGGAGTATGAGTGTTTTGTAAAGTAGTGTTGCGCAAGTCAGTTCAATGACATGATATGATGCCACCATGTAAGTCTTGTGACAAAATGTACTCCGAGATAGCGGTTTAACGTGCCCTCAAATGGAAAATACCAGGAATCATAGCAAGAAATATCTACCTCTGGTCTATAATGCCAGTCCAAAATGGCAGGTAATCCAGCTGGAGACTTGACCGTTCAGGCGATGGTCAGTTAAATACTGTCAAAGGAGAATTAGTGATACTATAAAACTGTTCTATTGTCCATATTTTCCTATTTAATTGTCTTAAATTAAATTTAATAGTGTTTTGAAATATAAAATGTATTAATTTCACCAAGTGTAGTAAAAAAAAACTTAACTACCTGGTTTCCAGTAATTTTAAAAATTCTATTTATACTTCTGCTCCAGCCCATCTTGAAGTGCAAATTTTGGTTAGCTCTACCGTTACCTTCTTCGGACTACACATCACCCCTACTGTCGATCTGGTTAGGCTGCGTCTTAGCTATTTAAAATTTATTCTTTAAGATGTGGCGAAAAAATAACTGGAGCAGAGGTACATTTTGCCTATGGTCTAGAGATAGGTTAAAGTAATAACGTCCACTTGATGCTACTCTCGCTAATATGAACGGTTTATCCTACAGGTTACTACGCTTTTCGTCCAGTTGGAATTGAACTCACGACTCTGTACGTATCGTATTAAGAGCAACACCTTAGCTCACACGACGTGACATCTGGTGATGAGAGAAAGAAGCCAGAATAAGTGAGTATCCTTACATGCCTTTGTTGTGCGACCTCAACATCACAGAGAGCTTTCGGGTCAATGTCGATTCATTTACTGTTTGGACGCTCCTAGGTCAAGTGGTTATTGTAGCAGGCCTTCGCTATTTGCCTATTTACAAACACATGCTAGAACAATAACACTCGGTACAAGCAACCTTCGCTTTAAACATTTATAGCAGTGAACTATGGCACTGCTAAGTACTGCCTCTTGTATTAATAAATGTTGTATGAACAAGGAGAGGGGATTAGAGGTAAAATTAATTGCTAGCACCATCAAGTCTAAAAAATCATGTACCGATTTGCCACAGAGAATACCAAAATATTGGGTCATTACGTAAATAATCTACAAGTGCTGCGTACAAAAAGCAGATTTCCGATACGCTACTGACGTTTTAACACAAGAGCTCCTTTTACAAAGCACGTACAATGCCATATTGTAAAAAATTAACTACAGCATTCCAAACTGGAGAAGTGTAATCTTCTGAAGTCTGAAATTATATTAAGAAGGTACAGCACCCTTGTGGTGTTAATCATTTAAAATAATTTTTCCATGAAGTTAGGTTCAAATTATTCACAAGGCTTTTGATCAATAGAGCGAGCGTGTGAATATTGCTACTGAAGTCACGAATAAACATATTACCCCGCAAATCATTGCTATCGTTTATTACTTAGGTATACAGTTCACGGTAAATCTATAAACGAGGGAGTAGTTAGTCGTTTGCCAATTTACTAAATAGGATTAGTGAAAATTTTAGAGCGCAACAAAAATTTCGTCCTCTGAAAAACCACCTCTTCAGGAATCTGCTGAAAGACACCCAAAATCCTTTTATGTATGACCAATGAAAGCTAAATATTTTTATTAGTAATAAAGAAATACTAGAAACAGGAAATGGTTTCCTGACTAGAAGTAGAAAACTACTAATCATTTCAATAATTTCCACTTAAACATATGCGAAAAATTGAACAGTACGATTTATCAACAACAGTTTATGAATTGTAAATAAATACGGAAATAGAGAAACCCTTCAAACTCAAAACAGCAAAACTTTTTTATTTGCCATAATTCAGTATATAATTTATTTAATATTTATAACCACACGAGTGATAAATAAATCTTGAAGAGGTAAATCACAACCATCAGTGATAAAGGCGTAATAAAAAGAAGAAAGGTCTATAAACAAGTTAAAAAGTAAACAAACGTCATAAGAGTCTCTTAGCCAATAGAATCACGTGCAAATATTAACGTTGAAATAACAGTCAAACGAAAACGGTAGGAGCCAATCACGTCGTGTTTAATTAGAAACATTATTGAAGCGACCTCGATCATATGGATATCATATGTCATTGATTAATCAGGTGATTCTCCTTCGAAGAATTGTTTATGTTGTGAACTACGTACAACAGGTTGGCCTAGGCACGTGGACTACATTTTTTAACGCCCTTAAAGTAAAAGTAGCATAAGGTTTTGAAGTTAAAATAAAGCGCGTAGAAGAAATAATAATTCAAAATTGTAAATATCTCCGTTTATATTTTTAGTACTTTTTATGATTAAGTAACAAAACAGGCCTTGCAAACGTTAAAATGGTCTTCTGTATCAAGCGGTTTTAGCAGATTTCCCTTAAGGGAAATCAGCTATTGAGGTCGTACTCATGACGCGATTTTCGAAAAATTTCTTCAAATGTCCATCGATCCTACCCAGGAGATGACGAAAATGAGGTCCGTTCAAAATTATATATATATTTGTCTGTTAACGCACTAGAGGTCGCAATTTTTGTTTCATCGTTACCTAACTCGATATTTAAACATTTAATGCAAAAAGTCAGATCAAGTTTGTTAATGGCTGAAATCGGACCAGTGGGAGGGGGGGGGGTTTAGAGGAGGGATTTTTCGAAAATTCAAAATATCTCCGTTACCATACGTCGGATCAAAATATTGTATAGAACCAATCTTATTGTAAATTAAATTTACTATAAATATTGTTCTATACATTTATTCTCTATCTTGAATATTAACCGAGATATTTGCATTTTTATTAATTGTGGGCCGATAACGGATGACTAGTTTCCCGCCGAAAGCTAGTTCGGCCCTTTGCCGTAACTGTTCAGCTCTCGTATGGAGATTTCTCTATTGTAGAACTTCACGTGGGAAATCTGCTTAGTTTACGCAGCCCCTACGTGACGGACTTTTCCAGTATGTGTGTGGCTGAGTAAATGGATTTATTTATTGTTTTCTCTTCGTTTGTCATCTGGTTGTATAAGGTTGATGAATACAAAGACACCTATTCAAATTAGGTTCAAAAACAGTGTCGAGAGTTAAATGAGAGAGTCAATAGACAATTAACATGAAATTGTATGTTTTTTATATCCGTTACCGCTCTGGCGGCCGATATTTTTAATTGATCGCTACCAAACTCGATATATAAGCGTTCCATAGAAAACTAAAACCCAATTTCGTTAATGGCTGAAATTAAACCTCAAATAGTGGGGGTTTCGAGGGGGAATTGAAAAATTCGAAATATCTCCGTTATTATACGTCGAACTGTAAAATGTTATGGAACCAATCTAGTTAAAATATTGATGCTCCTCAATGCTGTTCTGTGATTTTGTACATAACTCAAGTTATTCGTACTTTCCATTTTTTCTGGTGTCAGTAAGCCTCCCCTCCATTCTTCTACTCATCAGTTGTTTTACATAGAAATAGAAAATATGTTGTGAGCTGTGACAAGTCTGTCATTCCACCACGTTGGAAATCTGCTTAGTTGACGGACGTTTTAGGTATGCGCTCATTTCCAAAAAAGTTATTACGTAATCGGAAATCACGTCCATAATAGGAAAGGGAGTGCGGCGGAGGAATAATGAGACAACGAAGGGTGTTGAATGGGAGGAAGAGGGAAGATCCGATAAAGGCGCTGTGACGGGTCAGGAAGATGGCATATCTGTCAAGATAGCCCAAGATGGAGGCAGGGAGGATATTGACTAAATATCAAGGAGAAATAGAACCCACGGGTCAACCGAGTGGGAAGCAAACAGGAAACGGAACCTCTACTATTCTTATCTATCGACAGATCAATTAACTATTCCGAAAATCCCAAAAAGCATATCTCAATGTCCGATTTTAGAGAGGTTATTTTTGGAGTCTTAGCAATTGGTCTGGAGAATCATAAATTTCCATAGAAGGCGACTCCTCCCAGAATAACCCAGATTGTCAAGTCATGGTCACCAATATCATTTATTTTATGATAAATGGTCACAGATGGCCTTGAAGATTTTTAGCAGCCCTCGGAGATTAGGGATCGGAGGATTTGCATGCTACGTGAAACAGCCGTTACCTGGAGGAAGAGGGCCATTAAAACCTCCAAGGAAGGTTCGTTTCAACGAGCATAAGAGGAGATGAGCACTTCATAAGTAAGAGGAATTGTCCCTGAAGATGTGGTATATAGGCCACGAAACATATAGGGCATTTTGTAATAAAGTCTGGGTGGAAAAAAATGAGTTTTTTTCGGTGACCCATTCCAATAGTTTCTTCTTTTTGGCCCACACGAAGCCTCAAACTCACAATCAAAAGCTGGGCATAGTTTCCGTCAATTATATCCTAAGAGAATCCCAAAAGCAAATAAAGACATTAGAGAGGATAGAATGTCGAAAATATTATTGCTGAAATATATCATAATAGTGGAGTATTTATTGAAACCTTCTTAATGTCCTGGTGCCACACAGTGTCACGAGTAAGTTTGACAAGGTTTATTATAACATTTTTGGGTTTCTAAACAACTCAAATATGAAAGAAAAAAAGTTGTTGATATTGTATAAACTAATATAAAATGTAAATTGAAACATGTGGCTCAGGTGGCCGTGTGAGTTAAGACGTTGGTCTTCATCTCATAGTGTAAACCTAGAGAGGCGAGTTCGATTCCCACTTGGGTAAATGCGAATTTATTTAGTGACGGACTCATTAAATAAAGTCCTTAGTTCCACCCTGGCTAGAACGGGTGGTAACCTGTAGATAACACGTCCCAATTAGCCTTAGTAGTATAAATTGGGCGTAAATAAATGAAAAAATATTTGTAAACTTATAAAAAACATAACCGAAAACTATAAATAAAGAAAAATATAACCAAAAAGGAAAAAAAATCAAATGATCAATAAAATAATTTTATTTCTCAACTAGTTTCACGTCCAGATGATGCCTCATCAGGAGAAAATATAATACAAAGAGGTAACGACTACATCGATAAAAGCTTTGCCAATCAGGAAATGACTTACAAACTGTACCTGGTCAAGTCAGGTGATTAAGGTAGATAAAAAATATAGATTATCCTTAATGAAGTGTAGTCTTAACTACTAAAACGGAAAAATAATTGAACAGACATTACTTCAAAGTTTCTAATAAATTAGAATATATATATAATTCACATGTTTAATCCCGTTTTTCTTCTTGATCACATTTTTCTTATTTTTTATAATAGGCAAATTCTCGTTTGTTTGATTGTTTTTTTAGATGATCCCATGATTCTACCATCGATTTTCCACAATTTGAATTTAGTTAAATTTTGTAATACGAAATTTGAAATTGTCTAATATTTATTAAAATAGGTTTTTGATGCAATAATCAAAATGAAATTTATTAATATTTATTAACATTGTTACTTGATCTAAATAAATATGTAAGGATCATATTTTTTTCATTTATTTTTTTCTTTAAGAAACAAATACATCAACAAATAGCAAAATTTATATCAACCATTAATTAAGATGAACTGTCAAACTTAATCACTTTTAAGCAATAAAGAAAAACGGATGGATTTAAATCCCAAAAAGATAACAAATACTGCTAGAGAAAATCCGTAAATTAATGAAAGTACATTTAAAAGCGGGGGAGATAAAGTGGATTTTTATCTAAGGCATTAAAAAAAACCGGGCTGAGAGAAAACACAGGAAGCCGCAGAGAGCAAACCAGTCTTGATTTTAAAACCGAAAAACCTACAGACTGGGTCGATCCTGTCTGACAGGTAGGGATCTCTCTCCAACACCTTATATCAACAAACTACAACTCAACAAATATATATCTGGAAAAAATAAAACAAAAAAAATAAAATATTGGCTTTAATTTTTCTCTTTAATCATTCTTCAATGTATTGACACATGTCGAATATCAAAATACACGTAACCCCTCAATTAATTCACGATACATCAGATTATTCTCTACAACTAAGGTATATTTCTAGAGGGATGTTCAGTAACATAATAAACCATGGTGATGAAAATTCATTGTTTTATTAATAAATTAACACAATATTAATTTAAATACTTGTACAGAAATGGCGGAAAATTTAAAATACATTGTCATAGATTTATTTGTCATAAAAAGCCTACTTTCTTCTGTATCTCGAGTGGAGAAATCCCTCTTTCTCAGTAATCCTAAATACGAAAATTTTAAGACTTGTCGTCTTAGCTGATTTTCCTTAGGGGGAATTATAAAATTCAAAATATCTTCGATATTATGAGTCGGAACATAAAATGCTATAGAACTAGTCTTGTTAAACTTTTGGTTTTCTACAATTGGTGTTCTATGCATTTTATGATAAGCCACGTATTAAGCGTAGTTTATTAATATTAATTCGTAGTTTCATGTTTTCTATCATCAGTGAGCCCCCTCCCTCCCTTCCACTCATCGGTTTTATACAAATAATAAATAAATAAAGAATACTAGGTGATATGCGATCACATCAGAAGGTGATATGCGAGGTCTCAGGAAATCTGTTTAAACAGACATTTGGGTTACGTTAGAAATGATCATAAGTGACATCGAAACTGAAAAATAGGTTGGAGGCAGGGCCAAAACGGGAAAATACGTAGAAATGCGATGTTCTTCCAGATTACAATTCTTTCTTCATTTCCTTTGAGTGATATTACGCCAGTAGAGGACTAAAGAGTCGAAGTGAAATGTGTCGTTTATTGAGCTTCAGAGTGAAGCCCTTAAGAAAAAGTTCCTCACTCAGAGAATGCGTTAACTAAGCAGATTTCCCACGCATTTGTGTTTATCTCAAAACGTTAAAGTTCAATAAGAACAATAAATTGCATTTAGGCTTCGAATAAAGCGCTTCAGAATATAACTTCTTAATATGACATGAGTAGGAGTTGGGGTTTACTAAAGGCAGAAGAAAACTACAAAAATACCAATATCTCGGTTAATAATCAAGATAGTGTAAAAACCTACAGAACAGTATTTATAGTGCATTGCATTTGTAATAAGATATTTCGATCCGACGCATAATAACTGAGATATTAAGAATTCTCAAAATACCCCCACTAACCCCCCCCCCCTCCTACTGGTCGTAGTTTTCAACTCATTTCCCTCCACTCGTGGGTAGGAACGATGGTCATGTGAGGAAACGTTTCCAAAATCGCGTCATGAGTACGACCTCAATAGCTGATAACCATTAAGGGAAATCTGCTTAGTACATTGTTTTAAGGTACACCATATGAAGGGAGAACCGGGGACACCGTCTGATGGGTGGGGAAGATGGGACTTGCGGAGGCTGAGCACTTTCAGTTCGAGAGGGCTTTCTCGAGAGCTGCCCCAAGACTCTCAAGAGCTATATGTTGGACTAGAGAGCGGGACTCTATGAAGGGGCGGAGAGTACGTGCCTGAGAGGGTACTGTGGATAAAGGGGCAGTGGTCCCCAAGGCACCGTTAGCCAGTAGCCACCAGCTTCGTCCATGGCGGTCACACCAAAGGATTCAAGGTGTCCAGATATGCACAGAAGGGTTTTATACACTTATTTCTGTTATTCATGCCTGCAACCAGGTCTTTTTTCGATGATAAGTTCCTACTTTGAATCTAAGGTTTTAATTGCCTTTTCTTCTTTATATATTCCAGTCCACACTTATATTTTATTCTTTAATTGAAAATAGCTATGAACGAAAAGGGTTGGTCATCCATACAAGATATGGGCCTCTGCGACATCTTAAATCGTTCTGTCAGGTCTCCAGTGGAAATTTTTTCTAGGTGACACATTGCATCCCATTCTGCAGACATGCCTAACCGACACAATCTTGACGCATCTCGTCGTTCAACTGCACCAGCCCGGCAATGCATCAGAACAGAGAGCTTTCATTGGTGGGAATCAGTTCATCACTGCCATATGTAACTGCTGATCTAAGTATGAATGTTTTGTATGTTTGCACTTTTGTCTTCTTGGCTCTTTTAAACAGAGCTGCAATACCATGCAAGCGGAAGTATTCTGAATTTTCGAATTCCTCCACTATTCCATGTCCGATTTCGGACATAACCAATATGACTATGATATCTTTAATCGATCCATAATTGATCACACTACGAATTTGCATGAACCTGTCATAGTAAAGGACTATTTGAAAACTATATTTGGCATTTAAGCTTAGAGTAAATTGGTTCATGATATAACAGCGTATTCTGTATTTCTATATTTTGGATTGTCGAACCTCCCACTGCTCCGATTTCAGTCATTAACGAACTTGACCTTTAGTTTGGCATGAAACACTTATGTACCGAGTTTGGTAACGATCAAACAAAAATTGCGATCGCTAGAGGGTTAACAGGCGAGAGTATTTATAATTTTGACCACACCTCATTCTCTTTATCTCAAGGGTAGAATCGGTGGTCATGTTAGGAAATGTTTTGAAAATCTCGTCATGAGTTCGACCTCAAATGCCCCCTCCCAGCTCCCTGAAGAGCACTTTCCATGACATAGAATCATCTGGTCCCAATGATCATTATTGCTTTAATATGTCCCATTGTGCTCTCGTACGACAAGACTTTAGCGAACTCTTTATTGTAGAGCAAACTTTCCAGGGCCCAGTCACATCATCAGAGATCTCTATAATTCGGCGATGTGCACTCGCGCCAGCCTCTAAGTGGTCTGACAGCTCAAATTCAAGTTATTTGGTCTTTATTTTCATTATAATTATTTTCAGTCGTCCGTCTCGCGCTGCATGTGCAAAATCTTAGCTTGCACCAGCCAATTCTGCGATTGGTATACCCGAGAACAAGTCCATCATGTTTGTTGTAGTTGGGACGAGGTTAAACAATACACGTGAAGAGATTCATGTGCCTGACCATTAGTGAATTTCTAAATTTCTTTTAAAGGACTATTTTTAGAACAACTTTAACCTATCCACAGCGCCTTAATGGACTTATTTCACACCTCCAGGTCATTAATGAAGTTCTCGATTTTTAAATGGCAAGAGAAGATTTACATCAGCAATAGATAAGTTTGTCTAGTTATTAGGGAAGAGAGTACTATGAATAGAAGTCCGATTCTCTCATCTTGTCAGTACTACTTCAAGAATGAGATCAGGGGGGAAGTGACGTTTGATAAGGCTACTTAGTGATAACGAGATATAAACTCTAAAAGACGGACGGACAAAATGCGTAATGGAAATGAATTTGGACCAGCGGCAGGTTCCGTTTGAGAAGTTATGCAAGGAGAGACCGTCGTGAAAGGTGTCAGGGTTGGAGGAAGAGGTTCCCCGTGATAGGTCATCATCGTTTGTCTTCGTCTCCCATCGGCATTGTTCGGATCCAGTCAAGCCTTTAGCGGCAAAGAAGGGGAAGAGGTAATTACCGCGAAAACCATACCTTTGTAACGCTGTTGATGAAGACACGCAACGCTAGGCCCATGTGAAAAACCGTACGTCCCAAGATTTTGAGTGGATTAATGGGCAGGATGTGTGAAACCAACAGTCCAAACCTATAATAAGCTCCTATTGAAAGTTTTAGTAGTAGTTGTGTAATGGATAACGCCATACTCCTCTGTTAGAGGTGCTGGGTGGCAAGGGAAGACTTGCTCGATTTTATTTCGGCGCGTGCTTTTCGGATTGTGAGATTAACCTTACTATCTTAGCATCGTGAGGCAATTAATAGCTACTTAACTAAAGCGCCAGGGGTTTCTGCAATGCCATTACAAAACTACAGCAAACGCTTAGCCTGAAGACTTCTTGGTCATCCCACCAACCGATGTGATAAGCCTTGACTACGATTATTTTTCTTTTAAAATGCTTGTTAAAGAATGTATTTCATTTCTTTTAAAAAGGATATTAAGGTCTCAAATCAGCAATCATTATATTTTTAGCAGATTTCCCTTTAGGGAAATCAGCTATTGAGGTCGTACTCATGACGCGAGTTTTGAAAAATTTCCTCAAATGTCCGACGATCCTACCCAGGAGATGGCGAAAATGAGGAAATTATATATATACGTATATATATATATATATATATATATATATATATATATATATATCTGTTAACGTTCTAGTGGTCGCAATTTTTGTTTGATCGTTACTAAACTTGATATTTAAAGGTTTTACTGAAATTGGAACAGTGGGAGGTGGGATTTTCGAAATATCTCCAACCATACGTCGGATCAAAAAATTGTATAGAACCAATCTTATTGCAAATTACATTTACTATAAATATTCTTCTATACATTTATTCTGTATCTTGAATATTAACCGATATATTTGCATTTTTATTAAAAGTGGGCGGATAACGCACGAGCGAGTTTCTCGCCAAAAGCTAGTTCGGCCGTTTCCGTAACTGCTCGGCTCTCGTATGGAGATTTCACTATTGTATAACTTCACGTGGGAAATCTGCTTAGTTTAGGCAGCCCATGCGAGACGGACTTTTTCAACTAGCAGACGTTGGTCCCTCCTGGGCATTAACGATGCATTAAAATTATTACAGTAGGGAAAAAAACTATAATTCTCCACAATATCAGATATTTTTGACAAATTACCATTCGGTTAAAGTCTGATTATTATATGAGTTTGTTTTTTCTCTTATTCTCCTATGGAAATTGTAGTTTTACTGACTTAGAGGAATATTTTGAAAGCATTATTAATGCCCAAGACGACGAAACGTCTGCCAGTTGAAAAAAGGTAATAAAGGTTATTGAGTCGAGACTTTAAAATCCTTTTTCTTTTTTTGCCTGAAATAATTTAATTGGTCTCAGTAAGGATTATAAGCAAATGTATTTCACATTTAGTGTACGGAAAAAAATACTGTGGCCTAAATATAAAAATTCTTTGGCCGAAGTATCCGATCAAACGACGTTTGTATATAATCGATAAATCATTGTGGGAATATCATCAGGTGCACAAACATTAGTGAAACTCAATAAGGTGAAAATATAGCCCATCCACATATACATATCTCCGCAGCAAAAATTTTAAATAAGCAATATATATACAAGTAACATTTACTTTATCCGTAATTATCCAAAAATTATTGGGAAGGGATATAAGAGAAACCAATTTAAACACATTAGAATTCATAGTAAACACAATAATAAATTTCAAAAATATATTAATTGTGTAAAACGTTGTATGTATAACAGTTTAGTAAGATGAATTAATAACTGGTGGTAAAAAAAAAAAAAAACTTTAATTCATCTTAATTTTAAAAATTGTTCTACCATCCTTGGTCCTCGGATTTCAAGAAACTGTAATGTTGTAAAGGATGCTACTACAATATGATTTAAATAAGATTATTACAGTTTTCTATTAGAATCTTATGGAAGAATGGACATTAGTCATGGATCCAGTACTTGTGAAGATAAACCAGTAATGTTAATACTGAAGATATTACTAATTACTCAGCTGTAAAAGGAAAGTAGACAAGAATGCGGGGATTAAGAGTAATTAAATGTTAAAGGCTTAGATTTAAAGTTACCATATTTAATAAAGTGGACTGAATTTATTTATGCAGGTAAAAGGAAGTAGACCTAACTGTAAAACCTGTCCTCATCATAAATGGAAAATAATATAATATATATAAATACAGCTACAACTTTAATTCATACAAATTTATGAACCACTAAATGTGCAATTACAAAGAAACTTGCTACGGGCCATAAAAGAAATTAGTGGTGAGAATGTAGAAGATCAAATAATAAAACTCATTCACTACAGTAAAAAAGTGTATTTTTATTCAGTTTTAATTGTTTGTAACCGTTTAAGACTCATCTTCAGGAGCTAAACTAGAAGGAGCCACTAGGAGCTTTCTAAAGGATTATACGCTGTATTTATTCTAATTGTTCCACATCTAATCTAGTGACTGTGAAGGATCTTATAATTAAAAATATAAACATATGACAATATGGACAACCCTGAGAGTCAAGAGCAGGTAATTGTTACACCTGGTCATTAAAAATTTGGGGGAATAAGTCTCTTAAAAGTAATAAATCATGATGATACTCCTTTGGAACTCCTGAAAAATCCGGGTATACAATCTTGGATTAGGTTTAACAGGTTATATGGACTAACAAAAGCATGAATGGAGATGCCGGCTATTGTACATAAAAAAAAAGGCAATAAATCAAAATGTGATAATTATATGAGCACTTCTCTTCGCAGCTTTTAAGGGACCGCCAGTGGCCATTTCAGAGATTGGCGCTAGCTATTCTGGAAGAGTACAAAAGATAATATCTTTGCTATTTGGAAAATGTTAGAAAAAGAACAAGAACAAGATATTGATCTGTACCATCTTTTTCTTGAGTTCCGATAAGCTTATGATAGTGTAGACACTAGTTACAATTGTTAGGTTATTCGGAATATATCTGTAGGAAGCACATCTGATTGACGAGGATTATACTGGAAAAGACTTTATAGAAAGTCCGAACCAGTGTGGATATCTCAGATAGCTGCAAATAAGTTCTAAGGCAAGGAGACGTATTGTTACCGGTAATTTTAGGTAAGTGGGAATCCGAGGGATAAAAATAAATCTAAATATCCAAAGGTGTATGCATCTTCTTTCTTAAACTTATCACAATCTTCTTTCCTCAAAACTAAATAAATATGAAACCTAGCTTATTACGAATCACAAAACACCTTTTTAGGAAGAATTACAATAATTTGCACGCTAATTATTATTATAGGATGTACTTCTGAATGTTATTTAAGTATCTGATAGTTTGGGATTGGGGTTACATAGCTAAATTAGGAGGACGAGTTAAGTGCGGAACAGGAGAGGAAGAAGAGGTCACAGACTGAGAGTTGACAATGAAGAAATCATATCTGGTAGGTTCCGCCAGTAGATATAACCTTTTGTAAAATCTGTTTGGAAACCGTCTTTTCTTGCAGATCGTGGAGTATACTTGGAAAGTACTTTACTAGATACATTATGAAATAAATACGGAAGTAATACTCTCAGCTATCAAGGACAGATACCAGTTGCTTGTACAAGAAGCAGAATAATTAATTCTGTTTGCTGTAACAGGAACGCCAAACTAGAACTAACAAACATAAATCTGAAAGGTTATTAGTAGTTAATAAGTTGAGAGAAAGCTTACTCTTTTAATGACAATGTAAAAAGGGTACGAAAATTAATGAGTAGTATTTCTCGGTGGTTAAACAGTCGGCGACTAAAATAAAGAATGCGGCGGTGTTTGGTCATTTTGCGATGTCACGATTTCCATTTAGCGTTTCTCTCATTATGAGGCGAGGGCTCCCTGAACACCCTCTTTATAGCGGCAGGGCAAAACGGGATTCCAGCCACCATCGCTTATATGGGCTCGCTCCAACGGAAGAAGCTAATCAGCGTGTGACGGATTCGAAACGTCATTTCATTTTATATCCTCAATTTCCTCATATTGTGCGGGGTGAGAGGGAGGGGAGAAGGAGACGGTTAGGAAATTGTAAATAGTATGCATTTTCCATTAGGTAAAAGCTTTAAGCTGATTCCCCTCTAGGAAGGAAATCTAGAGATGGAGTTAGCGTTCCTTGTATGTTATATCAGGAACTGGGAAATCTGTATGGTTCACACGCCCCCTGTGCGGTATCTTCACGTATACCGTACGGTGAGCCTCACAAAACGATTCTAGTTCTTAGTGAGAAGCACACTCGTTTACGCGGATGACCTCGTTATGGCGACATAATCAATTTAAGGAACGCACAGGTGTTTAATAAATTGGTTATATTTCGTCAAACTGTTGAGAAACGCGAAATACAATCCTGCAAGTACTGAGCTGAAAGATCCACGCTCAGCACCTCAAGGAGTAGCACTCCCAGGACGGGCTGCTACCAGGAGATCCTGAGGGTTGACAACTTTACTCCGGCCCTTATAAAGTTCTTACAAGGGAATATAAGACCACCCAAATCCCTCCTTCCAGACGTCACAAGAGAAGGCACAACCAACATGAATCAACCCCTCGTACACCTGGCTTTTAGTCACCCAACGACCCTTCTACTGACCTCAGCGCTCTGCTATAGGCCGGCTCCATCACCAATTTGACAAAGTTGAAAGTGACACGGGGTAATGTGCCAATGTCATGGAGCAAGGGTTATGTTTTGTTAACCTGTTAATTAGCTCGATTCTATAACAATATTATTAAAACTTAATTAATTCAATCTAACCTATAACCTTGTTGCAACACATACAGACATCATGGTTATCCGATGTATTAAAACTTATGCAAGCAAAACAGTCCTTATACATGAATACCAGCAAAATGATTAATTCATTTTTAACCAAGTTGACCACCAACCAGCTCACAGAGATTATTTAGTTTTAACCTTGCCACAATGAATATAGACAAGGTCAATAGCCAAATTGAACGACAGTAGGGCCTTCGAGGCAGATTTGTTGATCCAACTATTATAGAACTAGGAAAACTATTAAATGCACAAAACAAATAGTTTTTAATAATAATAAAAATATAGTTTCATAATAGTAATACATCTCATAAAAAAATAGTTAATACCTGACTGAAATTAACTGATAAGTACGGCAAGCTTCTAGAGGATTGTCACCAGGAGTTACCTATTTTTCTCTCTTTATTGGGGAGTGACCCTTTGTATGACCTAAGTGTTGGGAGAAGCTAACTTTTCTATCATTTTACCCATTGCTAAAGCTAAATAAAATTTCCTTTTCGGCGACTACATATTGCAAATTATTTAAAAACCACACTTTCAAAATGTAGTTTAGTTCTAAAATGTTAGCAGCTTACAGCTTAATAACAGTGGATAATGACACTTAACATTTATCCGAGAAATTCAATGTGAACATAAAAGTATGAGATAATGTTGAGACAAAATGTTCAGTGAAATTCAGGAATAAATGTTTGGAAAAATTAAAAAACTTTGAAGGGACCCAAGGATTAAGAGATATACTCAACTTGTTACTAAACTCCCGAAATATATACAGCGTTTTTTAGGATTATACGCAATATTTAAATAGTAAACCAATGAGGTTTTGATTGGATTTTTTTTTTTCCAAATGTGATATATTAAAAGCGCAAAGTACGACTTCTAAAATGTCAAACTACCAAAATACACCCAACATTTTAGTATTCAATTCATTAATTCATTTATTTTATTGCCTCACTCTAAAAACAACATACAACACGTCGTTTTAAGCCACGTCGCTGGGAATATCGGTTGTCGAGAAGGGCCTCTCTCCACCTGATATTCCAATCCGCTTCTGACGGTCGAGATGAGGAAGCTGCCACGAACCAAAATGAATATGACTACTAGAAGAAGCCCATTGGAAAATCGGCGAAATATCGTTGGTAACAACACTGCTGACAAAGCTAGAGCTACGCACTACTCAACAACATGGACAACGCAACATTGTATAGTACGTCTTAAATGCATGACTCATAATCATGACGAGCCTTGTTTTCACGCAAAAACTGCGTTTGAGAAGCTGAGAATGCTATAGGAACTAAATTTAGGATTGAGATTCGAGACAATACGAAGGAGACAAGATCATGAGGACTAAGGCAGTGCGCGATGTGGTGACCATCTGGGTGCAAAGACCCCCCGACGGAAGCATCCAATATAGGTCTGGCTAGTCAGGATAATCCCCTCCAAACCAATTGTTTCCAATAGTCAACCACTCAGCCCTAAGATACTATCGTCATCAAGAAGGGGCGCTGAATTAAATAATTAGATAAACGATGTATACCAACAAGAGCGTGTTATAAAATAATAAAAATAATATAAGAATAAATAATTTCTGCCAGATACAGTCATATAAAAAAAATTGTGCGTCACGCAGGCCACTGAGTACTAAGCAGATTTCCCACTTCCTGGAATATGATACGGTGGTTATCTCATCTGACCGTCTACTTTTCCTTAGTAGGTATTTACTACCTAAAAAGGAATTATAAAAAAGTCCGTCACGCAGGAGCTGCATAAACTAAGCAGATTTCCCACAGAAAGTTTTACAACAGCGAAATTTCAAGAGAGCCAAGCAGTTAAGGAAACGGCCGAACTAGCTTTTGGCGGAAAAGTTACTCGTCCTTTAGCCGCCCAGATTTAATAAAAATGCAAATATCTCGGTTAATATTCAAGATAGAGAATAAATGTATACAACAATATTTATAGTAAATTTAATTTGGAATAAGATTGATTCTGTACAACTTTTCGATTCGACGTATAGTAACGAAAATATTTCGAAAATCCTCCCCTCTAAACCCCCCTCCTACTGGTTGTTAACGAACTTGATCTTTCTTTTTACATAAAACGACTAAATATCGAGTTTGGTAACGATCAAACAAAAATTGCGACCGCTAGAGTGGTAACAGACAAATATATATATATATATATATATATATATATATATATATATATACAATTTTGAACGGACCTCATTTTCGTGATCTACTAGAATCGATGGACATTTGAAGAAAAATTTCATGAGTACGACCTCAATAGCTGATTTCCCTTAAGGGAAATCTGCTAAAACTTGTACTCATCGAAGGTGTTTAGTGGCTGCCGAACTTAAGACGAGTAAATAAGATGAGTAGCCCGCTACTCACAAAAACTTTACAAAAGGCTGAAACCAAAAAAAAAAAAAAAAACAATAATTAGGTTAATATTATTCCAGTTAGAAAAAACATGAACGGAACAGTAGTTGTTGAAAACTAAATTTTTGTTTAAATATCGTTCATTTCAATATTTTCCTCAACTATTATTATCATAGTAACACGGGACCATGAATGTAATACTTATAAAACTTGTTAGAGAAAGATTATTAAATTTTAAGAATTTCACAAACAAAAAAAAACCAACTACGTGATAGTCTAACTTTTCTGAAAATCATTGGACTATAACAATGAGAACTGAAAAATAAATAATTATACCAAATATAAAAATGTCTAATATGATAGAAAAGTACATATTTTAAATCCATCATTGTGATATATATCTTAAAAGTAACCATGAAGTAATGTGCTACGGTGACCCAAAAATGACGACTCTCGGCCTTCATGAATTGAGCTGTTTCTGTGATATGGTTGCATTTTGCACTATAAATCAAGGATAGAAGCGAATGAACAAATTAAAAGTATTAAATTGCACTAATATGAACTTGCATTTTATAAAACTCTTGAAAAAATAACAAACAACCAAAACCACATTTTCAAGATTAAAAATTAATTGAATTTTACGAATATATCCTTCACGTATGTGGAAACAATTTTAAACACAGACTTTTGCCTACGAGTATCTGGAAATATTTGTCACTCAATTTGATCAATAAATGATTACAAATATTAAGATCTAAATAGAAATGCGAACTATTCACAATATCGATTTCCTCTTCATAATAGTTGGTTTACCACTTCCTCTATTGGAACAGTTTCATCTTGTGTTTGGAAGAATTAGCAGCAGAAATAAGAAACTGTCACTGAAGCCAGCCCACCTCAAGGACGTCCGCTTTCTACCATAGAGAAAGAATAAAGTTTACCGACCTCTCTCCAAACTTTTGGCCGCAGTGAACATTTTTTAAAAGATCGGATTATTTATCAGCTGAATAAAACGTCTTTCGAAAGAAAATATTTCTTTCCTGCTAAAGAATAACTTATTTTTAGAAACTATTATTAATAAGAAGTACAATGAGGTAGGCAAAGCTCTTTAATTCAGGAATGCTTCTATCACTCAGAAGTGAAAATTAACAATCCTACACCTCTCTTCGATTATCCTAACGTCTAATTTCCTTAATTTCGTAAAGTCAACTGCCATGCAGCTCTCAATTGAGAGAGTGTCAATTCTAGTTTCACATTATCATTATTATATTTCATATATCATTATCTAACACACCTATACTACACCTTAACTACAACAATCATTACAAGACCTGTAATTCTACAAAAAAATAACATATAATTTAAAGGAAATCTGCTAAAATGAAATAACTTCCTTTAGTGTTACTTCAGGAAGGTAATGCATAAATAATAGTATAATATAAGTATACTAAAAACCCCTACCATGAAACATATGTGATATAGTATTGAAGTTAAGCCAATTTAAGGTAATATGATTGATTGTAACACAGAATGCAAAGAAGGACGTGTGATCCTTTGAAACAATCATTATTACAAAGGACAGGAAAAATAAATAAAATTTTAACACATAAGGGCATGGAATGATTTTAACTTGATGTGAAATAGTCTCTAACTACCTGAAAACTGTAGTGTTCACAAGTAATATCTATAAAAAATTGTTTTGGGGTTCTTGAAAAATGAAACTGTAATTACATTGGGGTTTTAAAACTTCCTGGACCTTGAAAATAACCCAAAACAAACAAGGCGATGAAAGGCAAACCGCTCCCGAAGATGGGCGAGCGATAAGTATAGGAACCAAAGCAGGCGTTGCCAGGATCTGATAGATCTATAAGGCGCTGTGATCACGACTAGATAGGAGCCGAAATCCCCAGCGGTGGCGCTGGCTCTATAATCAGCTGAGGGTAGCCTCCTATTTATAGCCGATATAATCACCCCAAATCTGCCTTTATAGCGCCACTTTGGGCCATCTTCACGCTTTATACCATATAGCACGATGGATGAACACTGCTGACAGAATCCTACACTTAGGAAAGATAACACACATACGGCTGCAATCAGCCGATAACTCCATAATGATTGAAAAGCTTTATTATTATAGGCCTCTTACAAGGTGTTCCTTCAGAAGGTCAATCTATTTGAAAGAATCTTTCAGATTCAACCCTGGGGTCGCTAAACAGACCAAATTCCGAATTCCTTCCTCGGGCTGTTCATTTGCGAAGTCGAGGATACTCAAAGTTGGAGCATGAACAGGGTAGCTCATAAACATAGAAATACCAGGAATATGAAATAAGCCAGGAAATGTGACATGTCGACAAGTCTTGAAATTCATATATACAATATCCATACAAAAAGTCAATAAAAACAACAACAGTGATAGAAGAAAGCAAATATTCCTCCATGTTTGAAGGACTGATTGGTGGACTGTTCAACAAAAGTCTATTTCGTTGGCAGGTAACCTCTCAGGCCTTGTGTTATCTTCCAAGAGTTTCGATGGTTGTATTGAGAATTCTGAATTACCCAAAACTACAACATCAGGTAGTACGAGGGATGCAGGGTAACAATTGTCTACACAAGCCTTTTTACTTTACTATATGAATTAAAGGACGTACTGTAATGGCGAGAAATCGTGGTTTCCAGATATAAACAGAATTATCCGGTTTGACCTTCCTGAACCCGACATGACCAAAGGCAAGAAAGTCCCAAGTCCGAACGTTTAAGCGTATGCTCAGGTCAAAAACGACTAACCTTAAATGTTGAAAATTCATATTTAGGACGGATGTGACATCAGGTTGTACAACCCCCTCTTAATTTAAATTGACTAATGGAAAGGGGCCGAGAGGTTTAAAGGGTGACGGAATTTTGTGTAGAGCATTTCTTTGTTCATCGTGAAAATTTTGATCCGATGCATTGGAACGGATATATTGTATACTCAAATGGAGAATATCAAAATATGTTGTATATTTCATTAAATGGGAGCACAAAGAAGCCCAGAGCTTTTGAAAAGTGAACCAAGCTACAGTAGCCTGCAAAATGATCACACGTTCACAGGAGGTTACATATCCCCCTGGTCAATTTTGAGAAGTAAATAATCCAGTTGTTGTTGTTGTTGTTAATCCCATTTTCTGACATCCCCATCGTCATATATACGTAAGGTCTTGGTCAATGAGTGACAAACGAAAACAAAGGGTCGCAGCCAATGACTATAAAGCTTAACTAGCTAATTTATTGTCACAATACCAACATGACTTTATTTGCTAACCGTCTCGTCTGTTGATTACCTATCCCAGCCTTGTCGTCCAAGGAAAATGATGAAATTGTGGGTAGATGAAACACTGCCTGGAAAAAAAGTCAACGAGTTATTTAGGACTTAGCTGAATGCCTCGTGTAATTGTTCTCCGTTGACGAAAGTAACAGTAAACAAATCGTGGACGATGTTCCGAGGTTGCAAACTTTGAATCAACAAAGGTTTAACGATACTCAAGCTAAAATGGAGGTGTAAACATCTTCCTCTCCAGCACCATTTAAAGGAATTAGAGAAATATTATTCATGGAAAAGTCTAATTTATTTTAAAATACAGAACCTACTACCATGTTTGTTATTTAGCAGTAGTATGCCAATAGGTTTGTGCATTTGTACCTTGATAAAGATAAACTTACTAAAGCGATTGATACTCTTTAGTTTCAATTTTCCAAACTCACATTATTTCTCCAGCCTTCAAGAGGGACGGATCCAACTAGACCCTGACGGACTCAGCCCCTGAAGAAGTGCCAAATAGGGCACAAAACATCTAGGGCATAGAAAAGAAATTTAAAGGAAGGTACTAGTTACTTTCTTAATAGACTCTTGCCAAGAAACAAGTAAGCTGATACTAGACTCAAATAAACATTTGGACTTCTACGACCCATGTAATGATTATCGAGGTCTTCTGATTCCATCAGCAGAGTGTGGTTTTCGGTTGAGAAACCTTGAACGGAATGACTGGCGAAACGTTCCTAGAAAAAAAACCTTTTCACAATCAATATCAAAAGACTCCGATTTTAATAAAATATTGCTTGATGTGATTAAGATTCCTCAATACTTAATTACCTCATGAAAACCTGTATTAATCACTTTGTTTGTTTAACTAATTAAATACTAATGATTAATAGTGATTATTCAATGGATAACGAATATCTAGATTGAAATATTCCATTCATCAAGGCAGTAAAGGCAAATACTTCCTTCACCTTGACTTGAGAACTACCTTCACCCCGACAGCTAACGACAACATCTTGACTTGGAGACACACACACTCACAAGAGGCTCTCTTTCAACAATGGGCATATATTTAAGTTTAATTTTGACTTTTAGCGTTTTATACGAAGCCTCTGGAGTATTAAGAATGAACGATTAAGGAGGATTATTGAGGAAATAATATGGACACTGCACGATTTGCATATTTCTTGATAATCAAGACAAATTAAAGATGGAAAATATTGTCAAAGTTATTATCGAATATCAAGATAATTCTATAAAGGAAGGCATTACTGTTTTGATGTCACTGATCTTATAATAACGGGAGTAATAATGATGTTATGATTAATTATAAGAAGACACTTCATAGGCAGTTAAATAGATGCCTAGAAGAATAAATAGCATAGACATTATGTAGGAATATAATGCATTTTAGCTCAAATAGCACATCAAAATCAGGTAAACTTAAAAAAAATATATAGTAAAACGTCAATGAAATCGCCGTATCTTCATTTTAATAACTACATTGCAAACTTTTAGTCAATATTTCTTTTTTCATATATCATTTCCCCCTGAAAAATACTGACACAGGTGTTTCCTACAGACAATTGTATTAATTGAATATCAAGAAAATACCTATGGGTACATTCAAATAAATTTTGTAAACCTATAATACTATTTTCCTCGATTTTATCGAAATTCTCATTGATTTCTTGCCAGAAAGACAATACTACATAAAATTCAGAGTCGTAGCTGGTATACTCTTATTATAATGGCAATGATTATTTTTAGCAAATAGACTGTTTATACTAAGGAGGGAAGCTTACTTACTCTCTCCCTCGGTCCGATTTTTGCTGTTAACGAACTTGATCTTTCTTTTTGTTAAAAAACGATTATAAATCAAGTTTGGTAACGATAAGACAAAAATTGCGACCGGTATCAGACAACTATATATACCCACAAAAATTTGAACGGGACTCCGAAGAAAATTTCGAAAATCGCGTCATGAGTACGACCGAAATAGCTGATTTCCCTCAAGGGAAATCTGCTAAAACTATTTGAAGCCAATGTCGGAGTCTCAATATTGGATTTAACTATTGTGGTTTGCCTGTTAGAATCTTCTCTGGTAAAATACATATACGTAGTTTTTTTGCTTAATATTAGAGCAATGAGCGAAAATGACCAAGGTAGCTGTAAAGCTACCAGATGAAAGTGCGGAATAGTGTAAAACGAAAGGCCTGCAGTTTCAAAACATCCCAATACACAAGCAAGCGCCAATCAGATGACCTCAGGGTGTGAATTGCCGTTTTAAAAGTCAAATGAGAGACAGCCGAGGCAGTGCAAGTGATGTTATACAGTGAGCGGCGGAACTTGAAGAGCTGAGCCGAGTGTGCGAAACATAAATTGCACAATTGTCGAAAGGCGAGCCCCAGGAGTTGCAAACTCGGAGAGATTTGCGCTAAGACCCCGGCTATCGGCCATATTATGCCAGCGTCGGATCCGCTCCGTGACTTCCTACAGGACTGACATGAATTATTAATAGACTTCCAAAAGACCATTGCATCATTGCCTATGACTTTCACAGTCAGGCAATGCTCTAGAGGCACTCCTTGACAAGATAGACCCCGTTCAACAGATCCCAAGAAGCCAATGGGTGAAGGGGTATATATGCCAACGAATGAGGTAAGTATGCAAGATTGGGAAACGGATGAAAATTTCACGTAAGAATAGTAAATCACACGCACGTTCGAAGAGTTCAATACTCCACGCGTAGGAGAGAAATAACGAAATGATTGGCTAAGCTTACACAGAAAGTCTACTCGCATCGTCGAATGATATTACCAATGGATACACGTTTTTCTTTAATACTGCCCTATATTAATTCATAGTCCTTTTTCCTGTTGATCCATTTTTTCCTACGATACTAGACGCTGTTCCCGCGCAAAAAAGAAGCCACTGAAATCACTAATTCCCACTACGCACCTGTAGATTTACTTTGTCTTCTGCAAAGTAACCGACAACGAAGACAATAGGAAGATGTATTCGACATTGTAGAAAGGACCACATCAAGCCAAAACTGATACAACAACCGTCCCCAGTTGAAGAGTTAGGCATACTAATGATAGGAAATACACACTTTCCTTAGACACACCATAACGTCCATTAGACAAACCATAACATCCACTTTATCCTAACTGGGACGGTTTATCTACAGATTGCTGCCCTTTTCTAGCCAGGTTGAGACTAAGGATTTTATTTAATGAGTTTTTTACTAAATAAATTCCTATTTGCCCAGACGAGAGTCGAACTCGTCACTCTAGGTTTACCATATGAGATTAAAGCCAACGCTTTAACTCACATGGCTAACCTGAGCCTCCCCCCCCCCCTAAATCTTAGCTACTGATATAAATAAAGGAAAAAAAACTATGAATGACAGCATGGTGATAAGAACAATTAACAAGCTGTAATCAAAATAAACCATTTATGAGTTGACAGAAATAATCGACTATTTCATACAGCAACTTCAATTTACACTCTCATCTAATATTATTATATATTAATGCCCAATTTTTCATACTATGACTAATTGGGACGGGTTATCTACAGGCTATCACCCTTTTCTCATACAATATAAACATTCTTAAAGGCAGCAAACGTAAACAAATTCTCTTCATACGCCCTACGCTGAGAAGGGCCTGAACTTATAAAATTTGTCTCCTCCGCCTTGCAAATATAAATAATTGTTCTAAAAATGTAGTTATTTAAGTGGCTATATGACACAATAAGGACAAAGTTTTTAATATGTTATAAGAGCCACAAAAATGAGGTAGATATTATCAACTCTGACGACGCTAATACCATATTTTAATAATATTGCTTAAAGCAAAAATGGCATGATATTAAAGCATTTTCCCCAGGATCTAATGTAAAGCTCTGAACAATAAACATATATAATCCCAAAGGCTCAAATATATAATTATTTTACAATTACGCAAGTATTTCGTATCACCGTATACACAATTGTAAAGAATGAAGCTATGTACTATAATTATATTAACTTATGTTAGGTTAAATCATATTCAAGTTGCAAAACAATTATTACAAGCCAGAGAAAGCTCTATAATCTGTATGCACCTTGAGGCTTGCTGGCAGTGTGAACACCGAAGCCATACCAGGAGAATGCAGTGAAAGACAAAAGTAATATTCGTCTATGAGATGCATACATAGCAGAAACTTCTAAGGATGCCCAACAACAACATGCATCTATTGTAAGCTAATGCAATGAAAAAGTTTTTATTTATAATCCCACCAGTGGAGAAGAAAGTTAAGTCACGCAAGGGCCACATAAATCAAGCACATTTCCCCAACAGTTGAATGCCACTCATATGAACTTGCGTCATATTCTATTCTCTATTTCACTCTAAGATTAGTATTCTAAACAAGAGTTGAAGTTCAAGATGGAGAAACAAGATGTTTAGTGATGTTATAGTCTTAAGTGAAATTCACTAGTCTAGAAGTGTGGTTAAGAGGAAAACGCAAAAATATAAAAAATAAAGTTCCTATTTGAGATAAATAAAAATGCATAACACTAAATTCATTTAGTGGCGAGCTCATTAAATAAAATTCTTAAACCCACCATGGCTAGAAAAGAGAGGTAACCTGCAGACGCCCCGATTAGTCGTAATATCAAAAATTCCGCCACGCAAGGGCAGACGATGAGAGCTGAAATTCACCATGTCCACCACATATTTGCATCTTAAAACGGCAACTGTGCTAACTAAATACTTAAAATGATGACTCCAATGAGTCAAATCAGTGAACCAAGACAATAAACGAAGGATTTTGTTTCTTAATCAATAATTTTTTTACAATCAATAACTTCTTTTAATAAATAAATATCATACAGTCAATAAAATTGTAATACGTATATATTAATTGTACTCATTTTTCATATTCCTAACTAATTAATCCAAATAAATTATGTTTTTATATGAAAAACGTCGTAAAAAAGAGTGGGGTCCCGCAAGGACCCCCCTGGTGTCTGTGATTATCCGGACCCGTGGTATTGGGAGGGTTAATATAACATGAGTAGGAGTGGGGGTTTACTGAAGGTTGAAAACTAAAAAATCCAAATATCTCGGTTAATTATACATATAATAAAATATTTATATAACACCATTTATAGGCAATTAAATTTTCAATAATATTGCCTCTAAAAACGTTTTCCATCCGATTTATAATAACAAAGATATTTCGAATTTTCAAAATTCCTTCCACTCTAAAATCCCCCTCCCCACTGTCAGATTTCAGGTTGTTAACGAACTTGATAAGTCTTTTTACATAAAATGCTTATATGCGGAGTTTGGTAACGATAAAACTATAATTGCTAAACTACTACTATAAAACCATAACTAGAGCGGTAACAGAATATATATAGATCAATTTTGACATTTGAAGAAATGTTTCGAAAATCAAGTCATGAGTAAGACCTCACTAGCTGGTTTCCCTTAGAGGAAATCTGCAAAAAGTGGCAATTCATAAATAATAGTAAACAACAATAATAGACAACACAAATTTAAATCAACAAGAAGATATTATAAGAGAAGCTAAGTAAAGGGTTCTCCTTGACACTGTGAGAATTGTGAACAAGTTTTTCCGGAGCCAAATATGCCACGATTACAAACTCGTCATGGGTTGGATTTTCCCCCGATGTGGATTTATGGCTAATTTTTGTGAGAGAAACCTGACCAAATAATAATAATGTGTAAATAACAAAGATAAAAAAATGCTAAAGAGAAATGTTTAGCAGCTTTTAGGTTATCAAGATGATTTTCCAGTAAAACCTTGTGGAAGGTTTCTATTCAAGCAATTTAAAAAAAAAAATTCGACGAGAGACTATTGAGAAACTGTAAAAGAAGGAACGATACAAGCAAAATTAACGTAGCTAACGACTGGCTTTTATGGTGGAACTGAAATATACTGTATAAAAGACTGTGACAGTAGTATTTCGAAAAGAGTCTCGTCCAAAGAGGTACAAAAAAAAAACTGTTCTCAGTTATACATAATATGTAGGGAGTATTATATCTGTAGGACCAGCTGTGAATGGGGCTCTGAATGAGGTGCCATCACTAAAGGGGGAGAGGGAAAGGAAAAACACGAGAAAACGCCCCGGGGCAACGTCCCCTCCGTTCGACCGTGAACATTAGCATAACTGAACGGCGGCTATGGAACTTGTTTTCACTCATGGACGTATTACCCGCGCTTTTTACAGCCGTCTTACCGCCAGCTCCTTCCAACATGTGCTTATCAAGTCAGAAAAAAAAGGTTTGACTTTCACAAGTCAAAACGGTAATTTCAAGACCTCTCATTTTTACTTCCTAGTACAGAGTAAAGAAGTATTTCGGTTTTCTATGTTCGAAGGAATTATCTCTTTTGCACTTTCCAGAACTCATTTAGAGTCGTATCTCCCAAATACGATTAGCCATAGAATATTAGAATGTCAGGACAGTTGTGACGTCTAATTGTGCCAAATAGAGAATATGATGTGTGGGAAATCTGCTTAGTTTATGCAGCCCTTGCGTGATGGACTTTCTTCAATAGGAGAACCAGAAAGTCACGTGGTGCCCATTTTATCACATGTAATTTTTACTATCACACTTAGATCCTCAACAATTAAATATTCATAGTCAGGAAGTCCTGGGGGATGCTGGGGATCAACAAATCATAAAAGCTAAATTTTCACGGGTAAACGAGTTAGCCAGATGTGAGGAATTTTATATCTATTTCTTTCTAACAATCTTATCTCTCCCAGTTCTAGAAACTTGAAAAGAAGATGTTAGTCTCAGAATGATAGCTCAACTGTTTCTTGTAGTGGGTGCAAAAATTAAATGATGTCTAATTCCTATAAAAGTCCGTCACGCAGGGGCTGCGTAAATTAAGCAGATATCCCATGTGAAGTTTAGTAATAGAGAAATCTTCATACTGGTAACACAACACCACCATGAGTAAATACAAACGGCAATGAGAAATCTCTCTGTTAATTTTAATAAATTCCCAACTGGAACGGCTTCTGAATTGTAAGAATAATTTATATTTTAATAACTCAAGTTTTAATAGTTCAAGAACTAAAGAAGGGGGGGGGGGCGGACGAACACTATTTGCATAATTCTCACAAAGTTAGGAAGGTAAGGTAAGGTTAGAAGCGACAGGTAAGGTTAGAAGAGGCTTCCACCGGAGCCGATCAGTTTCGGAAACGGCCGAACTAATCCGAACGATACCCGACCAAGTGTCCCACAGACTTCATAAAAATGCAAATATCTCGGTTAATATTCAAGATAGAGAATAAATGTATATAACACTATTTAATTTGCAATAAGATTGGTTCTACACAATTTTTCGATCCGATGCATAATAACGGAGATATTTTGCATTTTCAAAAATCACCCCCTTCCCTCTGGTCCGATTTCAGCCATTAACGAACTTGATCTGTCTTTTTACATAAAACGGTTAAATATCGAGTTTGGTAACGATCAAACAAAAATTACATAAAATAACTAACAGTAACAGACAAATATATATATATATATATATAAATATATATATATATATATATATATATATATATATATATATATATATACTAGCCCAGATACCCGGCTTCGCCCGGGAATTCATTTGAGGCTGAATGGTGATGGTATTTTTTAGCAGGCTTTACATTGCACAATGTTTTAACATTTACCCGTCCTAGTGTTTAGGATTGATACCCATCTTTGCCGTAGATTTGCTAATAATAGAATTATTTGTTCGATAAGGCTTCACAGTCTTCGAAATTTTTATATTTCCCGTCTCTTATACGTGTAAATATGGTGAATTTTTATTTCAGGCCTCCCTTATAACCCCCCTCCCGTTCGAACTAAAAATTTTAATATAACTTATAATAATGGAAGAATTAATGCTAATTGACATACCGAGTTTTGTTAAGTTCGGTTCAGCCGTTAGTGCCCGCTAAAGTTTTAACGTATAACTCATTTATACTTAGGTATACGACAAAAGTGTATATAACAAAAGTTACTCCAAATAAGAAAATAAACAACTTTTGTTATGTTTATATTTGCGGAAAAACCAATAGGAAACGAAATATGGCTATTTTTAATTTCAGGCTTCCCCTATAACCCCCACTCCTGCCCGTCCATAGAAATGTTGGTATGGCTTATTATAATGAAGGCCTCACTGCTAATACACATACCGAGTTTTATTTAGTTCGGTTGAGTCTTTTTTGGCAAATAATATTGTTGACTCCCGCTATAATTTTTAGCGTATAACGCATTTAAACTTCGGTATACGACAAAAGTGTATATAACAAAAGTAACTCTAAATAATACAATAAACAATTTTTGTTATGTGCATATTTGCCGAAAAACTAATAGAAAACGAAATATCGCTATTTTTAATTTCAGGCTTCCCTTATAACCCCCACTCCTGTTCGTCTCAGAGAAAATTAATATAGCCTAAAGTCTAAGTTGGGTTAGTAGTAATATACATACCAAGTTTCATAAAATTCGGTTCAGCCGTTTATGCGTGAAAAGGTAACAAACAAACAAACAAATAAACAAACAAACAAACAGACACCAAAGAAACAAAATACAGTTATGGTGTCTATGACATGTGAAACGAAAAGTTATCGTGAAATTTCGCAAAAAAAATCAATGTACAGACAGAGGTTACAATTTTATATATATATAGATAATTTTGAACGGACCTCATTTTCGTCATCTCCTGGGTAGGATCGATGGACATTTGAAGAAATGTTTCGAAAATCGCGTCATGAGTACGACCTCAATAGCTGATTTCCCTTAACTGCTAAAAATGCATACTAAGAAAATGTGTTTGTTTTGTATATTTAGCAGATTTTCCTTAAAGCTATTTAAGTTGTACTCACACTACCTAGGAGGGAACTCAAAATATTCCCGTTATTATATGTCGTATCGAAAAATTGTATAGAAGCAATCTTATTTCAAATATTATTTTCTACAAATGTTGCCATGCTTTCTCTATCTTCAATAGTAACCAAGATATTGGCATTTCTTAGTTTTCCGCCTTCAGTAAACACCCAATTTTACACTTCAACAAGGAGCTAATACGTGTATCGTGAAACGTCTTGTTCCAAGCATAAATACCAAATATATTTATCAAAGGACCTATGTGAGATAAATGCAAATAGTTCGTGAAATGGCATCAATTATGATTTTATTGACTGCCTACATCGGATTATTTTTTTTTATTATAATTATTATTATTTTTTTCTAATAGAGAATATATAGTAAAATGAGATCAAGAGTGTCATTGTGTGCAATATGTGGGAAATTTACTTAATTTAAGCAGCACCTGCGTGACGGATTTTTTTAAAATTTAGATACATTTGGACACACGATGATTCAGGGAGAGATGGGACTCCAAAAATATAATTTATACACTTCTAAGCTAGCTTCCAATCTCTCGGGCCGGTCATGCGGTGTTTTAAGCTCCAGAGGAAATATTAAATGCACAAATACAGACTCTAAACGAGGTTGAGAACTTTCAAAAATTCAAACTAAGGACCCCACAAAAACGAACCCCAATTCCCCGAATTCAACAGCCCTTACAACAAAAAGCAACAGGTCGGTTCATCCCCCCTCAAAACTGGGGAATATTGGAATGAGAAGTTCCTTCATTAAGGACCCTCTTTCTAGACTGGGAACCCGTTCCCAAACAATACTTAACCAATAGGCTCTTAACAAAGATTTCCTTTTCCGTTATAGGCCATAGGGGCAGTTAACAAAGCATTGCATAACGGTTGCCAACACTAATTTGTTTATACAACATGTAGTTATCTTCATAAATAGGCCAAAATACATAAATACAACAAAAAATAATATACACAATTTAGATTACTGGGAACACATTTTAGAACAATCGATAATCTCAGTACAAAATCATTTCATATAAATCAGGTTTTTTTTTTTTTTTTTTTTTTTTTTTTTTTTAAAAGAACAATAAAATGACAAAAAGTGAATTAAATTGAAGCTCGGAAATTAATTAATTTTATTTGATACCATTAAAATCATTGAGTAAATGTGCTAGGTTTATTTTTTTTATTTACCACTAAGCTAATTTGCCACGCCTCTTAGTGTCAGTAGGGTTGTACTCATGACACGATTGTCGTAAACTTTCCTTAAATGTCAATCGATCCTACACAGGATATGAAGCACATGTGGTCCGTTCAAAGTTATAAACATGCACACACACACACGTGCGCGCGCGCGCGTGTGTGTGTGTGTGTGTGTGTGTGTGTTAACGCTCTAGCGGTCTCAATACTTGTTTAATCGTTAGCAAACTCGTTTTTAATTAAGACGTTTTATGTAAAAATAAAAATAATGTTCGTCTCATGGCTGAAAAATGCTTATTTGATCTATGTCATACCCAACATTTAACTGTTCAATTCAACTCTAACCCTCATATGGTACGTTTATGGTTAATATCGCACCAGAAATAGGGGTAGGGTGTTAGTTTTAAAATATCTCCCTTGTTATGCGTCGGATCGAAAAATGTTACAGAATCGATCTTGTTAAGTTGTTGATGCCCTACGATTGTTGTTCTAAACATTTTTTTTTCTTGTAGCTCATATATTAAGAGAGTTATTTGTGCAATCATGTTTTCACCCTTCAGTAAAAACACAGTTCTACTTTTTGACTTCTTATTTAGAAATATAAAATATATGATGAGATGATATGAAGAGTGTGTTATAACTGCTATAGTTAAGGCAAAGGGATGTACTTTACATTTGCAATTAAATAAATAATTCTAATAAATCATTTACGTCAGGCGTTTCAGCAGGACCAACAAAAAAAATGAATGAACAGTAAAACCATAAATAACTTTCTTGATTACAATCAATCTTGGTTTAAAAACGCAACAAACGAATAACACAATAACTTGCTTTTAGTTGTTATGACAGACCTACTTGCTCAACTTGTAACATTCCCTTGACGATAAGACATATAGTGACAGAATGCACAAAATGACAACCCAGGACTTCCCCTACGACTTACAAGAACTATTGACGGAAGGCAGCCCATACAACATATTCTCATACCTACAAAAAGTTCAAATATACGACGAAATTTAACATACAAATTAAGTCTGTGGTGTGCAACAAGATTTCAAATTATAAGCACTAAATGTATTAGAGGGTTGGTACACATGTATACGTTTACCCTGAAGGAGGAAATTACGACAATCATTAGCAAAAGTATCATTTTCAGCCATTCATTTCTTATTGATCATCCACCAACTATGCTCATCACCAATTTTTTTTTCTATGTTCACTTTTAAAATGTTAATCTACTTCACTTTTGGTATTTATTATTGTTAATTGTAGCTATCTCTTATCTATTCGATTTTTAGTATTTAACTTTTTACAATTTTTGACTTTTGAAAGAGCAAATCAACTTTGATGTGATGTCAGATGTGAAATAAAAATAATTTCACCATTGAACCTGCCCCACCCATTCCTAGTACTCCAGCACAAGCTAACTACATAATAATATTTGAGGGCCACGAGTGGCAGGTGGCATCAAACCAGCTGACAGATATCGGCCACATAAAACCCCACAAAAAAGGGCTACAGTGCACTCAGAGAGAGTAATAAAGCTCAAACAATATTTGCTTAAGCGATAAGATAAAAGCTCCAACATAGTTCTCAGAAGGAACTATAGCAACTGAATCACAGCTAGCAATGAAATTCAGGAGAAAGAATTAAAGCATGTGTAACACAGCTTCTACAGCGAAACGCAGTCTAGACTCATAGTTTTAGCAGATTTCCCTCAAGGGAAATGAGTTATTGAGGTCTTCAAATGTCTATCAATCCTTATATCGATAAATTTTGACTCAAAAATAGGTGAGATTGCATTACTAGTAGTCACAATATATATCCTGCCAGAAATGTTGGCACAGAACAGCAGGAAATCATCTGCGAGAAATAAAGCCTTGTATAATAAAAGATTGGCCATCAGGCAGACGGGACAATAAGAACAGAACAGAAAGACCTCTTTGCAGAACATGCCATGAACCATTAAAAACATACCCGTACTAACTAACTGTAGGAACATTGAATACTTAGAGACCCCACATAACATGTACGAACTTCATTCAGACAAGAGCTCACATATCGAAAATATACTAAATCACCTTAAATGAATTTGTTTGACAATTTTTTTTTATATATATTTTGAAATAGTGTGATTTATTTATTTAAATATGTTCCTCAACGCCGGCGATTCACTCATTAACCAAGTGTGCCCGAAAAAGGGAACAGCAAAAAGAAAATAGGAGTGAACTGTGTATGGAAATATCAGGGTATTGCAAAAAATATAAATGAAAATATAAGTAAAGAAGGGAGAAAATATGGAATAATAAATAAAAAAAAGGAAAAAGTGAGAAATTTAATATAATTTTGAACAATTTTAAATAATATAGATGATTTAGTTTATGAGAATAATATATGTATATGTATATATATATATATATATATATATATATATATGTATATATATACATATATTTATTAAAACCATTTTAAATTTTTGCAGTTAATACTAGGGTCTCATGTTTTTTTTGTCTTTATTAATTGTATGTTGATTTATTGTGTTTAACTTTTATTTGATGGGTTTAATTTTTGATATTTTTCTATCTTCTATCATTTTGTTTTTATTTTACACTGTTACACTTTGAGCCAGATCGCTAAGTTGCGGGTGCTCCTGTATAAAAAATAAATATAACATTTCTAGTGACTCATTTCATCAGAGTGGGGAAACCTGCTTGCGCAGCTCTAAATTCTAACACACTCCCTTTTTATCTTGCCTGCCAAAGTGTAGAAGAAAGGGGCAGTTTGAACGGCAGTATGTTATCATATGATCGTTCAAATCTCCTTTACATCATAATTTTTCATAATCATTTCAAAAACCCTATAATGATTCTATAAATGTACTAGAAATCGTATCCTTGCAGCTTATTTAATCGAAATTGGCTAATAAGATGGTTATTAAATGTAGAGAAAATCTTCTGTAAAGGATTGTTGTATGGCCATAATATGTCAAGCTTGACTTTTACTAATTTGCTGTGCTAATGTATAAAAGCAAATAAACATAATTTTCTACGGATCAACAGGCTCCGAAAAGTTGTACATTCCGTAAAGTGTTTATTATTGTCATTGAAAATAGTACACCTGAATCAAAGAAAGAAAATTATGAAATACACTCATAATTCAAAGTTAAATTACATAACTACGGACTGATTATCCAAGATAATGGGGCTTCACGTTTTCTTTCTTCAGAATCCTTTTTTATTATTATTATTATTATTATTATTATTGAGAAATTAGATTTGGAGTTCTGTTGTTATAAATTATTTCTCTGAATTATTAGTTTAAATTATAAGAAATAATACATACCATTCCATAAGAAACCTGCACAGTCTCCACCGAAACCCCAATAATTTAAGATTTATGAGAATGAAAACCTCTTTTTAAATTTATTGAAGTATTATTTACAGGGGCTTTTTAAATGATAAAAAAAGTCATCTAAATCCCTTTGGAGACAGATATTTTTATTTTTTAAAAAAATATTGTACCTATACACATATTCATTAACAGTCACCGGAAATGAAAAATTACTTAATTATCGATAAATAAAACATAGAGAGATATGAAATTTATTTTTATCTTCGCTCTGTAGAGCCTCTAAAGGGAATTTTGGCATAGCCATGTTTTTACTTAAATGACCAACACCTAATTAAATATTAACAACGTCAATATACATAAAATCGGAATTGTTGCTAACGCTTACTGCTATTTTTTGAACTCAGATACAAATATGCCTCGTCATGTTAAAAAGTAACAACAACAAAAGAATTTTAGTAAATCATTTCTTTAACAAGTTTCGTTATACAACATTTTAAACGCCGCGAGAATTAAACTGCTAAATATCTCAATTAATTTAAGATTGTAATATTCTTTCTCTTCACCACCGCTCCTGCTGATCCGATTTTAGACGTAAATGAATTCAACTCTATTTTACATGAAACATTTTGCAAGCGATCGTATAATAATTGCGGCCGCTATATCGCACTCATGCACAGGCATGTAACGTGTATATGTATACACATTTGAGCGGACCTCATCTACTGAAAAGGTGCAGTGAATACAACCTCAATAGCTGATGATTCGTACTAAAGACAATAATTAATTACCGGGGCTCAGGTTAGCCATGTGAGTTAAAGCTTTGCCTTTAATCTCACATGGTAATCCTAGAGTGGCGAGTTCGATTCTCGCCTGGGCAAGGGAATTTATTTAGTGACGAAATTCATTAAATAAAATCCTAAGACCCACAATGGCTAGAAAAAGGGTGGCAACCTGTAGATAACCCGTCCCAATTAGCCTTAGTTGCAAAACGTGGACGTTAATAAATATTAATAATAATTAATTACCTTAGCTCTCCAAATGATTATAATGAAGTTGACAGATATGCACAATGTTAGTATTGTTTGTAAACCCTTACCTGCAACAAAAAAAAAAACACAAAAACTTAGAAACATAAAAATAGAAAGAACTCAAGACAATGTTCAATTAAATTAATTTTAATCATAATCAATGATAAACGTTTTCATTTTCTTGTACGAAGTAAAGCATACATTGTATAATTATTATTATTTAGTTATCATTGTATTGTAGTATGTTTGGTTTTCAAATTTGAATGGAATTACCATCAATGACTTTCCCTGGACTCATTTTGACTCGTTTAAACTTATTAGTGATACAAAAGTGTTATGTTATCGTGAAAAGATTTATAAATTATGTTCTAAGAAATTTTTCTTTACGGTGCATTGAAACAGGTATATCGTATATCATTTTTCAAAGAAAACAAATTTAATTGAGATGAATCAAAACATTAAGTTAAAATTTATTCATATAGGAATACTCGGAAATCATGTTTTGGCCAGATCAGATTTTTGTAAGTATAATAATTATGAGCAAGCTCAGCCAGTTCGTAGCGATTAAGGGAATACGCGCTAAGATTTTTATCAGTAATTCTACTCAGTATTATTTATATATATATATATATATATATATATATATATATATATTTATTGGGCAAGTGCTTCATGAATAATGATGTTGGATCATTAATCGAGATTGGCACACGCCAATGAGAACATAAATGCTATAACCAGAAAAACATTTATTTTTATAAACAGAAAAAACATTTAAGGAACAATTTTCTAAATTTTACAATATAAAAAATAAGAAATATCCATGAGGTAAAATACATATGTAGAATTGTTAAATTGATAAAACTAAGTAATAACGGTAGTTCCATAAAGAGTTTAAAATTAAATTATTCCTCTAATGGAGCAAATGATTTTAATAGATGTGAATCCAGGATATATTATAATAGAGATGATTCAACCTGGAAACACCACATTCTCTATGAATGAATGGGAAAATGCTAAAATAAACAAGGAAATAGAGAGAGAATGTGAATAGTTTCAATTGGCATTTTTCTTTATCGTCATTACAAATTCCGCAGAATTCTTATAGTCTTATCTTAATAATGGCAGTAAACTTTCTCGGTTTCGGAATTTCTATTGGAGACTTATCACTACTGTATTTGCAATCACTGGTCATTATATATATAATGAGTTCTTCAATCTACTTTAGAAAAGAGTTAAGTGACCATTTTACCTGATTTCCCTCAAGAGAAATCAGCTATTGAGGTCGTACTCATGGCGCAAGTTTCGAAATTTTCCTTAAAATGTCCATCGATACTACCTCGTAATGACGAAAATAAGGTCCACTCAAAACCTGTATACACACACACACACACACACACACACACACACACACACACACATATATAGATAGATAAATAGATTTATATATTTGTCCACTCTAGCGGTCGCAATTTTTCTTTGATCGTTGCCAAACTTGTTATTTAGTCGTTTTATGAAAAAAGAAAGATCAAGTTCGTTAAACGCTGAAATCGGCAGATGGGGAGGGGGGGGGTTTAGAGAGGGAGCAATTTGAAAATTCAAAATATCTCCTTTACTATAAGTCGCATCGAAAAAGTGTATAGAATGGATCTTATTGCAAATTAAATTTACTATAAATATTACTAAATACATTTATTCCTTATCTTAAATATTAACCCAGATATTTGCATTTTTCAACCTTCAGTAAACCCCCACTTCTACTCGTGTTACATAAGCTATACTCTATTATATAATAACCACATTATTGGAAGCTTATATACTAAATATTATTTCCCAGAGACCTTTATTATACGACATAGGTGCTATTATGTTCTTGTGAACCCCCCCCCACCACAACTTAAATTCTTGGACTACTAAAATTTGATTATTGAGATAAAAATTATTCTGATTCATTATAAATTACAGTACTAGGTGTAGTACATAGTTTTGAATAAAATGAATGTTATATTCTGATATGTTTCAGTTATTCTTTTTCTTTCTGGTGAGCCGTTGGTAGACCTGTTTGTTTATTTGAGACGCTTCCCGCCGAGAGGGGAAAGGCTTATTTATTCCCTTATATATTCAAGGTGGTCTAGTGTTAACAGTATGTGGGTTTATCCATTATTAATCATCAAAAGGGAAATCTGTTTAGTTTACGCGGACCCTGCGTGACGGACTTTTTGATAGTTGCATGAGTCGTTCCAGTGCTTCATTTCCTGTTAGTAGGGGGTTTATACATCAGCTGCAGACAATGGGAGTGCCGTGTTATCCTGTTCCACTAGGGGTTGTTATGTGGGTGGGAGATATACCTGGATAATTATGGACACCACCACCACGGTTTTAGGCAACACCTGGAGTCAAGGTGGGCCCTCCTGTTCATCATACCTACACTCCTACTTTTAACAGCACGGCTGTTCTCTTCATGCGACAGATTTCTTCAAATGTCCATCGATCCTAACTAGTGGATGATACGTATGTTTGGTTTGATCGTTACTAAACTCGATATATAGGCATTTCTAGTAAAACGAAAGGTCAAGTTCATTAACGGCTGAAATTGCATAGAAGGGAGGGAGAGGGTTAAAGGAAGGTTAAGGTTAAAATAGAAAATCGTAGAAAAGTAAATATAAATATACACACACGTATATATATATATATATATATATATATATATATATATACACATACATTTTTTCAACGTATCTTATTTTCGACATCTTCTTGGTAGGAACGATGGACATTTGAGGATTTGCTTTTGTCATAAGTACGACCTCAATAGCTGATTTCCCCAAAATAAATCAAAGTAAGTTATTAAGAGAAATAAGTATATTAAAAAATAGCTACAAGACGCAATAACGAATCCTTAAACTTTTGTATTCTACGTACAAAACCATAAAAAATATACTAAAATAGTGTTAGCTCATCCATTTTCACATTTTATGGAAATCGAAAACTGTTCAAATAAAATAATAACTTAGCCTCCATTTTGGGATCTCAAACTTTTTAGACTGACCACAGAAATAGAAAATGATATCAAAGTCAGCAAATAGAATTCAATTAAAAAATAATTTTAAAATTTATAAATGTATCTGATTTAAAGTTGACCATGTATTTTCTTTCAGATGAGGATCGTAAATTAACTAACGAAAGCCCTTAAACAAATGATACGACTACTCAATTACGACAATTTCTACTGAATCTATTCATTTTAATAGATGTAGATATTGATACTTTATAAGTTATTCATTTATATAAACCAGAAGCATTTACCACACTCAAATAATATAAGTACTGAATATGTAAACAAAGTTCGTTCTCATAAAGATATTGTGAAAAAGAATAAAATCCCAGAAAATTTGCAAGATACAATATTCATAAGAGATAGTAATAATCCGTCAGTAATAATGGTCCACTCTATTATTAATATCTTGCTCTTACGTAATTGAAATGTGAAACTAATGAATTAATTAATAGGCGTAATTGCATAAAACTATTAATAGAAGCAACACCTCAACAAGACAGAACAGTGGCGTAATAAACACACTCCAATAATAGTAACGTATGCTACTATATTCCAAGTTGTGTCATATTTATAGTTTTCCCAAAAATTAAAATGTTAAAAGGGGGATATTTTTTTAATTAGTAAAAATCAATAGCAAAAAAAAAAAAATATTTCAGTCATTATGAATTTAACAAGTTCTCCACACTCGATCTAATTTAGAGAAAGAAAAAAGTCTGCTCTAGTCACCACAGGACGTATTTGTAATCATATTAAATTAAATAAGAAAATTTGAGTTTCATTCTCACCTGGGCAATAGAAATGTATTTAGTGACGAACTCATTAAATAAAAAGTCCGTCACGCAGGGGCTGCGTAAACTAAGCAGATTTCCCACTTGAAGTTTTGCAATAGAGAAATTTCACGAGAGTCGAGCAGTTAAGGAAACGGCCGAACTAGCTTTTGGCGGGAAAGTCACCCGTCTCCCAGTCAGCCGCCCAGATTTAATAAAAATGCAAATAACTTGGTTAATATTCGAGATAGAGAATAAATGTATATAACAATATCTATAGCAAATTTAATTTGTAATAAGATTGATTCTGTACAATTTTTCGATCCGACGTATAGTAACGGAGATATTTTGAATTTTCGAAAATCCTCCCTCTAACCCCCCCCCCTCCCACTGGTCCGATTTCAGCCGTTAACGAACTTGATCTTTCTTTTTACATAAAACGACTAAATATCGAGTTTGGTAACGACCAAACAAAAATTGCGACCGCTAGAGCGGTAACAGGCAAATATATATATATATATATATATATATATATATATATATACTAGGTAGGATCGATGGACATTTGAAGAAAAATTTCGAAAATTCCGTCATGAGTACAACCTCAATAGCTGATTTCCCTTGGTAAAAGTCCGTTACGTCTGCACAATTTGCACTTATCCCAAACAGTAAAAGTTCAATAAGAACAATATTTGGTATTTATGCTTCAAATAATGTGCTTCATAATATAACAACTTATTGTTAATATGAAATGAGTAGGAGAGGGGGTTTACTGAAGGCCGAATAACTATAAAGTGCAAGTATCTTGGTTAGTATTAAAGATAGTGAAAAAATGCACATACCATTATTTATAGAACATTCAATTTGTAATAAGATTGGTTTCTATACAATTTTTCGATCCGACGCATAATAACGGAGGTGTTAAGAATTTTTAAAATTCTTCCCCTCTAGACTCCCACCCCCTCCCACTGGCTGCATTTCAGCCATTAATGAAGTTGATCTTTCTTTTTACATAAAACGCTTATATATCGAGCTTGGTAACGATAAGACAAAAATTGCGACCGCTAGAGCAGACTGTGTGTGTGTGTGTGTGTGTGTGTGTGTGTGTGTGTGTGTGTATATGTGTGTACAATTTTGAACGACCTCATTTTCGTCATCTACTAGGTACGATCGATGGACATTTGAAGAAATTTTTCGAAAATCGATCATGAGTACAACCACAATAGCTGATTCCCTTTAAAAAAAAATCCTTAGTCCCACTCGGGCAAGCTACAGATGATAGCCCATTCCAATTAGCGTTAGTAAAAATCGCATGAACGGAAGTGGGGGTTTACAAAAGGCTGGGGAAAAAAAATACAAATAACTCCTTTAATATTCCAGTGGGAGGAACCATGCATAAAAATATAGTTGTTAAAAATTAACAATTATTGCCCCTCTAAACTTTCCAAGTCCGATTTTAGCCATTACCCAATATAAACTTTAGTTGTCCATGAAACGATATTTTCTTCATATACTGCGGATATTTGATGAAATTATTCGTGAATGCGTCATGGGCAAAACTTCAACAGCTGATTTCTATCAAGAATAAAAAATCTGCTAAATGGAGAGTGACTAACGTCGGATGAGAAGCTGTTCCGGTCAGAGGTCCGAGGAACAGGCATGCGTGAAGATGCATTCATGAGGTTGGTCCAAGGACTTCGATAAATATGTGTGAACTCGTATCTGATTCCTTCCCACGGAAAAGGTAGAGAGGGCGGAAAAGGAAAAGGCAGAAGAAAGGGATAGGAAAGGGAAGTAGTAAATAAAGCCCCGTCTAGCCGTGAGAACAAATACCATTCATTAGGCTATGAAATTAATGAGGTAAAGTAAATACATAATTTTCGTGGATATTTATAAGCACTTAGCACTTTCTGTAATCACCACTACCACCAGAAGAGGGATAGAGCGTAGTTTCTACGGATGGGTATCGAACTAAAAAACATCGATTATTGACAACCGATTAATATTTGCACTAATTAATCGATACGTCGATTAATCTACGTCAAAAAAATCGATTAATCGACTAAAACCAAGAAAAACAAATTTCAATATTCATATATATATATATATATATATATATATATATATATATATATATATATATATATATATGTTAATTGCTAGTTATGCATTAATCACGATTACTTACACTTTTTTTTCTTCTTTTCTTTTTCTTAAGTGAGAGTTGAGACTAATTTTTCATATTTTGAAGCTAATTGTTCAACTTTCTCACAAACGATTTTTTTTCAATACTAGCTACATTTCAATCAGTAAAACTTTGTTTTTCATTGTTATTGAGGATTAACTAACCTCTTTCAATTATATTTTAACAATTGCAGTTATCAGACAATCGAAGGTTTTACACCTCTTTTTTGTTTGAGCTTACTAGCACATTTAAAAATTTAAAAAAAATTTAAAAAAAAATATAAATTACATTTCAAAAATATAAAATTTAAAATTAAAAAACTTAATCTAAATATTGTTAAAAAACATCTATGTTTGCATTAAAAATATTTATTCAGCAGGGTACATGTTTCGTGGATCATCCACGAATTAAGGTTTTCAATTTAAAATTTTAATTTTTGAAATGTAATTTATATTTTTTTTAATTTTCTGGTAACTGCAATTGTTAAAATATATAATATAAGAAAAAGAAAAGAAGAAAAAAAAGTTTAAGTAATCGTGATTAATGCATCGATTACCAGATTAATCAAGCATCGGAAACATCGATTAAAAATACACAGATTATTTGGAGTATTAATCGATTATTACGATTAATCGATTAATCGATACCCATCCCTAGTAGTTTCTGCTAAGTAGCATCTCTGTATGCAGGTCCTTCGCTGCGATCCTTACCTTCTAACGTTCTGATAACAGAAGTGCAGAGTACTGAAACCTTTCTTAAGCTCTCAATAATATAATTTTAAAAAGTCCGTCACGTATGGGTTGCGTAAACTACGCAGATTTCCCCCGTGAAAGTTTACAATAGATAAATTTACGTATTGGTAACACCACCGTATAATATTAAGTGAATTAATACAAACGGTAATGAGAAATCAATTTTAATAACCTCCCACCGGAGAGCGTCTGAATTGTAAACACACAGGTCAGCCAACCTCTTGGAGTTGAATAGATAGATGGAAATATTCTAATCAGCAAAGAAAAACAATTACTGAAATATATCTGAAAATAAAATATCAAATTATATTGAAAACTATTTACTATTTTTAGTGCTGCCATTTATAATGAATCACAATATTTTTTAGCTCAATCACTCAAATTTTTGTAGTCCAAGAATAAAAGAAGGGGGAGTGGGATCAACAGATCGTATCTGCATATATCTCACAATGTAGACGTTCAATGAAAACAATATTTGGTATTTAACCTTGAAATGAATTGGGTCATGATATAAAAGCATATTTAATTATAAGCATTAATATCATGACCCCATTCATTTCAAGATTTAAATACCAAATAATGCATTCATTGAACTTATACATGTAGGAGTGGGGTTTGTTGTTTGCTGGGGGCTGTAAAATGCAAATATCTCGGTTAATATTCAAGGCGGATGAAAAGTGAAAACAACACCATTTATAGAAAAGTCCGCCACACAGGGGCTGCGTTAACTAAGCAGTTTTCCCACACCCACCATGTATTGACATTTATTTCAAAACGTAAATCTTTAATGAGAACGATATTTGTTTTTTAAGGATTTTAATAATGTGCTTCACAATGTAACGGCTTATTGTTAATGTGAAATTAGTAGGAGTGGGGCTTTACTGAAGGCCGAAAATGAAAAAAAAAAAGCAAACATATCGGTTAATAAATCAAGATAATGAAAAAAACGTACAAAACTACATTTACAGAACATTAAATTTGCAATAAGATTGGTTTTATACAATTCTTCTATCCAACACATGATAATGGAGATATTTGGATATTTGGAATCTTAGGTCAGGTAAAAATTGCGTTTGTAGAACGTTAGAGACATATATATAATTTTGAACGGATCTCTTGTTCGTCGTCTTGTAGAGGATATTTGAGGAAATATTTCAAAAATCGCGCCATGACTACAACCTCAATAGCTGATTTCCCTTGTATATGGTAAAGGGATATATGGCAAAACAAATATAATTATTTCTAATGAGGACAATAGGTTGTTATCAATTACCCGTTGTGATTACACAAGGTCTAAACAGCTGTTGCACAAACTCTGATTTATGATTGGTGGTGCTAATTAGCCAAGGATATGCGAGGGTTCGCGCGTGCTTGCTCAACGCCATCAGGGGCAGGAGTGGCGCCTAGCGTAGCACCGTCACAGCACCCACGGCCAACCATATACACACGGGAGATTTATGGCGGCGTAGGAATGCCCAAATTATACAGGAGGCCGATCACGACCTTCTAGACAACTCATGAACCAAACTCCGGATTACAAACATTGAAAAGGCTTTCGTAACAATAATGAAGGTATGAGAAGAAACAAAATTGATAATTTCCTCTCCAGGTATATTTTTTATATGAAAATGAAAATTGTTATTATTTATTAACGTCCACTTTTTGCAACTCAGGCAAATTGGGACGGGCCATCTACAGGTTACCACCCCATTCTAGCCAGGGTGGGACTTAGAATGTTATTTAATGAATTCCGTCACTAAATTATTTCCTTTGCCCAGGCGAGAATCGAACTCGCCACTCTAGGTTTACCATGTGAGATTAAGGTCAACGCTTTAACTCACATAGCTGAGCCCCAATTGAAAACTGGATGCCTGCATTGGGGGATTTAATGAATACTGAAAATAATATATTCCGAATAACTCATTTAATATTTAGGCTGCAAAAAATATATAGAAGGTCAATACAGATCGTCAATAGCTTAACAAGATTGGTTCTATAAAATGTTTTGATGCGTTAAATTTAGAGAAAAAATTGATAGTTATGTAAAACTCTGATGTAGACAACACATGACTACTTTGTAATACTTGTAATAAATTAAATGTTTCCTTTACTAATCTTGAAATGATATCGTATGAATGGTTGTAAATGTATATTACAACATTTAAAGGCTATTAAATTACCAACGGATCTCATTTTTCATTCATCTCTTAGATATATTTTTGGGAAAATTGAGGAAATTTTTCGAAAATTGTATCATGAGTACCTCAATAACTGATTTCCCTTATGTAATGTATAGAACCAATCCTATTGGAAATTCAATATGAGAATAACATGGACGCTAGTTTTACATAAAACATTTTAATATAGATTTTGGTAGCGATCAATCAAAAATGTTGACAACTAGAGCGTTAACAGACAAATGTATATCTCATTTTCGTCATCTACAGCTTAGAATCGATCGGTATTCGAAGAAATTTTTGAAAATCGCGTCCCTTGAGGTAAATTATCTAATAATAAACATCTCTTCAAATGTAAAATACAAACCAAAATGACATAGAACAATATTTCATTGATCATTTTATTGTAAACAAAACGCCTACTCACAAATCCTAATAGTTACGGAGGAATTTTTAAATTTTTATTTACACCCTTTTCTAAGCGCCCTCTGGCCGGCCCTATTTAGTCTATTTCGACCAAAAGGGTAAATATGAAATTACAATATTTAATTAGCTAGTTGCTTTTGAGTTAAACGCGATTCAGTGATGCTCATTATAAACTTGAAAAACCTAGTCTTGGGCTCGATTCCCATGTGAGCAACAGTAATTTATGTAGTGGCAGACTTACTAAATAAAATCCTTGAAGGGCCATCCCCGAGTTTGTCAGCGGGTAATGACCAACGAAAAGTATTACTGGTATTGTGTATGATAACTACAAAAAGAGAAAAGCACCCGAGGAAATAGTTCAAGCATGCTTCAAAACATTTGTTTATTGCATTTTTTGGTTATAATTAACAAGACAATTACTGTATGAAGTGAATTAAAAATGCCCCATCAATCCGAGCGATCGATACAAAAATATTAAGTCAAATTAGAAAAAAAAAAATATCAACACAAATAAAGCCTCAATAAGTAGGTTCTTCTACAACACCTGGTGGGTGGTGCATGTTTGAATAATGAAAGTAAAAGCGTAGATAATGCGTCCGATAAGAAGTGGGAGTCGGGAAATTCAAAATGTTAAACAGCAAGAAAATGAAGACACACTGCCTCCCATTTCACACAGAAAGCATGACACTGACACATAAAACGGCTGGTAAAGTGCAATCTTAATAATCCAATTGAATTATGCATTAGTTGAAATGCAAACTCGCAGAGACCACACGTCATCTGATGAAGGCGGAGAACCAGACTCTGAAGTGTCAGCCTTTGTATATATAGACATATATACAGACTATACAAGTCGTAGATCGAAACCCACGCGGAATGACATCTACAAGTGCTACGATCCTTTTGGAGCAACGGCCATTGAGTAACGAGCAGTTCGCTTTCCAACTCATCTCAAAGATGTATGAATCCTCTCTACAAAGAGATCGTAATTCCGTACGCTCTCTCACTGCTAATAGCCCCGGCTGACTTATTTAGTTGCTGTGTTTGCGTTGGCGAAAATGTTTATATACAATATGGCTGTTTATTAATGTTTCGCAAGTGTGTGCTATAAGAGACTTAATATTTATTTTGCATAAATATAAATAAGCACTTGCAATTCTGAAGATAAATCAACCGTTTAAAGAATAACGGTGTTTCTATCTATGGTGAGGCAATGGACAATATTTCTTGGGAACCAACTGTCGGGGAACACCTCGTTCCATTCAATATAGGTCGTAAGATGTTGTTGAATATTAGAGTGGCCGTGGCCTGCACAGATGGCGCATTGGAGGGAATTGCATGCGGCATCATATGATATGTCATGAAGATCGTTCAGCGGCGGCTAAACATGTAGAAAGAGGGAAACCAAAGGAAATGTAAGACGCAACAATGGGAGATGCAAGGACAAGAAGGAGTCCATAATTAAGTGCGATCATGTCCTGGGAATGGTTAACAACGTTGTGAATGGTTAACAATGCCCAAAGACTCTCCATAAAGGATTTCAACTCCTAGTTCTAACGTGACCAAAGAACGTGTTGCCTGACAATTAAAGCAACAATATTTATCACAACTTGAAAATGGCTCAATCAAAACATAAACTATGTTTATTTATTTGAGATTGGGGCATTGGGATATATGAAAATGTCTAAACACCTCACAGAAATGTCTACTGCAGAATGAAAAATTCATTTCAAAAAGTAGTGTATTCCCCTCATGTTCAGTTTTAAGAAATACTATAATTAACAGAAGTATCATCAGTCACCTTTTACAAATAAATTATTTCCCCTTTATAAACTATCACGTATACTTTTATCCTCTTTTAAGACAAGACAACTTCAGAGTTTATTCTTGGGTCACATACTATCTTCTGCATAGCCTAGAATGAGCTCTGGTATTGTAATATAAAATTTCTGCAGTGGAGATGTGCAAATTCGTTTTCTATAAATTCTTTTGAGTTAAGTATTTTAATTGTATTATTCCTTTTTTTAAATTAATTTTTTTAACAACAACAGCAATATACTAAAGTAATTTCCATGGTCAGTTTCAAAAATTCATATTTTAATTTTAAATTGCAAAAGAGAGCAATAAAGTTTATTTTTTTCGGGAGTGAAATCGTTTTTGGAACTTCTATTTATATATTATCAAAATTAATTTATTTTATATAACTATTGAACTTATAGTACAATCAATGTTAGGAAATGCATTCTTAGGAATTTAGACCTTTACATCCACTTTGTTATTTAAGTTTTTTAAGTAAGAACATGTAAGGAAATGAATTATAATTATTAAATATACTTATAAAGTAATTCAAAAACATGTTTGCCGAATCAAATTCTGTTCTTTGTTTTTAATATTTAACGTAAATAAAAACACATAATAAAATTTCACTACATTAATGTTACTAAGGCTAACATTGACTGGTTATCTTCAGGCTAGTAATGTTTTTTAGGCGCGGTGAGATTAAGAATTTGGTATATCTGTGAATGTGTGAACCAATCAAATCTAAATTTTTATATATACTATATATATAAACAGAAAAATATAGAACTGCATATGAGTACACAAAAAGGTTTACTTGCACCAGACGCAAGAGTATTTAAGCTCAGATGTAATTAATTGAATAGTTGTAGCACTCAAGGATTTCAGGAAGTGTATGAAATAAATGGAAGAAGGAGGATAAGAAATAAAACAATAGAAATAATGACTGTATGATTGTAATTGGTTGTAAGTTGTTGCTTGAAATGGCGGGCCGAAGGCCTAGCAAGTGTGAGTAAGGTGCGACCTATCGCCTGAATGTTAGTCTAATAACAGCCGATTACAGGCCGATACGAGCGGTACCTTTCATGACGGAGTAATTTACAGACAATGGCACTTACAATGTTGCATCCGACCATCAAATTGATTATGTTGCATTCTTAATTATGTATGGCAGGATTGTTGCACTTATACGTGCCAATTTGGTTCAATTTACTTACTTTTATGGATGTGTTTGTGAATCACGTTTATCGAATGACGAGATGAAATCTTGCACGTGCACTTTTCAATGACACGCTCATGATGTCATCGTAATGATGAACGGGGTAGAAATTTAAGCTGGGGATGACATATAAAATGCACATTTTTGGCAAAGTTCAACAAATAAAACACTTCTGCAACTGTTTTCGTTTAATCCATGTAACCTCCTAGTCAGAAGCAAAACTTCGAAACATAATAAAATATCCTTCTACATGTTTCCTATTACACCTTCTCCTTAGAGAGTCGAGGAAAAGTCCGTCACGCAGGGGCTGCATAAACTAAGCAGATTTCCCACGTGAAGTTTAACAATAGATAAATGAAAACGATAATAAGAAATCTCCCGAAGGGAAACGTCTGAAATTTTAACTACTAATGTAAATATGTAAATTAATTTGATTCAAAACTATTTACTACATCTAGTACTGTAATTTGTAAAGAATCAGAACAATTTTTATCTCAATCAATCAAATTTAAGTAGTCCAAAAACTTAAGGTGGGGGGGGGGTCACCAGAACATATTTGCATGTATCTCGTATAATAAAGGTCTTTTAAAAAAAATATTTGGTATTTAGGCTTCGAATACTGTGGTTTATTACATAACCGAGTATTGTTTATGAAAAATGAGGAGAAGTGGGGGTTTGCTGAAGGCTGAAAACTGAAAAATCCAAATATATCGGTCAATATATAAAAAGTCAGTCACGCTGGGGCTATGTTAACTAAACAAAATTCCCATGTGTCACGTATTTGCATTTATATCAAAACGTAAAAGCTCAATGAGAACAATATTTGGTATTTAGGCTTCAATAATGTGCTTCATACTATAACAGCTTTTTCTGATACGTCATGATATATGTAGGAGTGGGGGTTTGCTAAAGGCTGAAAAATGCAAATACTCGTATCTCGGTCAGACTCTATTCAAGATAGAGAATAAATGTATATGACAATATTTATAGAACATTTAATTTGCAAAAAAGATTGAATCAATACCTTTTTTTTTGTATAGCAACGGACATATTTCGAATTATCAAAATTATCCCTCTCTAAACCCCCCTCCCCCTTGTCTGATTTCAGCCGTTAACGAACTTGATCTTTCTTTTTACATATAACGACTAAATATCGAGTTTGGTAACGATCACACAATAATTGTGACCTAGCAAGAGCGGTAACAGACAAATATATATACAAAATTTCGAACGGTCCTCATTTTCGTCACGTCCTAGGTAGGATAGATGGACATTTGATGAAAAATTTCGAAAACCGTGTCGTGAGTATGACCTAAATAACTACCTTAAGGGAAATCTGGTAAAAACTAATTAAGAAGTAATAAGATAGGTTCAGTCTAAAGATCGTATAGAATCATACTTGCAGATATAGAGGATTACTTGCAACTAAAAATTACCAAAACTAGGAAACTAAAAATCTTCTAAAATTATTTTAATTAATCGCGCCTATTTGTTGCACAATATGGTATATAGTAATTTTAAACTACTCTAAGAAAACTGGAGCCAGGAAGGTTTCAAAGCTTGAATCAGGATTTCCAAACATTGAGGAAGAGCGACACGCCTTCATGACGTAATGACGACTAACTGGAACCGAAGGAGCAATAGCTAATCGCTCAATACGCTACGCATACCTTTGAGCTGCGAACAGAAATTCTTGGAATAGATTGTCCAATGAGAAATAAATACCAATTAAATAATAAAACCACCCCCATGCATGAATCCAAATTTCACTTATGAAACTAACGAAGACAACACCATATGCATATGAATAATTGGAATTTTAGGGGGGGAAATTGCCAATTTCAGGTCCTGGCTTTGAATTACAAAGACAATTTCATGGAAACGGATTGTTCAATGGCATTCAAGCATCCATATTAATGATACCGAATTTTCATTTATAAAACCAAGATATACAAGACACACCTTCATGACGTAAGGTGAACTGGAATTCTTGGAGCAATTTTCCAACACACAGGCTTGGGCTTTGTGACCCAAGAACAATTTCTCGGAAGTCAAATGCTCGCCCTCATTAGGATAAATGTTATATTTGACTAATTACACAATCAACAATAAGAAATAGTGTTATATAACCCAATTGTTGGAAATTTAATTCCTTACAATTAATGTTCAATACATTTTTTATTTATTTATTTTTTTTTTATCTCGTTCAGTAACAAAGATATTAGGATTACTTACTATTTGGTCTTCAATAATCCCCGTCATCTCTCTACTCATCCAATTTTTACATCGTCGCCAAACTCGGGGGCCAGTGGGGAGGGAAGGTTTAGAGGGGGATTTCGAAAATTCAACATATCTCCGATACTATACGTCGGAACGAAAAATTGTATAAAATCAATCTTATTCCAATACATTTATTCTCTATCTTGAATATTAACCGAGGTATTTGCGTTTTAGCAGATTTCCCTTAAGGGAAATCAGCTATTGAGGTTGTACTCATGACGGAATTTTCGAACTTTTTCGTCAAATGTCCATCGATCCTACCTAGTAGATGACGAAAATGAGGTCCGTTCAAAACTGTATATATATCTATATCTATCTATCTATATATATATATTTGTCTGTTACCGCTCTAGCGGTCGCAATTTTTGTTTGATCGTTACCAAACTCGATATTTAGTCGTTTTATGTAAAAAGAAAGATCAAGTTCGTTAACGGCTGAAATCAGACCAGTGGGAGTGGGGGTTTAGAGGGGAGGATTTTCGAAAATTCGAAATATCTCCGTTACTATACGTCGGATCGAAAAATATTACAGAATCAATCATATTGCAAATTACATTGACTATAAATATTGTTCTATACATTTATTCTCTATCTTTAATATTAACTGAGATATTTGCATTTGTATTCTGCATGTGCTCGGCAGCAGTGGCTATGTTCGGACTTTCCGCCGTGAGCTCTGGCGGCCGTTTTTGTAACTATTCGTCCCTCGTGAATAGGTTTAGAGGTTTCTTACTACTACAGCTGTTATTAGGCAGATTTCTCTATTGTAAAATTTCACGTGGGAAATCTGCTTAGTTTACGCAGCCCCCGCGTGACGGACTTTTATTTATTAAGTGTGTGCGGATAACAGACGAGATCGGCTAACTTCGGTTCTAGTAGTGAGTTTCCGGTCAAACACTAGTTCGGTCGTTTCCGTAACTGTTCGGCTCTCGTGAAATTTCTCTGCTGTAAAACTTCTGCTTAGTTTACGCAGCCCCTGCGTGACTGACTTTTAATATCATTAATGACATTGCTAGATAAGTTTCTAGACAGCTGCATTCCGCTAGAAGTTCTGTGGTGCTCCAAGTCGGTGTAGCTAAACGAAACGAGGATGTCGGAGTTGAGTATAATCATCTGATGAAGAAGACAGATATGTGAATGGAGAGAGAGAGCAGTACCGGTGAATGAGCGAGTGGCTACGGACAAAGAGGTAGGCCGACCTTCAACCAAGGCCTTCCCGGGTAGGCGGCAACTCTAAAGTTAGTTAGCTATCCATCCACATCAGGGGCTGTGTAAAGTGAGCAGATTTCCCACCTGTGATATGCCTCACTGCTGGTGGCGTCGCAGCATAGATTCTTTATTTCCAAATAAATTCCCTAAAAGGAAACCTGCTAAGAATTCATGAGGGATAAATGACGGTTGAAAACTAGAAAGTACGAAAAACTCAATATTTGAGCTACCAGGCCACATTTGAGTTACGAACAAATATTTATTTATTTATTTATTGGAGCTTCGCAGCTTCGGCGATGCTGCTCTAAACAAAAACAATAGAAAAAAAATTAACAAAACTAAAAAAAAACAGAAATGGAACACGAAACACAAAAGGAAAACCAAACAGATGAGGAATAAAAAACGCAAAAGGAACACAAACCAGAAAAGGAACACTGAACACAAAAGGAACACAAAACATAAAAGGATTATAAAACATAAAACAGAGAGAAAACACGAAAAACAGAGATGATATCAAAACAAAATGGGAAATAAATAGAAACGCAACTAAAAAAAGAACTCGAATAAAAAAAAATAGAACACAAAAGGCGAAATTAGACACAAAAACTGAATGAAACACCAAAACGGAACTGGAATTAGAAAATGGAAATGGAACTCAAAAACAATATGGAACTCAAAAAACAAGAATGGAAATTAAAAAAAAAAAAAACACTATTGAACTCAACAAAGAAAAAAAAATGAACAAGAGAACAAATAAAGACAAAATTCAAAGCTAGGTGCAAAACTGTAAATCAAAACTATTGATTGATATTGGACAATAGAGAAATCATTAATAAAACATTTAAATATTCAATAAATAAATCAATAATTAAAATAAAATTGGTGTATAAAATGAATTAAAGAAATTTAAAATAATTAAGGTTTACATAAAATATAAGTTGTTGCTGTTGACTATTTACATAAAACTCAGTACCTTACTAATACACACTCGAGCGAGCGAAAACTCATATACCCATTTTGTGAAAATTTTGTTGTATTACTTAATTTTTTAATATTAACCGAATTTTTAATATATATTTTAATTTTTAGCCTTTAGTAAACACCAGCTTCTAGTCATCACACTTTTAAAATAAGTGAATATATCATAAAACATAATATTCCAAGCTTAAATACCGAATATAGTTTAGAACTGATTTTTACTAGATTAGATTCAAGGGAGCAGGTTGTGTGATAAAGCCAACAAATAATATTTTATTTAATTACTCGATAATGTTTATTTCATCTATACCAAACTCGATATTTAATTCTTTCATTCAACACTGTAGATTATTGGCGGAAATCAGACCTGGAATAGTGGCGGTTTAGAGAAGAGGATTCGAAAATACAAAATATCTCCGTTATTATGGTTCGGATAGCAAAATGTTATAGAACTAATCTTGTTTAACAATTGTTGATGTTCTACAATTGTTATTCTATGCATTATTTCGTAACTCAAATACAATGCATTATATGTACGTACTTTCCAGTAACCCCCGTCATCTCCTAGGTAGGATCGATGGACATTAGAAGATATTTTTCGAAAATCGCGTCATGAGTTCGCCCTCAATAGCGGATTTCCCTTAGGGGAAACCTGCTAAAAATGATAATACTGCATTGACAGTAGTATTGACCACCTTTACCGTCAATAGAAGAGTGGCAGGCCTGTAAAATACCACGGACTGAACAAGGAAAAGCCCGGTTTCATCGTCTTAACTATTAACTGCAATTAATCAATTAGATCGGATGAGTAACCTCCTCGGCTACTGTTCTTCCCAGCAACGATTAACTGAGGAAATTACCGGCGAAGGAATCCCGGCTGGAAGACTCCGGGTTAGGCGGGCCTTCGTGGAAAATGGCCTCCAAGGTCGTCCGTAATTAGCGAATTCTTGTATTAAATGTATGTAAAGTTGCGCCAGAAAAGTCAATAGCGTTTTTATCAGATTTCCCTAGAGAGGAATCTACTATTGATGTTAGAATCATGATAAGTTACTCGAGAAATTTCTCAAAATTAACATCAATTGAAATTTATACATGTATTCATATGCATTTGTCATTGCCTAGCGGCTAATTTAAAATTCCTTCAAGCAGCTTAGGAGCTGCGTAACCTTAGCAGATTTCCCGATATGAATAGTTCAACAAGAAAGGTTCTATAACATTTTTCGACCCGACTAACAGAGATATTTTGAATTTTCTAACTACCCCTCTCCTATTCCTGTTCCAATTTCAGCCTTTCACTAATATAGTGATGAATGAAACAATTAAATGGCCACACAACATATTTGTATGTACCTTACACATGAAACACTCAATGAAAACAATATTCGGTTTTTAAGCTTCCAATAAAGTAGTGCATGATATAACAGCTTTTTGTTAATATGACATGAGCAAGAATGGAGCTTTATTCAATGGTAAAAACTATAAAATGGAAATATCTCGACGAATATTCATGATAAAGAAAATAAGTACAAAACAATATTGATAGACAATTAAATTTTCAATGAGATAGGTTCTATACAATTGTTCAATCCGTCATAAAATAATGGAGATATTTCAAATTTTTTAAAATTCCCCTCCCCTGTCCGATTTCAGAAGTCGATCATTAATTGTACATAAAAGCTTATATATTGAGTGTGATAATGATAAGATAGAAATTTCGACCGCTTGACCGTCAACAGACAAATATATATAAAAGATAAATCTGCTAAAAATGGTAATGCTAGTTATCAAACCCCCACTTTCGTGCTTCTAAGGCTAATTGGGGCGGGTTATCAGTAGGTTGCCACCCTTTTCTAGCCAGGGTGGAGATTTTAGCAATGAGTTTGTAACTAAATAAATTCCTATTGCCCAGTCGAAGATCGAGCTCTCCACTCTAGGTTTATCATGTGAGATTAGGACCCAACGCCTCAACTTACACGGCTAACCTGGGACCACGGAAATTTAAAGTTTCCACGTAAAATTAAAGATCTGCTTAGCTTAGTCCAGCGGGATGAGCTTCCATTATCAACCCATGCTCCATAACGGGGAATTCCTTTTACTAACAGAATCCTTGATAAAAACCCCCACATTCCCATTGATAAAACAATTTAAAATGAAACAGGAAATCGTAGTATGTTGAGAATAAGATAATATAATTAGAAGCAAGCCAAATAAATAAACATGAATTAAAAACTCATTAATATTTAAGCGGACAAGGTTGGTCCTTTGTAGGTAGATGCTCAATGAATATTTGCCTTTGAAAATGCTTCCAACTCGTAACTCCTACCTTAATCTAATGATAAAGGCCACAGAAATAGTAAGAGATTGATATTGTATCTCTAAGTAAATTAAACAGTTTATGTAATTTGATTATTTTTAAGCTATTTCACTCTGAAATAATAATTCAAGGATACTGACCATGTCTGGATAAATCGTGAATTTATGTTAACAACTTAGTCATAAGTAAGGGCGATGAAATGAAGACTGAAAACAAGGCATTTGGATTACGAAAACATTTTAATAACAATAATTGTAAAGCATAGTTCAACAAGACTGGTTCTATAACATGTGTTGACCCGCTTCCTAAACATGTGTCGCGAAGTAGATGCGCAAACTCTTAATGACTTGGAAAGGACACTCGTGATCTAATGTCACCATATATTCTGTACTACTAAGTAAAAATCCGATGAGAAGAAGTGGGGGTTTGATGAAGGTTGAAAACAAGTTAGTACGAATAACTCAATTAAGATTTCAGTAACGGAAATATGTATAACAACAACAATTGCAGGGCATCAATAGTTTAACAAAATTGGTTCTGTAACAGTTTTCGAGTCTGAATCATAATAGCGGGCATATTTTGAATTTTTGGTTTTCCCAATGTAAACTTCCTATTACTCGTTCCATTAGGAGCCATTTACGAATATGATCTTTAATGTTGAATAAAACTGTTAAATACCGAGTACGTTAACAATCAAACAAAAATTGCGCCCGATAAAACAGTAAAAGATTCTGAGGTGTGCCCATTACGTAATTATCAACACAGTTGTTTTTTAATAAGCGTTTAAGAGAAAGAAGAAAAAAAAAAAACAACTTAAGAGCTCTTGCCAACGTTTATCGTGATTTCCATAGAAGCTTAATAGAAACAAATTAACATACACTATTGTAGGGTGAAGGTCAACAATTTCCTACACTTCAATACATTTATTCACTTTGCACTAGTTGATTCGGTTAAATATAAGCCTCCTCATGAACACTCTTAGTCACTAGACTCAAAAAATGAAATACTCAATTCCACAAGAAACTGAATGAAATAGAAAAGATGGAATTCAACTTGACCATTGTTCGACAGTAGCTTGTATCTCCATGTACCGAATTCTTTTTCGAAGCATAGAGAGTAGAAGTGTTTCTGAAAGGCATACTTTTGCTCGAAACATGTAGAGCTAATTTAACAAACGGATTGAAGAGAGGATATAGTTGTATTTGACGAGCTTCTGCACAGGACAACCCTGGTGTTAGTAGGAATGCTGACAACGTGTCAATGACAAATATAGCATAACTTATTGGCTTATTTTGACACCAACCAATGACTAATATTGGAAAATGTTTTTTGGCTGGATGCGATTGATAGTTGTTTGAATGAACATGGTCTTCAGGATCATTCATGATCTTGCTTCTTAGCAATTTGCAAAGCTGTTCCACAACGAAAGTAGTGGACTCTACTGCATAACGGACTAGATTCTAAAAGCTAGTTGTTGTAGTATATAATAGGACGGGCATAGTTTCCTGCTGACTGTAAATAGCGGAAGTGGAGGCTACGTAACCACCTGCTCTACGGCGACTTGCAGCGAGGGAGTATATCGATATAGTTCTGGAGCAGGGAAAGGTTGCTGCTATCGCGGTTGCATAATATCGAGAAGGCACAAGAAGCTTCCTCTTCACCTCCTCTCCCTGATTCTAGACCAGTTATGCATTTATAAGGAAGGCATTGGCCAAGAAGAAAAACGCTCTTGTGCAAGCAACAAGAGTGGAGCAACTCTTAGAAGTCATACCAATCATTGGTAAACATTTGCATAGAAATATATCATTGTGGTCAGAAAGACTAGCAAAATGGCCAAAGATAATTTTCTGAACTACTCTGGCCAATATGTAGTTTCAACAATCTCAGGCGAGCATATTAAAGAGCAAAGTAGTCCCACAGAAAACTACTGAGTAAACTAATCATATTTCTGACGTGCAGGAATGACTTCCTGATGATCCCCTGTATATCTCAGACAATACAAATAATAAACCCAATCTAAACTCTTACTTACGCAGATTCAAACTCACGGTCTCAAAAGACTTGTAAATGCGAGTTACACTGAACAGACGTTCACTAACTTGATTTAGGAACGCTGAATGACACTAGACATACAAAGACAGATTATCAACAGGTTAACACTCTTTTATAGCCAGGGTGGGACTAAGGATTTTATTTAGTGAATTCCGTCACTAAATAAATTCCTATTGCCCAGGAGGGAACCGAACTCGCCACTATAGGTTTACCATGTGAGATTAAAGTCGACGCTTTAACCCACACGGCTAACCTGGGTCCCGATTTAGAATTGAGAAATTAAAAGAAATTTTAAATGTTTGACAATTGGTAGATTTGTCGTAATCGAATAAAAAATTAATATGGAGAGTAACAAAATATAAAAACAAAAATACAACAATGCACGAAGACACTTGCGACACTACTCATAACATAGCTAAAGAATAAAATATAATTTGTAAACAAGTAGATTAGTCTATGAAAGCATAGCGTAGAAGACATTTGTCCTTTATCTTCATAACTGTCACGTGTGACAGCTGATAAAGATCAGCTGATTATGATATTAAACAACTGGACATGTGTATAGGAGGAATAGTGGAATCCTAGTTGTCGGTCCGTGGGGCGAGGCGGAAAAGTGGACCACCAGCCTTGCCCCACGGTCAGATTCCTTCACGACCCATTGATCATGGGCATACAACAAAAACTACAAGGAAACGTCATTTCAATTAGTCCAGGGCTTAATTGGAAAATAATAGGAGTTAGCTAGAGTTTGGAGCACGGGGATACATTGGAACTATTTTTTAGGAGATAATAGCCAATTAAAAGTGTTTAATATTTTTTTAAGGGTAAGAAAAAATAGTAGGAACTCTTTGACTAATACAGCACCAACTTCAATAAGTATTTCCCTTAGGGGAAATCTGCTACTGAGGCCGTTCTCATGGCGCGATGTTCGAAACATTTTCTCAAACGTCCATCTATCGTACCTATAAGATGAAGAAAATGAGGTCCGTTCAAATCTATATATATATTAACAAACTCGGTATTTCACTTTTAATATAAAACTAAAGTTCATGTTCGTCAATGGCTGAAATTTTACCAGAAGGAGGGACAGTTTAGAGGGGTAATTTCGAAAATTCATAAAATCTCCGTTAGTATGCGTCGGATCAAAAAATTGTATATAACCAATCTTTTTCCAAATGTATTGCTCTATGTATGTTGTTATGTAATTTTTTTTTTTTTTTTTTATCTTGATTATAACCGAGATATTTGCATTTTTTAGTTTTCGACCTTGAGTAAATCCCCCCTCATACTCATATTAGCAATAAGCTGTTATATTATGAAGCACTTTATTTGAGCCCTAAACACCAAATATTGTTCTCGCCGAACTTTTACGTTCTGAGATAAATACAAATACGTGATGCACGTGGGAAATCTGTTTAGTTAACATAGCCCCTGCTTGACGGACTTTTTATCGTATATGTATTGTATGTAGGGTTTTTCTATATATCAACAAGTCGATGGTCATCGTAATTAATAATCAATAATTCATATTGGCCAATGGGAAATCATTGTATGAACCATCCTTTCTTTCCTACGAATGTAAGATATAACTCCTGTATCCTGAAGTCTATGACGTGAAATGCAATAGAACTTTGTAAAGCAACTTTCGTCGGCAAAGTCATCATCATGAACGGAGCTCCATTAAAAAAAAACCCGTCCGTCAGAGGCGACGTAAGCAGATTTCCCACATGTTGGACATGCTGCCCATCTAACATCATATAGTCTCAGTATGCCCCGCAAAAAAAACCCCTGTATAAACATGAATAGAAGTTTATGCTGGACATGGTTAGTTACTCAGGATCGAGTGACAATCACATAAGCAGACGGGAGCTATTACTGAAAGCTGAAAACACTAAGATTACATTTTTTAGCAGATTTCCATTAAGGGAAATCAGCTATTGAGGTCGTACTCATGACGCGAGTTTCGAAAAATTTCTTCAAATGTCCATCGATCCTCACACAATTTTTGTTTGATTGTTACCAAACTCGGAATTTAACCGTTTTATGTAAAAAGGAAGATCAAGTTCGTTAATGGCTGAAATCGGACTAGTGGGAGGGGGGGGTTTACTGGGGGGATTTTTGAAAATTCAAAATATCTCCGTTATTATGCGTCGGATCGAAAACTTTTATAGAATCAATCTTATTGCAAATTAAATTTACTACAAATATTGTTCTATACGTTTATTCTGTATCTTGAATATTAACCGAGATATTTGCATTTGTATTGTTTGTGTGGTCGGCAGGACTAGGCTGTTCCGGACTTTCCGCCGAGAGCTCTGGTGACCGTTTCCGTAACTATTCGACCCTCGTGAATAGGTTTAGAGGTCCCTTACTACTACAGTTGTTATTGGGCAGATTCCTTTACTGTAAAACTTCACGTGGGGAATCTGCTTAGTTTACGCAGACCCTGCGTGACAGACGTTTATTTATTTATTTCGTTTGTTTCCCACATCGATGGTGATTGGCAAGATCTCTGTTTAGGGGGTAATTACAATAATATGTTTATTCCTTCTTGTACACCTTGGTTGTACTTTATTTATATAGTGGAAAATATACCTTAAATATCTGTGCGTATCTCATGTCCGCACTTTGTCTAAATGAATATAAACGTAGTTGTGCTAATGCCCATCAGAGAGCATTTTTGTCTTGCAAAATGCACAGGAATAAGTCCTTCGGATATATTCCTTAGAGACACCACAGCTATTATAGTTAGTGCAATGATGGTTTAGAGAGGAAGCAGCCCTTGCTAAAAGCTAAATATGGTAATATCGATGGGTATGGTGGGGCCGGCGTTGCGTAGGCTTGCACCGCGATCTTCTGACTCACGCCTCGCTGGACGGAGGTACACCTGTACCTGCACCTATATCATCAGAGCATTTCATGCGCGAATGGGAAATATCCTTTGGAAGGGGAGAAACATATTACAGAAATGCGCTCAATGGGCGATTGACAGAAAAAAATCATTAAAACGCCTCGCACGCAGAAAAGACAAATGTCCATAACGATACAGTGGGATTCTACCTTAACCACAGTAACATTTATCTCAAGTCAAACGAATTTTGAGGGTGTTAGTGACGGGGGGGGGGGGTATATTAATATTGCTCAGGTCATATATCAACAGAAGCAGGGTAAGAAGAAGAAAAGGGATAAACAGTCAAAAAAAGGAAACGTATGTTTCCTGAAACCTTAACCGAATTGTATTAGACTTAAGAAGATCAATAAATTTTAATCGGCACTGTAGATTAAACAGATTTTCCACTTGCAGGAATGAAAATCTGATGATCTCATACGTGAGATACGTAGGAGTGGGGGTCGAAAGAAAAAAAAAGAGAATTAATTTGATTAATATATATATATATATATATATATATATATATATATATATATATATATGTGTGTGTGTGTGTGTGTGTGTGTGTGTGTGTGTGTGTGTGTGGTGTGTTGTTCTTTTCGGAGTTTTGGTCAATGCTGGTGAAACTATAACCCTAGTCATAGTGCAATAAGAATGTATAATAGTCTATAAATATATTTAGTCTTGCCCTGAGGAAGAGAAAATAAAGATTCTCGAAATATCGGCATAAACTAAGATTCATTTCACCAACATTGACCAAAACTCCGAAAAGAACCACACACCACATATAAATACAACCTGGTCGAAAACATCAGCACAATATATATAAAGGAAGGGAACAAAGAGATTGTAGTGTATTAAATTTGCAACAAAATTCGTTATAAATATTTTTTTAAATCAGAGCTTCACAATTAATCTCATATATTTAATGATTCAGAATTGCTGTACTATTTTATTTATTGCATTTTTATAATTACCTCATTTATTAACAAGTAGTCAACAATTCATAAGCCACGAGTAATAATTTAAAATAGGATTTACTTCTCAGTCAAATAAATTGAGCCAGCATAAAAATACAGGCATTGAAAAAAAAAAAAATATATATATATATATAAAATAACATTTCCTCCATGAGTGTACAATGTGGCCCAAATATAGTAGGAATCTGATATGTCAAGGTCCAGGCCCTTGGTGATATGGCATGGAATCAATGACCCATAACTAAGATATCCACGGATAACTATTTTATCTTTAAAACCCTCCGTTCTCTTTTCTCTGTATATCTCTGCCAAAACCGGGTGTGTCAGATTCATCGAAGCGCGTTCGGACAAAACTCGTAGCTCTGAATGTTCCATATTTTAGTGAATCAAGAAAAATAAAAATAAAATTACTTTGTGATTGGGGAAAGCAGTTGCAAGTCCACAAACTCAGGATAGAATAAAAAAAAAAGACCATTGTATAATGCAGAGAGGGGTGGATACTCATGTCACGATATCTCATTAGACTTGGTTCCTGTTTACTTCGTCGTAGAAAAAGTAGGGTGTGCACATACAAGTTCGTTAGAACTGAAGATGTGGCTCTACCTGAAATTGTTCAATATTAATGAACTTAGTCTATAATTAGAAGATATATGTGGCGTTTTCAACGCAAACTTAAGAGGTGCATTATTTTCAGTCAAATAAAGGGTCGAATAAGTTCTGATAATGCTACATGTGAAATATGAGACACCTGGTAAACTAATTAGAATGCCAGAACGGATAATTAAAACCATATATAAACTAATAAAGTAACAACTAACCTAAAAATGATTTAGTTTGAAGAGGGTTTCGAAGTGTCATATGTTTAAAAGCATCAGATTTCTAAGTACTATGATATGCTGTAGGTGGGGGTTCATTTGAAACACGTCAAAACTAAGGCCCAAAACGTTTCCCGCTTGTATGACACATACTTTCTAAGGACACTGAGAGGTTCAGTCAAATTTCAAAAAAATTAATTCTTTTTAAAACACATTTAATGATAAAAATACGAATTCGGCTGTCCTCGTCTGTACCCTTAATATGAAATCTCTTGGTAATATTCCAAATACGGACGAAACCAAAGCTCACTTAATCTTTCCAATGGAACTCTCAGACTATCTTGTGATGCATAGTTAAAAAGCAATGAGCCAAAGAAAAACATTAAGCCCTTATGATTAAGCCACTAGTGATTCTACAGAAGAAAATAATGCGCCAATGTAGGGCACTAGCAAAGATTCCAACCCCCAAATAGTTAATGGAATATTTTACTGTGGAAAACGTTTTCACCAACGGATATATATATATATTATTATTATTATTAAGAATATTACAGTCTTCATTTAAATGTGATATGTACATGCAATTGTTCTCCATCACTCTTGACCGAAGCTACACCCCTTCAGCACAATGAGAGGAGCAGCCTCTCTCTGCCTGGCAAGGAAGTCAAGAGCTAATGAGGAATGGCACTTGAGAAGAAAATAGCCACTGCTATTACTTCATTTTACACTTATATAGGAGATCTCTGGGCCATTGTCTCCTGAAGTGTTGTGGAGGGGAATATGGATGAATGGTATTGGAAAGACTTCTGGATTAGGATGATTGGAGAGCCTGCTGTGGTATTTTTGGAGTCATAAGAGGATTAGGTCCTTTACAAATGGGATATTAAGATCTTTATGGAGGGTGTGGTTTGTAACATAATATGGAGCATCTACAATGGTGTGCAGGACATCAGATTGGAAAGTCTGTATGCGTCTGATGTTCAAAGGTTTTGCCCTACCCCACACTTCTACTGCGTATGTCCATATTGGTTTAAGTAGTAACTTTTACATTGTTAGTTTCTTTTCCGTAGGAAAGTGAGGTCTTCTATTTAGCGGACGAAAAGTTGTCCGAATCGTCTGTTAAGTTCCTGTCTTTTAATTATTGTGACTATTGGGACTTCCAAGTAGCGTAAGTCTGGTGCTCAAATGTAGTCCAAGGCAGTGTACACAATCGGGCTGTTCACCAATGGAACGTATTCGACATTAGTCACTCCCTTTGAGGGAACTTCTTAAAGCAACAGGTGACTTACCTCCATCTCCCAAACATCTTACATTTACAGTCTGATTGCTGACAACTTTCCATCTTCCCAAACCGGACCTAAAGGATGCCTAAAACGTTAGACAAGCCTAAAAGTGACCTGACCTCAAGCCAACAGGCATCTGCTTTCTACCAGCCCAATTCGCTGAATAATTAAGGAGCGCTGACAGTAATTGGCTTGTAAAAGGGACAGAAGCTACGAGACGACCGCCTAATCTAGTCTCTGGTTACGAATATACCTCCTCGGGACATTGGTGAATATAATCTCTGCTACAGCGAGCAGATCCAACCGGAGTTTCTCTCAGCTGTCACTATGACCTCCTTCTATAATTGTTATCTGCAACACCCCTATCGCGCCTGTCCCATTTCTCTTATCATCTCCCTAGCTGATAGCGGCTTATTATTAAATATTTCCATCCGGATCATATGCCGGATATAACTACACATTAATTAATTACTTGAGAATCTTTTAGTCATACTCAGACACCATTGGCACTCTTAAGAAATACCTACTAGCAGATTTCCTCAAGGGAAAACAGCTATTGTGGTTGTGCTCGGGAAGAAGTTTTTGAAAAATCTCTTTAAATATCCACCGATCGTAGCTGATGACCAAAATTACGTTCTTCGAAATTATATATATATACTGAGGAAGAGAGCAAGAGTAACAGAGAGTGAATGTGAGAAAAACATTTTTCCACTAATGCTCTAGCAGACCTTCTTTATATTTGATCGTTAACAAACTCGATACCCTTAGTGGACAAAATTTAGAGGCAAACCAACTTGACGAACATTCTCCCCGTTAACCAAGGAGGAACTGAAATTAGTTGTCACCTGTTGACTGAAGGACCTAACGATTAGCTTGCCTTTCGAAAGAATCTAAGAGAGTCTAACCCGTTAGCCATCCCCCTAATCTAGGATCGAACTTCAGCTTACTAACGGTAATTACTAGATGAACCCACGCTTTAACCCACACGGCCACGGAGGGAGGGGATTGGAGACGGGAAGTCGAAAATCCGAAATATCTCTGTTATTATCAGAGAATCAATCAAGCAGCAAATTTCATTGCCTACAATCGTCATTTTAGCAGATTTCCCTTAATATGTCGCAATTTTTGTTTAATCCTTACCAAACTCGGAATTTAATCGTTTTATGTAAAAAGAAAGATCAAGTTCGTTAATGGCTGAAATCGGAACAGTGGGAGTGGGGGTTTAGAGGGGGGATTTTCGGAAAATTCAAAATATCTCCGTTATTATGCGTCGGATCGAAAGTATATTATATATATTGTATAGAATCAATCTTATTGCAACTTAAATTTACTATAAATATTGTTCTATACATTTATTCTGTATCTTGAATATTAACCGAGATATTTGCATTTGTATTCTGCATTGGTCGGCAGGAGTGAGCTGCTTGGTACTTTCCGAAGAGAGCTCTGGCGGCCGTTTTCCTAACTATTCGTCCATCGTGTATAAGTTTAGTGATCCCTTACTACTTACTACACTTGTTATTGGACAGATTTCTCTATTGTAAAACTTCACGTAGGAAATCTGCTTAGTTTACGCAGCCCCTGCGTGACGGGCTTTTATACTTTTTTTCTCTCAAATATAAACCGAGATATATGAACTTTTTTTAACCTTTCACCGATCACCTTCCATTGATCTTCACTTCTCCTCGTGCCGATTTTCTTTAAACAAACCGTATAAATAGTCACTTTATGAACAGCTTAAAATTCAATTCCTGGATTCTTTGGCTTCTTCTTAACGAGAAAAATAGAGAGTAAAATTTCGAATGAATGACTTCATCGTATTTAAGTAGCGACCTTGTGAGGGACATTTTTATATATGCCTGGAATATTTTATATATTATTCAGATATCTAAGCTACACGATCCATCTATAGAACGAGCATTTTATATTTGCGAACAATTAAAAAGCAAACGAACTTTGAATTCGTTTTTTGTTGCCGGAGGATTCCACTGGTGCTACCTGTTTGTCTGTTAGCTCCTGCCAAAATCAACAGGTTGCTTAGCTATGCAACAGCGAGGCTATCTGTGAAGAAGAGTGCCAATCAGAGGTAGCTGCTGAGGGAAGAGCAATGCCCTCACATGCCGTACCTCTCACATACTCAACAATGGGGAGAGCTATGAAATATTCAAACCGCTACACCGCATCCCTCCGACATTTGCTGTCTTGTTCTCCAACGTGTCATCCAGATAAATTCCCCTTAGCAGTCTGGTTCCTTGTCTACAATTAATCCAAGGACTACCCGCATAATATTGGATATCTTCCTGTTGAAGAAGTATAGGAAAGACGAAAAGAAAAGGTCCGTCACGCAGGGGCTGCGTTAACTATGCAGATTTTCCACTTGTGTCACGTATTTGCATTTATCTCAAAACGGAATAGTTCATTGAACAATATTTGGTGTTTAGGCTTCAAATATTGTGCTTATTATTTATGAAGTAAGAGTGGGAATAACAAATTTTGAAGAAACCTCATTTTCGTCACCTCCCTGGTAGGATCAATGGACACTTGAAGAAATTTTTTGAAAATCCCGTCATAAGTACAACCTCAAGAGCTGATTTTCCTTAAAGGAAATCTGCTCAAAGATTGTGAAGTCTACACACTTAAAAAATAATAAAACGAAAACATTAGTATCCTGCTTTGTGAATAACGACACCAAAAAAAAAGACAACACCATGTTCTGCTCAAATGAATCACAGGAAGGAAAATTCTCCATTTTCCGAGATGAATCATTTTTTAATATATATATATATATATATATATATATATATATATAAAACTTTAGAGTTACGCATTTTTTTATTCTGATTAGAAATTAACGATACCAGCTAAATTTAAATATACTCTCATTTTTGTGGATCGCTCATAAAAATTAAAATGAAATAATAGCAATAAATGATGTTGAAATGTAATTTCTCAGGTAGAGGATTCTCAAAAAATATTATAAAACAATGATTACGATTTCTGTTCAATCTAAAATATAAATAAAGTAGGCAAAAAATAAATTTTAAGCGGCCTGATTTTAGTCATGGCCTAACAATATCTTATGTAAATATGATTATCTACAAATGCTGTTATACACATTTTCTCTGTGTCTCAAATATTAACCGAGATATTGACATTTTTTAGTTGCCCTCATTCCAACTTAAGTCATATTAAGGCTAAGCTGTTATATCATGGACCACTTTATCCGAAACTGAAATATCAAATATTGTATTCATTAAACTTTTACTGCGTAATGATGTCACCAATTAAGATTTTCCTGTCCTGCCTCGTAAGTGTTTATTTGATTGAGTATGGTATACACTCAATATTTAAACAACTCTGTTTTTCTTATTCGTAAATGGATGAAATCGGACAAGGAATAGGGGGCGAAATTTAAAAATAATTTTTTATCATGAGTCGATTCAAAAATTTTATAGAACCAGTCTTGTTAAAATATTGATGATCTTATTATCAAAACAATATTTTGATGGTAAACCTAGAGTGGCGAGTTCGATTCTTGCCTGGGCAAAGGAAATTATTTAGTGACGAAATTCATTAAATAACGTCCTAAAATCCCACCCTGGCTAGAAAAGGGTGGTAACCTGTAGATAACCCGTCTCGATTAGCCTGAGTTGCAAAAAGTGGACGTTAATAAATAATAATAATAATAATATTTTAACAAGACTGGTTCTTGTTAAAATATTGAAGATTCTTGATTCAATATTTTAACAAGACTGGTTCTTGTTAAAATATTGAAGATTCTTGATTCAATATTTTAACAAGACTGGTTCTTGTTAAAATATTGAAGATTCTTGATTCAATATTTTAACAAGACTGGTTCTTGTTAAAATATTGAAGATTCTTGATTCAATATTTTAACATTCTTGTTAAAATATTGAAGATACAAAATTTTTATGTATGTTTATATATCTCGTAAGTAATATATTCCGAGAGTTATAATTATTTGCTTGTATTTAGTCTTCAGTAGGTTAATAGTGTGTCATACCAGCACGTGGGAAATCAGCTTAGTGTACGCAGCCCCTGCGTGAAGGACTTCTTCATAATACACTGTTACGCAGAGTAAATTTAATTATTATTTTACTAATTAATTAATAAAACCAATAGATAAAATGGCACACAACGAAAAAACACAAACAAACCGTTACCTCCGCTACGTTCGTACATACGGCAGTTAGCCGCTTGCAGGTTCTTTCGATTCGAAGAACTCCAAAAGAAGATATATAAAGCGAGCGGGGGAAAAAAAAGTTGTAAGGAAGGAGAGACTTGTCAGTCAATGTGAACGTCTCACTCAGTGAATGGTGCTTGTCGACAGAGAGATTTAATGCGAGGTCGATATAGACACAAAAAACAGCCCCCGATCCTTGTAATCCCAAGGGGTTAATCCACCCCTGGCACGCGCCGCAGGAAAAAATGATCGACTCCCATCACATGTGACAGTAATCACATGGAGACAATTAACTAATCTCTAAATAAAAATCACATGGCAAACCTAGAGTGGTGAGTTCGATTCTCGCCTGGGCAAAGGAAATTATTTAGTGACGAAATTCATTAAATAACGTCCTAAAATCCCACCCTGGCTAGAAAAGAGTGGTAAGTTGTAGATAACCCGTCCCAATTAGCCTGAGTTGCAAAAAGTGAACGTTTATAAATAATCTAACTAAAAAGACCCACGAACATAAAAGAAAGGAAATATCCTACGTGAAGTTTAACAATACAAAAATCTACATACTCAATAATAAATATTTCAGTCAATTTTAAAAATCTACCAACGGACAGCGTTTGAATCGTAAACAAACAGGTCAGCAAACCTTTCAGACCTGGCCAGATAGATAGAAATATTCTTCATCGAAAGGAAAACAATTACTAAAATATACCTGAATATAACATATTAATTTTATTAAAAACTACTTACTGTATATAATACTGTATGCTACAATCATCAGAATAATTTTTATCTCAAACACACAAAGATAATCCAAGAACTAAAGACGGGAAAGGGCGGGGGTGATTAACAGAACTTATCTCGTGAAAAAAAAGTTCTCTTGAAAACACTATTCGGTTTTTAAGCTTCGCCTAAAGCGGTTTATTACATAACAGACATGTGGAGGAGTGGGGGGTTTGCTGAAGGGTGAGAACTGAAAAATGCAGACATCTCGGTTAATATTCAAAATAGAGAATAAATGTATATAACAATATTTATGGGATATTTAATTTGCAGTAAGATTGATTCTATATCTGACGTAAAATAACGGAGATATTTTGAAATTTCGAGATTTCACCCTCCCATTGGTCCTATTTCAGCCGCTAACGAACCTTTAGTTTTACATAAAACGTTTAAATACCGAGTTTGGAAATGATCATACAAAAATTGCGACTGCTAGAGCAGAAACAGATATATATATATAATTTTGAACAGACCTCATTTTCTCATTTTCGTAATCACCTAGGTACGTTTGATGGAAAAAATTAACCATTTGCACACTGCAGTAGATACTGCAAAGGACTTTTGCTTGAAAAAACTTGGGAAAGCACGACCATAGTTATTGACAAATATATCAATCGACTTTTACTACTCAATATTTACTTAATTTTCAAGCTGAAGCACTTTTTGCTGAAAACTGACAAATGCAAATATCTCGGTTAATTTTCGAGATAGAGAATAAATGCATATAACAATATTTAGAGAGCATTACATTTGTACTAATAATGTTTCAATACAATGTTTCGATCCAAAGCATAATAACGGAGATATTACGAATTTTCGAAACACTTCCCCTCTAAACTCCCCCCCTCTCAATAGTTGTATTTCAGCCATTAACGAACTTGACCTTTCTTTTTACATAAAACCCTTATATATCGAGTTTTGTATCGATAAGACAAAAATTGCGACCACTAGAGAGGTTATATATATATATATATATATATATATATATATATATACACATTCACACATACAATTTTGAACGGACCTAATTTTCGTTATCTACTAGGTAGGATCGATGAACATTTGAAGAAAAATTTCCCATAAGGGAAATCTGCTAAAGCAACAATATCCCTCACAAGTCTTAATTACCGCTATCACAGGCATATAAGACAAATATGATAGGGCCGTCACACGCTTGATAAGACTCAATTATAAAGAGTTGTACCCCCAAGAAAGCCTAGCCCACTATCAGATCAATGAACGGAGAAAGGAGGGAGGACAGAAAAAAAGGACTTGGGGTCTGGGATCTTATCTATGTAAAGATGACAAATAGGAGATAATGGACTAGCAAAGATGACAGCTCCAAGGAGATCTCTCTCTCTCTTTTTCTATTTTCTCCCTTCACGACCAACAATATGTCTTCCACCTCAACAAATTGTACAGTGTTCTTTCTGAATGCTATGACGTCAGGGCTTCATTCAAAATGTGGCTCTAATGGAAGGCGAAACAATAATTAGGTTGTTGTGTGTTTTAATTCTGGAGTAATGGATAAACCATAGTATTTGGTTTATCATTTATACATTAATCAGCTGTTCAATAACAAACGGAAAAAAGTATAACACAAACGCAAAACAAATAACAATAAAAAATAAAATATTATTTCAAATCAAAATATATAAAAATAAATTAATAATAAGAAAAGCATAATGTAAGGATGTTATTGTTATTTATGTCCTCTTATGCTACTGCAGTTAATCTGAAAGGGTCCATTTTCTAGCTAGCATTGGAATATTATTTAATGAGTTTGTCCCTAAATAAATTTCTATTGCCCAGGTGAGGGTCTAGGTAAAACTCTAGATATATCAAGTGGAATTAAGACCAACGCCCTAACCCATAAGGCTAACCAGCCTTAACGTAACGAAGTATTAACAACAATTTTCGTAACATAAAGTGTGACTCCAGTGCACATGTTTTCTTGTGTATTACGTAAAATTTCAATAAATATGGACAAAAACAAAGTAACTACTGGGTGGAAAGACAATAAATACCTGAGAGTAAGGAGGGTTAGTATCAGCACTGATAATCATTAATACAAAAATACAAATGAGAATACCACCATTTTCATTATCGAACACAAATAAAAGTAAAACAACCCCAAACAGTAATTAAAAAGGGGGCTTAATTTAAGCTAATGCGTTGACCTTAATCCCACATGGTGAACCTAGAGTGGCGAGTTCAATTTCCGCCTGAGCAATATGAATTTATTTAGTGACGAACCCATTAAATAAAATCTTTAGTAGCACCACAGCTAGAAATGGGTGGTGTGAACTGTAGATAACCCGTCTCAATTAGCCACAGTAGCAAAAAGTGGAGGTTAATAAATAACAAATATTAAACATTAAAGATTTATAAATTCTTAAAAAAAAAAAAAATACTTCACGTTTATATACCAAAAAAGTTTAGTAAAACCTACATGCTCAAATATTAAGCCAAGAAAAGTATGAAATTAAAATATTCATACTGCCCTTTACATGTTTTGTGGTCTAAATTCCACCTCTTCAGTAGCTATCTATTATTATTCAAAAATAATAACATTCATTTAAAAAAAAATTAATACCATTAATTTTCCAAACCCTTATGATAATTCTTTACATACGTCTGTGTACATAATCGATTTGTAGTCATCTGACTTATTCTACTTCTGGAATCTTAACCAACTTGGGACCTCCCCAGTGTGGACAGTCGCAACGAAATATAAGAGGGAAACGAGCAATTCAGAACTGTAAGTAGCAATCTGTAATTAGATTTAAAAAATATATCGTGTAAGTAGGCACTTATTAATAGTGTATCTAGTATACAGTTATAGTAGGGTTTTGATAAGTTAATGTTGTTAATTCCTTTTTTCTTTTTTAAAACTAATGTTATTTTTTGAAAAGGGATAGCCTCTTAAGAGGTGAAATGTATACCACGAAACATTTAGGGCAGTATGAATAAAATTCTTTCGAGAAAATGGTTTTTGGCATATATACAAATAAGTAGTACACTAATGAAATTCGTGCATGGATACACAAGAGATAACTTCTGTTATAAATAACGATCAATGAGTATTTTCCAATATGGTTTATAATTAAAACGATCACTATAGTGTTTCTTCTGCGGGTATAAAGTCAACTTCGTAAATTACTGATAAGAAAACAAAAAGATATTCATAAACAAATTTAGTAAATTTCAGAGACATCAGTACGGGGCCAAACTCAGTGGAGATCAGTCAAATTTTAACTGGCACTGATATTGGATCGCTTGCTCTGTAAGAGCTCTGCAGCTTTTAGCAGATTTCCCTTCAGGGAAATCAGCTATTGAGGTTGTACTCATGACGGAATTTTTCGACATTTTTCTTCAAATGTCCATCGATCCTACTTAGTATAGTAGATGACGAAAATGAGGTCCGTTAAAAACTGTATATATATATATATATATATATATATATATATATATATATATATATATATATATATATATTTGTCTGTTACCGCACAGATTTTGTTTGATCGTTACGAACCTCGAAATTTAGTCGTTTTATGTAAAAAGAAAGATCAAGTTCGTTAACGGCTGAAATCGGATCAGTGGTAGGGGGGAGGGGTTTAGGGGGGAGGATTTTCGAAAAATCGAAATATCTTCGTTACTATATGTCGGATCGAAAAATTGTATAAAATCAATCTTATTGCAAATTACATTTACTATAAATATTGTTATATACCTATTTTCCGTATAATGAGTATAACCGAGATATTTGTATTTTTTGTAATGAGTTCCGCTTTCAGTAAACCCCTACTCCTACTAGGGACATATTAATAATAAGCTGATATCTAATGAACCACCTCATTATTAGGTTAAATACAAAATATTGTTTTCAACAAAGCTTTATTTTACGAGGTACAAATAAATACGTTCTGTTGAACCCCCCCCCTTTTGTTTCTTGGACTATGAGTGATTGAGATAGAAATTATTTTGATTCATTTCAAATTATTCCAATAACTGTAATAAATAGTGTTGTGATTAAAATTATTCTGGTTTATTATTAATTACAGTATTAGATATAATAAATAGTTATATGAATAAAATTTATAACTTATATTCAAATATATTTCCGTAATTGCTTTTATTGTCTTGACTTGCCCTTTATTTGTTTACTTAATATTCACAGCAGTATTAATTCTTACAAATAATGGATATTCTGTGGTACTATTTAGTGTTGGTGTAATAAGTGTTCAGAGCGCTGCTATCATTAACGGTAAGTCCATCTTTGGCTGCCCCTGCGTGACGGACTTTTTAAATAAACTGTTTGTTCCTTCTACATATCTTCCTTTAAAAAAAAAAAAATATTGCCGTAATTGGTTGTTGCACTATACTTATCAACTCCATAAATGCTAGATGATAAAGTGATACACCTGTCCTCTAAATATAATTTAAATGTGCAGCAACGAAGAAAAGTATTTAAAATGACGGGCAACAAGAGTCAAGGAATACAGATAATTTTCGAACTGTAAACCAGCTCTTAATGGAAATAAATCTTATTGAAGCATACCGTTAAAGTAATAAGCAGTGTAATACAAGGCAATAAAATGGAGTGACAAATTGCAATAGTATGAGGTTTCCTGAGCAGCTATAATGGCGAACCTTGAACTTTTCCGGGATACTATTTGCAACCAGTATTACAGAACTGCATTCCAATACGCTTATTCTTATTACTTAACGGAGTTTTAACACTTTCGCTACTCGATTTACCACTAACAGGTCACTTAATTCAGCCATTTCGAACCTAACTCGCTGATCTGCTCCTAAACCACTGTTCATGGTAAAAAAAAAATAATAATAAATGTTAATTCATAACGACTTATACAACTGAAGAGCAGAAAATCTTCGTAATCTGAGAAGCTGTTCATTCGCTCAATCGATCTTCTGTGCCTATCATGTAAGCAGGATTCAACCACATTTCGTAATTACACTTCAGAGAACTAGCTAGCAGTTTCAGAAATCTTGATAAAACGAAAGTGTAGATTGATAATAATAATGAAAATTTTTGAGAAAATATTGGAGAAGTTTTCACTTGGGGCCGTCCACAAAATACCCCCCCCCAAAAAAAAACCTAACTTCAGTTTGGCTGGTAACAATTTGTTATGTATCCATGTTTATTTAAAAAGGACACAATTTTTCAGCTCCTCACAATTATAATTATATGCATTTCAGGCATTCAACAATTTACATTGTCATCCTCAGAGCAGCTCTGTAGGCAGGACTTACACATTGAAATGACAAAGTAAATAACTGAAAGGCCTAGGAGCTTATAAATATATCATTAGGTGCCAAGTTGTGTTCATGACAAACCGTATTTGTTATGTTTTGTATATAGTAATATTTCCATTAAAATTCGTAAAGAGACCAGTTTTACTAGTGAATGATCTTTTAATGATTTTAAAACATTTTGTTCAGATATTAATTAAGGGTTAAGAACAGTAAAACGTATAAAATACATGAATTTCAACTGCTACAATTTCTGGAGCATATTTATGTCTCTTCTAAAAATATGATGTAACCTTACCTGAAATTCTTGGAAAGAAAATTCTGAAAAGATGTGGCCTTAGCAAAATTTCCACCTCAAACAAATTCATTGTCATTATATAAAGATGACTTCCATTCTTGATATAATGTTGAGTGTTGGATATTGCAGGATGCTGCAATCAAGGAAAAGCCTTCCTGCATTAAAAGTTTATTTTTTTGACAACCGGTTTCACCAAAAGAGTTACATCTTCAAGTCTTTAGTCAAAGGAAGTTGTTCCAGAACTAAACGAATATCACTAGAGAAGGGGCAGTAAGGCTAACAAAGCCCAGCCAATCAACTCAAAATGAATGATTATGAATTTTTTTAAGTATAAATCAAGTAAAAAAAAAACATTGATAATTGTAGCACATTTCAGTTAAACAAATATTGCCGCAAATTAAGATTAAAAGCTATTTATTACAAACAGAAATCTATGGTTTAATAATATTTGTAGCTACAAAATCAAAACACAATGAGATAAAGCAGCAATATACAGGGTTTTTCCCTTACAATAATAAAAACAGAAAAGGAAAAACTGTGTTCACACCACTCAGTAGATTAAGAGGACGTTGTGAGCTAGCGTTAGTACCTTCTCAAGTGATACTGATGCAGGTCTTGTGTCCTTTCCTTTTTCTAAAAGACCTGAAGATGGACTCATGCAGTGCAACCTGTTGCCAGAAATAAAAATATAATGCCGGAAGACTACATCTTTATTTTTTCTAATTTTTTTTTTTTCAACTCCTCCACAAAACCGGATTATCCGTGCGGAGTAAAATCCTTGAAAACTCACGACCTCTTAACAAGACACACTGTAACATACCCTGTTGTTAAAAGGAATGCGGTCGTAAATCTAACTGATTGATGGTGAGTTGATTAAGTCGCGGTGTAAGTACCCCGTCAAGTGTTAATTGTGAAATATGTACTTGCAGCTATTGTTAGCATGACTTATAGCATATCAACTAGCAAGGCTAGCTCTCGAGTCATTCATTTGCTAGTTGGGTTCTTAGGGCCAAGTTCAAGATCCCACACTATAATTTGTAATTTACGTTCTTGTCAAGAAGAGAATGTTGATAAGGAATGACATAAAAGAACTGTGTCATAGAAATGACCAGCCTTAATAGACAATAATAAACAAACAAACTGAACTATGATAGTCAAAAAGTAGTTTTGTTGGAAATTGAGAATATTGTACTTGGAAGGAAGAAATCTTCCAATTCTTCAAAAAAGTACGTCACGTAGGGGCTGCGTAAACTAAGCAGATTTCCCACGTGAAGTTTTACAATAGAGAAATCTGCCTAATAACAGCTGTAGTAGTAAGAAACCTCTAAACCTATTCACGAGGGACGAATAATTACGAAAACGGCCGCCAGAGCTCACGGCGGAAAGTCCGAACAGCCACTGCTGCCGAGCACATGCAGAATACAAATGCAAATATCTCAGTTAATATTCAAGATACAGAATAAATGTATATAACAATATTTATAGTAAATTTAATTTGCAATAAGATTGATTCTGTAATATTTTTCGATCCGACGTATAGTAACGGAGATATTTCGAATTTTCGAAAATCCTCCCCTCTAAACCCCCCCCCTCCCACTGGTCCGATTTCAGCCATTAACGAACTTGATCTTTCTTTTTACATAAAACGACTAAATATCGAGTTTGGTAACGATTAAACAATAATTGCGACCACTAGAGCGGTAAGAGACAAATATATATATATATATATATATATATATATATATATATATATATATACAGTTTTGAAAGGACCTCATTTTCGTCATCTCCTGGGTAGGATCGATGGACATTTGAAGAAAAATTTCGAAAATCGCGTCGTGAGTACAACCTCAATAGCTGATTTCCCTCAAGGGAAATCTGCTAAAAGTTATTTACAGATTTTTCTTAGGGGGAATCAGCTATTTAGCGTGTATTCATAATGGGATTTTCAAAAAAATTCTTCATATGTCCATCGATCCTACTTAGAATGACGAAAATGGGGTCCGTTCAAAATTTTATACGTATGTGCTTGTGCGCGCGCGCGCGTGTGTGTGTTGACAATTAATGCTCTGGCGGTCGCAATTTTTGTCTACCAATACCAAACTCGATATTTAAAAGTTTTATGAAAAAATGAAGATCAATTTCGTTAACGGTTAAAATCAGACAAGTGGGGGGAGGAGTTTAGAGGGGGAATTTAAAAACTACGAAATACCTCCGTTATAATGAGTCGGATAGAAAATTTCAAAAGAAACAATCTTATTGTAAATGCAATGTTCTATAAATGTTGCACGTTTTTTCCTTATCTTGGTTATTAACCGAGATATTTGCATTTTTCAGTTTTCGATCAACAGTAAACCCCTACTCCTACTCATGTAATATTAACAATAAGTTGTTGTTTAATGAAGCACATTATTTCAAGCCTAAATTCCAAATATTTCGTTAATTGAACTTATACGTTATGAAATAAATTCAAATACATGACGCTGGGGGAATCTGCTTAGTCAACGCAGCCGCTGCGTTAATTTAAAATTAAATTCTTTTAAATGAAGTGCAAAATATATTGTATACTTGATATAATAGAACAAGAAAGTGATATGGCGCCCATTATCTGGTTGTTTTTTAAATAATAAAAATTGAATTTGTTTTACAAAATTTAACTTCTCTCCTTTTTGATTTTAACCCAATGAGAAATTAAATACAATTTTAAATAAAAAATGTAATAATGTATAGGAATAATATAATTTTTTTATTAAATCTTTTTAAATTGTTGTCTGTATTACTCTGTTTCTGTTCTATTTCTATATTTTTGTTTTTATCAACATAGTTAAACTTTAAGCCAAATCTCCAAGGTACGAGAGCTTCTGTATAAATAAATAAATGAATAATAATATAAAGCTCAGTAATTATTAAAACAATTCTTTCAAATAAGTACATGATGTTGTTTCGAGTTCTCAGAATCACCATTTCCCATTATGGTTCAACAAGACTCTATACAATTACTGAAGCTAATAAATTCTGTATTGTATCTAATAGCCGTAAGATAGCACAAACATACGGCTTACATTACAGCTAGAAAGGATAAAATAAAAAGATAGGCCCGTATATGGCACATAGAACAAAAAGTCCTAATAGGTGATTCACATAATTGTAATTCAGCGTGTGACTCAAAGAAACCATACTACAATCCCGCCATAGTGAAAATTCCATTTAATAGAGCAACGTTTATACAAACGTAAAAGGATATCTAGGTGATTCAAAGAGCGGATAATATATAAGAAATAAAGTCTAACAAACAGGCGGCATACTTCTAAGAAGGAGTGCCTTCTAAGAAAATGCTCCGGCGAATATTTGCAGAGAACAAATTCCCAAGAATTTTCTTCGAGTTAATTGTAACTACTCACTAGGGACTCTGCCAACGAGGTAATAAAAGCAGTGGAAGAGAGGTTAGGATTCCTAGGGCAGCTGCCTTTATAGCCTCAATCACAGCGTGTTTTCCCGCTTTCTTCAACAACCTCTCTGGTTACGCGAGAAGGAAAAACAGACTCCTCAGACAAAATAAAACTTGATCGTTAGGTCTTTCAAAACAGAGGGGGGGGGGAATAAGTCCACCACGCAGGTACTGCGTAAGCTAAGCAGATCTCCCACGTGATGGCATAACACACTTGTGATCTCATTTTACCAAAAATTCTTTCTTTATATGTAAAAAAAACAATAGGTAGAAGGGGGAGGGAGTTACTGAAGCCAGAAAATAAAAAAGCACGAATAACTCACTTAATACAAGAATTATGAAAAAAAAATCCCTTAAGTAAAACAGTTTAACCAGATTGGTTCTATAACATTTTACGATTCCACTCATAATATCAGTGATATTTTGAATCAGGTCGGATTTTCGCCAATAACAAATATGATCTTCAGTGCTGACTCAAACAGTTAAATATTTAAATATGGTATTAAAGAAACATTTTAGTATAAAGAACGAAACATCGTAATAATGTATTTGCATATGTCTCACAAAGTAAAAGTTCAATGGAAACCAAATTTGATATTTAAGCCCCCCCCCCCATATGAGTAGGAGTGGAGGGTTGAATCTAAGAAATGCGAGTTTCTCGGTTAAAATCAAGTTACTGAAAAATGATATGTCACAACAATCATAGAACATTAAATTTACAATAAGATTAGCTCTATAGACTTTTTCGATCCGACATATAATAACGGAGATATTTCGAATTTTCAAAATTTCCACTCCCTCGCACTTATCCGATTTCTGCCATTAAAGAACTCAATCTTTCTATTTACGATTAAATATCGAGTTTGGTAACGATCAAACAAAAATTAAGACCGCTAAAGCGATCACAGACAATTATGTAGGTAGGATCGACGGACATTTGATAAAATTGCTTAAAAATCGCGTTATGAGTACGACCTCAATACAATAATATGATTACCCTGAAGGACATACATCGCAATACGTTTTGTTTACACAACGCGTTTCACACTAAAACAGACAAAATTCCGAATGTAAGAAAATGCAACAGTACACAAAAATACGTTAAGATTAGCACTGAAATTTGGAGACAGTCTAAATTTCTTGAACATAACAGTGTAGGGAATGCATCAAAATAACCACTTGACCTCCCACCAAAGCTGTGCCCTTCCATAGGATGTTTAGTCAAAAAATATTTTTTTTAAAAGAGAAAAAGAAGCTATGAACTACTTTTTGCATATCACAAAAGTGTCTAATAATTCAGTCCTATAACACATTTTGAGGAAATGCGCAAAAATAAAGATATTTACGATGTCTTTTTTGACCATCTTGGTAAATCCTCACTTTGGATTGCTCTAAAGAGCATCATAAATGATTGAGCAACATCATATGCTTTTGCGTTTCATTTCAAGAGGTGAAATTCTGAATTTTATACTCAATTAAGAGTATTTGTCTTTCCGAAATGGGGAAGTAGTAAGCGATAAAAATAAAAGGAAATTCGCTGAAACAGAGGTGTTCAAACATAAAAATGTGCTAAAAATAAAAGTGTTCAGAACATTTCAGAGTATAAATACTTGGAAATAACAGAATCCTCCAAACGACGAAAACCACAGGCTTATTTAAAATTACTTGTGTCATTATTAAATCAATTAATTGAATAAAATATATTTCAACTTTATGCATTTAGCTCTGTAATCACTAAGTTCACTTCAACATTATTTCGTCGGGCCTCGTGGACACTAAATAAAAACTGCTGATTCAATGCAATAAACCGGATAAAAATAAATTGCTATAGATAATTTAATTGGATAAATCAATGATAACTTATCTCCTCAAGGAAGGTCACAAACTTCATCAATCATAAAGTAATGCATGTTAACAAGGTACAACTAAAAAAAAAAAGTAGTAAAAAAAAAGAAATCGAGTAAAAAGAATACATTACAGTTATGTCTTATTAAAAGCAATTCGAGTGTAAATGAAAAGTAATGAAAAGTATTATAACCTTGACACACCCATAAAAATATAATTTAAATAATAAATTGCGTAAATAAAATTTAAATTGATGCTTTAACCACGTAAGACTGGCACTATCAATATGTTAATTTGATAAGCCAGGGCAGGGAAAAATTCTTTGAGAATAAATATCAAGACAGCTTGTTATGCGTAATAATTATAAGTAATAATTTAAAACAAAGAAAAAAGTCAAACAAATCTATATAAAATGACGATGACATAAAGAATCACTGTAGGAATAATAACAATTGACACTTATTTAATGAACTATTAATTAATTTATTACTGAATACATTCCACTAAATTAAATTTTAAAAGTTGAATTTTCTCCTCTGAAAAACTGCCCCTACCATCCAGTGTCCGGACATAATAGTAGTTGAACTCAAAATTCTAAAAGCGTATATTAATTTATGTGTACTACTGTTTCATTGAGTGAAAATCATAAACAGAGCTAAAGAAATAACTCATGAATCACAATCAAAAGAAAAAAACCAAGAAAATCTATTCTTGGAATATTCTTGGCACAGATCATTTAAAAAAAAAAAAAAAAAAAAAAAAAAAAAAAAATCCTTGCTCAGAATTAATTTCTTTAAACAATGCAAAATAAATTTCATAACCAAAAATACCAACTCCAAAATAACTTTAATCATTAAAGTTTACTATACACTTCATTCGTAAGTTTAAAAATAAAAAGGTGAATTGAAACAGGTTTTTTTTTTTCTACTATTATTTCTTCTCGTATAGTATACAATAAGAAGATCCTTGCCAAATAAATCTGTTATATCAGTAGATTTCCCTTAAGGTTGCAATTATGACGCAAATTTCGAAACATTCCTAGTGAGGGTTTACTAAATGATAAAAACATGAAACTACGCAAAACTCGTTTAATATAACAGCTACAATGAAATGTATTAACAATTGTAGATCATCAACAGTTTTACAAGATTGGTTTTATATTATGTACTCAAAAAAAAAAAGGAGATATCTTGAATCTTGGAATCCCCCCTTTTCCTACCCAAATTCCTGGTCCGATTTTACCCATTAACATCTTCTTGATTCATGACTAAAAAGTCCGTCACGCAGGGGCTGCGTAAACTAAGCAGATTTCCCATGTGAAGTTTTACAATAGAGAAATCTGCATACTGGTAACACAATACCACCATGATTAAATACAAACGGTAATGAGAAATCTTTCAGTTAATTAAAATAAATTTCCAACTGAAACGGCTTCTGAGTTGTAAGAATAATTTATTTTTTAATAACTCAAATTTTAGTAGTCCAAGAACTAAAGAAGGGGGGGGGGCGGATGAACAGAACGTATTTGCATAAATCCCACAAAGTAAGGAAGGTAAGGTAAGGTTAGAAACGCCAGGTAAGGTTAGAAGAAGCTTCTACCTGAGCCGAGTACTGACGGAAATGGCCGACCTAATCCGAACTATACCCGACCACAAGCTTCATAAAAATGCAAATATCTCGGTTAATATTCAAGATAGAGAATAAATGTATATAACAATATATGTAGTAAATTTAATTTGCAATAAGATTGATTCTGTTCAATTTTTCGATCCAACGAATAGTAACGGAGATATTTCGAATTTTCGAAAATCCTCCCCTTTAAACCCCCCCCTCCCACTGGTCCGATTTCAGCCGTTAACGAACTTGATTTTTCTTTTTACATAAAACGACTAATTATCAAGTTTGGTACCGATCAAACAAAAATTGCGACTGCTAGAGTGGTAACAGACAAATATATATAGATATATATATATATATATATATATATATAGATATATATATATATATACACTTTTGAACTGACTTCATTTTCGTCATCTACTAGGTAGGATCGATGGACATTTGAAGAAAAATGTCGAAAATTCCGTCATGAGTACAACCTCAATAGCTGATTTCCCTTAAGATAAATCTGCTAAAACGTATTTGTACATATCTCATCTAGTAAAGATTTGTTGAAAACAATATTTGGCATTTAAACTTGAAATAATTCGTTTTACGATATATAGGCATATTGCAAATGTGCTATGGCTAAAAGGGAGAGGAGATGCTGGAAAAAAAATGCAAATATCTCGGTTAATATTCAAGATAAAGAAAATATGTAGATCACAACGTTTATAGAATATTAAATATGGCATAATTAGTTATAATGTTATGACATAAAACTGAGTGATATTGAACATGATTAGTTATACACAATTTTTGCGATCCAACACATAATAAGAGATATTTTTAATTTTAGATTTCGCACCCTACTAATCCCCACATTGGTCAGATTTCAGCGTTTAAAGAAGTTTATACTTAGTATTTATAGCATGAAACGCTTAAATATTGAGTTTAGTAACGATCAAACAAATATTGCGACCCACTGACAAGTGTGTGTGTGTGTGTGTGTGTGTGTGTGTGTGTGTGTTTTGACGGGTATCATTTTGTCATCTAGGTAGGTTTATGGACTTTTTGGAGGAATTTTTCGAAAATCTCACCACTAGTTCCCTTAAGAGCGGCACAAAGAGTACACGCACACACACGGGTGCGCCGAAGGAGTGAGAGAGAGAGAAGGTAGAAGGAGGGAGGTGGGGCTAGAACAGCTGTTGTGGAGAGTGAGACACGACCTTGGCAGAGATGCGGCATTCCTCTAGGTTCAGGGACTACCCCACAGATACCAACAGATCAATCACCTCACACACACACACACTGCTATATAGTATACACAAACCCTAGCTCCTTCTCGCCAGTCACGCAGGGGCTGCGTAAACTAAGCAGATTTCCCACATAATAGTTTAACACACTTTTGATCTCATATCCCAACATATTCCCTATTTCAATGTAAAAAAGAGATGAGTGGGAGAGAGGGGGCGGGGGTTGCCGAAGGCTGAAAACAATACAGGACGAATAATTCACTGAATACTTGAGTTACGAAAAAATGCATATAACAACAATTATAGAGCACCAATAATTTAACAAGATTGGTCCTATAACATTTTACTACCCGACTCATAACCACATTATTTTGAATTTTGGAGCTCCCCACCCCTTCTTAATCCCCCTATTCCAGGTCCGACTTCAGCCAATAAGACGATCTTTAGTGTGGAACGAAACAGTTAAATATCAAGTATGGTACAGAAAAAATAAATATTTTCGATCCACGACCCCTAAATCGTAAGTGATGACATTATCAAACGATCATGTATCTCATTGAGCAAACGTTCAAAGGAAACAATCTTGGTATTTAAGCTTGACATAATGTGGTGAAATAACACCTTACTGCTAATATGACATAAGTAGTAGCACTGTGAAGGCTAAAACTAAAAAAAGTCAAATAACTCCGTTAATACTGAAGAAGGAGAATAAATGTATATAACAATATTTATGATAACTTTTATTCGCAATACATTTTGTTCTATTCAATTTTGCAATCCGATGTATAATAACGGAGATATTTCAAAGTTTCGAACTTCTCCCCTTCTAAGTCCCTCTCCCAGTGGTTTTATTACAAGTCATTAACGAACTTGATCTTTAGTTTTGCATAAACCGCTTATATATCGACTTCGGATACGATCAAACAAGAAATGCGACCGCTACTTGTATATACGAGTACGTGCGCGTGTGTGTATATGTATGTATATATATATATATATATATATATATATATATATATATATATATATATATATATAATTTTGAACTGACCTCATTTTCGTCATCTACTGGGTGGGATTGATGGACATTTGAAGATATTTTTTTCAAAAATTGACTAGGATCTCAATAGCCGATTGCCTTTTAGGCGTGTGATATATGGCTAGTACCACACTTTTCTTGCAGAGGAGGTGCTAATGATTGTATTTAATGCGCTCGTTACTAAATAAATTCGTATTGCCGAAGCGGGAATCGAATTCGCCACTCTAAAGCCTTAACTCAATTGGCTAGGCTGAGCCACTTTCGATCATAACCATACTCCATACTTATACATGATGACTTCATGTTGAAAATATTTGCATATATCTCACATAGTAGAAATACTATGAAAACAATATTAGGCATATAAGAAAAATTCCTATTGCCTAATGCCGGAACACAAGGCTAGCGTGACCTATCAATTTTTTTAATATGGTTATTTGAGGTATCAAGTTTACGATCGTGTAAATATTGAGTTTTAAAATCGTGTACATATTTTTGCTATTCTCTGCTAGAGCGTTAATATAATTATAATTAATTCCTAGCTTGAAACAGATATCAAAAATATATGATAATTGGATGCCCCTAATACTTGGCTAAAATAAATAAACTGAAACGTAGCCACTAAAAAGTTTACTCAATTAATTAACTAATAAACCTCCCTCGGCAATTAAGGATAATAGACGAAATGGGTCGCCAGCAGGTTACCAAAATATAGTTAATTGGACGACGTAATGGTATTCAAGTGTATTACGGCCAAACAACACAAACAAAATAGAAAGCATTATCCTAGCCAGTAGCTTAAAAATATATTTCTAAAAAGAGGAGTTATCAGACGGCATAAAACATTATAAGTTGAAACAGGAAATAAATAACAGATATAGCGAAATAGATAAATAAACGTATGCAATGCAGTAATATAAACTACTTATAAACTGGCAGCTAATAGAAGTAATTAATTATTTCCACTAAGAATTAATGTTTAGGAATGCCATCTAATGAGTGCAACATAGGTAGTACATACTATATTAGAAGCCACAAGGAATTTGGCCATGAAAATAGATAGGATTAGTTTATCTATCTTATAAAAAATAAAAGAGAATAAATCCCTCACATAGTTTGTAGCTTTCTTAAAAGGTTTCAACTGTAAATAAAATAAATAATCAATAGAAATACATTTATTAACAAACCGGTTTTGGAATATTCAAGGCCGAACAAATCAATGCGTGTGTTGTCACATGTGTCAACTAGACATATTAGGTAGCTTTATATTAACTAGGAATTTTAACTTAAAACCAAAATAATTAGTTTAAATATGATGGCAAACATATAATATCCTGGAATATTAGCAAGGAAATCAAAAAGTCAATTCACGGGGCATTGAAAGCAATTTTATCTATGGCTCATGAAGGTAGTCACTAATTTTTATACCGTGCTGTTTTATTTTACAACTTAATAATAACATTCAACCAATTTTGAGTTTACATCCTTTAAGATTTTTAATCAAGATTGAATTAACAAATTTCACAATTTTATTTTTCTTGCAAAGACCGAGAAATTTGAGAAGTTTACATTTTTAAAAAGGTGTACTCTTATTAGTGTATTTTTTTAAACAAATAAAGATAAAATAATAATTTGGTTTAAATGAAATTAATTTTGACTGAGCGCCTGGTACATCAATTTAAAATGTGATTCACATCATCTTTCAAAATCTCCCGTATATGTAGAAACCTTATTTGGCTTTGTTCACAGATTTCTTTCAGGAGGAATTACCTGTTGAAGTGGTTCTTCGAATGCCCCCTACATAGGAAATGATTAAAATGAGGTCCGTTCAAAATTGTATGTTTTCGAAAATTCCAAATGTCTCCGTTATTATAAGTCGTCTCGAAAAATAATTTAGAACCGTGTAGAAATGTTCTGAAATTGTTGTTTATTTTTATACATTTTTCGTAATTCATACATTAAACGTCTTGTTCGCACTTTTTTGTTTTCAGGCTCTTTAGATATTTATTTACAAATAAAATAAAGAATATATGGCGTGATAAGAACAGTACGTTGCCGTACAAGCATGTGGGAAATCTGTTTCGTATCTGTTTTCGCAGCACTTGAGTAACCCACATTTTGTTATTTAGTTTATTTTAGTACCTATAATATTAATATATTCCACGTTAAGTAAATCCATTGAAATATCTCAACTGGAAAATAGTATAAAATTAAAATTCCTCTTTTAAGGAAAAAAAATGAAGGAAAGTAAAGTTAATGTTCTATCTCTAGTAAAGCTACAAAAATTTCAAATGCTAAAGATAATGTAGTACAAACTACTGAACACCTTAGGCATATACATAGATACATGTAAAGGATATTGACAGCTTGCTGGATGTGTCCAAGATGGCTGTTAAGAGCAACCCAGATGTTTGACACCCCAAGAATGAGGAAGAAGGGAGCAACCGGTCAGAAATAATTGGTTATAATGGGACAAGTGCCAAGTAACAGACAGAAAAAATAAATTACAATGATAAATCCACTTTAAACTCTATCGATAGCAGGAGGTCAATTAAATAAAAATTCGCTCACTTTAGTCAAATCCTCTTAATTGTTCTAAATGTTTCGCATCTTCAGAGGTTCAAAAACAGCTTATGAAAAATAGAAACTTTTCCCTAGTCAAAGCTTCACTAAATCTTATCTTTCTAAGGGAAGGATGATAATCCTGCAGATTTTTATTGTAATTAAATATAAGTTGTATATTTGACCCTGAAAGACGCGAAACATGTAGAGAAATATGAAGAAAGAAACTTAAAATATAACGGTGTTAAGTATTATTTAACTAACTTGCAGACAGTAATAGGCGAAAAATTAAATTTGGTGGTGACCAAAATTGGTATTATGATTAAAAATCCACCAAACCAACAAATTTTAGGTACGTTTTTGATGTTCTCTTTGATTAAAATACTTGTTTAGGAAAACTGTTTCTCTATTTAATTGTTTTTTTTTTTAAATACATTAAAAATAAATTAAAAACAACCATTTTATTCCACCACACATTAGTTAATAATAACTCAGAAAAAGGTTACCCGAAAGCGTCAACAACAAAAATATAGTCATATTTTTGATTGATGGAGTAATTCTATAAGCCAATAGCCGACTATCACGAAAGATAAGTTATTATTAACAAATGGAGGGTTTTTAAACTAGCACCCGCTTCACAAATGATTGAAAATATTTTAGTCTTGAGTAGTTTTTAAAAGACACGAGTAAGCCATAAAACTAACAATAGCTTATAATTGGTACTAAGGTATACTCACAGAATAAGTTTGCCAAACAGATTAAAATGCTCACCTGAAAAAAAAACACAAAAAAAACAAACTTTAAAAATGTATAATATTTAAAATATATATATAATTAATAAATAAACTAATAGGGAATTACAAATCACATTTGTAATGTATAAATTAAAATTATAAAAAAATATTAATGATGACAGAAGTGTCAAAGTTCTATAAAAATAAAAACAATGCTCACATCACAGAATTTCAAGATTCTTAGGTAATAAAAATGAGGCAAAACTATTTAACTGCCCCTTAAATTTATATTGAAGATCCATAAAATAAGTTTAAATAAATTTCTATTTCCTCTAAAATATTTTATTGTATTATATTATTTTTGCCTCAAAATCAAAGAAGCAGCATTAATCAACTACAATATAAATAAGAATGAAACTAAATTGTTTGTTCAGAAATAAATTACAATGAAATGTATACAGTTTAAATTTTTCTGAAACTAAAAAAGGGTATTCAACTATTTAATTTGGAAGGCCAACCGAAATGTAATAATAATGTATTTCAAATAAATAAATAAAATAGCAACAATAATATTAACCAGTACGCAGACATAAACTGAAGAGACAAAATCTATCAGAAAGACTAAAGAATCTTTTGTAGGCAGTAAAATCGGCCAAATAACGTGAGAGAGAGAAAAATAAATCACAACATTTACATACTGCTCCAGTTAGGATAGAGGGCGTTGACTTTATTATTGCTTCTGATTTTTTTTTCCCCCTACACAAAATAAAAATCAGTAAATAAACACACTTTTTCTGTGTGAAATATAAAACTCAGCCGTGGATTCTAACTGTTTCTCATTCAAAGCAATTTGAACCAGTGCCAGATGTGAATCTATTTCTTTTTCCTTTTTAAATATCATTAATATTAAAGAAGAGAAATTTTGTTATTAATGCCTCAAGATATTTCTTAATTTCTCCGGCGAACTGATAGTGAACAGCTGAAACCCATTTTTATCCTCTATCTCTTAGCTGTCTCTCCATTAAAATTGTACAAATATTTCTACAACTTTCCTACGGCCAAAATTAGTACGACAATATTTGTGTGACACGAATACAAAACACTTTCGAAAATCGTAGAGTTATCGCTTATTTTATCATCTTAAGAACGTGTCTATCCGTAAACTATTCGCATTTACAAGTATTTGAGCCAGTAAGTTTGAATCTGTATAAGTAAGAGTTTGTATTACCGTGTCCTGTTAGTATTTGTGTGAGATAAAATGTATGTTGGGATAGTGGGATATTGGTTTTTAAAACTGGTATATATAATTTTAGATGTGATCCTTTATCTGTATGATTCCATCTCTGTTGCCACAAATTCATACTTTTTTCTCTCAGTAAAGATTTTAACACAGTCGGAGTAATTTTATTGTAAATTACCTCTTCACTACTTTTAGAGGCACTTTTAGCGTGGATATCGACTATTTCATTGCCCATGTTCTACTATTCACTATTTCATTTCATTCATTAATTCCTGCGTGTGCCTTGACCCATTTGAAGTGAATGAAAGTCAGTTTGTTTTTTAATTGTGTTATATTATGGCGTATTTGTTCTATATGTTCATCGTGGTTTGTCATGTTGTCTAGTTTGTGTAAAAGCATTTGACTGTCTGTGTGTAGTAGAATGTAAGTGTTTGGTGGCAAGTCCATTTCATTTACATATTTTAGAGCTTGTAAGACGGCAATAATGTCTGCTTGGTTATTAGTACAATGGTGGCCTAATTTAAATATTTTACATTTTATAACATCATCAGTTTTATTTCCTACAAAAATGATAAAGGCAGTGCCTGTGTCCTGTCCATCTTTGCTACCGTCAGTGTAAATTGTATACTGGAATGAGTGATTTGTATTTCCAGTAATAATTACAATGTCGGGTGTTAATCCAGGATGTGTCCAATAATCCAGGATTTTTTTTTTGTGGAAACTTTATAATTTTACAAAAAAAAAAAAAAAAATCAAAACTTCATATTTTTAGTTATTTTTAATCTAATAATAAATACGCGTAGACAATTCCTTTAAGTTTTAACATATTCCTTTGAAAAGGTATAAAGCATTTTCTTTTTGTTAGTTTATCACTTTCCTTTCCTTTATTTAATTTTGGTTAGTAAAGGAAGTATTGAAAACCCGGAATATTTATATTTTTAGATTAAAACAGAATTATATTTTTTGACCATCTCTCAACACGTTTTCGCTAAGTTCACCATATCCGTATATTATATGAGTGAATATGAATAACAAGGAATGAAAATATGTAGGTACAAACGTATCCCCACATAATTCAAAAATGGGTAGGCTTAGAATGTTGAAATTTCATATTTAGGACCGTTTTAACAGTAGGTTCTTCTCCTTCCTATGAAAATTTACTAAGGGAAGGGGTTGGAGAGCCAAAATAGCGGGGAAAAAATCGTATTTCTCCGTGTCTAATAGGCGAAACACAGAAGATCTGTATATGACCTCTTTCATTTATCGTTAAAATATCTATACTTTATGTTATGTGGCATTTTGGTATGGTATATCGTGTACCATTTCCAAATGGAATTATTTTAAACGAAGTACGCTAAATAATTTGTAGGAAGTAAGATCACTTGAGTTTTCGATGTTGACTTCAAATAACAAATTTTTCTAATAATAATGTATTAAAATGAAATACACATACGGCTGCAAGGAGCATATTGAAAATAAACTCACTTTTTGAAGGTGAAGTTTTCAACTCTAGTTTCTAGAACAGTACATTATACTGAGTCAGGGTTTTATGTAGAGAGTGATCAACTTGACGACAGCCCCTGTTAACCGAGGAGGATCTGGAAGAGTTGACCCCATTAGACCCGGGGGAAATGATCAGTTCACCCAGTTAGCTTGCCTGTGGACGAGTTCTAAGATAGTTACAAGCATTAGTCATCCCTGAGGAGCTGTCAAAATTATAATTATGTGTTATACTATACTTTCAGCAGATTTCCCTTAAGGGAAATCAGCAATTGAGGTCGTACTCATAATACGATTTTTGAAAGATTTCTTCAAATGTCCATCGATCCTACTCAGGAGACGACGAAAATGAGGTCCGTTCAAAACAATATATATATATACATATATATATATATATATATATATATATATATATATATATATATATATATGGTGTGTTGTTCTTTTCGGAGTTTTGGTCAATGTTGGTGGAATGAATCTTAGTTTATGCCGATATTTCGAGAATCTTTATTTTCTCTTCCTCAGGGCAAGACTAAATATATTACCAAAACTCCGAAAAGAACAACACACCACATATAAATACAACCTGGTCGAAAACATCAGCACAATTATATATATATATATATATATATATATATATATATATATATACTTATATATTTGTCTGTTAACACTCTAGCAGTCGCAATTTTTATTTAATCGTCACCAAACTCGGTATTTAATTGTTTTATTTAAAAAGGACGATCAATTTCGTTAACGGCTGAAATCGGACCCGTGGGAAGGGGGGGGATTTAGAGGGGGGATTTTCGTAAATTCGAAATATTTCCGTTACTATACGTCGAATAGAAACATTGTATAGAACCAATCTTATTGCAAATTAAATTTACTATAAATATTGTTATATACATTTATTCCCTATCTTGAATATTAACAGAGATATTTGCATTTTAATAAAGTGAAACGGACAAGCTAGGGTTCCCGACGAAAGCTAGTTCGGCCGTTTCCGTAACTGATCGGCACTCGTATGGAGATTTCTCTAATGTATAACTTCACGTGGGAAATCTGCTTAGTTTACGCAGCCCCTGCGTGACGGGCTTCTATTTTGTAAAAGAAATTCATGTTTTGTTTCTCAAACAAAATAGTCTGGTGCATATATGTTGAGGGAGCTTGAATACTCTGCTGATTTATTTAGACAGTCGCGGACCTTTTAAACAGAATTAATGACAATAATCAAATCAAATAAATCAGAAATTGTAGAATCGATGCCAGTAGTGTTCTGACATAGCGGAAGTTATAAAGCAAAAAGGTATTTGGCATTCCTGAGCCTCATAGATAAAGGGCGGGCTCACCCAGCTGGAACAATAACTGTGACAATAAATATTGAAGCTAACGCCTCTAGTGACAGTTTTTATAAATTATTGATGAACCTAGCTCGTGGTCCTTGGTTTGCCGGGAGCAAAGAGATTTATGTCTTGTTTAGCCGAGCCGGACTCATCTCGCCTACTCCAGACACTAGATTATTTTCGTGAGAGAACAACACTCGTCAACCCGAATGGGTGAAACATTGCCAATGCCACGACCCACTTCCAGGGGCGGCTCGAATGCATCAATAACAACAAAGGTTTTAACAATATAACCCTCGTGTTTCCCGTAAATCATTAAAGAGTTAAGAGGCTTAAAATAGTTCGGAGAAATGTGTTTCTTGTGTCGGATTTTGAGATTACCTTAAAGAGATTATGTGGGTGAGCCAAGGCGTTTTCCCCAAAAAGAAAATGCTTAAACCTCGACCTGGTTTTCTAGGAAGCTCCTAATATCGTGTTACGACTTCCGACACCTACATTAGTCTGTGTATTTCATAATTTCCCTTGAGGATAGCTCGTAGTCAGAGACGAATTTTTCAGAAAAATGTAACTTGCTGTCAAGGAGGATCGTAAAAAAAATAATTGAAATGAAATATCAGGATCGATAAAAGTCCGTCACGCAGGGGCTACGTAAACTAAGCAGATTTCCCTCGTGAAGTTTAGTAATAGGTAAATATATATACTGCTAACACAACACCGTGAATAAATACAAACGGAAATAAGAAATGTTTCATCCAATTTCAATAACCTGTTGACAGGAAGCGTTAGGTTAGAAATTTAAACAAACGGGTCGGCCCGCCTCACACCGGAAAGAAAAACAATTACTGAAATATATCAGAATATAACACATTAATTTTATTGAGAACTATTTACTATATCTAGTACTGTAATTAATAATGAGTCAGAATAATTGTTATCTCAATCAATAAAATTTTAGTAGTCCAAAACTTTAAGATGGAGGGGGGGAGTCACCAGGGCATATTTGCATGTATCCCGTATAATAAAGGTCTCTTGAATATAATTTTTGGTATTTAAACTTCCAATAATGTGATTTATTATGTAGCAGAGTATTGTTTACGTAACATGAGTAGAAGTGGCGGTTTGCTGAAAACTGAAAAATGCAAATATCTCGGTTAATATTCAAGATAGAGAATAAACGTATATAAGAATATTTATAGTAAATTTAATTTGCAATAAGATTGGTTATATACAATTTTTCAATCCAATTCATAATAACGGAGATATTTGGAATTTTCAAAAATCCCCCCTCTAAACCCCCCCTGCCCTCTGGTCCGATTTAAGCCATTAACGAACTTGATCTGTCTTTTTACATAAAACGGTTATATATCGAGTTTCGTAACGATCAAACAAAAATTGCGACCGCTAGAGCGTTAACAGACAAATATATATATAATTTTGAACGGGCCTCATTATTCGTCATCTCCTGGGTAGGATCGATGGACATTTGAAGAAATTTTTCGAAAATCGCGTCATGAGTACGACCTCAATAGCTGATTTCCCTTAAGGAAAATCTGCTAAAAGGCTTTGTCACCTACTAGTGTTTTAATTTATGTAAGTAAATATAAACGTCCGTAACGCAGGGGCTGCGTAACGTAAACTAAGCAGATTTTCCACGTGATAGTTAACATACTTATGAGCTCATCTTACCACATATTCCCTATTTCCATATAATAAAACAACCAGACTAAGTAAAAGGCTAATAATAAGGTAAATTAATACTTGAGATAAGAAAAAACGTACAGAACGAAAATTGTAGACCAACAAGAGTAGTGCAAAAAGTTTGCTCCTGTACAAGGTGTCTATCTCGCACATAATAACGGATATATTTTGACTTTTTCGAAATTCCCCTCCCTCTCGTCCGATTTCAGCTATTAACGACTTCACCTGTAGTTTTACATGAAACACTTATATATCGAGTTTGGTAACAATAAAACAAAAATTGCGACTGCTAGAGCAGCAATATACAAGCATATATATATATATATATATATATATATATATATATATATATATATTAGCTCAGATACCCGGCTTCGCTCGGGAATTCATTTGAGGCTGAATGTTGATGGTATTTTTTTGGCAAGGCTTTCTTTTGCACAATATTTTGACATTTACCCGTCCCAGTGTTTAGGGTTAATACCCGTCGTTTCTGTGGATTTGTTAATAATAAAATCAATTTTTTATGTAAGACTTCACTGTCCTCCATATTGTCATATTTCCCGCTTCCTGTGCATTATGCATAGATTTGAATTATTAAGGACTAAATATTAACATACATTTGAATTAATTTTTCCAGGTGAGGTACCTGGTAGTTCATATTGAAAAGAATTCTTGAGCAAATTTCTCTAAATAACAAAATAAACAACTTTTGTAATGTGCATATTTGCCGAAACTACAATAGGAAACAAAATATCAATATTTTTAATTTCAGGCCTCCTTTGTAACCCCCACTCCTGCCTGTCCCTAGAAATAGTATGGCTTTTTATAAGGAAGGCGTTAGTGCTAATACACATAGTGAGTGTTTTATTTAGTTCGGTTGAGTCTTTTGTGCCAAATAAAATTTTTCACTTCCGCTATAATGTTTAGCGTATATCTCGTTTATAATTCGGTATACGAAAAAAGTGTATATAACAAAAGTTACTCTAAATAGCAAAATAAACAACTTTTGTTATGTTTATATTTGCCGATAAACCAATAGGAAACGAAATATCGCTATTTTTAATTTCTGGCTTCCCTTAAAACCCCCACTCCTGCCCGTCCCTAGAAATGTTGGTATGGCTTCTTATAATGAAAGCGTTAGTGTTAATACACATACCGAGTTTTATTTGGGTCTTTTGTCCCAAATAATATTGTTGACTCTCGCTATAGTCATTAGCGTATAACTCATTTAAACTTCGGAATACGATGAAAGTGTTTATGACAAAAGTTACTCTAAATAACAAAATAAACAACTTTTGTTATGTGCATATTTGCGAAAAAACCAATAGAAAACGAAATATCGCGACTTTTAATTTCAGGCCTCCATTATAACCCCCACTCCTGTTCGTCTCAGAGAAAATTAATATAGCCTATCTCTCAAGTTGGACCAGACTGCTCACGGTGTGCCTATTTAATTTAAAATCGGTTAAGTAGTTTAGGAGTCCATCGTGGACAAACATCGTGACAGGAGACATATATATATATATAGATATATATATATATATATATATATATATATATATATAGATATACTCGTACATACAAGCATATATATATATATATATATATATATATATATATATATATATATATATATATATACTCGTACATAATTTTGGACGGACCTCATTTTCTTCATCTACTAGGATTGATGGATCCTTAAGGAAATTTATCGAAAATCGCGTCATGAATACGACCTAAACAAACTATAAAGCACGTTGCTCTATTAGTAATAAGTAGCTCCGTCCATTTATAAAGGGAAGAGAAACTCCAGTTACAGTTTTTATAGAATTACACAATAAAAATGTGAAAACTGGTCCCCTGACGAGCACAAAAAAATAAAAAATAAACTCTCGTAATACAGACTGTTGCTAATTCAAGCAGTAAATCTTACGATTTTATAAATCGTAAATAAATAGCTTGGGTAATTATGGAATTCACGGAATTTACACTGGTTCTAAAGCATTAAGTTTTGGCAAATTGCATAACAGGGCGAACTACTGACATTTCAGAATCCAGAAGTTGATATCATAAAAGAGATAACGAGACAGTTGAACAGGTCTACGATGGATATATATGTCTCGTGTCAAACTCAACATTATTTAATAAGTTCCATCAAGGGATATTTGGCAGGCGAGATTAGCAACCCCAGGTAGACCGGTCACCCATCCAGTTAATAGTGGAGATTTCCATTAATATCCAATAAGGAAATTTGTGAGTTCAACTTATATTTCAGCGAAGGTTAGTCAATTAATGTTGGCATAAAGTTTTGAATCTGGCAGGATTTCTCTCGAGTTACAAGACAGTAAATTAGGAACCCGAAACCAGTTTCCGGAAACTGAACATTTTGATTAGCTACGTAGGAAAATAAACACGGACGCTGAACAAAGTGGACACAATATAATTAAAAAAATAAACAAATAAAAATGTAGAATGCATAGTCATACGAAAATGTTCTCGTCACGCAGGTACAGCGTTAACTAAGCAGATTCCCAACGTACTCGTATTTGCAATATTTGGTATTTAAACTACAAATAAAATGCCTCATATTATAACAGCTTATTGTTAATATGACAAGAGTAAGGTGCGGGAGTTACTCAAGGCCGATAACTAAAAGAAGTCCATCACGAAAGGGGCTGCGTAAAGTAAGCAGATTTCCCTCGTGAAGCTTAACAATAAATAAATCTACATAATGGTAACACAACACCACCATGAATGATAAGTGATTAAAAACAAACGATAATAATAAACCTCCCGACGGGAAGCGTCACATACGGTAAACAAGCATGTCTCCCAATCTCTTACCGGAAAGATAAAAAAAACTACTGAAATATATAAAAATAAAACATTAATTTTATTGAAAACTATATACTTTATCTTGTACTGTAATTTATAAGGAATCAGAATAATTTTTATCTCAATCAATCAAATTTTAGTAGTCCAAGAATTTAAGACGGGTCCCCAAGAACATATTTGCATGTATCTCGTATAATAAAGGTCTCTTGAAAACAATATTTGGTATTTAAGCTTCGGCTAATGTGGTTCATTATATAACAGAGTGTTGTTTATCTAACATGAGTAGAAGTGGGGGTTTCCTGAAGGCTGAAAACTGAAAAATGCAAATATCTCCGTTAATATTCAAGATAGAGAATAAATGCATATAACAATTGGTTGTATACATTTTTTCAATCAGAGCTATTCCGAAAATCTCCCTCCCACTGGTCCGATTTCAGCCATTAACGAACTTGATATTTCTTTTTACATAAAACGATTAAAAATGGAGATTGGTAACAATTAAACAACAATTGCGATCGCTAGCGTTAACAAACAAATATTAATATATATATATATATATATATATATATATATATATTTAATTTTGAACGGACCTCATTTTCGTGAGTACCACAATCACGTCATGAGCACGGCCTCAATAGCTAAACAGCTTATTTCCCTTACTGGAAGTATGTTAAAAGAAGTTGGTATAAATTCAGCCAACTCTGGGCCCGTATAATCCATTTTAAGCATTAAATTAAAAAAAAAAAATAATAAAATGGGCTGTTATTGCTGTAGGGATCAAGAACTTACGCAATGGAGGGGAAAATAGCTTAGCGTAGTAAGAAGAAAATATCAATTATAGCGGTCATTCATATAATTCACATTTTAGTATTCATTCATACAATACAATTCATTCAAACATTTCTCATTATCAACGTTTCAGTTGTAAGTCATCAACTACGGTCTGAAACTAATTATCTTAATTGCACGAAGCATATTCGCAAAAAATGGACCAATGATACCAGGATATAAACTCGCTCTTGTATACTCGCTAATCATTTTATTTATACTTGTCTTATGGATAAGGAAATTAAAATTAATTTGCCTCTTGTATCATGAATCTCGTGATTACGTTTTAAATATATTTGCGTAGACAATTCAACTCTAAAACTAATTACAAATAAAACACACATAAACATCATATACGTCATGCCTAAAAGAAATATTATTCTCTAAATATGAACTCAATAAGCACAATGATCACCTACAAATTGAGGCTCTTGTGCTAAGAGGCTAACAGAATAAAAAGTCCTTCACGCAGGCCCTGCGTGAACTAAGCAGGATTCCCAGGTTCTGGTTTGGCACACTTTTGATCTCAGCTCACCACATATTATGAATTCCTATGTGAGAAGTCTGAATCTTCTAATAAAATTAATATTTTCTATAAATACATATTTCAGTAATTGTTTTTCTTTGCGGTCACGAATATTTCTATCTTTCAGCTCTGAGAGTTTGGCTGTTGATTTACAGTCAGACGCTTTCCGTTGTGGAGGCTATTAAAATGTAAAATTGACTAAAATATTTCGCATTGTCATTTTTATTTGTTCACTTAATATTCACGACGGTGTTTGGTGTAAATGTATGTAGATTTAACTATTGTAAAACCACGTGGAAAATCTGCTTAGTTTAAGCAGGCCCTGCGTGACGGACTTTTTTCATTTAAGCTTTGTAATACAAATTAAATTAAGACACTTTTATGTTCCGGTATATTTCTCAATGGAGTTAAAATATCCTTTCCTAAGTTTTATTTTTTAGTTGGGGTTCTCAGTTTAGCTGCGTGAGTTAAAACATTGACCTCAATCTCACATGGCAATAGGAATTTATTTAGTGACGGAATTTATTAAATAAAATCCTTAGTCCCAGCCTGGCTAGAAAAGAGTGGTAACCTGTAGATAACCCGTCCAATTAGCCTTAGTTTCAAAAAGTGGACATTAATAAATAGTAATAATAAAAAAGAATTTAAAAATAAGCTTTTGCTCCATTCTCAATGTTTTTGTATCTGGTGTTGCTGATCACTCTTTATAAGCGAAACGTGCAGCTTGGATTTAGCGTTTTCTCCGTCATCTTCTTATCCCCCGCCAAGTCTCTCCATCTTTTTCTTCCCGCGTCCCAGAAAATCCCTTGTATCGGCCCTCTTTACACGAAATAAACACGTTTCCCGTTATTCGTCGGTTACTGGAGATTGTAGGAGGGGAGTGGGGAGGGGTATCGGTTCTGTGTAATCCCAAGCGAAGCGCGCTCAGCCATGGGGCAATTTCGTACACATTTTAGTCTGTACTATCCCCTAACGGTCTCCCCCATCAAGGTAGCGTTACTCTCTGCCGGCTCTTTGTCAGCTATGTCCGTCTGTCAGGAACACCTCTTCTATTCCTACTACTCAAAGGGGGCTGAAATCTAACCAGTGGGTGGACAGAGTGTGTGCATACATACGAGTTCATACGTCTGTTAGCACTTTTACCGAAACACCGGTCTGAGAGGCCGGTAGAGATTTTCATATTTCATGTATTGGTAGACCTGCTAATATTGGCGGGCTCTCCACCTCATTAGCTGTGAGTCTTTCCTTCCTCTACACACAGAAAGTGTTTTGGATTAATTTGTCAACGGCATTCGACCTTGACTAGCTATAGCTCGTTTGGCTCCGGTCTCGTGTACATCTTGTTTCGGTTAACAGTCTACGTATTGCTGGTCTAAGATACGGGGTAATTCGGTTTACGTATGTTGTGTACCTTTCACTATAGCTTGTAACACTGTTCGTATTCTTGTCGTGTGTGTCGTTACTTAGTACATGATTTGCTATTGAGCTTTCAACGAGCCATGGACCAATAAAATGCTCATAGTCACGATTTATATATCGTACGGTGACAATAATAGATTAAATGCGATACAAGATATTCAAACAATAAATAAAAATAACGAATTTGTTTATAAGAATTACTATTAACCCTTCCAGGCCTATGGGTCCGGATGATTCGGTTTACGTAACGGAATTCATGTTTCGGTAAGAGTGTTAAAGCTCAAGCGGTCGCAATTTTTGTTTGATCATTACCAAACTCGATATTTAAACGTTTTTTGTCAAATTAAAGATCAAGTTCGCTAATGGCTGAAATGCGAACCGTGGGAGGGGCGAATTCCGAAAATTCTTAATATCTGGGTTATTATGAGTCGGATCGATATATTGTACAGAACCAATCCTATTGTAAATTTAATATTCAATAAATGTTGTTATGTAAGTTTTATTCACTATCTTGATTATTAACCGAGGTATTTGCAATTAATAGTTTTCGGTCTGAAGTAAACCCCCACTCCTAGTCATGTCATATTAACAATAAGCTGTTATGTCATAAAGCACTTTATTCGAAGCCTAAATGCCTAATATTGTTTTCATTGAACGTTTACGTGTTCACGTAAATGCAAATCCGTGACGCCCCAGGGATATCTGCTTATTTAACGCAGCTCCTGGGAGACATACTTTTATTTTATTTAAATCTATATATACAGTGTCGCAACTTATAATGAACCATAATGATTCTAATTTCAATCATTCTAATTATAATAATCCAAGAACGAAAGACGGGTGGAATTATCTCATCTAGAAACGATTTATCGAACACAATTTTCGATATTTCAGAGCCAAATAATAAGGGTCATCTATGATGGCTTATTCATAACGCGTGAGGGTTTTTATTATTCATTACGACATGCCTTATTATATTAACGGCAACAAAATGTCCATAAAAATATTAATATTAATTTAATGGTAGAATGCTGAATAGCAATAACAACCATATATACTACTTTTCAGGAAATGGTTCTTCAGGATTTCCCATACCTCTCAAATGCGATATTACCTACTTTCACATCATATATATATAAAAGGAATTCACGGCCCGACAAAAGTATTTTAGTCTGAAGAGAAGAATTGGAAAGTTATTGCCGTATTACATAAACTGTAGGCCTCGGGCTAAAGTTAACTGACAGTATGCTCACAACGTCCCTAGGATACACGGGGAAGAATGTTTATTACGTAACAGGGGCAGTGACTTTCAAAAACCAGTCACAATATGTTCGGAAACGCTGAGAAATGCTATTCGCAGGCACAAGAGTTTAATAGTCAATAAAGTGTACATCAGTGCGCAAGATTAGATAATTTTTTTTTTTTATCTCCCGGACAGCAAGGGTGGTTGAAGTCGCCACAAAGGAATCCAAGGTGGCCATCTCAAAAATACACAGCATCTAAGTAGTGTCCATAGGAAGGCCAGACATCGCGAAATTAAAGACAAGGCAGCAGTTTTGCATAAAACGAATAGAAGAATACAACCATAGAACTTGTGGTTGATCTAATAGAAATCATGTGGTTCCGAACGTAAGCTGTTAAACAATGACCACACCGATAATATATGTATATGCCTCAAATTGTAAATGTTACATGAAAACAATATATAGTATTTCAACTTCGAACAACGTGGGTGAAAATGTGAAAACAAAAAAATATAAATATTAAGAGATAGGACACATATATAAAACAACATGTAAAATAAATTTACTTTACAATAAAATTGGTTCTATACAATTTTTCGAACCGAATAAAGGAGACATTTCAATTTTCTAAATCCCCCTCAACAGTCCAATTTCAGTCATTATCAAACGTTTATCTTTAGTTTTTTTCAAAAAACGTTTAAATATCCAGTTTGATAACGACTAAACAAAAATTGCGAGCGCTAGAGCATTACAGACACATATCATGAATACAACCACAATAGCTGATTTCCCTTAAGGTGGGGGAGTCAGAAGGAAATATTGCTGCAAACTGGTGTGAATGGTCTCAGTAGAAACCCATGACCTATAAAAACTTTAGCAAGCATTATTTTTTTAAAAACAAAAATGACTTAGAGAACATTTGGGTCCAATTTAAAAACGAATAAAGATGACGTGTTAAGATGTAGAACATTAGGAAATAATGACATGAACGACTTGGCAAATAATATACCAAAGATAAAATGAACAAAAACCGCTTTAGACGTTACTAGCTTCGAATAGCAAAATTTACATACAAATTATCTGGCTGTTGTGAAGAATAGTAAGTCGCTTGGAAAAAATAAACTGTTTTGACCTACTACATGAACCTAAGAAGCAAGTGATGAAAACCAAAGCAGATCAACTGAACTAACAGTGGGAATACCGTAGCAAAGCTCCAAAAGTTATGGAAAAACTAATTTAAGCTTTATCCTCGTGAGCATATAAACGTTTCTCGTTTCACTCATTTATACAGGCAACACCTGGCTATAAAAACACCTGGTCTTAATTTAATCAGAATGAAATTAGTATTGCTAATTGTAATGTAGTTTGCATTTATGCCAACACGTGTTAGTAGAGAGGTTTAGGAAGATTGGGAAATGTAATTGAGAATCATAAGTTATTATTCAAGAAACTACGAGTGAGAGTATCAAATAGTTTTTCTGTCATGATAATTTGAGAACACTTAAGTTGCTAACAAATCAAACATAACTGGAGTGTAATAAATGCACTATTACAAAACAAAGAAGTCATATATCCTAATGGTACACCTCATGAACAGCGTTACGGTCTGCTTATGCGCTACGTTCTATTTCGCCGTTTGCCTAACCGACAGTAATCAACGAGGAAGAGATTAATGTGTTGGAGGATCGAGTTGTGTAAGGGCTTACACTGACGATGCAATAGATGCAATTAGAATAATGTTATAAGTTCTGATTACAAGAGGTCTTTAGAAACAGTGAACGGAAGAAGAAACGATATGGACAAAACTCAATACAAGGAGGAGATTCCATTGTCAAATAAAGTCCGTCACGCAGATTTCCCGTGTGAAGTTTTACAATAGAGAAATCTGCATACTTGTAACACAACACTACCGTGATTAAATACAAACAGTAATGAGAAATCTTTCAGTTAATTAAAATAAATTCCCAACTGAAACGGCTTCTGAATTGTAAGAATAATTTATATTTTAATAACTCAAATTTTAGTAGTTCAAGAACCAAAGAAGGGCGGGGGGGGGCGCGGATGAACAGAACGTATTTGCATAAATCTCACAAAGTAACAAAGGTAAGGTTAGAAGAAGCTTCCACCTGAGCCGATCAGTTACGGAAACGGCCGACCTAATCCGAACTATACCCGACCACAGACTTCATAAAAATGCAAGATAGAGAATAAATGTATATAACAATATTGATACTAAATGTAATTTGCAATAAGATTGGTTCTATACAATGTTTCGATCCGATACATAATAACGGAGATATTTTGAATTTTCGAAAATACCTCCTTTCCTCTAGTCCGATTTCAGCCATTAACGAACTTGAACTGTCTTTTTACATAAAACGGTTAAATATCGAGTTTGGTAAGGATCAAACAAAAATTGCGACCACTAGGGAGTTACCAGACAAATATATATATATATTCTATTTTTGAGGCTGCATCGCTGGGAAGTATCGTAAAATTTATGCCTGACGAAGATGGACGCATTTCCATTGAAAATTTGCAAAACAAAAACTCCAACCGCTGGAGCAGATTGCCGAAATCCTCACAATGACGATATATATATAGTGTTGTTGTTTTCGACCAGGTTTTATATATATATATATATATATATATATATATATATATATATATATATATATATATATACTAGCTCAGATACCCGGCTAAATTACAAAAAAAAAAAAAAAAAAAAAAAAAAACTTTTGTTATGGGCATATTTGCTGAAAAAGCAATAGGAAACGAAATATCGCTATTTTTAATTTCAGGACTTCCATATAACCCCCACTCCTGCCCGTCCCTAGAAATGTTAGTATGGCTTATTATAAGGAAGGCGTTAATCCTAATTCACTAGTCTTTTGTGCCAAATGAAATATATATATATATATATATATATATATATATATATATATATATATACTTCATTTTCGTCATCTCCTGGGTAGGATCGAAGGACATTTGAAGAATTTTTTCAAAAACCTCGTCATGAGTACGACCTCAACAGCTGATTTCCATTCAGGGAAATCTGCTTAAAAATGAAGTCAAAACTGGAGATAATAAAATTCATTCCTAACCTGTACAGAGAAATGACGGGAATCAGATATGTCAACAGATGGGACACAGATGACTCAGTGCATGAGAACGACCTTCTTCCATTTTAAGCACTGGGTCAAAACAGTCCAATTCCAATTAATATTTTAATCAATGATATATATTCAGTTGCTGACAGGTTGATAAAGGTCTTGCTCGAAACTTGAAGCGTTTCTGACTTAAGCTTGATTGGCCCATTGTCTGAGGGCATAGGTTAAAAAATGCTGAAGAAAGAACTAAGGACTGTCAAGATTAATGGCCCCAGACAACAGATCCTTGAGGTCCCAATTTGGGCGTTTGAGTTTTGCCCCGCGCGGCAGATGATCGCTCATAATGGAAACCGTGCGTGAAAAATTCCGATATTTATGGGACTTTTTGACGAGTTAACCTCTAAGTAGAGTGGTAAAATATACCTTTTCAGAGGATTTTTTTTTTTTAATGACTGGATAGAGATGTTTGCCTCTAAGGGAAAGGCCTGACTGAGCCGACTAAAAAGAAGCCTGAAGGTAGCCTTGAAATAAGATAATACAGAGTGTAGATCCTTGAGGTACTCCTATTCTGGCAACAGACGTCTCTCTTGGACCGATGATTGATCGCCCTCTGGAAGTCCAAGAGAAACTTTTAGCCAACTAATGAAAGGGTGAAAAGAGCAAAGCCGCCAACCCGTAACTTTCAAATTGACAATTGGCATTCAGGAGTGATACAATCGCTGGTAACGACCGGGCGCAGCCTCGAAACGGACAATGTGTCATCTAATCGCAGAGTGAGAGACTATCGACATTGTCAACTGAAGTAGGCAAGTTGCAACATCTCCCAGTTATGATCATTCGTCATTACTGACGATTATTAGTTTGGAAACTAAAACTAATCCGAGTTTGGAAATGTGACTTAGTTCGACTCAAGATTATCCATTCCCTTGGTCACTATGTAGCACTGGAAGGAAATTAAGAAGCTAAATTTATGACATAGGTAGAGAACGCCTAAAGCAGGATTTGAGCTTGGGTTGAGATGCCCTACAAGAAAACACAGTGTGACAGGTATACTATACTGCTATAATAAGATATACGCTCCATTTTTCAACAAACATTGGCTAAACATTCCACGAATGAGCCAAGGGCTGCAATACAGCTTTGACGGGAAGTTAAGTTCATTCCTATTATGGTTGAACAACATACTAAGGATAGCTACTTCTATATTCAAATAGCTACCCAATTGCCTCGTGATGCTGCGGAGGAACTTGGAGAAACCTACCTCAAAGCCCCGGTATACAGTACGGTGTTCTAGTAGTTTAACCACTGGGTCTCCACCACCCCCAACGTTTCAGAAATGCGTTCCTAAAATGTAAGTTTTCATTACATTATTGCTAGAAATGGGTCAGAATGACGACAGGGGTATAATAGGTGACCTGTTGTTGTCACTAGAAATAGAAGCAGGTAAGAAACGTCTGTCTTGTTAAAGTAAACAAAGAACTTAAACATCAATGTCCTAAGGCTATAGGTACGTCGATATATAGAAAAAGAATTCAACTGAAATAGTCTCGATTGTAGAAATGGAACATTTCCTGGCAGAAAATTGTGAAACCGTTGCTTACATACGCCTTATACCACGTAACCATCGGTTATCCGAGCAAACGCTTCAAAAGGCTTTAACCTTCAAGGAAACTACCCTTCGCTAGGCAAGCAACGTAAAACAGGGAGCATTAGGAAATCCGGTTGAACGTTATTCAAATTTTATGCTGTAAATCTGTTTTCCGTCGACGTAGAACAACAAGCCCATTGTGAGCCTCCAAAGTGAGGTCGTTCGACAGGAAACGGTCACGCGAATTCGCCTTTAATCCCCAGGGGTCAGTCCCATTAGGTTCTAATGGCCGTAGGAGTGTTGGTCGAACGAGCAATGTGGAGCGGCGCGATATGGGTCAATAGAAAATTGATACGGCCAATCGATACAGACTTATAACATTACAATGAGGCTAGGATGCCGACTGCTCTGGACGGGGAACAGGGTCGGCGGGATACAAGGACGATTGGGTGGGGTATCTACAGTTGGCATACTTAATCCCAGTAGACAACGAATATAATGTCCGCTCCAAGGAGATGTGATTTCTCAGATGGTTTGTGACAGGTGCGTAGGCTGCTTCACAGCAGGTAGGGACATTTCATTCCAGAAGGAAACCAAGGCGATACAACAGGTGATTCGTATTGCGCACATTAGAAATGGACGAGAAAGAAATATCAAGGATTTACAGGTACGCCTGTACTCACAATATTGCAACAGTAATGGCAAACAACTGGAACCAAGAAGCGAGAAACCCCTTGAGCTTTTTGAAAACTCACATAATAACAAAGGATGAAAGTTTGTACGAATATTATCATCATCCTAATCATTTCCTTCAGTATAATTATAATCCTTTATATGAGATGTTTTAGCATTGTAAACGCTCAGAAGGGCAAAACCTTGCCTGTTAAAAATAATAAAGAGGGTTTAGTAAAACCTTAAGATTTTTTTTTTTGTACTGTGTAATATGTACTGGTGATCCCCCGCCCCCCTCTTTTGTACTTGGATTACTAAAATTTAAAAATAAGAGACTAAAATTATTCTGATTCATGACAAAATATATCACTAACTATAGTAAAACTTTTCAATAAAATTAATATGTTATATTCAGATATATTTCATTAATGGTTTTTCTTTCCAGTGTAGAATTCAGGTCGGCTGGCCTGTTTGTTTACAATTCAGACGCTTTCCCCCGTAGAGTTATTAACTTGTAACTGAAAGATTACTCATTACCGTTTGTATTTATTCACTTATTCGCGGTGGTGTTACCAGTATATATAATTATCTATTGAAAACCTTCGAGTGGGAAATCTGCTTAATTTACGCAGACTCTGAGTGACGTATTTTTGTTAAATACTTTTATTTGTGTCAGTAAAGATAAAATGGATTTACAGCCTTAATGTCACGTTGGTCAGGAATAAGAGCAGTCTTCCAAATATAAATCTTTAACCAAAGTATTTGACATAAATTGAAATAAAATATTTAAATAAAAACTTACAAATAGCTTATTTGTTGAGCATATTGTCACTGACGAACTTCAATAAAAGCATCTGAACGTATATCTTCTTAAAACATAAAAATCAATACGCTTTCGAAATCTTGAAATTTCAATCAATGACACAGGGATAATGCGGAGATATTTTAAGAATATAAACACACTATTCGAAGATGAAGTTAGGCGAAAAGACGTATTCACATAATGACTTCATATAATGGGAGATGAATTGCCGTTCTTGAAAATTATGAGAGAGTTACGGAGTGAAAAGATTGATGAAATGCTGACCGCCAAAGGTGACTTCCGCATTACAAAAGACGCTATTCATCTCCAAACATTGCCACAACCACTCACAATTTTTCAAGCCAGATACCTCAATCCCTATCGACATACACATCTTAATAGACATGCTTCGATTAGAAATTTAAGGTCATAAGCAAGCGTTATCTCTAGAATAGCAAATTTGACAATCAACTCGAATGAAATAAATTAATTATAGAAAATAGATAATTACGTCAATTTTAAGAAGGGAATGACAAGAAAAAATCGGAATACGAAACCAGGGATTGAAAATAATAGTAATCCCACAACTAGCGTTTTATAGCACAAATGACATGACATTGTCATTTGATAAAAAAATAAATAAAATTCAAGTCATAAACTGAAATACATTTTAACAGAACCGAAAAACAGAGCCTATAACGACTTAGCATCTCGAATTCTAGTCTCCTTTTCTAAATTAGCAATAAATCAAATTAAACAATAATTGATCTGTGGGATGCACATAACGTATGATTTATAAGTTGATAGTGGGGGAAACACTCAGGCCTACCAGACAAATTACTTTAAGAGAGTATCTTACATTGCTATAACTGAAAAAAAAGTCATGGTTGTTTCCATCCATTTTGCCTAAGTATATATATATAGATATATATATATATATATATATATATATATATATATATATAAAAAAAGTTATTTAAAGTTCCACTTTGTGCTACTGAGCCTAATCGGGACGGGTTATATAGATATGATAACCTATAGAGGTTACCACCCTTTTAGCAGATTTCCCTTAAGGGAAATCAGCTATTGAGGTTGTACTCATGACGCGATTTTCGAAAATTTTCTTCAAATGTCCATCGATCCTACCCAGGAGATGACGAAAATGAGGTCCGTTCAAAATTATATATATATATATATATATATGTGTGTGTCTGTTAACGCTCTAGCGGTCGCAATTTTTGTTTGATCGTTACGAAACTCGACATTTAACTGTTTTATGTAAAAAGACAGATCAAGTTCGTTAATGGCTGAAATCGGACCAGAGGGAGGGGGGGTTTAGAGGGGGGATTTTCGAAAATTCGAAATATCTCCGTTATTATGCATCGGATCGAAAAATTATATATAGCCAATCTTATTGCAAATTAAATTTACTTTAAATATTGTTATATACGTTTATTCTCTATCTTGAATATTAACCGAGATATTTGCATTTTTCAGTTTTCAGCAAACCGCCACTTCTACTCATGTTACGTAAACAATACTCTGCTACATAATAAATCACATTATTGGAAGTTTAAATACAAAAAATTGTATTCAAGAGACCTTTATTATACGAGATAAATGCAAATATGTCCTGGTGACTCCCCCCCCCCCATCTTAAAGTTTTGGACTACTAAATATTTATTGATTGAGATAACAATTATTCTGACTCATTATTAATTACAGTACTAGATATAGTAAATAGTTCTCAATAAAATAAATGTGTTATATTCTGATATATTTCAGTAATTGTTTTTCTTTCCGGTGTGAGGCGGGCCGACCCGTTTGTTTACATTTCTAACCTAACGCTTCCTGTCGGCAGGTTATTGAAATTGAATAAAACATTTCTTATTTCCGATTGTATTTATTCACGGTGTTGCTGTGTTACCAGTATGTATATTTATCTATTACTAAACTTCACGAGGGAAATCTGCTTAGTTTACGCAGCCCTTGCGTAACGGACTTTTTTTACCATGGTGGGACAAGTTTACCAAATGAGATTAAGACCAACGCCTTAACTCTCAAGGATAACCTGAACGTATTCAGACATTTTTATTCTGAGTTACCACAGTTATAGAAGACTTCAGTAGACAGTAGAGGAGAAAATAAACTAATGTTGTACTCATTATGCGATTTTCGAAAAAATACTATTAAACATATAATCAACTCAAACCCTATCACACTCTCATGATTTGTACTTAAAGCAACCGCGTCCCGAAACATCTGTTACGTTAATGTTGATCTTAAAATTTCAAGTCAAATATACAAAGTTTTCTTATAACGACACAAATAGAGATACACTCAACCGCAAAAAAATCCGGACACTTCATTTTTGTCGTATTAAAAGCTAATTTTCAGCAATTTTCTTTATGTGGGTATTCTAGTTATTACAGCGAATTTAGAGTCTACGTCCATTGAACTAATCCCTTCAGGATTAGTAAACAATTAGATAAAACTCAGATTAGATTTATTTGTCGTGAAGTTTATCTATTCTAAACTGTAAGTAGTTTTTCGCAGATTTAAACATCTTTAATTATTAACCAAGCATTTTCTTTAATTAATATTTTATTTTTATTTCGGTCCAGAATAATGGGTCTTTCAAACTTAGATGGAAGACCGGAGCTTACGTTACATTGCCGAAACGCTTGGGATAGCGAAGTCTACCATCCACTGTAATAAAAATGAAGAATAATTTTTTTTTTTTTTAAATGTGTTAATTTATCTTTTTATTTTGTATTTTTGTTAAAAAAATCAATAAAAATTATTCACTTTCGGCAGATTTTGTTTAAATAAGCTATAGATTAACCAATTATTTTAATTAAAAAGATTAATATGCATATATATTAAGTATTTAACAAAATTATAAGACTAAATCTAAGTGTCCGGTTTTTTTTTTGCGGTTGAGTGTATATCGGTGTGGCATTAGAACTTGGAAAAACTGCTTACAAGAAAATTTGCCATGGACATAGACCCGATGGTCATGTGTGATATGTCCACTGTCACACTACATAGTTCCCATGCCCATGAGAGAAACGAACTCACGACTCATGGCGGCCAATTATACTAAGAACAACGCCCTTAACACCCACGACCGCCTCAGCCCATAGATTATTTACAGCTGTAATTTTCGCAGATGGCATGTAATACAGCAGATAACGAAGAGGCTTAGCTGTACAAAGACATAAAATTGTATGACAAACCCCTGGGCCCGATGAACGGAAGGCCATCTCGCGACCCACGCATAACCCGCACGAGTTATTGACCCAAGAGCCCGACTATCAGAATATTAATTCATAAGGTGGGCAGGAGGTTCGAGAAAACCGGTTCAATTATTATCACATTTTCTCATACTTATCATCGGGAGGTAATTTATTTTTTTTCTTCGAAAAATAAAAAAATGTACCACCGGGATATGATATATAGGCGTGGGGTTAAGAATCAAGGTTGGCAAACCCATATGAAATAAATTTATTTATATGAAACACAATTGACAGTGTATCACAATAATGGAATTTATTACCAAGCTGAATAATGAGTCGGTGGTTCAAAATGATATTAATTTTGCTCACATTCATCTTGTCAGCATTTAGAAAGAATAAAAATAAAAACTTCAAACTTATTATGCCGGCAAACCTCAGAAATATAGAAATACTAGCTCAGATACCCGGCTTCGCTCGGGAATTCATTTAAGGCTGAATGTTGATGGTATTTTTTACAATTTTTGATGGCAAGGCTTTTACCCGTCCCAGTGTTTAGAGTTAATACCCGTCGTTTCTGTGGATTTGTTAATAATAAAATTAATTTTTTATGTAAGACTTCACTGTCCTCCATATTTCCCGTTTCCTGTGCATTATGCATAGATTTGAATTATTAAGGAGAAAATATTGACATACATTTGAATTAATTTTTTCAGGTGAGGTACCTGGTAGTTCATATTGAAAAGAAGTGTTGAGCAAATTTCTCTAAATAACAAAATAAACAACTTTTGTTATGTGCATATTTGCCGAGACCCCAATAGGAAATCATTATTATTAATTTCAGGGCTCCCTTATAACCCGCACTCCTGCCCGTCCCTAGAAATGCTAGTATAGCTTATTATAATGAAGGCGTTAGTACTAATTCTCATACCGAGTTTGGTTTAATTCGGTTGAGTCTTTAGTGCCAAATAAAATTGTGGACTCCCGCTATAGTTTATCGCGTATAACTCATTTGTGCTTCCGTATACGGCAAAAGTGCATATAACAAAAGTTACTCTAAATATCAAAATAAACAACTTTTGTTATGTACATATTTGCTGAAAAAGCAATAGGAAACGAAATATCGCTATTTTTAATTTCAGGCCTCCCTTATAACCCCCACTTCTGCCGGTCCCTTGAAATGTTAGTATGGCTTATTATAAGGAAGGCACTGGTACTAATTCACATACCGAGTTTGGTTTAGTTCGGTTGAGTCTTTTGTGCCAAATAAAATTGTGGACTCCAGCTATAGTTTTTAGCGTATAACTCATTTATACTTCCGTATACGGCAAAAGTGTATATAACAAAAGTTACTCTAAATAACAAAATAAATAACTTTTGTTATGTGCATATTTACCGAAAAACCAATAGAAAACGAAATATCGCTATTTTTAATTTCAGGCTTCCCTTATAACCCCCACTTCTGTTTGTCTCAGACAAATTTAATATAGCCTAAAGTCTAAGTTGGGTTAGTAGTATTATACATACCAAGTTTCATAAAATTCGGTTCAGCCGTTTATGCGTGAAAAGGTAACAAACAAACAAATAAACAAACAAACAAACAGACACCAAAGAAACAAAATGCAGTTATGGTGTCTATGACATGTGAAACGAAAAGTTATCGTGAAATTTCGCGAAAAAAATCAATGTACAGACAGAGGTTACAATTTTATATATATATAGATAAAACATATGTCAAGTCCTTCTAGACTAAACCTCAAATTAGTCACCAATCCGTTATTAGGGGGAAAACTGTTAGGAAGAATATAAGATCACAAAAACACTACCATTAATACGAAAAATTTTAATATTCTAAAATACAAAAGCTTTTAATTGTCTTATTATTTATATTTGTATAACCACTTTACACAATATAGTTATTTTCATCACTAGTACGCAAAGTGTATCTTTTCTGTACGAGGTCAAGTTTCACGTACGAGGCGAAGCCGAGTTCGGGAATAAGACCGAGTACAGAAAAGATACTTTGCGTACGTATGTTGAAAATGACTTTTCATTATACTGTACCTATTCTTAAAAGGAAATAAGGTAAATATTTTTATTCTTATAAAAAAATCAGTAGATAAAGATATGAATTAAAAATATGAAACATATGTTTACTAAACTGCAAAGGTTATTCAACAAATAAATATTATTATTTATTAACGTCCACTTTTTGCAACTTAGGCTAATCGGGACGGGTTATCTACAGGTTACCACCCTTTTCTAGCCAGGGTGGGATTTTAGGGCGTTATTTAATGAATTTCGTCACTAAATAATTTCCTTTGCCCAGGCAAGAATCGAACTCGCCACTCTAAGTAACAGATAAATAGAATTGGCAAAAAACCTATAATTTAAAATTAATATTTATTGTGCAATTTTTATTGTTACTTATATTAATACCTTTTTGCGGTATTGATTGCTTAATTATTGACAAATTTTTGTTCGTTGTGCATTCTACTACATCTTTTACAACTCTAAAAAGGTCATCTACTGTGAAATAATCATCATTTTCAATTATGTTATTATTATTGTTTATTATTGATAGATTAGATGAATGGCCAGGATTATTATTTTTAGAAGAATGGAAAAGTCAATGGGATACTTCTAGTTTTCTTTGATGAGACTCCTCTAGGTAACCCTCAGCTACAGCTGATGATTTTATATTACTTTGATTTAATAAATACAGGTTAAGTAAGTATTGCAATATACAATGGATGATAGTATAATGAGGAATATTCCAATAACAGCTGTTACTTTTCTGTACTAGTAAAGAAAAGTATCACTTTGCGTACTCAAACGATACACTGAAAACACATGTTATTTTAACAGTATAATGAAAAAGTAATTATATTTCATTCAGACATTATATATTGGTAACCCTAAAGGAGCCATAGTAGAATTATCGAACTAAATTGAAAATTTGGTTTACTTTTGCTGTTATTATAGAGGTCGATTTCTG